>BSBN01001298.1:649735-1299471 GCA_027924645.1 Cunninghamia lanceolata
CAGTGATAAGAGTAAGTTTGTTAAACTTGAAAAATATGGTGGAGGACTAGTTAGGTTTGGTGATGATACATCTGCCAAGATATGTGGAAAAGGTTCAATTAGTTTTGATGTAAAACATAACACAGATGATGTTTTTTTATGTTAAGGGTTTAAGACATAACCTCTTAAGTGTTTGACAAATGTGTAGCAAAGGATACAATCTTATGTTTCGGGATGGTGGTTGTGAGATCAGAAAAGATTCTGGAATTGGGATTGCTGCTGGAAAGAGGATAGATGGAAATGTTTAGCAGCTCAAAGGTGTTTATGGTTATTGTTTTATGACTCAGATTAGTGAGAGTTGGCTATGGCATAGAAGACTGTGTCACATCAATTTTGATAGCCTAGTAAGAATAAGTTCAGTTCAAGCTGTGAGAGATCTGCCAAAGATTACAAAACTTATCAATGTTGTATGTAAGGACTGTTAAGTTGGAAAGCACGCAAGAAAAAATTTTGAAGTCAAAGACCAATCTTCTACTGGATTGTTGGAGTTGGTACATACAGATCTTTGTGGCCCTGCCAGAGTAAGGAGTTTTCAAGGTGACAGGTATTTCATGCTACTAATTGATGATTATTCTAGAATGACATGGGTTACTTTTCTTAAAGAAAAATCAGAAGCTCTAGATAAGTTTAAAGCATTCAAAGCATTGGTTTAGAATGAAATGGATATAAAAATCAAATGTTTGAGGTCTGACAGAGGTGGAGAATTCACTTCCAATGAGTTTAATATGTTTTGTGAGAATCATGGAATAAAGAGGCATTTATTTGCCCTTAGAACTCCTCAGCAGAATGGAGTGGCTGAAAGGAAGAATAGGATTGTTCAAGAAGCTACAAGGACAATGATAAAAGAAGCAAATCTACCAGAAGTCTACTAGAGAGAAGTAATTCATACTGTTGTTTATATACAGAACAAAGTGCAAGCAAGAGCAAACGTCACAAAGACCCCTTATGGGTTATGGTATGGAAGGATTCCTACTGTCAAATACTTCAAAGTGTTTGGAAGTAAATTCTACATCAAAAGAGATGAAGAGAACTTGGGAAAGTTTGATGCAAGATCTGATGAAGGTATCTTTCTTAGATATTCCAATAAAAGCAAAGCTTACTGGTGCTACAACAAGAGACTAAGGAAATTGTTGAGAGTGCAAATGTCAAGGTTGATGAAGACCTATAGATGAATTCAAAGGTGAATGGATATGAATCAGATGAGTCTTCTTGCAGTGAAGAAGAAAAAGCTAAAGAAAAGGAAGTGCAATTTGAAGAGGAAGAAGCTCCGGAAAAGATTCCTAAAACCCCCAAGTATTTGCAGAAGCATCATTCTGAAGAACATATCATTGGTGACAAGAGAAAAGGTGTACTAACAATAAGGAGAGCTGCTGAAGAACAGGGAAATTTATGTTTACTTTCTAAAGTTGAACCTAAAACAGTGATTGAAGCATGCAAGGATGAGTATTGGATCAAGGCTATGGAAGAAGAGCTAATGCAGATTGAAAAGAATCAGACTTGGGAACTTGTCCCAAGACCAACAAACAAAAATGTGATTGGAACTAAGTGGATATACCAGAACAAGCTAAATGAGAATGGAGAAGTGGTAAGGAACAAGGCAAGGCTTGTGTGTAAAGGCTACTCACAAGTAGAGGGAATAGACTTTGGAGAAACATGTGCTCTGGTGGCCAGAATGGAAGCTACCAGGATGTTTTTTGGCTTTTGCAGCACATAAGGATTTCAAAGTATATCAAATGGATGTGAATTATGCTTTCTTGAATGGTGAGTTGGAAGAAATATATATAGAACAACAGGAAGGGTTTCAGTTATCAGATAAATCAGATATGGTTTGAAGGCTGAAAAAGACACTATATGGATTAAAACAAGCCCCTAGGGCTTGGTATGCAAGACTGGAAAGACATCTACAACAATGATTCAAGAAGGGTACATCAGATAGTAATTTGTATTTCAAAGTTGAAGAACATATTCTGATAGTAGAAGTATATTTTGATGACATAATTTTTGGAGGATGTGAAGCTATGTATAAGAAATTTGCAGAAGAGATGCAGAAAGAATTTGAAATGTCAATGTTTGGAGAGATGAACTTCTTCCTTGGGCTTCAAATCAATTAGACAGATAAAGGTATTTTCATTTCACAATCAAAGTATGTCAAGGAAATGTTGAAGAAGTTTGGTATAGAAGATTCTAAACCAGTATGTACCCCTATGGTTACTGGTTGCAAGATGAGCAAGAATGATGAAACTCTTAAGGCTAATCATAGCAGGTATAGATCAATGATTGGAGGATTGCTTTATCTTACTATTACTAGAGCGGATATTATGCATGCAGTTTGTCTTATGGCTAGATTTCAAGATCCTAGAGAGTCACATGTTGCAACAGTAAAAAGGATATATTCAGATACTTAAAGGGGACTCCAAATCATGGCCTGTGGTATCCAAAGGATATTGATTTTACTCTAAGTGCTTACACAGATGTAGATTAGGCTTGTTGTGTAGATGACAGGAAAAGTACAAGTGGTGGTGCATTCTTTCTTGGATGCAGATTGGTGTCATGGCTAAGCAAGAAACTAGATTCAGTGTATTTATCTACTGCAGAGGCAAGATACATTGCAACAACATCTTGTTGCACACAAGTGTTGTGGATGAGAGAAACCTTGAAGGATATCAGAGTTGTATATGATGAACCAATGCCTATCTTCTGTGATAATACAAGTGCTAATAACATTTCCAAGAATCCAGTGATGCACTCAAGGACTAAACATATCTAAATTCGATATCACTTTTTGAGAGAGAAGGTTGCAAAGAATGAAGTGAAGCTTGAGTATGTGCCTACAAAGGATCAGATTGTTGACATATTAACTAAGGCTCTTCCTGGTGTAGGAGCACCTAGTCAATTTTAGCCAATTTGATGTAAATATGAGTCAAGTGTGAAATTTCATGTGTTGAGTCACATTTTTGGATGTAATAAGGTCTATGTAGACCATTTTTGGTGTTTTGGTGTCACATGGGGTCCAGTTATCAAGTTTTGTAATGTTGCATTTTGGTGGGTATGGGAAGTTGAACAGTCAAGTGATGGAAAAAAATAGTTTTGAATGTTGGTTTGGTTGTGTGTAGTGATATATATACCTTGGGATGTTCGAGGTAGTTGGGGGGAAGTTTGTTGAAGACATTTTTGAGATCATAACAATAAAAAAACACCCTGTTTTCTTGTGTTTTTCTTGTATTTTGTTGTTGCAGACATTGGTACGACCCTCTACGGCCTGGATGTGAGGTAACACCAATTGGAATCAATGGTACATGGAGTCCTCTCTCATTTGCAGTCAATTTCATGTGTTTTAATCAAGTTTAAAGAAAGTTAAAAGGATTTCATTGCAAACAGCCAAGAAAACCTAGGTAGAGATAGGGTTTCATAGTTTGGTGATAAAATGATAATTATAGCTGATAAATTGGTATATTCTGAACCTATGCAATGTGAGGAAAGCCTCCAAGGTGAATTTGGTAATCTGGTTGTGAATTTCATGTACTTGCTTTGGAAAAGAGGCCTAATTTAACCTAATTGAAAAGGAACAGTGAATTTTATAGGGTTCTGATCCAAAGTAACCCAATTCCAAATTTAGATATGCTATCAAACAACCAAAAGGGTATCTGTAATGGTGTTTAGTTTCTGGGTTTGAAGTCTTATTAGAAAGTTAGGCTTGAAAACCCACTTTTGAAGGGCTACTAGGCCAAAGGAGCAATTATGAAGGAATGACCATTGTTTGATGTGCCAAGTCTAACAAGGTGAATTGGTTGAGTTAGTTAAGTGATATTACACCCTGCTCTACATCATATCAAGCCCCGCTTGAGATCAGGTCCTGAACTGTTGTGCCATGTTTCTTGATATCATCTTCTGCTATCCAGGTGGCATCTTCATAAGGGAGGCCTTGCCATTTGACTAGATATTCATTGTACACTTTATGCCTTGTTCTCTTCACTTCCTTTGTATCCAAAATGCTTTCAAGCTTCAAAGGTTGACTTGGTGGTAAGTCCTTGACCCAATCTGCATCTTGAACTCCTGGTGTACCTACATCATCACCTGCAACCACAGAGCCTTTGAAAGGATAAAGGTCAGAAATATTAAAGATTGGAGAGATAGCAACTCCATGAGGGAATTCTATCTCATAGGCATTTGCACCAAATTTGTGGACCACCCTGCATGGCCCAATCTTTTTCATTTGCAGCTTTGTGTATTTCCCTTTTGGTAGCCTTTCTTTCCTCAAATGTGCTAGGACCAAGTCTCCCACCTTGAATTGAACATCCCTCTTCTTCAAATCTACATGTTGCTTATACTTCTCCACACTCTTTTGAAGATTTTCTTTCACTTGCTGATGAATATCTTTCATTGCTACTGCAAATTCTTCACCCTCAGCACTCCTCTCCATACCACTCAAATCTTTGAGTTCAAAGACTCCCCTTGGCTTTAATCCATAGACTATCTCAAATGGGCTCTTTCCAACACTTCTATTGACCGAGTCATTATAGGCAAACTCAGCTTGTGGAAGAATGAGATCCCATTACTGTGAATGCTCTTTTGTCAAACACCTGAGAAGGTTTTCAAGACTCCTATTGACAACTTCAACCTGCCCATCTATTTGTGGATGATAGGCAGAGCTATGTCTAATTATTTCCCAATTTCTTCCAAAGAGTCCTCCAAAAGTGACCTACAAACTTGCTATCCCTGTCAAACACAATGGTCAATGGTAATCCATGAATTCTCACTACTTCCTTGAAAAATAACCCAGTAATATATGAAGCATCATTTGTACGTTTGCATGGTATGAAATGAGCCATTTTGCTAAATCTATCAACAACAACAAACACACTGTCAAATCCCCTTTGAGTTTTAGTAAAACCCAAGACAAAATCCATGCTGATGGATTCCCATGGCTTGTTAGGAATTGGCAAAGGTTGATAAAGACCTGCATTAGTGCTTGAACTCTTTGCTTTTTGGCAAACTACACATTTTTCAACAAATTTTCTGATGTCACTTTGCATTTTTGGCCAATGGTAATATCTTCTTACCTGCTCCAATGTTTTATCTACACCAAAATGTCCTCCTAAGCTACCACAATGCTTCTCTTTTATCAAGTTAGCTCTCATAGAAAACTTGGGGATACATAACTGAGCACCTTTGAACAATAATCCATCTTGCAACAGAAAATCAGAATATTCATCATGAAAAGCACCCTTAAACTGATCACAAACAACATATATCTCTCTAAAGTCATCATCTTCCTCATACATACTTTTCAAAGTATCAACACCCACACTTTTGAGTTGAATTTCCTGCACCAACATAGACCTTCTGCTTAAGGCATCTGCTACCTTGTTTGACTGCCCTCTTTTGTGTTTGATTGTGAAGGTATAGCTCTGTAGGTATTCCACCCACTTCACATGTCTATGGCTCAACTTGTCTTGATTGTTAAGGAACTGCAAATCATGGTTTTCAGTGAAAACAATGAACTCCTTGGGTAAAAGATAGTGTCTCCACTTCTTTAGGGACTGCACCATTGCATATAGATCCAAGTCATAAGAAGAGTATTTTCTTTTTGCTTCATTAAGCTTCTCACTAAAGAAAGCCACAGGTCTGCCTTCTTGGCTCAAGATAACCCCAATTGCATACCCACTGGCATCACATTCTATAGTGAAGATCTTGTTGAAATTAGGCAATGCTAGGATGGGTTGTTGTGCCACCTTGTATTTCAAATATTGGAAGCTTCTCTCTGCCTCATCAGTCCATTGAAACCCCTTCCTTTTATCCCCTTTGATGGTGTCAATAATTGGAGAGAAGATATGACTGAAATTCTTTATAAATTTCCTATAAAAAGTAGCTAAGCCATGAAAGCTTCTTACCTCCCCTACTAATTTTGGAGTTGGTCAACTAAGAATTGCTTCTGCTTTGGTGGGATCCATCTTCAATGAACCTTTAGAAATTACAAAACCAAGGTAAACTAACTCCTTCATGAATTTACATTTCTTTAGATTGATCATCAACTTCTCTTCATTTAACCTCCTTAAAACAAGGTCTAGATGCTAGAAGTATTCCTCTTTGGTCTTACTGAAAACAAGGATGTCATCCAAGTAGACAACTACAAATTTTCCTATGAAGGGTTTTAAGACTTCATTCATTAGTCTCATAAAAGTACTTGGGGAATTTGAAAGCCCAAATGGCATGATAAGCCACTCATATAACCCCTCATTGGTTTTGAAGGCAGTTTTCCACTCATCCCCCTCTCTGATCCTAATTTGATGATAGCCACTTTTCAAATCAATCTTGGAGAAATAACATGCACCCCCCAAATAGTCCATCAAATCCTCCATTCTAGGGATAGGAAACCTATATCTGATGGTGATTTTGTTTATTGCCCTTGAGTCTGTGCACATCCTCCAATCTCCTCCTTTTTGGGGCACTAAAATAGTAGGGACAACACATGGGCTTAAACTTTCCCTTATCATTCCTTTCCCAAGCAACTTTTCAACTTGTTTCCTAATCTCCTCATTATGTTTTGGAGTCATTTTGTATGCAGCTTTATTGGGCAGAGTGGCACCAGGTATAAGGTCTATGTGATGGCTTACATCTCTCATAGGTGGCAAAGAGTTAGGTAACTCGTCTACTACAATATCCTTGTATTTGTTCAACAAATTATGAACCTCAGTAGGTATACCTTCAAACTTGGTTGTTGTCAAAACAGATTTAGGTTTGATCACTATAGCATACCCTTGTCTACCTTCTTCTTTCAATGTTTTCAAGAATTCTTTCTCCCCAACTACCATAACACTAGACCCAACTTTTGTATCTACCCCTTCATCTTGCAATGGAATAAGGGTGAATGAGACGCCATCTTTTTCAATCACAATAGTGTTCTTTTGCCCGTCATGATTAGCCTTTCTGTCATACTACCAGGGTCTTCCTAATAGCAAATGACAAACATCCATTGGGATGATGTCACACAGTATCTTATCTTTATACCCTCCAATATTAAAGTCAACCCATGTTTGTTCATTAACCAAGACTTGTTGACCCTTATTTAACCTTGTAAGGTGTGGGGTGTGGGATCCTTTTCATTTTTAACTTTTCAACCATCTCCAAAGAAACCAAATTATCAGTAGAATCAGAATCAACAACCTTACATACCTTGCCTTGAGATTTGCAAGTGGTTCTGAACGATGACTTTCTTTGTGGAGGCTCCTTCACCACAGGGACTTTGAGTAACATTCTTCTCATCATTAATGTCTCCAATTTCTGAAACAGTAGAATGAGATGGAGGTTTGACACTCTTACTATCTTCTTCTTGCATTAATTGAGTTCTCCTTTCTCCAACATGTGAATTAGAAGGTTGTTTATCCAAACATTTCCAAGCTTGATGGCCAAACTGCTTGCATTGATAGCATCTACATGCGAATGTGTTTGAACCTACTCCTTGTTCACCAAATCTGCCTCTATGTAATGTCCCCAATTTTCCTATGCCTAGGGAATAATAATTATTTTAATTATTTAATGTTACCTGGCAAAAAGTTGCTAAGTTTAAGGGTAATATTAAATAATTATATTAAAAGGTTATAAAGTGACTTATTTTAATGTCAATCAATAAAGTCACTTTATAATATTAAGTTAAGTATTTTAGGCAGGGAAAATTAAAAGGGTCCTTTGAGAGAAGTAATACGAAGAGTCAAAAGGAAATAATATTATATTCCTCTCAAAAGGTTATAAAAGGACATTGTGAGCTCATTTGGACCATGCTTGGATATTGTATTGTTATTCTATTGGATTGAACCTGCGTGTTCTTCCCCTTTTCCTTCCTTTTTGTGGACGGAAACCCACTCGAAGAAGATTAGTTTCGGTAGTGAAATATCTACCCTAGCTAATAAATGGAGGTTTCTACTTTAGGGAACCCATGGTGCTGAACAGAGTTTTGATATTTTTTGTGATGCATATGTGTTGTATTCCAAATTGGTGTAGTAGATTTTTTAGTCTAATGTCCTTGTATTTAGTGGTTGAATATTTTGTAATTTTGGTGAGTCTTATCTACAGCCCGTACATTGCTGGCCGTACATGCATATTTTGGAGTCATTCTAATAATTCATTTTAACATCCCTTGCATTTGTATGTTGTTTGCAATATCAAATACAGTTATAGTGACCATTTCTATGTTGGTTTGGAGGATCTTTAAGTCCCTTTTGAATTTTTTATGAACTGACGTACCTTTCAATGTCCATACAGGCAGAAACAAGTTTTGAAAAAAAAAAAAATCTTTGGTGAAGTGTTTGGATTCCAATCTTTTGTGATGTCAATGTCTTTCATAGAACACCATTTCCATGTTGATTTTATGGGCATTTAAATCTTACCTGAATTTCCATAAGCATCCGTACTTATCGACAGCCGTACAATGCAAGTTGGGAATGTGTTACAATAAAAAAAATCTGAGCAAAGTTTGGTTTCCTACTGGTTTGCATTGTCATTGCTAGGTATAGGCGACCCTTTCCACATTGGTTTTATGTTAGATAATGCCTTGAATGAATTTTAAGGAATTGCCGTACATCTACCAGCCGTACATTCCTGTACCAACCACTATCTTTATCATTCAGTGTGATCTGGAATTTGTGAGCAGAGATTAGTCTGTCTTTGTCAGTTTTTTTTGTAGGGTGATTCTTATGACAGTGATAAGTTAGAAGGGGGCAGATTTGTATATGAATTCCTCAGGCCATATCAGTCAAGTGGGAGCCGTACTGGTCTAAAATGGAGCTTTAATTCTCTTTCTGATCTATATTGTGCTTGTGGACAGAGGTATTTGAGATATCCTATATGCTGTCAAAGAGATCAGTTATAGCATAGCTCATGAAGTATCATATTGGAGACATCTTCCTTTAAGGGACTGTTTGATAGAATATTCTAGGTTCCAGCAGAGACAATCAGCAAATTAAGTTCTTCTTGACTTGTTCATGCAGGGTATTATCCTCTTTACTCCAAGAGGTACTTATCAAGTTTTTGTCAAGCATATTGGGCAACATTGTCATTGCTTTCAGTTGTAATTTCTTCATCATTGCAATCACACTAAGACCCCTGGATGGTTTACCGCCAATGTGGGAGGAAAGAACCATTAAACACATTGTAACCCCTGGATGGTGATACCGCCAGTGTGGATAAAGAACACTTTTTCCTTCTTTCTACCCACTGAACAAGTGGTGAATTCCCACTGCATAAGTGGATGGCTTGTACTTTCCATTCTTGCATACATACCCACTGAAAAAGTGGTGAATTCCCACAACATTGTGGATGCCTGCATCAAGCAGATGAATTTTTAATTGTTGCACAATATCATGTTTGTAAACCAAAGCACATTATGCTCTCACCTTGCCCTGATGGGATCTTGGTGATCGGAAGTGTGGAGGAATTTAATTGTGCTAACACTGATTATCATTGTTTTATATTTTGGAAAAAATTTGGGGTTGTATATTACACTCTATCATTTGATCTCCTACCTCTGAAACTGCCCCTTGATTCACCACCTTGTTCATGATGGTTTCTTGTCTCTCCTTGTTGTTTTTGTGACTATCCTCTTCCTCCAAAGTTGCCTCTACCTCTGAAGTTCTTCCCTCTGCCTCTACCTTGCTGCTCTTGTCTCCTTTTTATCTTTTCCTCTGCCTTGACAGCCAACTAAAAACACTCTTCAACCGTCCTAGGTGTGGCAAGACTAATCTCATCTTGTATATTGAACCTTAGTCCATTTAGGTACCTTGCTACCTTTTCCCTTTCATCCTCAACATGTCCTGCTCTAATGCTCAACTTATGGAACCCCTCAGTGTAAGCCATGATATCCAATTCCTTTTGCTTTAGGCTCTGCAAGTTTCTAAATGTTTGAATTTCATAATCAACAGGTAGAAATTGACTCTTCACCTTAGCCACCATTCTGTCCCATGAACTGATTTTGTTTTTCCCCTCTTCACTCTCTCCTCATGCACATAATTCAACCAAATTAAGGCAGGGCCTTTCAACTTTGTCTTAGCAAGTTTCACCTTCTAATTTTCTGCCACCTCCTCATAATCAAAATAGTTATCTAAGGCATCAATCCAAACAAGCACCTCTTCACTATCCATTTTCCCACCATACATGGGCAATTCTATCTTCACCTTAGGACCATCTCCTTTGACAGCCTTCAGCATCTTAATCATTTTCAATTCATCAGGGTCCTCTTCCTCTTGGACTCCTCCTTGAGGGTTTTCACTCTCACCCTCTTCCTCTTCCTCTTGGTCACTTTGGTCTCCACTGACCACACCTCTCCTTTGGTTAGATTCCAATGTTGCAAGTCTGGCTAGGACAGTGTCTTGCGACTCCTTTACCTGTCTCAACTCCTTGGATTGCTCTTTGGTGGCATCTTTGCTTTTTCAAACTTTAACCTTCTTCCCTTGTTTGATCAAAACCTATGCTTTGATACCAATATGATGCAGAGCAGGGTGTAATATCACTTAACTAACTCAACCAATTCACCTTTTTAGACTTGGCACATCAAACAATGGTCATTCCTTCATAACTGTTCCTTTGGCCTAGTAGCCCTTCAAAAGTGGTTTTTCAAGCCTAACTTTCTGATAAGACTTCAAAAATAGAAACTAAACACCATTACAGATACCCTTTTAGTTGTTTGACAACATATCTAAATTTGGAATAGGGTTGCTTTGGATCAGAACCCTCTAAAATTCACTGTTCCTTTTCAATTAGGCCTCTTTTCCAAAGCAAGTACATGAAAGTCAAAACCTAGATTACCAAATTCACCTTGGAGGCTTTCCTCACATTGCATAGGTTCAAAATAAACCACTTTTATCAGTTGGAATTATCATTGTATCACCAAACTATGAAACCCTATGTCTACCTAGGTTTTCCTGGCTGTTCACAATGAAATCCTTTTAACTTTCTTTAAACTTGATTAAAACACATGAAATTGACTGCAAATGAGAGAGGACTCCATGTACCATTGATTCCAATTGGTGTTACCTCACATCCATGTCGTACAGGGCCGTACCAATGTTTGCAACAACGAAATACAAGAAAAACACAGGAAAACAGGGTGTTTTTTTATTGTTATGATCTCAAAAATATCTTAAACAAACTTCCCCCAATTGCTTTAAACATCCCAAGGTATATATATCACTACACACAACCAAACCAATGTTCAAAACTATTTTTTTCCATCACTTGACTGTTCAACTTCACATACCCACCAAAATGCAACATTACAAAACTTGACAACTTGACCTCATGTGACACCAAAACACCAAAAATGGTCTACATAGACCTTATTACATCCAAAAATGTGACTCAACACATGAAATTTCACACTTTACTCATATTTACATCAAATTGGCTAAAATTGACTAGGTGCTCCTGGACCATTTCCTAAGGATACTTTTGAGTATCTCTGGGAGAAGTTGGGGGTTATTACCCCTCCTTTGAACTAGATGCATAAGGAGATGCATCAATCCAATGGATTCCAAGATTCATTCTTTGTTATGGATTGATATTAGAGGCTACCTCTCAGGGGGGTAGGTAGTGGCTTTGTTGGTTGTTGCAATTAGGGGGAGTAGGCAGAGTTGTAAAAGATGAAAATGTTGCAAAGCAATGGTGAGCATGGATAAGTATGTGTAGTGTCAAAAGTGGAGAGTGAAAAAGAGTTGTGTCGCCTTTTGCCATTGATGTCAAAGGGGAGAGAGATTAATGTGAAAAAGGAAAGAGTCAGTTAACCAAGAGAGTAGCAATCTAATGGGGAGAGAAAGAGGAATGAAAAGAGTTGATATGAAGCATAGTATTGAGGATGTTGTGTTGATGCTTTTTCACATCATGTATTGCCATCAATGACAAAGGGGGAGATTATTGCAAGTATGTCTAGTTAGTGTTGCCATTGATGTCAACAAGTTTATGTTGTCATTCGTGTCAACTATTTGAGCAAGAGCATATTGCAAGAGTGTGAGAAGTTGGTATTGAATTGATGGTTGAGGAAGTGCTGAAGATGTTGTTGATGTGTTTTTGGTGCTTAGTTTCCAAGTGCTTTTGAGAAAAATTGATTAATAAAGGAAACAGTGAGTTTTGACTTACAGAGTGGTGTTCTGGTTTTGCTCTGCATTTCTTCTACTTTGAAGATTTTTGTTTGTGCAATTTGGATATGTTGTTTAGAGGTGTTTAGAGGTGCTTCATTCAGAATTTGGCATATTGGATTGTTGTGCAAAGGAAGGTGTGTTCACTAGTTTGTGAACTGTGTTTTGCAAAGGTGTTTGGGAGAAAGGTTTTTGCTCTGCGTTTCTCCGCAGAGTGGTTTCAGGTTTTTTGGTTCTGGATCAGTGTTTATAAGTTTATATCTATCCTCAGTTGAAGTTGTTCATGATTTGGTGCTTCGCAAGTCAATTTCTTGAGTTGCAGTGTATGGCAGAGATGTGACTTAACTAGGTGCATACTTTCTTCAAGTGAAAGTTGTTGCAGAGGAATTTGTTGGTTTCCAGGATGTTTTAGGATGTTTGTGGAATGTTCTAGATTGTGTTCAAGCTTGGTGTGTGGTCCATAGGTTGTGTTTGGCTTTGAGGAAGCGTGTACTTAAAAGTTTATGGTGTTAACACAAGTTTGGCCGACCTTAGGTGTTTACACTAATTGTGGAGTTGCTTCGATGATTGTGGAAGCGTGGAATGGTGTGCATAAATGAATTTAGGTTCGAGCTAAGGTGTGTTGTGGTCCGCCTTCATTCCTTTCCACCGTGGGAATGTTTTGGTGCCGACCTAATTTGAATTTGAAATAGTTAAGGTGTTTGGCCAACCTTGGAGAATGCTTTCAAGGTTGAGGATATTATAAATAAGTGTTGAGTTGTTGAGGGATGCAGGAGCATCTCTGGTTCAAGAGAAATCTTGCATCAACCAAAAACATTTGCATTTCAGTTTGTTTGCAGTTCAGTTTGTTTCCTTTCATTTTCCAGTTCAGTTCAGTCAAAAGCAGTTTCTGTACTTTGGTCTGCATTCTACCGCAGTTACATTTCAAACCTTGCAGAGCTGGAATTAGCATCTAGATTCATTCATCTACATGATATCCAGAATTCAGAACATTTGGATTAAGTACCGAAAAGATATCACTTTCAAAATATCGATTGTTTTCTCAGAACAGAGCATCCTGACAATCTCAAACAATAAGCTAAAGGAGAAGACCTGTGGAGCAATTATCGGCATATGGAGCCTAATGACATATCAATCGATGATCCTTGGTTCATGGCTGACCTTCCCTGAGATCTGCACATCATTCCATTCAATTGTAGAGATGTTCTTCATGTTTAGGTCTGACCTATCTGTGTACACATGTTACAGCTCTTCATTGGAGTTTGTAATGTTCCTTGGCCGACGCGAAGGAATCTTATGGTCCGGATATGATATATATTGATGTAATAGATCTTTAGGAGAGTAGTGATTCACATAGAAGTATTTGATAGTTTAGATTTCTGCAAGGAGACATAAAAGTTAAATCTTGTGATTCTTTGTAAGCAAGCCTTTGAGCCGAATGGTAAGCCGGCATGTTGCCGGCCGATCTGAATTTGAATTCTTTGAAATATTGAAGGATTGAATCTGCATTTGCTTTATATCTTTGAGTTGTTTCTGTTGTGTTTACTCTTGCTGCACGGTTTGGATAGTTCATTCTGTGAACCCTCCTGTCGTGACTGCACCAAGTGGTATTAGAGCGAAAGTTCAAATCTTTGGGAGCGAATTGAGTGAAATTGGTGAAGGAATTCCATAAGATCTTGCTATGGACATATCACCGAATTGAGGTAGGTTACTGGTGTCGCAACTGATCGTCGATTGTGAGGCAGTTGTCACCTTATAGCCCGATCGCCGAATCTAAGGCAATTTACACTTGATCCCAGGAAGATGTTGCCGAGGAGAGTTGTTGATGTTAGAACAATCACTGGTAGAATGGATGAGATGATGGAAATGATGAAAACAATGAGAATTCGTTTGGATGTTGTTGAAGAAGATAGGAGAAGAGGATTCACACCTAGACCTAATGTGAAAAGTGATGATGAAGAGGAATTTCAATTTGTTGAACAAATTGGCGAAACCCTAGGAGGTGATGAAGAAGAAGAATCAGACCAAGTGAAGATGTTGCGAGCTATTTTGAAGATTGGGAAAAGACCTAGAGTTGATGTACCGAATTACACTGGCAATTTGAACCCTGAAGAATTGATTGACTGGATAAATGACATGGAAGAATACTTTGAATATGAAGAAATCGAAGATCCAAAGAAGGTAAAATTTGCAAAGACAAAGTTGAAAGGACATGTTGCTATATGGTGGAAAGAAGTTCAGTTGGAAAGAAATAGGAGAGGGAAAGAAAAGATTACAAAATGGGATAGGATGGTGACAAAGTTGAAGAATCAATTCATACCTACTAACTATGAGTTGGAACTTTTGAAAAGATTGCAAAACCTGAGACAAAAGGAGAAATTTATAAAGGAGTATACTAAAGAATTTCATAAGATGATCATAAGAACAGGACATAGTGAAGCAAGCAAGGAGAAAGTGGCTAGATACATCAATGGACTGAGATTGAACATTCAAGAAGAACTAAGTATGGTAAGGATGACATATTTGGAGGAAGTATATCAGTTTGCCCTGAAAGTTGAAGAGAAGCTGAATAAGAAGCATGATCAAAGATAGAGAGGAAGAGGAGGTAAATTTTAGAGAGGAAGAATATTTTCCGGATATAAGAGATCATTTGCGGAGCAGAACAAGCCTGACAACACATTCAAGAAGGAGGACAGAGATAATAATGCATACCAGAGAAATGACAAAAATTTTCATCCCAAAGGCAACTATAATTCATACCGGAATGAAGGGTATAGAAGAGAAGGAAGAGGATTTAATAAGAGGACATTTAGAGGCACTCGTTTCAAGTGTGGAGGTGAAGGAAATAGAGCATTTGAGTGTAATCAGGGTAGTACAAGCAGGAAAACAAAGAACAGTGGAAGAGCAACCTATGTTGAAGAACCTGTTGGATCACCGAGTTCTGTTGGTAAACCTGAGAAAGGAGAATCACTTGTGATGAGGAGAGCACTATTTCAAACAGAAACAATGAAGAACCACCGCAGAGGAAGAGTTTGTTCAGAACCAGATGCAAATTAGGAGATAAGTGTTGCAAAGTTGTAATTGATAGTGGTAGTTCTGATAACTTAGTTTCAGAGGAGATCGTGACTAAGCTAAAGTTGGAAAGAGTGAAACACCCTAAGCCCTATCAGATAGCATGGATTCGGGATGATCATAAGGTACTAGTAAGTGAACAATGTTTGGTGAAATTTCATATTGGATCTTATCATGATGAAGTATTGTGTGATATTATGCCTATGGATGTTTGTCATATCTTGTTGGGTAGACCTTGGCTTTATGATAGAAAAGCTATACATGATGGGAGAAAGAATACATACACTATAACAACAAATGGAAAGAGAATTACTTTGATCCCTTTGGAGGATGATCCTAAGATGTGGTATGTAGAAATGCTAGAATCTGTTTGGTAGATGGAAGGAAATTTCTGGATGGTTTGAGACATGAGAATATGTGTTATGCCTTGATTCCTAAGAAGCCTGAAACATTGAAGAAAGAAATGGAGGAAGAACAACCAGAGGAGATAAAAGAGTTGCTGACAGAGTATGAAGACATCATATCAGACAATGTACCTGAACGATTACCACCAATCAGAAGTATTAGTCATCACATGGATCTTATACCGGGAGCAAGTTTGCCTAACAAAGCAGCACACAGAATGACACCGACAAAGAATGAAGAACTAAATAGATAGATACAAGAATTGTTGAGGAAAGATTTGATCAAAGAAAGTTTGAGTCCTTGTGTAGTACCTGCAGTGCTAGCACCTAAGAAGGATGGAGATTGGAGAATGTGTACAGACTCTAGAGAAATAAACAAGATCACAGTTAAGTATAGATTTCATTTACCTAGGATGGATGATATCATGGATTGTTTGAGTGGAGCAAGATATTTCACAAAGATAGACTTGAAGAGTGGATACCATCATATCAGAATCAGAGAAGGTGATGAATGGAAAACTGCTTTTAAGACAAATGAAGGATTTTATGAGTGGTTAGTGATGCCTTTTGGATTGACAAATGCACCGAGTACTTTCATGAGGTTGATGAATGAAGTCCTGAAGAAATTCTTGGGTAATTTTGTTATTGTATATTTGGATGATATTCTGATTTTCAGTTAAACAAAAGAAGAACATTTGTGGCATATTAGACAAGTTTTGCAGAGGTTGAGAGAAGAGAAATTGTTGATAAACATCAAGAAGTGTAGTTTCATGAAGGAAGAACTAGTGTACTTGAGATTTGTGATTTCTACGGAAGGATTGAAGATGGATCCTAAGAAAGTAAGAGCAATTGTTGAATGGCCTACACTGGAAAGCATTGGAGAAGTGAGATCATTTCATGGATTGGCTAGTTTCTACCGGAAGTTCATCAGAAATTTCAGTTTAGTTTGTAACCCTATGGCAAAGACAATGAGAGGTGACATAAAAGATTTCAAGTGGACATCTGGAGTGGACAAAAGTTTTGAGTTGTTGAAGTAGAAAGTGACAGAGCAACCTGTTTTGGCATTACCGGATTTCAATAAGGTATTCCAAGTTGATTGTGATGCAAGTGGAAATGCAATTGGAGCAGTGTTAAGTCAAGAAGGTAGACCTATAGCATATTTTAGTGAGAAGTTGAATGATGCAAGCAGAAGATATTCAGTTTATGATCAAGAATTCAATTCCATAGTTCAAGCCTTGAAGAAGTGGAGACATTATTTGTTGCCTAAGGAGTTTGTGTCGTATACAGATCATCAAGCTTTGCAGTACATGAGCAGTCAAGGTAAGTTGAATCAAAGACATATGAGATGGGTAGAGTTTATGCAGAGTTATACTTTTGTGTTGAAACATAGGAGTGGTAAATCAAATAAAATTGCTGATGCATTGAGTAGGAGAAGGAACTTGCTAAAAGAGATGAGAGTTGAAGTATTGGGATTTGATGACTTGAAGAACATGTATGAGGGAGACACAGATTTTGCAGAACCTTGGAAAGCATGTAAGGAACCTTTTGTAACAGATAGGAGTAAGTGGTTGGATTATTTTATTCAAGAGGATATATTGTTCAAAGGAAGTCAGTTGTGCATACTTAAAAGTTCAATGAGGAACAATTTGATCAAGGAGAAACACAGTGGAGTATTGGCAGGACATTTTAGCATTGATAAGATAGTGGCTTTGGTAAGTGAAAACTACTTTTGGCCTCAGATACATAAGGATGTCAGGAAATTTGTGCAGAGTTGTAGAATTTGTCAAGTTGCAAAAGGGAGTAGTCAGAACACTAGATTGTATAAACCTTTGACAGTACCAGAGAGACCTTGGGAAGACATAAGCATGGATTTTGTAATGGGATTGCCTAAGACACAGAGATGACACTATTCAATATTTGTAGTGGTGGACAGATTTTCAAAGATGGCTCATTTCATACCTTGTAAGAAGACAACTAATGCAGTACATGTAGTTGACCTATTTTTCAAGGAGATTGTGAGATTGCATGGATTACCTAAGAGCATAGTTTCAAACAAAGATACAAAGTTTGTTGGATACTTTTGGAAGATACTTTGGAAGAAGATGAAGACAGATTTGGAGTTTAATTCAGCATTTCATCCATAGACCGATGGACAAATAAAGGTAGTAAATAGGAGTTTGGGAAACTTGTTGAGATGTTTGGTCGGAGAGAAGGTAGGTAGTTGGGACTTGATTCTTTCACAAGCAGAGTTTGCATATAATAATTCAATGAATAGAAGTACCAGAAGAACACCTTTTGAGATTGTTACTAGAATGAATCATAGAGGAGTAGCAGAATTGAGAGATATCAATGTAGAAGAAAAGAGAAGTGTAGAAGCAGAAGAATTTGCAGATCACATGAAGATAGTGCATGATCAAGTAAAGAGGCATTTGGAGAACATGAATAGCAAATACAAAGAGCAGCCAGATGAGAAGAGAAGACATTAGGAATTTGCAGTTGGAGATGAAGGTGATGGTGTACCTAAGAAAAGAAAGATTTCCATTTGGAACATATAACAAGCTAAAGATGAAGAAGTTTGGACCCTGTAGGATACTTAGAATATTTGATTCAGGAAATACATATGAAGTGGAGCTACCAGAGCCATTGGGTATTTCCCCTATTTTCAACATTGCAGACCTATATTAGTATCATGAAGCAGAGTTCAATAACAACATGAAGGAAGACTTTAAGAAGCAGTTACCACAACAAGCACCAGAGCATATTGAAGACATCCTGGATAGTAGAATTGGATGCAACACCAGAGGAAGACAATACAAAGAATACCTTGTGAAGTGGAAAGGCAGACCAAAAGAAGATTCGTCATGGATTCCCCAGGTTGAGGTAGACCGTCTTGGTTTCCCTCTAGCCCCAGCAAAGTGAGGGACTCACTTTTTCAATAACCCCAGATGTCTGATGCAGGAGCATCCCTTGTTCAAGAGCAATCTTGCATCAACCAAAAACATTTGCATTTTAGTTTGTTTGCAGTTTAGTTTGTTTCCTTTCATTTTCCAGTTTAGTCAGAAGCAGTTTCTGTACTTTGGTCCGCATTCTACCGCAGTTACATTTCAAAGCTCACGAAGCTAGAATTAGCATCTAGATTCATTCATCTACATCATATCCAGAATTCAGAACATTTGGATTAAGTATTGGAAAGATATCGCTATCAAAAGATCTACTGTTTTCTCATAATAGAGCATCCTGACAATCTCAGACAATCAGCTAAAGGAGAAGACCTCCTGAGCAATTCTCGACATATGGAGCCTAATGACACATCAATTGATGATCCTTGGTTCATGGCCGACCTTCCTGAGATCCGCACATTATTCCATTCAATTGCGGAGAAGTTCTTCATGTTTAGGTCCGACCTATCCGTGTACACACATTACAGCTCTCATTGGAGTTTGTAATCTTCCTTGGCCGACGCAGAGGAATCTTATGGTCTGGATATGATATATATTGATGTAATAGATCCTTAGGAGAGTAGTGATTCACATAGAAGTATATGATAGTTTAGATTTCTACAAGGAGACTTAAAAGATAAATCTTGTGATTCTTTGTAAGCAGGCCTGTGAGCCGAATGGTAAGCCCGCATGTTGCCGGTCAATCTGAATTTGAATTCTTTGATATACTGAAGGACTGAATTTGTATTTGCTTTATATCTTTGAGTTGTTTCTGTTGTGTTTACTCTTGCTGCATGGTTTGGACAGTTCATTCTGTGAACCCTCCTGTCGTGACTACACCATTGAGGGAAAGTGAAAGAAGAAGAGATGTGCGTATGAGATGCAAATAACAGTGTGGTAAAGTGTGAAATGCAGTGCATGCTTTTATGAGTTAGATTACTAGATGTAGTGAGGATAAGGTATCTACAATTCTCCAGTGTAACTGCGAAGGTGTTGGTGATGTTGTGGTGGACCTCTCTATTGCATTGAGATGGTTTTCTCATTGTAACATTCTTCTCTATCATATTTTCTGTTCTAGCAGTGAACCCTATTGTATTCGATGTTGATATTACTTTATATTGTGAGCTAATTCTCACTGTAGTTTTTCCCTTCTTGGGTTTTCCACGTAAATCTGGAATTCTCGTGTATAATGTTGATTTGGTTCAGTTTCTGTTATTTTCTTAATCATCTTAACAATTTAAGGGTTAATTGAATTTATGTGGGTCTAAATGTATGTGAGGGTTTTGGATTTATAACTTACAACTGATTCACCCCCCTCTCAATTGTCTTGTGCATTCAATAGATATGTGTTTGCAAAAGATCATCCTTGACCCTTTCAAATGTTTGCTTGTTGATCTTCAACTCAAGGACCAAAATCTAAACTCTCCTTACATGTTCCTTGTTTCGTCATCCTCCTTTCCACGCAACTAGTATTTTTGGGATTCATGTCTTCTATGCACCATGTTCTCTCTTCCTTGATACTTGTTGACTTTCCTTTTTGTTTCCATGCAACTCTCTCATCTTCCCAGATTTTTCCTACCTTGTTCTTTGTTTTGGCACATTCTTTTCCTTTTCTTTCGCATGTTTTGATTTGTATAGGGTAGAGCATTCTAGAATTTCAATTTCTTGCTCATGAGTGAGTGTTTGGGCACCAAGGGGTAAGGGGTAGTCAATGGGTTTCAAATTAAATTCCCCATTTCCAAGAAACCTTAAAATTTTGAAGTGCTTGACCAAGGCCTTAAAAACATCAAAACAAACTTGCAAAACAAAATTACGAATCATTTATGCTATGGTTAGGATGAGGATCAAATAGCTTAGAGATGCCCCTCAATCAGGGCTACTAGGTTGACAAAATGTGGTTGCTACAAGTAAAAAATCATGTTGTTG
Source organism: Cunninghamia lanceolata (assembly GCA_027924645.1). Lineage (NCBI taxonomy): Eukaryota > Viridiplantae > Streptophyta > Pinopsida > Cupressales > Cupressaceae > Cunninghamia > Cunninghamia lanceolata. Next base: position 670,238 of record BSBN01001298.1, read on the forward strand.
CAAGTCAAACCCCAACAAACTAATCTTAGTTGGGTTCAGCCATATAGTATCTTTTGCAGGCTTGTTCTTCCATTTTACTATATACTCTCTGTATTCCTTATCTCTGGTCTGCTAAATCACCCTTTAATTCAAAATGGACTCTATCTCTTCTTATTCAAGCCCCTTTGGTGATTGTTCTATCTATTTCTCTAGGGGTGTTTTTTGTTCTTCATTTCCCTATGATCTCTCTCCATCATAATAACCATACAAATCTAAAACATTGAAGATTGGAGAGATGTTTATCCTTGTTAGCAACTTCGACTCATATGCATTTGGTGAAAACTTCCTTACAATCTTGTAAAGCCCTATTTTCCTCCACTTTAGCTTATAATAGGTCTTTTGTTGAAGTCTTTCCTTTTGGAGATGCGCAAACACTACATCTCCAACTTCAAAATTATTTTCTCTTCTCTTAGAATCTGCCTACTACTTGTAATGCTAATTGCTCCCTTCTAACTTCTCTTAGAATCTACCTACTACTTGTAACATTGATTCCCCCTTCTAACTTCTCCCTCACTTGTGTAAATGTTTCTTATACTAAATTTAAACTCCTTGAGTACGAGCTTTCACCACCCTTCACACAATCTTTCAAATCAACAAGTTCTCTTAACTTTGAAACACCTCTTGGGTTGTACCCATACAGAACTTGGAATAGAATTTTACCAGTACTTTTACTGGCATAGTCATTATATGCAAACATGGCTTGTGGTAAAACAAATCCTACTTTTTAGGCTTCTCACCAACCAAGCATCTCATCAAAATTCCTAAGCTCCTATTAACAACTTTAGTTTTCCCATCCATTTGTGAATGATATGCAAAACTAAATTTTAAATATGTGTTCAACTTTTAAAGAGTTATACAAAAATGACCCACAAACTTGGTGTCATAGCCTGAAACTTTGTTTTTGGGTAAACCATGCAACTTAACCACCTCTTTAAATAACAATTTAGTAGTTTGTATGACATCATTCATTCTTCTACAAGCTATGAAATCTGCCATTTTTCAAAACCTATCAACAACAACAAAAATGAAATCATTACCTTTTTGTTTTCTCATTAATCCAAGCACAAAGTCCATGCTAATGTCATCCCATGGTTTCTCAGGCACTGGTAATGGCTGATACAATCCCATGTTTTGACTCCTTTCTTTGGTGTACTAATAAACTCTACATCCTTAAATTTTTTGACTTCACTTTCCATCCTTGGCTAGTAATGTCTCTCATTCAACTTATAAAATGTCTTAGTTGCTCCATAATGTCTAGCCAAACTGTTATACTTTTATTTGATTAGGTTCTCTCATTGATCCTTGAGTATGTAAAGTTGCTATCCATTGAATAGTAGTCCATCCATGGCATCCTACAAATGCTAATAGGCTCAATACATGTGGTCCAAGCATCCTTGAAATCAAGATCTTCCTTGTATAACTCCTTCATGGTATCAAAATCAATGACTGCAACCCTCTTTTCAATCAACAACATTGCTCTCTGACTTAAAGTATCTGCTACCTTGTTTGAACTCCCATTTCTATGCTTAAGGACAAAAGTGTAACTTTGTAGGAACTCCACACACTTCATATTTGGTTGATTCGATTTGTCTTGACTGTTAATGAACTATAAAGCATGGTGATTTATGTAGAGCACAAATTATTTAGGAAGCAAGTAATGTTATCATTTCTTTAATACATGTACTATGGAATACAATTCTTGATCATACACATAATACCTTTTCTTGGCATCATTAAGCTTCTCATTGGAATAATCTATGGGTTTTCCCTCTTGACTAAGAATTGCTTCAAAGGTTGTGCCACTTACGTCACAATCCACCTAGAATACCTTTGTAAAGTCTAGTAAGGCTAGTACTGGCTCTGTAGTGACCTTTTTCTTCAAAAACTTGAAGCTCTTGTTTGGTATTGCTATCCATTTGAATTCCACTTTATCCGCTCCTCGTGGTTTTAGTAATGGGTGTACATATTCCACTAAAAGTTTGAATAAACCTTTGGTAAAAATGTGTTAAACCATGAAAACTTCTAGCTTCAAACATACATTAAGAAGTAGGCCACTCCACTATTGCCCTTACAAATCCCAAATAGACCAATTCCTCCTTTATAAAGCCACATTTCTTCAAGTTGATATGCAATTTCTCATCTTTAAGCCTTTTTAAGACTTGCCTTATATGTGACAAATGTTCATCTCTACTGTTACTATAAATTAGTATATCATCAAGATAAAAATCACAAATCTACCTAAGATCCCAACACCTCATTCATTAACCACATAAATAATTTGGATGCATTCATTAGCCTAAAGGAAATCACTGACCACTCATACAACCCTTCCTTGGCCTTGAAAGTTGTTTTCCATTCATCCCCCTCTTATCCTAATTTGGTGATAGCTACTTTGCAAATCAATCTTGCTAAAGTACATAGCTTTCCCTAGGCAATACGTAAGATCATCCATGCTAGGTAAAAGGAAACTAATATTTGATAGTTATCCTATTGATGGCTCATGAATCCATGCCCATTCTCCATTCACCATCCTTATTGGGTGCTAACACAACTATTACTATACATGGGCTAAGAGTTTCCCTTATCAGTTCTCTTTTTAATAGCTCATGCATTTGTTTGTTTACTTAATTCTTTGTTGGGGCTAATCTATAAGCAACTTTTTTGTATAAGCTTGCTCTTAGGATTAAATCTATGTGATGGCTTATGCTCCTCGTAGGTGGTAGCTCTTCTGATAGGTTTTATGACACAATTTCATCAAATTCTTACATTAACTTACTCACTTCCAAAGATATTTCATTGTTGTCAACTATTGTTCCTACTTGCAACACCTTGGGAATCATCACAAAACACCCTTGTTCATGCTTGAACTCCTTCAAAATTATTTTCCTAAGAACAATCTCTACCTCTTCCTCTTTTGTTGCTAATGGAGTGAGGACATGTTTCCTTTCATTCTTCTCCATAGTATAAATGTCTGCCCTTCCTTCATGGATGACTTTTCTATCAAATTGGCATGCCCTTCCTAAAAGTACATGACACATCCATGGGAATATGTCACACCATACCTCATCTTCATAGGTGCCTATACAAAAACCCAAGAGGCATTGTTGATCAACCAAAACTTGATGACCTTTTTACAAACAAGACATTTTATAAGGAGTTGGATGAGCTACTCTTATCAACTCGAGTTTCTTCACCATTTCAACTAAAATTAGGTTGTTTGTGTTGGCAAGAGACACTGTGTGGCTTCATGAGTGTTGTCATTGATGGTAACAAAGTTTATCCCACACATTCGCAGGACATGGTGTGTCTATACCGGAAGTCAGATTGTAGAGTAACTTGGTCTGGTGACCAAGAATAGAGCATGCAGCAAGGTCCGACAATCAGGTCCAGATCTCTCAGAGGAAGTATCTATGTAAAGTGCGGACTTGGGGAAGTCAAGAGGAGTACCTTGACTGATAGATTCCAGGGATTGAGCTTCCGGTGATGAAAGAGTGAAGAGATATAAGCACCTAAGTATTGGGTTCCTGTTTGGCAGAGTAGACAGAGGAAGAACTGACCAGTAGAGCATCAGACCTTAATCCGGATGAGATATTGATGGTGATCAAGGTTCTTAAGGTATCATTCATGATTGGCCGACATGATTGATGACTTCTATAACTATCTCTTTGATACACATCACTTGGTAAGCAAGGATTCAGCCAACAGACCAGAGTTTGGGAAAATATTGACTATTCTGGATGCTGACTAGAAAGATAATGAAATCCTTGGTGCGGATATATATACCAGATGGATTTCGATGAGAAGGTGTGGGAAGTGAGTTGTATAGTGTGAAGAAAGGCAGAGAACAGTGTGGAAACAGAGATAGAGGTCCGGTATGTGATAAAACAGCAACACTAAGGTAGAGGAAGAATGAAGTGCAGTAGATCAGTATATTGAGCCTAACCAGAACTGAACCTAAGCACATGTGGATGCTTCTCACCAGTTCAAGTATCTAGTTTCCTTCTTTAAACTATTGTAGGCAGTGAGCCTCTTGTGAGCAGTGTGCTCGAGTAGTGAGCCCTAATTGGCAAGTGTCATTTGTACTACCTTATTCTTTTAATAGAGAATACAATCTTGGGTTAATCACCCTGTGGTTTTTCCCTTAACAGGGTTTTCCACATCAAAATCATTGTGTTGTGTATTAAGTTTATTTTTGCTTTCATGGTTATGCATGCTTATTTAATTTGATGCTGCACTAGTTGTTAAAGAAGAACAGAAAGTTAGAATAATCAAGATAACTGATTCACCCCCCCTCTTAGTTATCAACAATTGGTATCAGAGCTAAGTTCCTCCTAACAGAGCCTAACAAAGCCTAACAGCTTGAGGAAGATCTGAGAATTTCAATGGATATGTATGGGATGAGGGAACAACTTCAGTCTGCACTAGATGATCTTGAGCAATCTCACTCTGAAGTCAATGACCTAAGGGAAAGAGTCAAACAAGCAGATGATTTCATAAATGAACTCAAAGAAAAACTAAGTATCTCAATGAAGAAAAGATAGGAACTACTTCAGCAATTAGCAAGTCAAAGTGCAGCCAATGATACTAATGAAGATCTGAATGAGAAAACCAAGTTATGTGAAAAGTTATCAAAAGAGGTCATTATGGTAAAAAATGAAATGGAATCAGGAGTTATGAAATTCACCCAAGAAATTGAAGAGAAAAGAAAAAGTGAAGATAATCTAAAACAATCTCTCAAGGAGAAGACAGAAGACTACCACAAAATGGATAGAATAATCAGGCATCTAGAATCTGATCTTGAAGATGCTAGAGACAATGAAGAACAATTTGAGAATCAGATAGACACTCTTAAAAGGGATCTTCAAACAGCAAATGAATACAAAGAAAAATTCAAGATAAGCTCTGCTCAACTTGAAGTTCTTCTTGAAAGCCAAAAGAGGGTAGATGACAAGCAGGGATTGGGATATGAGAAAGGGGAAAGCTCCGGATCCGGTCAGAAGAATTTTGGATCAAGAAATCCAAGAAACAGGCCTAGAAGACCTCCGATGAGGCAACCAAATGCTCAAAGATATCCACCCTTCAATGGATATTCCCACAATTGCAATAACTTTGGTCATAAAGCAAATCAGTGTAGAAAAAGAATGAATCAGACTAATTCATCCTTCTTCAGACAGTGTTTCAACTACAAAAGGTATGGTCACAAATCTCATGAGTGTAGAAATATGCAAATGAACAATTCATTCAATGGTAGATGCTTTGCATGCAATAGAATGGGACATATAGCTAATCAATGCAGATCAAGAGGATACCAATCAAATCTGCAAAGAAATGTTGTTTGCTACAATTGCAATAGATCCAGTCATATTGTCAAATTCTGCAGAAGTAAGAATCAGGATAAAAGAGGTCCGGTGCACCAAAATCAAAATCAAGACAAAGGAAAAGGAAAAGTGAATGCGGATGAAGTTCAAAGGGAGATGAACAAGATTTGGGTAAAAAGAAGTGCAAAAAATGTTGGGAATGGATCCGCACTGGAATCTGGTGCTAATATTCCTTCCGGAAACTAAAAAGATGAGCTCTGGCTCAGGGGGAGTCAAAAAGGAAAACAAATTCCCCCAGCCAGTTAATTGGTGCCTGAAATTGGCACATGAAAAGTTGCGGATTAAAGGGTTCCTAGAGAAACATCTAAATAAGCCTTGGTAAAGATATAGAAGATCTGCAAGAAGTTTAGAAGAGGTTAATCTTCCTAGATTGATCCAGTTTAACAGTCATCCGGTAAGAACAGGATTCTCACAGTTAGATCCGGTATAACTCAAATTTAAGGTATCTTGATCTGTAGATAAGTGGAATAAGTGGAGAAAGATAGATAGCTAATATTACATACCAGTGATCCAGAAAGATCTCTCTTAAAACAAGGAAAACAAGGCAACCGGAATAACTTAGGTAGTGCATTTATCGCAAAATGGAATTAGGGTTTGCATAGAAATAAAAGGGTTCTTTGGTTCATCATTTGCACATTTGCATTCAAAAAGAAGAGAGGAGTTCTGCAACAAGTTATCTCAATCCTCTCAAAGATCAAACTGCAGAAGTCGATTCATCCAAGCAACTCGATTTGGCTCATATCGTGAACCCTAGAAGCGTAAGAGGTATTTTTCGATCTTGAAATCTCTCTCTGAATCTTTGAAAGATGGCTACTCCGAATGTTGTGAAGATTATTGATAGGCCGCGCCCTAAATTCAAGAAACATCTATATAAATCCCTAGAAGTTGATCCCCTAGCGCATTTTCAAGCATTCATGCAAACATTGAGGAATTTGGGGAATCCAAGTTAATGGATATCTATCACAATTAGTTAATAGATGATGCTTTTGAACTCAAACCGCAGTACAAGGCTATTCGAGACAAGCATTTTGGACATTGCATCCATTTCCCCTATTTTGCAGAAGATGAATGGATCCGGTATGTTCTAAGTAGAATGCATGATAACTTTATATGGTTGATGAGGCCATTCAAGATAACCAAGGATGCCATTAGGGCAATTACTGGATTGCACTCATCTAGTGGGATACCTGCTCTCAAATCTGTCAAGAATCAGATAGTGAGTGAGGCAACCAGATCAAAATTTGACAAGAGAGCAATGATTATAGAAGATATCACTGATCTGGATATCGAGTTTGCATCTATGATAATTGTCTATAAGATATATCACTCCAGCAGGGAGAATTCAGTATCCGGAACAACTGTGTATACTACTTATGAAATGCTAAGGAAAAATGCTGACTATGATCTCTGCGAACTTCTTCTGAGCCAACTATTAGAAAATTTACAAAGGATCAAGAAGGACAAGAAAAACTCATTTGAATATGGTGGTCTGATATTGTGTCTATTCTTTTACTTTATGAATGAGCTACCCGGATCCAGTGGTTGGATATGGCAAAATGACAGACCAGTTGCCATACAAATCAGAGATTATTTGCATGGAATTGGTGATGCCAAGGCACAAAATACAGCACTCTGGGGCTACTTCAAGAATTTTTAGAGTATGATGCAAGCTAGAGAAAGAATCCCTCAATCATTAGTTGAGAAGTACAAGGATACAGTGTGCTTTATGATAGACACTGATCAATGCCTAATGGAGGCAGTGGAGCCAAGGACAGTCTGGATCATGCCAATGGGGTATGAAGTTGATGAGAAAGTTGTAGAGCTACATGTTCAACACCTGCTGAGTCAACCCAAGGACCCTAAGGCAGAAAGGTTTGGAACCTACCAAGAGCTGAGTGTAAAAGTTTATGTTGAACTTAGACAATCAAAGATCAAAAGAAAAGTAAGAACGGAAGTAGAAGAATTTGCCAAGAGGCATGGAATTTCAAAAGAGGCAGTTGATGCCAATAGGGAGAAGATGGAAAGGGCAGAGAAAGAGAAACAAGATGCAGAAAAGAAAAGTGATCTGGTGCAAGCCCCCTCCCGGACCAGATCTTCCAAGAGCTCTGCACCTGCCACCTCTAAGAGCCAGAAAGCATCAAAACCGGAAGTCAGAACATCCGGAAAGGGAGAGAAGAGAACTAAGACAAAGGCCACAAGGTCTTATATCAGTCAGAAGGATGATGAAGAAACTGAGTCAGATGAGGAGGTAAAGAAAATGAAGAAGAAGAAGAAAGTATCTGGTGAATCCTGTACAGGTCAAGACAAGAAAGAAGAGGCAGAAGAATTCATTGAAGAACCTACTCTCCGCATTGATGATATCATCAAATCAGTTACTGTGGATGGGAACTTGCAGCCAATGGTTGAATTTTATGATGAATATAGTGAAACTGATCAGAAGATATTGCAAGATGCCACAGTCAGGTATCTAAACATCTACAACAAAGCATCCATTGAAATTATATCTTTGATTCCCAAAAGCTTAGAGAAGGAACTTGAAATAAGGAAGAACAATGCCCAAGCAAAAGATCTAGAAATCCAGGAGCAGATTGCTATTTAGCTCTATCCGTCCATTACCCCTAAACAAATGAACATTATCTTCAAGGACTGTAAGGATGAGTTCCGGAGCAAAGCTAGAATGAATAAACTTATGCTTGGAGAAACTAACAAAGTGGCAAAGGAAACAGAAGATATCCTTTAGAATGTCTTTAAAAGATTTAATCTTCCTATTATGGAGGACTTAGGTGATGAACCCTCTACCATGGATGACAAAGAAGAATCTACTGAGACAATGACAGAAGAGGCAAAGGAGACAAATGAAGAAAAATCCAAGGACTTAGATTCCTCTGTTCCGGAAGAGGAAGTTCATGGAGAAGCAGACACCTCTCTTCTAGATCCCCCTGCAGACTCCGGAATTGAAAGAAAAGAAGAGAGCATCAATCAAGGAGAAGAAGTAAAGGGAAGAGAAGAAGGTCAAACTGAGAAGACCTCAAGTGACAGTGCTGAGGCTGCAGAAGGGAAGAAAACTCAGTCTCCGACAAGAGACACTGCAAAAGCAGTCAAAGACTTCTTGACAAAAGAAATGATGGAATTGGATGAACCGGAGCTACTTCAAGGGCCATTCAATTTTGACTCTCTCTCTCCGGTCCAGACAATGAAGGTAGCATCTTTTGCTCAAGCCAAAGCAAAATAAAAGCTTCTGAAGTCTCACATGGAAGATTGTGAGCTAATAGAGATTGCATCCGGTGTGCTAGAGAAAATCATGCCAACCTTCCAAAAGGATTCTTCGGCCTCCACATCCAGTAATCTAAAGTCTCTTGTTAACTCTGTTAATACACATTTTGACTCTTTAGAGAAAGTAGTAGAAGAGAAAGTCTGGAAAGAATTTTTGGGTAAAAGATTCTCTAAAGTACAGGGGTACATAGCAAATGATAGGAGAAATCTAAATATTGGAATAAAGAGCTTAGAAAATGATCTTAAAGATGGTGGAGATATATATAAATTTTGTCTATCCTGGTCTAAAGTGACAATGGATATTGAGAATAAAGTGAAAGAACAAGAGGGAAAACTTTCAAGTATATCTCAAAGTTTTGATCCTCTCTCCTCTTCCATAATGAATCAAGAGTGCCAGACTCTTGTAGCTATAAATGAAGTAAAGAAGCTTGAGAAGGAGAAGAAAAATAAGATAAGCAGGCTAAGTGAACTAAGAGGGATTATTATCCCTAAGTTAGAGGCCATGCATGAGGCCCTAACTGATGCTCAGACCACAGCCTAGAGCAGTGATCCGATAGATCTAAAGAGGGCAAAAGCTTTTGCATTCCTGTTGAGTGGTCACATCTCAATTTTGGATAGGATGAAGCAGAGTTGGGCAATAGAACTTGTCCAGTTGAAGACAACTTTTGCAGATATACTACAGTATATGTAAGTATAACATGTATATATACTTATGCGGCTAAGTATAGTTGGGTTTTTGGGAGTTTTGGTGTGCGGATTCTACCCTTTGCCATTGATGTCAAAGGGGAAGTGAGTAGAAATGAAAAATGTCGAATCTAGCTAAGGGGGAGTTCCGGTAAAATGTACATTAGAACAGAGCATTAGCCAAGGGGGAGTGTAGTGTGACAGTCATTTTTCACTAAGTGTTTCCATCAATGCCAAAGGGGGAGATTGTTGGCAAGAGACACTGTGTGGCTTCATGAGTGTTGTCATTGATGGTAACAAAGTTTATCCCACACATCCGCAGGACATGGTGTGTCTATACCGGAAGTCAGATTGTAGAGTAACTTGGTCCGGTGACCAAGAACAGAGCATGCAGCAAGGTCCGACAATCAGGTCCAGATCTCTCAGAGGAAGTATCTACGTAAAGTGCAGACTTGGGGAAGTCAAGAGGAGTACCTTGACTGATAGATTCCAAGGATTGAGCCTCTGGTGATGAAAGAGTGAAGAGATATAAGCACCTAAGTATTGGGTTCCTGTTTGGCAGAGTAGACAGAGGAAGAACTGACCGGCAGAGCATCAGACCTTAATCCGGATGAGATATTGATGGTGATCAAGGTTCTTAAGGTATCATTCATGATTGGCCTACATGATTGATGACTTCTATAACTATCTCTTTGATACGCATCACTTGGTAAGTAAGGATTCAGCTGACAGACCAGAGTTTGAGAAAATATTGACTATTCCGGATGCCGACTAGAAAGATGATGAAATCCTTGGTGCGGATATATATACCAGATGGATTTCGATGAGAAGGTGTGGGAAGTGAGTTGTATAGTGCGAAGAAAAGTAGAGAACAGTGTGGAAACAGAGATAGAGGCCCGGTATGTGACAGAACAGCAACACTAAGGCAGAGGAAGAATGAAGTGCAATAGATCAGTATATTGAGCCTAACCGGAACTGAACCTAAGCACATGTGGATGCTTCTCATCAGTTCAAGTATCTAGTTTCCTTCTTTAAACTATTGTAGGCAGTGAGCCTCTTGTGAGCAGTGTGCTCGAGCAATGAACCCTAATTGGCAAGTGTCATTTGTACTACCTTATTCTTTTAACAGGGAATACAATCTTGGGTTAATCACCCCATGGTTTTTCCCTTAACAGGGTTTTCCACATCAAAATCATTGTGTTATGTGTATTAAGTTTATTTCTGCTTTCATGGTTATGCATGCTTATTTAATTTGATGCTGCACTAGTTGTTAAAGAAGAACAGAAAGTTAGAATAATCAAGATAACTGATTCACCCCCCCTCTTAGTTATCAACAGTTTGTGCTCCCACTATTAATTATGACCTTGTAGCACTTGCCACCCACCCTACATACAATTCTAAACATATTTCTCCTCTAAATGGGCTTATTCTCCTTCTTTGTTGACTTCAACAAAGTCCTCTTCATCATAAGTGTTTCTCCTTTTTATGCTCATTCCATTGATTGATCGATCCTATGGTTTCCTCATCTCCTTTAGCTACATGTGCACTTGTAGCCTTAGTTGTCCTTGATCATTCTCCCATGTGTTGTGGACACTCATAAAACAAATCTCCAAGTTGTCCACACTTAAAACAAGCTCCTTGTAAATTTCGACCAGCCTCTTTCAAATCCACCTTTACCTATTGAAGGGTAAGGTCTTCCCCTTCCCTTATGGCTATTCTTCTAACTATATGAAGATCTAGCCTCTTTATCGCATGACAATACCTTCCCTTTGTAGCTTGCATTTGTCCTCTTCACTTAGTAAATCCAACTTTACATTTAGTTGATCCCTACTACTTTCTTGACAAATTATCCTTGGCCTTCGAGGCATATTGTTAGGCTTCCTAAAATATTCGCAACTTCATCATACTTAGCTCATCCTAGATGTTCATTCTTAAGCCATTGATGTATTGAGCTAGGTTTTCGTGATCTATCTCCTTGTGATCCAACCTAATCGATAACTTGTAAAACTCCTCAGTGTAACTCTTTACACTCAATTCTCTTTGCTACAAGTTCTACAAATTCTTTAACAACTCAAGGTGATAATTAGCTCGTAAGAACTTAGCCTTCATTTTGGTCACCATCCTATTTCGCCTAGTGATTTTCTCCTTCTCATTTCTCCTTTCCACTTGCACATCCTTCCACTAAAGTGCAACACACCCCTTTAGTTAGTTTTTGCCACCTTCACACTCTTAGGGTTTTCTATCTCATCATATTCAAAATACTCCTCTATCTTTGTTAGCTAATGAATCGGCTCATTCAGTTCCAAACTCCCCAAGAAGTATGAAAGCCCCACCTATGTTCCATTTCCAATCCTTGAGATGGAATTTATAAGTCTCCTCTCTCCTACATCCATTTACTCACCTACATCTTCATCTTCACTCAACTCCTTCCTCTTCACTCTCACTATTAACAGTCTCATGTGCATGGCCTCTTCTATCCTTCTCAAGAGCTTCCATTCCTACTCTTATTCCTCTCATGGTGTCTAACACTTAATTCAATCTCACTACAACTTGTGTTGCCCTTCTCCTTGAAGGCATCTTTTCTATCCTAACTCTCCCCTATTGTTGCAACTCCTTTGGTTATAATCCTACATGGGGATACACATCCACACACAAACACACACACACACACGCACGCACGCACGCACGCACGCACACACACGTGCACCCACACGCACACACACACATGCACCCACATGCACGCACACACACCCACACACACACACACAACCTTGTTAGATTCCAACCAATGTTACGTGAAGATATATGCACTCTTTCCTAGAGTTGTAGCCTACTCTTATACCAAGCTAATGGCACAACGGATGGGTTGAAGCTCACAATCTTGGCTCACACATAGCAAAAGGAATTTGGACTACATTATTGCAAATCACTTGTAGCAGTATAGGCTTAAAATAGACTTAATGACGACACAATCTACTCAACCAAATACATGCAACATCACCCTTGACTACCACTCAAGATGTAAGACAACTTCTATAGTTGTTGGAAGTGAAGCCGAAACTTCAATGCATACTTTTCTGTTGCTACAAGTTCTTTCATGCTAGTGGTTGCAAGTGGAGACAATATGTCAGGTATATGAATGTAGCTAATGCAAGTTTGACTAATGCTACAAGAGCAATCCCTCTCAATGCCTGCAAGTTAACTCAACACTAAAAAGTCTCCATACTCATATACAAGGAAAATCATTTCACCAAATCAACTTGAAAATTAGCTAATTTTACACAGTCAAACAAACCCACTATAAACATAAAGGATCAAGACACTTAAGAGGATCCAAATTCCATGCATTCATACAAGTTAGCTTACACAAGGTTCAAATCAATGATATATTCATTATCATTTTGAAAATACAAAATGTACATAATGCTACTGGTCTAAGTGGTATGACCAAAAGGTCAACTTCCGCTATTTTGGGCACAAATGTAGTGAACTTTTACTAGCACTAAGGCAATTGGAAATCCACGCCTAAAATCCATCCTTTGTCATGTTTTGTCCTCCTCGTTGAGTATCATGTCACGTATGCCTGAAAAGAACATTCTTTAAGCTTCTCATTTTTGGGTACATGCCTACAAATGATCCTCCCCATTCCTTTCAAACATTTGCTTATTGATTTGCAACTTGAGAACCATAATCTAGACTCTCCTCACATGCTTCTTGTTGGGTCATCATCCTTCTTTCCATGCAACCAATCTTTGTAGGATTCCTAGCTTCTATGTGCCCTGTTCTATCTTCCTTGCTACTCATTTGACTCTCATTTTTTTCCTATGTAGCGCTCTCTTCTTTATAGGTTTTTCTCACATTGTTATTTTTTGTTTGGCACCTTCTTTTCCTTGCCTTCCATGTGTTTTGATTTGTATAGGGCAAAACATTCCAAAAAATTTTAATATGTCCACAAGTGAGTGTTTGGGTGCCAAGGGGAAAGGGGTAGTCAATGGGTCTCAAATTAAATCACCCCTTTCTAGGTAGCCTTCAAATTTTCAAGCGTTTGATGAAGGCTCTACAAATATCAAAACAAAATTGCAAATCATTTATGCTACAGTTAGGATGAGGGTCAAATAGCCTTGAGATGCCCCTACACCACATATACTAGTCAGTACATGGAATAGTGATGGTGTGAAAGATCAATCCTCTCAATATACCAAAACTTTTAATATACCTAGTGGTATGTGGAAGAGAGTAGAGTGGAATCAAAAGAGATGGTATGGAAAGGTAATGGATGTGCTTGAGGCTTGGATATTAGGGTTGAAGCACCACTCACTTCACTATACCCTTTATGGGGAGTTTAGCTTAGCTAAAAACTACAAATCATTGAAAGAAGAAAAAGAGAGGAGATAGAAGAATTTGTTTCCAAGTTTTACATGTTTTGTTTTCAAATTTTAGCAATAATATCACACACTAACAAAGCAAAACTAACTACATCAAAAAAAAATTAAAATAACATCTTGAAAGCAATAAAGGTACCTTAGCAAAAATGACAAAATAAATCTCCTCGTGTTGAAATTGAACTTTGACTGCACCAATGTGTAGAACTTGGGAAAACATGTTTTAAAAAATGGTTTTAAAAAACTCTTGAGATGCTCAAGAAATCACTCATGAAAGTTTTACCTCCAAAGTAGGTTTCACGTGCAAGTTTTAAGTCCATAGGGGCTATCCATGTGACTAAGGGCTGAAAATTTGAAACAAACTAAACTTCTAAAACATTCTCATAACCAAGAATTATATATATATATATATATATATATATAACTGTAACAAAACATCATTTCGAAACCATAGTACATGTACAATTCAGAAACAAAATTTAAATGGTCTAACTTCAAAAAAATCAAAATTTATTTTACATAGTATTTATTACAATGAATACATAATGAATTCCTCAAGTACATCAATACAAGTACACTGCTATAATAGTTACATATGATTATACAAATTGCAATTCCATTATCACAATATTCATAAACAAGTGTGTCATTGAGTTCAAACTTCTTGGCTTTCTGTCTTGTTGCATGGAGGAAGAGCATCATCCAGGTGATTTGCCTCCATCCACAAACCGATAGTCTCCCGCACATCTTCCTATTGGAAGTGGCCCTACCCTACGCGGGGATGACAAATAAAGAAACTACAAAGTATACCATACCATCTGAGAACCAAGTATAAAGTACTGACTCTATCACATGCAACTTGCCATACAACCATAGATACCCTGTAGCTAAGTATGACGACTGATTGACATGTAACCCTATCTGATACTATGAACCAACAATGCAAACAACAAATGCATTACTTTAGCCAAACCATTTAAATATAATGTCACATTCCATAGTGGATATGTGGGTCATTTGTTCACACACTACTATCTCAATTTGACTCAAGGATACATCCCATTTATTGAATACATGATGAAATATCACAACATTCAAATAATACAGTACATAGAATTTACACAAGAATTACTCATTCTATCACCAACTCAACTAAATGTCCCATTCACCTGAATTGGATTAATTTATAGTCAAGCAGATGGTAGTATGGGTATATTACCAAGCTAGGTTACATAAATAGCAATAAACTACCTCAAACTCCAAAAAATAGTAATTGAGTCTCATTTTGACTTAGTTGGCTCTAATACTACTTTCCATGACATAAAAATTACCCATTTAGTACAAATGTAGAGTTTTGTAGACAACAATACAGTTTCAACTTCCTTAATGTACACAAAATGGTTTATAAATCAAATTAATCCCTTGGTGGTTAATCCTCCATATTGTGACCAACTGTCCATTAATTCATTATGCCACTATGGAACAATTTTTTTCTAAGACAGGGAATAATTGTCTTGTCTTCTAATCAAGGCTCTCTGGTTCATACGGGCAAATGTCATTAGATCAAAATTTTGTAGTAACTTTAATAGTCTATATAATTGTTATAAATAGTATTAGTTCTAGTACTGATAGGAGTTACCAGTTTTCAAGAGTGGTAAGCAAGTTTACCAAACACATTAGTAAATAACTTGACTGAAATACTATAAACACAACAGCTTATTTGATAACAACACAAAGGTAATAATATTTCCCTATAATATGATCCACTACAAATACACTACCAACTTGGAACAAAATTTTAAAACACAAATTAAAAAATGATAGTATCTTACCATATGCAAATCCATAAGGCAAAGATAAGTACTCTCCATGTTTTTTTCCAAATTCACAGGGTACTACCTAATTCATAATTGCAAGTTTTTCCCTTAAAACTTTCTCTATTTCCATAATAGAAAGCTCAAGTACCTATCAAAGAATAGGATTTTAATAGCAATGAAAGTATTGACAAAGATTGTTGTTTATAGCAAGCATGAATAACTTCTTATTATTTCATTCACAATTGAGTAATGAACAATGTTCTATATATATATATAAACTTTGTTAACAAACACCTATGTGTTTCATTTAGAACTGATGCTAGAAGAGGAAATGTTTCTTGTCTAGTCTTCAATCTAATTATATATATCAAACGATAGCATTGGCCTTTGAAGGCCTAAACAGTTTATTGGTCTACAAGTATAATGTTTTGGCCTACAATTTTCTACCCTTTCGACAGTATATATATATCTCCAATAAATCACTGGTTCTTTTATTTCTAGACTACTGTAATGGAAACATTTATCAAAATAGTTTTAAATAAATGTGCAACAGAAATAAGGTTTCCATCTTACCCTAATGCAAAGGATTCATTAACGCCTTTAATGTTAAAATAAACATTGTATGCAGAAAATTGAACAATGCTTCGAAATATTCCCACATACCTTGTACAGTTTCTAAAATAGAATTACCCCTCTTCTCTGGATTCTCCTATCACTCTGCTTCATCTCCCTTCTCTGTTCTCTAATCTTTGTGTTCCTCCTCTCTATTCCTCCTACATTTTTCTTTTCTTCCCCATTTCTCCAAAAACTTCCTCCATTATGGCAACCATTTCGCTCCAAAATTCCTTCCTCTGCCCCCAACACTCCCATAGAACTAATTCCCTCTCTCCAACTCCACTTGTTAAGATGAAGTAACTCTTTTTCTTCAAGAAGAGAGCAAACTAGCAGTCATTATGGCTAACAAATTCAATTTTTAACTCCCCCATGCTACAATCCTCACTTCGCATTTATTCCCCACGTTTTCCATAGAATCATAAGTGGAAGTTAACTAATGATTTAAACTAAATTTTATCTATTCTCATGCAAACATTTTTTTGTTAACTACAGAGGTATCCCCGCGACCCAACCCAAGTGACCCAACTAGCCTTACCTTAGTCTTGCATATTGCCAAATTGGGGTCCGGAAGGGGCGAGCTATGGCAAGACTAGTCCCCTGGGGATGTACGCAACAGCCCGCAAGCCATGTACATCGGGTAAGCCCGGGCCTCGAAGTCGAACCCAAGAGCTTGGGGAGCAAACCCAAGACTCAAGCCAACTCTGCTACCCGTGTGGGCTATTCTCATGCAAACATTTTAATTCAAACGTTCAAGCTCCACACAAGAACACATGCATTATTTACCTAAGACACATAAGAAAAATGACAATTTGGTTAATTAATTTGACATTAGAGACCACACAAAAAGAATGTTAAACTATTCTATTTAGTACGAATGCAACCAAGGTGACAACAATGACAAAGATGATTGACATGGAGGTTTACATAAATCCACTGCAATGAGATACCAACAGAATGCAAATCAACATTGCATGACTTATGTGGAAGGATGTCAAATGGCCTTGATGATGCATGACTAATGTTGTAAGATGTGAAGTAATGACTCAATAGGCAATTAACATAACATCACCAATTATTCTACTACAAAACAATGACGTGTGTGAGAGAGTTCTCGAGGTCATGGTATAAAATTGCTAGTTCACCTTGATTTGCAATCCTCTCCCTGATGATGCTCTCCTTCCTCAACCAAGAGGGGGATGTACCTATCCTGCATCCACCTCATTTCTAGTGAGAGTAGTTAGTATGATATATATATATATATATATATATATATATATCAAAACGATAATCTTCACATAAGAATTCATAACATTACGAAATTGATTATGGAATTTCAACTGATCAACAAAATCTTATCATCATATAATCTTATCAACATATTATCAATCTAAGTATTGTGCCAATGATGTTTCCCAAGTAAAGATTAGTATTCACATCTATTACTTCAATAAAGCAAATAATTTAAATTTTACGAACACATGATTGTTTTCAAAACAAGTTAAAACGTGTTATTCTCTAATCGAATTATTTCCATCCATAACATAAAAAAATAATGTCTTAAATATGCATCACCTACTTACCAATATTTAAGTAAATAAAATATGTCCAAATATATAAACAGTCCAAAAATAGGGTGTGACATCCTCCCCCCTTAGGAAAAGTCATCGTCCCAATTCGTGCCCATATTTTTCGGCCCTAAATTTACTAAATGTCCTAAGTTTTGGGCCCCTTCTGTTCCGCTTTTTATCCTTCATGTGTTTTCCCATGTTAAAAATCCCTTAGGAGCCCTTCAAAATCCTCTTAGTAGTTGAAGCATTTCGGCAAGTTCACGGGTTCGCGAACCTGTCGAAAGCCTAAAAGCCTTTGAAAGATAATGCACTTCGGCTTTATGGTAGATTCACAAATTGGAAAACCTACCAAGAAGGTTCGTGAGTTTCCCAAGTAGATGAAAAGGTAAGATAAGGAGGAAAATTAAAGAGATGAAGTGTTTCGACAACTAGTGAACCTACCAAAAAGTTTACTGGTTCTCAAAAGGGTCGAAAGGTCGAAAGAAAGGACAAGATGATGAAAATATGGTGTTTCAGCAAGTTCGTGGGTTCATGAACTTGCCAAATCGTTGAAAAGGAAGAACGAACAAGGAAATGAAGAAACAAGCAAATGTTTCAATGAGTTTGTAAGTTCGCAAACTTGTTGTGTTGTTGAACAAGAGGAGGCAAGAGGAAACAAATAGAAAAGAAAGAGACAAATGTTTTGGCAAGTTCGTAAGTTTGCAAACTTGTCGAAACACCAAAAGAACAAAGAAGAGATAAAAGAAAGAAAATGGATTTTAGCAAGTTTGCGAGTTCATGAACTCATCAAATAGCTGTAAAGGTTCGTGAGTTCTCAAAATTGCCAAATTGTCGAAAGAAGAGGATGAAGGGAAGAAAGAGAAAGAAGGAAAAGAGACAAGAAAGTGTCTTACAACAAGTTTGCAAGTTTATGAGCTTGTAAAAAATCCAAATGAAAATGGGCTTAGCTATTTGAAATGCTTGCACGCCATTAATGCAAAATGAAAATGATTTGCAAGTAGTTGAGCATTGAATAGAATTGGTTGGGGATGGTATTGAGGTAGGTGGGGTAGATGATTCCCATCCAGATTGTAGCAGTAGAAAAAAATGTTATATATTCAAGAAAGAAGATGTAATAGTTGTTGGTCGCTGAGGCAATTTGGGTCTGTAGGTGCTTCAAGGTGAATCTAGGGCATCAAACATTGTCAGTTTGGGTTGCAAGTGAAAGAATGTATTTTAGCACAGTGTAAGGAGTTGTAAATGATATATGCATATAATGGCATGTCTCAATGGGAAATTGTGATTATTCAAGGGGATGTTTGTGTTGGAAACAAGATCGACTAATGCTTTGCTAATTACAAATTGGAGTAAATTGGAAGTCAATATGACAAGTACATATAGCCTTGAGTAACCTTAGAGTTAATGGGAGTCAATCCCATAACTTAAGGAGATCTCAAGTAGATGTGGTAAGCAAAGTGGAGTGAAAGAGTGTCAACAAGTGGCTTGGAAAGTTATAATGGACTCTTCAAGTAGACACCTAACTACCTAAGGTGGCTTAAAGCCATGTGGGGAATATACACATAATTACTTATTTAAATAATAAGTAATAGTGTTAATATTCCTACACTAACAGTTTGAACCCAATTACTCATCCTCTCTTGCCACATTTGCTGGTATGATTGTAACCAGGGTTTGTTAATGTGTGATAACATTTAAATTAATACAAAACCTTTTGTATTAGTCATTCCTTATTGCATATGGATCATTGTAATTCTTTTTTGTATTATTAATTATGTCCATCATATGGGATTCAATCTATGGTGTGTATGTGAATATATATAGTTCTGTTGATCCTCTGTTACATGTATTTCCTTCCTCTTGATGTTCATGACTTTGTTGCCTAATGGAGTAGGCACTGGTCCAGATTGGTGAAGGGTCAACACTCTCTTTTAATCATCCTTTGTATTGGATAGTTGTAGGAGTAAGAGTAGGAGTAGATTAGGGTTGTTCATGATTTAGTATTACAACCAGGGATAAATATTATGCAATTTAAGAATGTTTGAATCATATGTGAATCATGATCTTGCATGTCTGCACCTTGTAAGTTGTGTATGATAAGTTAACTAGGTTCATCTTGTGGGGTATCGTGTTGTTGTCATCTCTAGGTGCATCTGCAATGTGTAGTGATCAACTTAATTAGATGTTTCATGCAACTAGTTTGTATTAGCCTACTGACAAATATAGGGGTCTAGTGTACATTGGGTATGGCGTTGATTTTTATTTGTGTTTTATTTGATACTTCTAGGCGTATCCTCCTAGGTCTAGCTAAGCCCAAAGTGCAGGAGAGCATACCCACTCTCGTCAGTTGGCCTTAACCATCCTCAATCTGTGGTTAGCTTATTTCGCACCTTCTTGATGACACCCTTGGTCTAGAAGGTGGAGATATACTCTAGGATTGTGTGCATCTACTCATGGTGGTTCTAGGGCATCAAACAAAGTTGGTCTGGGCTACAAGTGAAGGAATCCATTCAACACAACCTAGGAAGGATTTCTAAATTACATTTGCAGGTAATGGTATGTCTCCATGGGAGATTGTAATCATTCTGGGGATGTTTGAAGCTAGGTACTGATTCCCTCTTTTCACATTTGCTAGTATGATTATAACTGAGGTCTAATAATGTGTGAAAACATCTAAATTAATACAAAGCTTTTGTATTAGTCATTCCTTTGTTGCATATGGATCATTGCAATTCTTTTCTGGATTATTAAGTATGTCCTTCATATGAGAGTCAATTTGTGATGTGTATGTGAATATATGTCTAGTTCTGTTGATCCTCTGTTGGATATTATTCTTTCCTCCTTGTTGCTCATGACTCCATTGCCCAATGGAATAGGCATTGGTCCAAATTAGTGAAGGGCCAACACTTTCTTTTAATAATCCTCTATCTTGTTAGTTGTAGGGGTAGATCAAGTTTCACATGTTCATGATTCAGTATTATGACTAGGGAATAATTATAAGTGACCTTCAAGTGTTTGAAATCATTTGCGAATCATGTCATGCATGCATGTACCTTGAAAATTGTGTAAGGGGAGTTGTGGATTCATCTTAAGGGATATCATATTATCATTTGTCGATGCATTTGCAAGGTGCAGTAATCCACTTAATTAGAGGTTTTATGCAACCAATTTGTCTTGGCCTAGTGACAAATTTAGGGGTCAAGTGTACGTTGGGTATAGTTGTGATTATTTATTTGTGTTTCATTTGATGCCTAAGTTAGGAACACCCTCCTAGGTCTAGCTGAGCCTGAAGTGTAGGAGAGCATACCCACTCTCATCAATTAGCCTTTAACCATCCTCAATCTATTGATGAGCCTCTGTTCCACTTTCTTGGCGACACCTCTATCTTGGAAGGTGAAGAACATACTCTAAGGTTTTGGACCTGTAATTTTGGGAACCAACATTTTGACATTGTTTCCAGGGATAAAGTTATTTTAATTGTTGCCAAGTTATAGGTAACTAGAAATATTTTCAAAATTTTGGTAACAATAGTCTACAATTGTGCATTGTGTTTAGGTAAGTTTGTTTAGATGAAAACTTATGCCAACATTGTGGCACCATTGTCAGGGAAGACATTGTTGGGTTAAAATCAATTGAAGACTTTGCTAGTGAGCTGAATCTAGAATAAATTTGTATCCTTGAAGATCAGTTGTGCTTCAAGGATTTCCTCTTGTGAAAGAGGTGGTGACTTTGTTGTAAAAAAAAAAGAAAACTTGGTGCTGTTATCTATTTGTTGTTGGTGTTTTAAGAACACATTTTAAATGTGAAGTACTTAGAAATAAAGGTGCACATGGTTTTCCTTCCTACTTTTAAGATAACATTTCTTTCATGGCAAAGAAACTCATAATTTGTAATACCTTAGTTTTCTTCCCCGCATGGTAGAATGTTTTGGTCATGGCTTCTAGGTATGAGTATGATTACTCTAGGGATGCTCATTTATATGCATCTTCTTATGTTTTAGACCCTAGAAACTATATTGGAATTGATGTCTATGACTATTCTAGTGATGCTTCTTCATACTATTCTAATAGCCCTACATCCTATGTGAACCCATGCATAACTTCCAGACATCCATGCAAAAAAAAGATGAACTTGTCAAGCAACAATATGAAATTGAAAAATGTTCACCCAACTATTTGAATCTATGTTCCAATAGGAAAAAGAAATTGAAAATCATATTAAGTTGCTTGAGTCTAGGTTGCATTCTAATGCTCACCCTACAACTATAAAAAATCAAGTTGCTCCAACTCCTATCATTCCCCTACATTATGTTTACAAATAGCTATACCTCTCTTGAGTTGATTACAAAATGCAAAACATACCAACCAAGGTCTACAATCAAATGCCTATAATTGATGGGTATGATATTTGGGATGGGGACACACATGTTGATTTTCTAGATTTTATGGACAAATTTTAGTTTGAAGATGAAGAAATGTGGATGAGATTTTTTGTTAGGTTTGTTGGCATCCAAAAAAAATTATTCCCATTGTACCTTTTTTCCCCCAAAACATCCAAAAATCTTGTGTAAATTGCTTATCCAAGGTCACCATTGAATATATTTTTAAATTCTAAGCAACTTTGCCTTTTGAACCATCTCAAAATTCATTAATATGAAAAAGTTATACTGGTTCAAAGTTTAACCTTTTGTGTTTTTGCCTTGGTCAAAAAAGTGGTTGTCTTGTTCATTTTCATGCCTTAGAAAATTTTGGCTCTTTTTCCTTTTGTCAGCAAATTGGCAAATTGTCGAACTTGCGAACTTGTTCGCAAGTTCAACTTTTTGTCGGTTCACCGACAACAATATTCACCGACAAGGAAGAAGGAAGCGGCCAAAGAAGAAAAGAAACAAAGGCTAAGGAGGATAAGTTGATGCTTCCAAAGTTCATGATTCTGCCAAGTTGCTGATAAGGCAAATTGACTAAGATAAGGGAGAAAATGTGCTTGTCGGGGAATCGGTGAAGTGTCGAACTAAGTGAAAAGTTCAAAAACCGTGAGGTTCATCGATAAGAAGTTCAACCGGCAGCCTTTTCGCCGACAAGGTGATAGGATGAAGTAAAATTTGGCTAAGGCATTGTGATATCAACAAATCAAAAGGAGGAGGAACTAGGGAACTAGTTCAGAATTTTGGAGGTTTGCAGATAGGTCTTTTTGCCAACATGGTAAAAAGGGAAGCAAAGATAGTTTGACAAAAGGCATTTTGGCTGATAAAGGAGAATTAGCACTAGGCCCTTGGTTCGATAATTTCAAGATTTACCAATAAAGCAAATAAGGCCAATGGGGAAAAGTCAAAGGTTCATGATGAGGGGTTTTTGCCGACAAAGAAAGGGAAAATTGGCTAAGAGAAGGAAGACATCGATAAATCAGAAAAAATGAGGAACTAGTGAACTAGTTCAGGATTTTCATAATTCACTGATAAGGCAATAAGGGAGATGGTTCACTAATTTTAGATTTTTTTGATAAAGGCAAAATGGCTCAGGTCAACAAAATGATGTTTTATCGACAAAGGTGATATAAAGAGAAAAGGCCCTTGGTTTTGAAATGAAGACTTTTACCAATAAGGGCAAAGTGAGTTGGTTCGACAAAAGTTAGTTTTTCCGATAAGGGTGGAAAAAGGTGCAAAGGGTGGTAGGTCTAGGAAAGTGAACTTTTATCGACAAAGTGGAGACAGGTGCAAATAAAGTAAGTTAAGCAAAGTGGGTTTTTCTCGATAAGCATGAAAAGGTGCCAAGTAAGTAATGTTCGGCAAATTGAAGATTTGCCAATAGAAGGAAGGTTTGCCAAGTTTTGAAAATTATGAAATCACTGATAGGGGTGATAAATGAATGGTTCAGGAAAATATTTTTTGTCGATAAAGGTGGGGCAGGCAACAGAGAAAGTTCTCCCTGAGGCATTTGCGTCGACTAATAATTAAGGTTTGGCAAATCAAATATTTGCCGATTAGGCAAATACAAAGATGGAAGAATGAGGCAGATGTTGCCAAATGGTAAATGCAGAGATTGAGGACAATTTGTAGGAAATGAGAAATGTGCAAAAAGGTAGATGAAATAGTGATTTTATTCAATGCATGGGTACCGTTGGAGGACAAAATAGATAAATCGGATATTGTAGATGTCAGAAACTGATGTCAAGGCTTCCCTCTTTATTGTCTGAAGTACACAAAGAGTGTAGGAAATCTCCTTTTGATTTTTGTAGAGTTGCAGGGCATGGGTTTTCTTCCCAGCATGCAAATCCTCTGATAGGGGAGTGGGTTTGAATTTATTGTAGCGTGGGTTTTGCTTGTTGACTGAGTTTCAATGCCTGGGGCTGCACAAGAATTGTATTGCTATATATACATGTTTTTTAGATGTTTTGAGGGTTGGTCATTGAGCCAGTCGTCTAGTTTGCAGTGCCTCAGGATAGCTTAAGGGCTTCAAATCAAGCTAGTATGGGTAGTAAATGGAGAGATGTGTTTTGATGCAATGTAGGAATGAATTGTAAAGCATATTTTATGCATTGGAATGTCCCCATGACCATTTGTAAAGATTTAGGGGAATGTATAATCGCAGTTGTATGTTTTCCTTCACTACATTTGCTGGTGTGAATGTAATAGAGATTTGATAATGTGTGACAGCATTTAAAATCAATACAAGCTTTGTTTTGAGTCATCTCTTTGTTGCAAGTGGGTCTTTGTAGTTTGGTTTTGGATTGTTAAGCATATCTAATATGTGAAATATAATTTGAGAAATGTATGTGAATACATTTTGGTATTATGTTGATGCCGGTTCAAATATTCTCTTCCCTCTTTATTGCTTATGACTCAGTTGCCCAATAGAGTAGGCACCGGTCCATATTAGAGAGGGATAAAACACCATTTTAAAACAAACAAATCATTCACTTGTGGTTCAGGGTAAAAACCATTTGTCATGTGCATGTACATTCACACAGTTGAATCAGCTTAATGAGAGGCTTGTGCAGCCAGTTTGTCTTGATCTAGTAACAGCTTTGGGATCAAGTGTACATTGGGTATGGTTGTGTATGTTTATTTTTATTTCATTTCATGCCTCTAGGAATATCTCTCCTAGGTCTAGTTGAGTTTGAAGAGCAAAGAAGTTTACCCACTCCTGTAGTTGGCCAAAATTCCCCTTAACTTGTTGATAAACCTCTTCTTTTCACCTTGACGACAATCCATGGCATGGGTGTTTTAGGAATGTTTTAGAGTTTTGGGTTGGAGTTATTTTGGGAACCAATAAGGTTCTTATGTGGAAAGACAAGGAATTGGATTGAAATCTTTCCAGGACTGTCCTTTGCCTCTTGGAATGAACTTGTGGTTGCATTTGAAGAAGAATTTGCAAAAGCTCTAGACCCTACTGATTTTGTTCGAGAGTTAGAAAAAATTAGAAGACAAGAGGGAGAGTCTAGTATGGACTTAAATCACAAGTTTGTAGTTTCCATTTCCAAGATTTTGAATGCTTTTAGACCTAACATGCCTGTTTGCATTGACATGTTCTTGGAAGCATATGAGGTTGGTCTGAGTTCAGTGCAAGAGGACATGAAACTAATGAGCATGCAACATGCCTATTCATGCTTAGACTACATGGAAAACGTAACGAATGATTACATATCAAGGTTGTCGTCTGCAAATGCAAGTGTTGCTAGTAATAAACAAGCTAATGTGAATAGCAATGATGTGGATACAACTAATCAAATGGGTACAACATAAAATGAATATGAATGTGTGATCAAAAGGGTAGAAGATGAAGGTGGTGCATTGTATAACAGTGATATAGATGATGGTGACAGTGTATGCACCTACCTTCGGTTAGATAGGTCATTCATTGAAGATGAAACTGATGAGATGCATGATGACCTTCATTTTGAAAATGAGGTATGTGGCCATGTGGACAAAGAGGAGGATTTATGCACAGGTGAACAATTAAGTGGATCAACTTGTGAAGCTGATTAAATTAAGTGTGCACGGGTAAGTGACATTTAGAGCGACCAAGAAACTAGCTTCTTGTTTGATATGTTTCCCTCCTTTGTTCCATTAGATGATGGTGAAGCAGTTAATGTTTGTTTGCATGAGGATGATATGGATGTACTTGCATTTAATGATAACCAATCTGAGATAAATGTTAGCACAATCAATGATTTTTAGTCTAAAGAACTTGCCCTTGATGAATATGGAGATGGTGATCATGTGTATGCATATGAGAACCTATTTCTTTGGTGCAAGGTTTGTTGTGTTCCCCATGTAGATTGTGCTTCAAGAAGGTCACAAAGAAATGATAGAAGAATGAATATGGAAGAAGTGTGTCATCAATTAGTTTGCAATAGTATGTATGACACAAGTTTCCTATATGAACTCGAAACATAGAGACAATTTGAAGAACTTGGTTCTTCACTTGAGGTGTCTCATGGTGCTGGTTTTTGTGTTGATGGATTGAATTGCAACCTGGATTATGCTTATAATTCAAATATTAAGGAGTATACCAGCACATGTGAAAATGGTGTGTGTTGGCCATCTATTGTCCAAGGGCTTGATGAGGATTTGATTGATTCTGAGATTTTCCTTTGTGATGGTCATGTTTCTAGTGCCATGAATGATAATGGGGTACTTGAATTTGAATCCTTTGTGTGATTTTAGCGTACAAGTGATGATGAAGTTGAGTTGTAGCACCTTATTGAAGCTAAAAATCAATATGTTGCAACCCAACTTGAAGGTATTCCAAAGCTGATTTTTTTTCAATTTCATTTGCAAGAAGAATAATCTATTTTTGTAGATCAGTAGTGCAGTCTGACATGCATTTTTTTGTCATGTGAATCGGATATTTTCTCCTTTTCACTTGGTTCACATGGAGAGGTCAACAAGTATGATGATGTTGCACTTGTTGGTGAATATCTTCATCCATGTGTTTTGACGTTGATCTGACTTTTAGTATCTCATCCCTTGGTACTGGGAACATGCATGATTTTTCATGCAAAAGGTCATGCTCCTATTATCTATGGTTGTCTTGCAGTGGTAATATTCATGGTGGAGTTAGCCTTCACTTCACAAGCAATGGTTGTAGAATGAGACATGTATGCAACAATCATCATTTGTTGCAGATGGGTGGTGAGTGCAGCTTCAATTTGAGGGATATTAGCTCCTTGATTCAGCTTGTCTTTGAAATAGGCAAGTAGCCCCATCCATCTTTGGCAGGGTTGACTTGCATTGTGTTAAAATTTTGATTCACAGTCATCATTTGTGTTTGTATGCTTTCATGCTATTGGTTGTGTGTGTTATCTTGTATATACCTTCATTGTGTGTTGCCTTGTACATACGTTGATTTGTTTTCCCTTGTTTTGTTTGCCTTATTTGGTCTTCTCCTAGAGATGGCTAGATTCTCACTACACCCACAATAGGTGCACATCCCCAACCAGAGCCAATGTTAGTGTCAATATTTTTTGGCCCTAAATTTATCAAAAATATTAAGTTTTGGGCCCCTTTTATTCTCCCTTTTATCCTTAATATGTTTGCCCATGTTGAAAAACTCTTAGGAGACCTTCAAAATCCTCTTAAGTATGAGAATCCTCTAAGTAGTTGAAGCCTTTCGACAAGTTTGCAAGTTTGTGAACCTACTAAAATCTTGAAAGACTTTGAAAGATAATGTACTTTGGCTTTTTGGTAGGTTCGTTACCATCAAACCTATTGAAAAGGTTCGTGAGTTTCCCAAGTAGCCAAAAAGGTAAGAAAAGAAAGAAAAATTAAAGAGATGAAGTGTTTCGACATATTCGTGACCTGGCAAACCTTCTAAAAAAGCTCATAGGTTCTCAAAAGGCCCAAAAGGCCAAAAGAAAGGACTAGATGAAAATATGGTGTTTCAGTAAGTTTGTGGGTTTGCAAACTTGTCGAATCATCAAAAGGAAGAACGGAGAATAAAACGAAAAAACAAGCAAATGTTTTGGCGATTTGTAGGTTCACGAACTCGTTGAATCACCAAAGAAGAGGTGAGAGGAAACAAAGAGAAAAGAGAGACAAATGTTTCGGCAAGTTCATAAATTCATGAACTTGTTGAAACATCAAAAAAAGAAAGAGGAGATAAAAGAAAGAAAGTGGCTTTTGGCAAGTTTATGAACTTGCCAAATAGCTGAAAAGGTTCATGAATTCTCAAAGTCGTCAAATTATCAAAAGAAGAGGATGAAAGGAAGAAAGAGAAAGAAGGAAAATAGATAAGAAAGTGGCTTTCAACAAGTTCATGAACTCATCAAAAAGTTTAAATGTTCATTGGTTCACCAAAGTGTCAAAAAGTTGAAAGGGTGTATTAACATGGAAATGGTTTTCAATGATTTTAGTGTTTCATGAACCTCTAAAATCCTCGAAGAGTTTTAAAAAGTTCAACAAGCCCCCAAAACTCCGCTAAGGCATTTCTCAGTGCATATAACGTGTTTTTAATTTTTTTTGTGGCTCAACTATTTGAAATACCTACACACCATTAATGCAAATTGAAAATGATTTGCAAGTAGGTGAGCATTGAATGGAATTGGTTGGGGATGGTACTAAGGTAGGTGGGTAGACGATTCCTGCCTAAATTGCAATAATAGAAATGAAATGCTATATATTTAGGAAAGAAGATGTAATAGTTGTTGGTCACCAAACCAATTTTTGGATGTGCATCTGCTTGTGGTGGTTCTAGAGCATCAAACAAAATTGGTCTGAGATGCAAGTGAAGGAATGTATTCAGCAAAGTGTAGGACGGATTTGTAAAGCAGATTTGCATGTAATGGTATATCTCCATAAGAGATTATAATCATTTAGGGGGGTGTTTGAATCCAGTTACTCATCCCCTCTTGCCACATTTGCTGGTGATTATAACCAAGGTCTGATACTATGTGACAACATTTAAATTAATATAAAGCTTTTGTATTAGTCATTCCTTTGTTGCATATGGATCATTGCAATTATTTTCTGGATTATTAAGTTTGTCCATCATATGGGATTCAATTTGTGATGTGTATGTGAATATATGTCTAGTTCTGTTGATCCTCTGATGTATATATTTATTTCCTCATTACTCATGACTATGTTACCTAATGGAGTAGGCACCAGTCCAAATTGGTGAACGGCCAACACTTTCTTTTAATAATCCTTTGTCTTGTTAGTTGTAGGGGTAGATTAGGGTTAGATTAGGTTTCACATGTTGTTCATGATTCACTATTATGACCAGGGAATAATTCTAAGTGACCTTCAATTGTTTGAAATCATTTGTGAATCATGTCATGCATGCCTGCACATTGCAAATTGTTCAAGGGAAGTTAAGAAGATTCATCTTAAGGGATATCATTTTATAATTTGTTGATGCATTTGCAATGTGCAGTAATCATCTTAATTAGAGGTCTTTTGCAGCCAATTTGTCTTGGCCTAGTGACAAATATAGGGGTCAAGTGTATGTTTTGCATAGCTATGATTATTTATTTTTGTTTCATTTGATGCCTCTACGAACACCCTCCTAGGTCTAGCTGAGCCCAAAGTGCAGGAGAGCATACCCACTCTCGTCAATTAGCCTTTAACCATCCTCAATCTATTGATGAGCTTCTATTCCACCATCTTGATGACACGAATGTGAAGAGCATACTCAAGGGTTTTGGACTTGCAGTTTTGGGAACTAACAATCTCGATGGCTTAGTTCATGAAAACATCAAATATCCAAGAAAGTAATAATAGAACAAAATACACTTAAGCAAACAAATGAGTTGTTGACTTTTTCCCAGACTGGATGCTTATTCCCAGATTTCCCTACAAGGTAGCCATCAGTGATCAACAGGATCTCTGGGCCAGGGGGTCAACAGTGTAGGAGATAGACTCTATATTTTATCTCCTCTTCTTCTTCAGGCTCTGCAAGACCTAGGGGGGTATTCCCTACTCAACATCCATGAGGATATGCATACAAGGCTGGGATGCTGACAGAAAGCAGATAGTCCTCTTGTAAGTAGACCAAAACTGAAAGATAAGAGCAAAGGGGCTAGCTTTGGGCCTATTAGCAGTTGTAGACAGAGGACTGAGGATCCTAAACTAATTCTAATGTCCTAATGTTTGTTTTAGATTTTGATTTGGATTTTAAGCTTGGATGCAAAGCTGGACATGGTTATAACACAAAACAAAGCATGATTGGTGCCTATCCAGGGCCTGGAGTCAGTAGACATACACCTGTGAATGATCAGCATGAACAGCTAGAACTGGATTTCAAGGGGATACACATGATATCTGCCTTACAGATATCTCCCAATGAAGAGTGTTAAGTTATCTCTACTTATGGCATCCCTACTGCAGTATACCCTTCCCAATGTTCAACCTGAAAACAGTTTAATCTACCCCTTGAGCAGAAGTTAAAAGATCAGACATTCAACATAGGAATTCTATGCTCTAGAATCTAAACATTACCCAAACATCCAGATTCAGAAGAAGAATACATGCAATACTGGAGACAGAATTAACACAACACATGCTAAGATAGCATTTCTCATATAAGATCAATCATGAAATCAGTGGATTCATGCCAAATCGTACAACAGGAGATACATAAACTCACAAGTTAGACTGTACATAGCAACCAGATCAGCTGGTTTTGGATTACAGAGCCAAAAATCCACAACTTTCAACAACCAACAAATGAGCAACACAACCTGCTTATAACAGCCAGGTAGGTGCTCAGCAATTAATTACATGGTTGACCAAAAATTCCGCCAGATACACAGTATCATGAAAATGGCGCTCAAACACAACCAGATTGGCGCCCAAACTTGAATGCAGCAGGTAGGGGAGGAGACAGGAAGATTTCTCGAGCCCTGCGCCACTGTCCGCTGATGTACACCTTCAATCGGGTACAGGATCCACCCATACCTCTGCAACCTTCGCCATTAATGGCGCACCAACCCGCGGCCTTGGGAAAAACATCAATTCTGCATCGCAACCATTTCCCGCCGAGATTCATCATCATGATATTTCAAATATGCAGGATATCAATATCCCACATGCACCCCGCGGCGACCTCTTTAACACTTTATATACTAGGTCATGAGCATATGTGATGTCGGTGCTTTTGCTCCTGACGACACTAGTATAAGACTTCATCATCATCATCCTCCAGCAGCGTGATATCCTGTTGCCCGAAATATCACCCTGACGTCATCATCATATCGCAATATAGCCTGCATGATAATTGGCACAACCTGATCCATCGGAGGAACATCCTCCTGCTGAGCCTATACCAAAAGTCTGGCCGATGAACATCCTGATGACGTCATCATCATATCCTGCTGATGTCATCATCATATCTGCCTACTGCGCACCTCCTCATATCTAGATGACGTCATCATCATGTTTGCAAATATCAGGGGATCTCCTCAAGATGATCAGTGTTAGAAATATGACCCCCCCGGACCTTGATGACGTCATCATCATATTAACATCATCATGATATTCGGATGGCAACCGGATATTTGGAAATATCATCCTGATGTTCGAATATCAGGTTGCACTGTAGCTCCTCTATAAGATCAGGGCGATAACTGAATATGATGATGTTTGAAAAGATCACCCCCACTAGATAATACACGAAGCCGGCAGGCGGATATCTCCTTGATATCAACATCATCATGACGCTGGAACAAATATGCATCCGGATGATATTCAAAAATGAAAATATCACCCCCTCCTTCGGAAATATCATGATGCAGATAGGCAGAGAAATAGATATCACCCTGATATAAGGATGACGTCAGCATCATCAGGATGACAAAACAACGAACAAGAAGTGATACAACATCATCAGGATGATATTGACTAAGATCATCCTGACATTCAAAGTATGATGACCCTAGTGAATATCGGGTCGCACTTAGAACTCTTCAACAACATCATCAGGATGATCATAACCAAGATCACCCGATGATAAAAATATCACCCCGGCGAAATATCATGAAGGCAGAAAATATGATGACCCTCACAAGCAACACGGTGATAACTGGAAATATGATGATGATGACGACGACCCTTAAGAAAAAACAAGTCAGGTCGAACAACTCAAAGAATAACCTCCTCAGAATATCGGGGCAACATCATCATCATGTTTGGGCAAGGTGATAATTGGAAGATCACCGGATACTTGAAAAATCACCCCCGCAAGCAACTTAGGGCGCACTGTAGCTCATCAGCAGGATCAGGATGATATCCAGACATCACCCGATAGTGAAATATGATGATCCTGATGAGAAACCGGTCGACAGGGAACATGATGATGCTGACCATCATCGAACACAATATGATGATGATGACCTCCTCTTCGAAGAAAATATGATCATGCAGCTGAAAAATGCTGAGGAGGCCCAAAGACTTAGAACATTTTTTGGATTCTTAGGGAAAGTGCCTACATGAAAATTGCTCAAAAATTATCAGTCAATTCAGGCACTAACAGTGGCTCTGTCTGGGGACGTGCAGGTGCAAGACTGCAGCGAGAACCCCAGATTTCTGGGATGCAGACCAGTCCCTTATCCATTGGGCACAGAGTCAAATACTGCACTAACCTGCATCACCAAACACACTTGATGGCCTAAGGCCACCAAGAAAAGAAAAGCATGTATCTCCCTTTGTCAAATATCTTGTTTTC
This sequence comes from Cunninghamia lanceolata, assembly GCA_027924645.1. Classification (NCBI taxonomy): domain Eukaryota; kingdom Viridiplantae; phylum Streptophyta; class Pinopsida; order Cupressales; family Cupressaceae; genus Cunninghamia; species Cunninghamia lanceolata. The sequence goes on from BSBN01001298.1 coordinate 702,651, forward strand.
ATCTGCATGCACTGGGTCAAGCTTGGAGATACTGTCAGGATCCACCCACAAACAAATCTTGTCATCTGCATATTCAATCCTCTGGTTTGGCTTGTCATTATCACCCCTGTGCAGATAACCTTCAACATCATGTGCCATGTGGGTGTAGAATTTATCAAGCAATGCATACTCAAATGGTATAGAACACAGGTTATCATCTGTATCATCATCATGCATTGCAACATGATCTCCTAGCTGGACTGCAAATAGGAAACACTCAGAGTCCACCACACAACTAGGAAGATCAGGGCTCATTGTATTATATGCTGGCACATCAAAAGGAAAGCTTTCAAAATCACAATTGTGCACATCATGTACACAACAATCAGCAGCACCAAGCTGGAAAAGATCAGGCTCTGGCACCTCTTTACAATCAGGCACATTTTCACAGTCACTTACCTGATGTATGTTGTTTCCTCTTTCATCAGGATGAGAAACAGAATCCAAGTCAAAAATAATGTCAAGATCCTCACCATACTCGGATAGATCCTCATCACCATATGTGTCATAAATGGGTGACCCAGGTGCATCAGTTTCATCATAGTATGCCATTTGTTCATGGGCAGCAGAGCACACATCTTCATCACCAATGGATTCACTCTGTGGAGGAGTATCAGCCTGTGTGTCATAAGCAAAACAGCCATCAAATGAAAAACAATCATGCTCTGAACTAGCACTTATTTCAATTTCTGACTGCTCTTCATGATCTCCATGTGTTTGAAAGGTAGGCAATGGGTCACACATAGGACTGCTTCTCTGTTTGCTTATATCTTCTCTGTCTTGAGTACAATACTCACAATTATCTCCACAGGTCCATTCCAAAAATTGCTCATTGCTGTCCACAACCTCGTTATTGTTTTCATGGTCAGATGCCTCATCATTGCAATGGGAATCCTCATTAGTCCTTTCACTGGCATCCTCAACTGGTAAACAATCCAGTTGAGCAGTATTGTTAGCATTATGTTCAAACACAGCAGTCTCAACCTCTATGCTTTTATTTTCATTTTTATCTGCACATGATGCCATAATCATTTGGTCATTTGCAGCTTCATAACCATTTCTCACACCAAAGCCTGGGGACAGGGGTTTCAGCAGGTACACATTTCTGGTTTTTTCTATCTTTTCTATGAACCTGTATGCCATCTGCATACTTGTCACCTTGAAATCCCTCAGTACTGCACTAAAGCCCTCCTCAAAAGCTTCAAAGAATATGCCAACACAGGCTGAAATATCAGGTCTGAAACTTTCAGGGACATGTGAAAGGGCTACTGCAAACCTATGACTGAAATCAACACATGGCTCTTCATCTTGTTTTCTGATTCTCATCAATTCTACAACAAGATCAGCCGGTTCTTTTGCAAATTCTTCCTTGAAACAGTCAGCAAGCTCATCCCAACAAGCAAAAAATTTCTTTGGAAAGCTCAAATACCAGTCTTTTGCTTTTGCATCAAAGGACCTAACAAAAAACCTCATCCACATATCCTCATCTCTAAATGAATGTTTTCCCATAAAACTGTGAAAATTTTGGATATGTGCATTCCCATCACATATACTGTGACCACTAAATCTAGGCATCTGACAGTATATCCTAGCAGGCATAGTTTCTACTTTATAATCCACCCATGACAAATCCAGTTGGTCATACAAAGGATCAAAAGGGCTGACAGGAGGTTTAGCTTTCTGACTGGCAGACACAACAGGGTTACTGCTTTTTAACTGGGCCTGCTCAGCCTCTAAGAATATCAACCTATTTCTTATCTCTTCTATTCCTTTATCCAACATTTCACCACTGAGTATGGGATAATTCATACTTGGATTCATAAAAATCCTACTCTTAGACATCCTTTGTCTGTCTAAGACCTAAGGCTTCCCCTGGCATCTAACTTATGCAGTAAAATAGCAAATAAAGGGGAAGTAACAAGGTACCTTTTCTCATACAGATGCAAAAATATGTACATCTTTCAACCAATAACATACATTTATCTTTCATGTGCATCTGGATCTTTTTTGCAGAGTCGCCACCTCTCCAAAGAGGACAAAATTTTCAATAGCTGAAAGCTACTTTTCCAGGTTCATTCCACCAGCAGAGCATCATTTTGTTAGTGACTCGGATGGGCCACAAGTATATCATTTTTTAGTCCATCCCCAGCAGAGTCGCCAATTTCTGTTGACTTTTTCCCAGACTGGATGCTTATTCCCAGATTTCCCTACAAGGTAGCCATCAGTGATCAACAGGATCTCTGGGCCAGGGGGTCAACAGTGTAGGAGATAGACTCTATATTTTATCTCCTCTTCTTCTTCAAGCTCTGCAAGACCTAGGGGGGTATTCCCTACTCAACATCCATGAGGATATGCATACAAGGCTGGGATGCTGACAGAAAGCAGATAGTCCTCTTGTAAGTAGACCAAAACTGAAAGATAAGAGCAAAGGGGCTAGCTTTGGGCCTATTAGCAGTTGTAGACAGAGGACTGAGGATCCTAAACTAATTCTAATGTCCTAATGTTTGTTTTAGATTTTGATTTGGATTTTAAGCTTGGATGCAAAGCTGGACATGGTTATAACACAAAACAAAGCATGATTGGTGCCTATCCAGGGCCTGGAGTCAGTAGACATACACCTGTGAATGATCAGCATGAACAGCTAGAACTGGATTTCAAGGGGATACACATGATATCTGCCTTACAGATATCTCCCAATGAAGAGTGTTAAGTTATCTCTACTTATGGCATCCCTACTGCAGTATACCCTTCCCAATGTTCAACCTGAAAACAGTTTAATCTACCCCTTGAGCAGAAGTTAAAAGATCAGACATTCAACATAGGAATTCTATGCTCTAGAATCTAAACATTACCCAAACATCCAGATTCAGAAGAAGAATACATGCAATACTGGAGACAGAATTAACACAACACATGCTAAGATAGCATTTCTCATATAAGATCAATCATGAAATCAGTGGATTCATGCCAAATCGTACAACAGGAGATACATAAACTCACAAGTTAGACTGTACATAGCAACCAGATCAGCTGGTTTTGGATTACAGAGCCAAAAATCCACAACTTTCAACAACCAACAAATGAGCAACACAACCTGCTTATAACAGCCAGGTAGGTGCTCAGCAATTAATTACATGGTTGACCAAAAATCCCGCCAGATACACAGTATCATGAAAATGGCACTCAAACACAACCAGATTGGCGCCCAAACTTGAATGCAGCAGGTAGGGGAGGAGACAGGAAGATTTCTCGAGCCCTGCGCCACTGTCCGCTGATGTACACCTTCAATCGGGTACAGGATCCACCCATACCTCTGCAACCTTCGCCATTAATGGCGCACCAACCCGCGGCCTTGGGAAAAACATCAATTCTGCATCGCAACCATTTCCCGCCGAGATTCATCATCATGATATTTCAAATATGCAGGATATCAATATCCCACATGCACCCCGCGGCGACCTCTTTAACACTTTATATACTAGGTCATGAGCATATGTGATGTCGGTGCTTTTGCTCCTGACGACACTAGTATAAGACTTCATCATCATCATCCTCCAGCAGCGTGATATCCTGTTGCCCGAAATATCACCCTGACGTCATCATCATATCGCAATATAGCCTGCATGATAATTGGCACAACCTGATCCATCGGAGGAACATCCTCCTGCTGAGCCTATACCAAAAGTCTGGCCGATGAACATCCTGATGATGTCATCATCATATCCTGCTGACGTCATCATCATATCTGCCTACTGCGCACCTCCTCATATCCGGATGACATCATCATCATGTTTGCAAATATCAGGGGATCTCCTCAAGATGATCAGTGTTAGAAATATGACCCCCCCGGACCTTGATGATGTCATCATCATATTAACATCATCATGATATTCGGATGGCAACCGGATATTTGGAAATATCATCCTGATGTTCGAATATCAGGTTGCACTGTAGCTCCTCTATAAGATCAGGGCGATAACTGAATATGATGATGTTTGAAAAGATCACCCCCACTAGATAATACACGAAGCCGGCAGGCGGATATCTCCTTGATATCAGCATCATCATGACGCTGGAACAAATATGCATCCAGATGATATTCAAAAATGAAAATATCACCCCCTCCTTCGGAAATATCATGATGCAGATAGGCAGAGAAATAGATATCACCCTGATATAAGGATGACGTCAGCATCATCAGGATGACAAAACAACGAACAAGAAGTGATACAACATCATCAGGATGATATTGACTAAGATCATCCTGACATTCAAAGTATGATGACCCTAGTGAATATCGGGTCGCACTTAGAACTCTTCAACAACATCATCAGGATGATCATAACCAAGATCACCCGATGATAAAAATATCACCCCGGCGAAATATCATGAAGGCAGAAAATATGATGACCCTCGCAAGCAACACGGTGATAACTGGAAATATGATGATGATGACGACGACCCTTAAGAAAAAACAAGTCAGGTCGAACAACTCAAAGAATAACCTCCTCAGAATATCGGGGCAACATCATCATCATGTTTGGGCAAGGTGATAATTGGAAGATCACCGGATACTTGAAAAATCACCCCCGCAAGCAACTTAGGGCGCACTGTAGCTCATCAGCAGGATCAGGATGATATCCAGACATCACCCGATAGCGAAATATGATGATCCTGATGAGAAACCGGTCGACAGGGAACATGATGATGCTGACCATCATCGAACACAATATGATGATGATGACCTCCTCTTCGAAGAAAATATGATCATGCAGCTGAAAAATGCTGAGGAGGCCCAAAGACTTAGAACATTTTTTGGATTCTTAGGGAAAGTGCCTGCATGAAAATTGCTCAAAAATTGTCAGTCAATTCAGGCACTAACATGAGTAAAGCCTCTATGAAATTCCTTGTAGTCCTCCTAGGTGGCACTATCCTCAGAGTATTGGTCCCACTAGACCTTGCATTAAGCTACATCTATGTTATGCAAGTGTAGCTTGTGAACCTCAATCACATTGAGAGGTTCAATGTCATGCCCCAAGCTGTTACACTTGAGCAATGAACATAAAACACACCCAATTATATATAACCGATTAACCAACTCACATAAAATTAGTTTTCTAATGCATGTACTAAACCTACAATCATTAACCTATCTCATAAAATTATCTTAGTAAGGTAGTTGTTTTTTATACATCATAGCTAAACCTTAAAATTTGAAGTGTAGGTTCAACATAGATAAATCGGCATAACAATAGAATGACTATATTCATCAATGCATGTTACAAACCCAATCACAACCATGACACCCATTATACAAATATACTTAATCATGAGAGAAACCAACAACAATTCAATTTGAAAGAAACCTCAAACTTGTTGATATCAACTATGAGATCAATTATCCAATTACATCAAAATGTTTAACATTGATTAATGTATCGATATATAATAACACTTATATATAGTGAAAGATATCATTGACCAAAACATACAATCCTTTTAAGGAATTCCTCCATAAATAAGATAGAAGATAAAAAGTTCATTCTTCTTACCATAGTTCTCTTTGCTTTACCTTGCATTGTCATTAGCAATCCCAATTGTTCCCTAAAACTTGTAACCAACTGACATCTCAAGAATTTAATTGATGAAGAATACCTTCAAATGCCCATGAAGATAGATTCCAAAATTCCATAATGCGAGAGCTTCCATTTTATTTAGTTGACTTCCTTTCTTCTACCTAGGGTTCTATTTCCCTCATCAAATTCAAATTTTTTTTACCTAACAAGTCACCATGGACGTTCACTTTCTTTGCCTCATCAAAATGGATGTATTTGCCTTGGAGAATTATCTTCAACAGCACCTATGGAAATCCTCTTGATGACCTGCAAAAATCAGAAACAAACTTGGGCTCTTCTCTTTTTTTCCCATCCCCTTTGGAGCGAAACTTCCATCTACTTATAATATCTCCTTTGCCAAGTTTCATATTCCTCTTTTGGGCTCCAATGACTCTTGGTATTCCTCTTATTGTTTGTGGCATCCAACTTGGATAAATGTGACTCTTGGGATTCCTTTGTTTCTTTTCTTCATGACTTGGATGCTCGAAGACTCTTCATTGTCCAATCTTTGTCTTTTAGCATTTAGGTGACTAGGATTTTTTCCATATGCAACTTGCCTTGTCTTTTCCTTGGAGTGTTGGAGAATTAAAATATTTATTTTATTTCCCCAAAGTTTGTGTATGATGTTGGTTAGAAATATGCAAGACAAACAAAAGGGTAAAAGAAAATAAAATATTTGTTTTTGTTGATGCAAGATTGCTTGTGAGCCTAGATGCTCCTGCACCAGATAATTATATATAAAATTATTCTATAGCGTAATAGAATTACAAATACACTCAAATTAAACATATAATGATACTTACACAAATGCATGCAAATGTGGAAGACACATAATTGTAAACAAGACACATAAAGTAATTGCATACCTGAATGAAGTAAATAATCAAAATGCAAATCTCATACTTTGTTTATCTCCTTGGATTCTCCTTTACCGTTAATGTCTCTTTGATATTGCTATAACTGAAATCCTTTTTTCCAATAATTAGAGGAATCCAACTTACAATAATAATTGGCATAGTAATTTCATGAAGGTCAGTGAGTCTAATATCATTTCAAAAGAGAGATTCAAAATAAAATCTATACTCATAATTTAACTAAATAATTATCTGATTCATCTCCAAAATATTTTTGATAAAGTTTTATCACAAAAACATCAATATATCTATCATTAGAGTTAGTAGATAGGGTTTAGGAATACTTAAATTCGATCATTACCACATCTAGGTCAAGAACCTATAGAGCATTCCAATCAAGCACGTAAGTAAATTTAGACACATACTTTTTCAAATATGACACATGAAAAACATTATGCAATCAAGAAAGAGTAGGCAATAAAGAAAATCTATAAGCAATTAGGTTAACCATTTCTAGAATCTCAAACGAACCCACATATCTAGGAGCAAGCTTTGTTGATATACTAAATTTGATAGAGCTTTTATGTGGCTTTGCTCTAAGTAAAACTTTGTCCCCGACAACAAATTGTCATGGAATCTATTTTAAATCAACATAACTTTTCTGCCCATCATTGGCCTCAACCAACCTTTGTCTAATTAGCTTAACCTATTCTTCCATCTCTGTCACCATCTCTAGCCCTATACACACTCTATCTTCTAGTTTATCCCAACTAATAGGTGTTCTGCACTTTTGGTCATATAATAACTGAAAAGAAGCCATTTTAATAACAGAGTGGTAAAAACTATTGTAAGAAAATTCCACAAGAGGCAAATATTCTTCCCAGTTATATTGTTGGTCCATGCAATACATTTGCAACAAGTCCTCTAACACTTGGTTCACTTTCTTGATCTGACTGTCAGTTTCAGGATGATAAGTTGAACTGATGTTCAATTGAGTTCCTAATGTTGAGAATAAGGTTTGTCAAAGTCTTGAAGTCATCTGCACATCCCTATCTAAGATAATCTTCTTAGGAACTCCATGCAATTGAAAGATTTCTTAAACAAATTTTATGGCAAAAACTAGAGCTCCATTAGTTAAGTTTCCTAGAATGAAATGGGAAAATTTGGTGAGTTTCTCCATGACCACTAGAATCATATCGTGATGTTTTATCAATATAGGAATCCCTTGAACAAAATCCATACTTATGACCTTCCACTTCCACTCAGGAACATCATGAGGATTTAGCAATCCTGCAGGATGCATGTGTTTAGTGTTGAATCGCTGACACGCCAAGCATCTAGCTAAAAAATTGGCAGCATCAGGTTTCATACCTTTCTAGAAGTAGAGTACTTTAGTTCATCCATTAACTTGGTCACTCCAGGGTGTCCTGAATAAGGAGCACAATGTGCTTCCTTCAAAATAAAAGTCCTTAAGTCCCCCTGATTTGGCACACATATTTTGTCTTTAAATCTCAACAATGCACTAGGCTCAAAATAGTATCTATCATACCTAAAATCTTGAGGGATTTCTGAAAGATCTCTCTTAACTTTTTCATAGAACTCATCACCTAAAGATTTTCTCAAGACCTATTCTCAGAAAGTTGCCTAAACAATGGGTATTACTACATGTCATCTTCAACTAAGGGCGTCAACTACACATTTTTCCTTCCCTTTAATGTAATTGATATCAAAGTTGTAGGTTGATAGCAACTCTAACCATCACCTTTGGTGTACATTCAGGTTAGGCTGTGTGAAAATATACTTAAGCCCTTGATTATTAGACATAAATTTCAAAAGGTTTCTTCAACAAATAATACCTCCACATTTGTAAGGCGTGCATTATGCTGCTAGTTCCAACTCAGATTGTTGGAGTTTCTAGATTCATACACTACAACCTACCCATCCTACATAAGTACACCCCTAAACCTTCTCCAGAAGCATTTGTGACGACCACAAAATGACCTTCTGGATCAAGAACCCTAAGGATTGGTGCATAAGTTATTTTTTCTTTCAAAACTGAAAATGCTTCTTAACACTTATTAGTCCATTCAAAATGTCTACTTTTCCTTTGAAGTGAAGTGATTGGGTTTGCAATCCTAAAGAAGTTTGATACAAATTTCCTATAATAACCTACTAATCCCATAAAGTTGTGCACATCATGAACATTTTTAGGTGTCATCCACTCCATTATGGCTCGGATCTTTATTGGGTCGACTGAAACTCCTACAACGAATATCACATGGCCCAAATACCGCACTTCCTTTTGGACAAATGTGCATTTTGACAACTTGCCAAAGAGTTTGTATTCCCTCAAACATTGCAAAACCAGTCTTAGATGATACAAATGCTCCTCTTCTTTTTTGGAATATATCAAAATATCATCTAAAAAGACGAGGATAAACTTGTCCAAAAAGTCTCTGAAGACATTGTTCATTAGATTCATAAATCTTGTGAGAACGTTTGTCAACCCAAAGGGTAGCACAACAAAGTTGTAGTGCCCATACCTTGTCTTGAAAGTTTTTTTATGGATGTCCACATCCTTTATTCTCAATTGATGATAACCAACTCTCAAGTTGATCTTTGAGAATGTTAAGAAAAGTGTCTCAACCTTGCAACTTCAAAAGATTACTATTCTTCCCAGTTTTGGTCTTTTTGAATACCCTTAATCTTGGAGAATGGTTCGGAACCTTCAAAGTTTCCAAATGAGCTAAAAATAGCGAGACTTACTATTTTTAGTAAGTCCTTCAATTGAGCTCAGATTGACCTGAAATTTTACCCAAAAGGTATGAAACAGCTAAGTGAACATCTCGGGTGAGTTTCGTCCCAAGATCATATCAGGATTGTGAGATATTAAAGTTTCTATTTTTTGAATTTGTCAAAAAAAGTCTTTGAACTCAATTACCAAAATCAAAACTTCTCTAAACATCCCAAAAATTGGGATAATAGGTGTAGCTAGTTATAGGGTGATAGATCTCTTCACGAGCTTTTCGACGCATTAAATAGTTTGTCAATCAGACACCCGGATCAAAAGTTATGGCCTCCGGAAGTTGGACTTTCTATTTTGGGAAATGTAAAAATGTGTTGGACACATAAAAGAGCTATAAAGGGGAGAGTTACACATGTTGGTGTGTGGTTTAGCACATCACAAGGCATCTTTGATTGGAATAATTTCAATGCCACTTTTGGGTGGTTTTAGCTCATGGTTTTGTAATTACCATTGGCAGTGTATTGTATTGTATCTCCTATTTATCAGGAACTTGAGATGGAGGTTGTATGTAAGAATCTCATAGATGTTGAGTTACCTCCTGGATCTCTAGTTGAATATACTCCTATAAAAGTTTTCTCTGCAAGTATATTGTAATCTTTGTGATTTCTGAATAATATATTGGGCAGCTTTGGAGTGTGGGGTTTTTTACTTGAAAGGGTTTTCCCCACGTATATCTTGTGTTATGAGTTTTGTGTTTTCATTTGGAAGTTGTTATTATATTTCTGTTAATGTGCATCTTAATCTATAATTGTAAAAGTAAAAATTTGCATAAGTTTTTCCTCATTAGATCAGTGTAGGAAGCGTTTCCGCATACCTTGCTTTCTTTTAGGGAAGACCATCACACCACAAATTTAATCAAATAGATCATCAATGTGAGGTGAGGGATACTTGTTTTTAACCATGGCTTTATTCAACATCTAGTAGTCAATACACAATCTCAAAGTCCCATCTTTATTTTTGACAAAAATCATCGGTGCTCTCCAAGGAGACACGTTAAAATAGATCAACCCCTTTGACAACAATTCCTATAGCTATGCTTTTAATTCAACCAAATTAGTAGTTGTCATTTGGTAAGGGTCCCTTGAAATAGGTTTTGACCCTGGTACTATGTCTATGGAAAAGTCAAATTCTCTTCTAAGAGGTAATCTTGGTATCTCTTCTGAAAAAAATTCCTGAAACTCGAGGAAAATGGGTAATCATGAATGGAAAGTTCTTTAGATTCCTCTACTTGATCCACTTCTACCACATACACTTGGCACCCCTTTCTTTTTGGTCTTTTAAGTTGCATGGCTAAAACTTGTCTAAGTTTTACTTCTTGTTTAATCCCCTGAATTTGGACCTGATTTCCTAGATCATCTAAACATTCAATTGTTTTAACATAAAAATCTACTTTTGCCCCATGACACCACAACCAATTCATCCCTGATATTATGTCATAGGATCCCAATGGTGCTACATATAGGTTGACTTCAATTGAAAAAGAGGGTAATTTTATCTTGGCTTCAAAAAGACACTACTACACCTTGACTCTTACTTGGTTAGCTATTGAACAATCTAAGAGTTGGCCATATAACCAGGTCTTCTAGAAATCTTATTAAGTATACTAAGTGCTACAAAGAATTTAGTGGCTCCGATATCGATAAGAATGAAAATTGTACAACCAAAAAGGGTACCTAAAGTTTCAATAGGAGCAATCTGGTACTTTACTTGATGATTGTGGTACATGAATCCTCCGTTGAAAAGTTGTCTGTTGGGATGGCAATGGAGGATTCTTGGAACGGTTCCCTTGATTTCAGGTTGGACACTGATTAGCATAGTGATTGCCTCCACACGTGAAACAACTTCTAGGAAATTCTCTCTTCTTAGTCACTCTATCACCCTTGTTTCCATTTCTTCCCTTATATTCGTTATCCTTTTTTCCATTTCCCAAGCCATTATTACTTCTGGGTCCTTTACCATTGTATTTTTGCTTGACATTTTGGTTCTAATTTTTCTTTTTAAATGAAGGTGTAGACTTTGACCCTCCAAACTTCTTCCAAAATCTATCCCTAGATTTTGAAATGGATTTTATCTTCTATTCTTGCTTAATGGCATTTTCAAAAACTTGGTCCATCATTGACAGTCTGTGAACTTCCACTTCACCTCCAATTTGGGGATTAACCCCATAATAAACGTCCAAATTTAGAACCACTCATCTCATTGGTATTGGGGTAGATAATTAAGAAGTCTTATGAACTTCTCCCAAAACTTAGTTACTATCAATTCTCCTTGTCTCAGATTTTGAAAATTGGTTAAATTCTAGTTAAAATACAATTGAGGTAACCACCTTTGCCTGAAAAAGATCACAAACTACTCCCATGTCAAATTTGTAGAATCAATCCCCATCTTCATCTTCTTATTTACCCAACATGTGGAAGCTTCTCTGGAAAGATGATAAACACCCCATACTACCTTGGTCACTTCAAAATAGTTCCAAATTTCAAAGTACTTCTCCATTTCACTAAGCCATGCCTTGACTCCGTCACCCAAAATTATTCCATCAAACTTGGGTGGGTTGATTTTATTCATGTCATGTGCTAGTTCATTAGTCAATTGAGTCTTCACATTTGTTTGTCTCATTGCCTCATCATGATTCAATTGGTCTTCCAAGGATTCACTAAGTCCTTCATGCACACTATGCCCTTGATTTCACTCCTCACCTCCTTCCTACTCATGAGGCCCTCGAACCTCCTATTCTAATGCACCTGACCTTTCCTTGGTTTCATTCAAGACTACCAAGATTTGATTCAAATTAGCTAAGTGATCATCTACAACTTGCCCTGACTCCTCCTAACTGTGTCCTAAGTTTATTCTAGTTCAAACCATGATTAACCTCATAAGTCATATTAGAATGCATTAGCCTACGACATCATGTGGGATTTATTAAATCTTGTAAGTAATGCAATGTTTGCGTTAAAACATCTTTAATGAAAATGACACATAGGAGATCATTAAGTTGAAAACTTAATATATTAAATCATCACACATTTTAGAAAAAATATAAAAGGAGCAAATTTTTTATTAATATAAAGATTTATATAAGGTTTTTCAAAATATAAGTGATATCATAATACTAATCGAACAGAGGAACCTCCTCAAGTTCTTCATCCAAATCTATTTTTACGCTACTTGAGGAAGGATTACTTGCATGTACTCATGTATGACATCCCTACTCATAAATGGTGCATCACGACCACAACCAAAAGGTATATCACGAACCATAGAAGGTTTCTTTTGTTTAAACATGTTGGAGGCAACAAGTTTTTCTTTCTTCTCCTTTTCCAGTTTATACGACCCACGGTTATTGCCAGGGTCTTGATGTCAGAAATCCATATTTTTTCCTTGGGAGACGTTTCTTCCTTTTGTTTTGGTTTGGCTGGATCTCTTCTTTCCACCTTGCTTCCTTGGCTTAGATCCTCTCATCTCTATACTCAAAGAATTAAATCGCTAAGGCCAATTTAAAACATATAGTTATCTACTAAGGTTTAATCACTCATATGAAGTAGGCTCATAGGCCCTCATGTATGAACTATGATTTGATACCACGTGAAATGAACTAAACTTCTAAAACATTCTCATAACCAATGATTATATATATATATATATATATATATATATATATATATATATATATATATATATATATATATATATATATATATATATAATTGTAACAAAACATCATTTTGAAACCATAGCACATGTGCAATTCATAAACATAATTCAAAAGGTCTAATTTCACAAAAGAAATCAAATTTTCTTTTAAATAGTATCTATTACAATGAATTATTTAAGTACATCAATACAAGTACACTACTATAATAGTTACATATGATTATACAAATTACAATTCCATTATCACAATGTTTATAAACAAGTGTGTCATTGAGTTCAAACTTCCTCACAACTTTTTGTCCTGCTGCATGGAGGAAGAGAATCATCTAAGTGCTTTGCCTCCATCCACAGATTGGCAGTCCCCCACATACCTTCCTAATAAAAATGGCCCTACCCTTTGCGAGGGTAGCAGGTAAAGGAACTGCAAAGTATACCATGCCATCCAAGAACCAAGTGTAAAGTACTGACTCTATCACGTGAAATTTTCTATACAACCATAGATACTCTCTAGCTAAGTATGACGACTAACTGACATTCAACCCAATCAGATACTATGAACCAACAATGCAAGCAACAAATGCATTACTTTGGCCAAAGCATTTAAATATAATGTCACAATCCACAGTGGATATGTGGGTCATTTGTGTACACACTACTTAGTTGGACTCAAGGATACATCCAATTTATTAAATACATGATGAAATATCACAACACTTCAAGTAATACAATACCTAGAATTTACACAAGAATTACTCATTCTATCACCAACTTGACTAAATGTCCTATTCACCCGATGAAGGCAGTAATACACAAAACACACGACAACAAAAATTGCACACAGAAAATAGGAATGTTCTTTTATTGATCTGAACAACACATTACATTACAGAAGCTCAAATACAATCAAATGATGAATCCTCCATAGGCTGCAACACATCAGAGCTTCCTATCTCTAGACTCTAGAACCTTCTGCCTTCTATAGCCCCAAATCAGCTAGGGTTTCAATTTTCCCACCTTTTCTTGACTCTACACTTTCCCCCTTATCTCTACTACTGCCAAGGGTTCCAAAAATTGTCATAAATAGCCCTTTTGGTGGCCTCCAACGAAATTTCAAAATTTGCAACTCCCTCCAAAAATAGGTCAACTTCTGAGAAGCATAACTTTTGATTTGACTGTCTAATTGACAAACCGTTTGAAGCGCCCACAAAGTGAACTACGACGCCAAAAATTTTAAACAGATTTTCATAAAAAATTTGGGGCGTAATGGGACATTTAAGTACCTCATATCTGATTTTGGAACTTTTCCGGGAACCTCACAAAATTGAAACTTTAATATCTTGAAATCCAAACATGATCTTGAGATGAAATTTACCAAGAATACTTATTTGACTATTCTGAAGCTTTGGGGAAAATTTTGGGCTCAACCGCTTCTCTGATATAGACTTACTAAAAATAGTAAATTCTGGTATTCTTAGCCGTGTTGGAAACTTTGAAGGTTATGAATCATTATTCAAGCAAATGGGTATCCGAAAACACAAATTTTGAAAAAAAATGAAAACAAAGTCATCAATTTTGAATCAGCATTATTTTTTGGTGATGCAAGATTGTCATTACACCTCTGGATGCTCCTGCATCAGACACCGAGGTTAATTTTGAGAAGTGACCTTCTCACATCTCAGGTGTTTGAGGAAAACCCCAAGCGGTCAACCTCTACCTTAGACAACCAGGAAGAATCTTCAATAGGCCTTCTTTTCCACTTCACCAGATATTCTTCATATTGCCTATTCCGAGTACTTCTTCCCACACAGTTATCTAAGATCTCTTCTATCTCCTCCTTTGAAGTAAATGTCAGAATACTCCACTATTCTTTTGTTGGTCCATCCTTTGTTCCACCTTCATGATATTTTGTTAAATCAGCAATGTTGAGCATAGGGTAAATGTTGATCTCATTCGGCAACTCCACCTCATGCATTTCCTGAATCATGCTTCTTCAAAATCCTGCATGGTCCAAATTTCTTCATTTTCAACTTATTATATGTTCCAACTAGAGACCTCTCTTTTCTCAAGTGAACCATGACTTCATCTCTTGCCTAAAATTCCTTATATCTTCTCTTCTGATCTGCCCTAGCCTTGTATTGAATATTCATCTTATTGATGTGCTTTCTCACATCTTCATGCAAATTCTTCAAGTGTTCTACAAAGTCATCAGCTTCGGCACTTGTCTTTTCTCCCTTGTCCTACTTCCTTAACTCTGAAGCATTTCTTGGACTACTCCCATAAACAATTTGGAATGGTGATTTAGTTGTACTCCTATTGACAGAATTGTTGTAAGAAAATTATGCCCATGGTAAAATCAAATCCCATCCTTTGGGCTTATCTCCTACTAAGCATCGTAGTAGGTTACCCAAACTCCTATTCACCACTTCTGTCTATCCATCAGCCTATGGATGGTGTGCAAAACTAAACTTCAAATCTATCTTCAACTTCTTCCACAATGTCCTCCAAAAATAACCAACTAACTTGGTATCTCAATCTAAAACTATGCTCCTAGGTAGACCATGTAGTCTCACCACCTCTCTGAAAAATAACTCTGCAATATGAACAGCGTCATTAGTCTTCTTACAAGGAATAAAATGTGCCATCTTCGAGAATATGTCCACCACCACAAAAATGGATCATGTCCTCCCTATGTCCTTGGTAAACCAAGAACAAAATCCATACTAATATCGTCCCATGACCTCTCTAGTACAGCTAATGGCTAATATAGCCCCGTACTCTGACTTGTTCCTTTTGCCACCTAACACACTCTACAACTCTGCACAAGTTTCCTCACATCTTGTTGCAACTGTCACCAATAATAATGCTCATTTACAATAGCAATGGTCTTATCTTGACCAAAGTGTCTAGCTAATCCCCCATTATGCTTCTCCTTAATCAGGTTTTCTCTCATGGAACTCCTTAGAATGCACAACTGGCTTCCTCTAAACAACATGCCATCTTGGATTATGAAATCCAACCATTTGGTCCTATCCAAAGTAATAGGTTCCAAACAAGCTTTCCAAGCCTCTACAAAATCTAGATCTTTAGGATACAAACTTTTGAGCTCATTGAACCCAACAACTTCTATTTTCATTTATGTTAACAAATTTTGTCTTTTGCTCAAGGCATCTGCAACTTTGTTGGACTTCCCACTCCTGTGCTTCAAAACAAAATTATAACTCTGCAAAAACTCAACCCATTTTAAGTACCTTTGATTTAACTTTCCTTGACTATTAAGATATTGCAAAGCCTGATAATCAATATATAAAACAAACTCTTTTGGCAACAAATAATGTCTCCATTTCTTCAAAGCCTGAACTATAACATAAAACTCACGATCATAAACATAATACTTTTTCTTGGCATCATTAAGCTTCTCACTAAAATAGGTAATGGGCTTTCCTTCTTGACTCAAAACAGCTCATATAGCACTACCACTAGCATCACAATCTACTTGAAATACCTTATTGAAATCTGGAAGTGCCAAAATAGGTTGCTATGTGACTTTCTATTTCAATGTATCAAAACTCTTGGCTGATCCTGTAGTCCATTTAAACTCTTTTCTATCCCCTCTCATTGTCTCAGTTAGGGGTGCACAAATGTTACTAATTTTCTTGATAATTTTTTTATAAAAACTTACCAAACCATGAAAAGATCGTACCTCTATAGCACTCCTTGGCATTGGCCATTCAATGATAGCCCTTACTTTTTTGGGTCCATCTTAAGACCTTCCTTGGAGACAACAAATCTCAGGTATACCAACTCCTTTGCAAAACTACATTTCTTCAAATTTATCAACAACTTCTCCTCCCTCGACTTCTCTAAAACTCTTCTAATATGGATCAAATGCTCCTCCCAAGTCTTACTGAAAATCAAAATGTCATCTAAATAAACAATAACAAAATTTCCCAAAAACGCTTTCAATACCTCATTCATGAGCCGCATGAATGTGCTCAGTGCATTGGTTAGCTCAAATGGCATGACTAACCACTCATACAAACCTTCATTTGTCTTAAAAGTTGTCTTCCATTCATCTCCTTCTCTAATTCAGATCTAGTAATACTCACTCTTCAAATCAATCTTCGTAAAGTACTTGGCTCCACTCAAGCAATCCATTATGTCATCCATTCTGGGTAATGAAAATTTGTACTTGATCGTGATCTTATTGATGGCTCGGGAATCTGTACACATTCTCCACTCTCCATCTTTCTTTGGTACTAGTATTGTAGGTACTGCACATGGACTCAGGTTGTCCCTTATTAGTCTCTTCCTTAATAGCTCGTGAACTTGTCTGTTTAGCTCTTCATTCTCTGTAGGAGTCATTCTATGGGTTGCCTTATTTGGCAATCTAGCTCCTAGTATCAAATCCATTTGGTGACTTATCTTCCTCATCAGAGGTAAACCTTCTGGTACATTATCAGAGACAATATCCTGAAATTCTTCTAATAGATCTGAGACTTTTTTCAATACATCTTCACATTTCTCCTGCCTATTCTTAGGAATCAACGCAAAGCAATGACGTTCATGCTTCATACCCTCCAAAAATTTCCTACCATCTACCAAGCAAATTTTGGCAATACTATATACCTTTTCTTCCACCTCCTTCAAGGGTTTCAACATATGATGAAATCCATCCTTTCTCAAAGAATAGGTATTTGCATGGCCATCATGGACAACACACCTATCATACTGCCACGATCTTCCCAATAGCATATGACATGCATCCATCGGTATGATGTCACACAACAACTCATGATGGTAGTCGCCAATCTTGAACTTGACTAAACACTACTCATTGACCAAAGCTCTATGGTCCTTCTGCAACCATGCAATCCGATATGGATGTGGATGCTTTCTTCTTGTCAACTTCAACTTGTTAACCATCTCTTCTGAAACAAGATTGTCAAAGGTTCCACTATCAATAATAATATCACAACACTTACCTTCACATTTGCACCTTGTGTGTAATAAACTCTTCCTCTGATCTGGTTCTTTCTCCTCATTCAGCAAGATTCTTCTAACAACTAGGGTTTCTCCCCTTTCAGCATCTTCAGAATGCTCAGATTGTGCATCTTCATCTACATGTGCAACTCGTGCATTACCTTCAGGTCTTCTGTTTGGCCTTCCTTGATGTTGTGGACACTTATATGCTTGATGTCCTTCTCCACATTGGAAACCGGTTCCTTTGAAACCTCCTCTTCTAGGTCCTTGCCCAGGTCGGCCTCTTCCTCTTCCTCCTTGCTCACCATTATTTTGGTCACGAGGGCGGTAGGCATTATATCCTCTCTGATTTCGACTAGTGCCAACTTCTTTACTTTTCTTTGGATCTTCATTTTGGCCTCCATAGGATCTTCCACCAGTCCTTCCACCTTGACCTCTTCCCTTTTGCTTTCTTTTGAATCTTTTATTCAGCTTCTCTTTCACCTTTAAGGAAAACTGGTATGCATTTTCTATGGTGGTCATTTTGACCAAGCTCAACTCCTCTTGAATACTTGGCCTCAACCCATTAATGTAACAGGCTACCTTCTCCTTGTTGGCCTCTACATGGCTTGTCCTGATAGTAATCTTTTAAAATCTTCTGTATACTCCTTAACAGACTTGTTACCTTGCTTCAATCCTTGTAACGTCTTTAACAACTCCAATTCGTAGTCCACAAGAATGAACTGCTTCTTTAGTTTGTCTACAATCTAATCCCATTTGGTAATCTTTTCTTTTCCTCTTCTATTTCTCTCTAACTAGACCTCCTTCCACCAAATATTGGCATGACCCTTCAACTTTGTTTTTGCAAACTTGACCTGATCTAGATCCTCCACATCTTCATACTTGAAGTATTCTTCCATATCATTGATCCAATCAATAAGCTCTTCTAGGTTTAGATTCCCATAATAGGTAGAGACTTCAATCCTTGGTCTCTTTCCAATCTTTGAAATAGCCCTCAACAATCTAACTTCTGCAAGATCTCTTGCAACATCTTATTCTTCCTTAGATAGCTCTTCTTTTGTTTCATCATCGCTTTCTTCTCTTGTTCTTGGCTCAAACCCTCTTCACAGCTCCTCTAGCAATGCATCGATTTGCCTTTGCAAGGCTCTAAAACCCTCTTCCATCAAAGCATTTCTCCCACCATAGTTTCTTCGTGGAGGCATTTTGATCTCCGCAGCAAACCCACAACCTCAGGTCCTGATGCAAAATTCCTCACGGTCGGCGATCTATCTACACACTTAGGAACCCTTGCTCTAATACCACTTGATGAAGGGGGTAATACACAAAACACACAACAATAGAAATTGCACATAGAAAATAGGAATGTTCTTTTATTGATTTGAACAACACATTACATTACAGAAACTCAAATACAATTAGAGGATGAATCCTCCGCAGGCTGCAACACATCACAGCTTCCTATCTCCAGACTCTGGAACCTTCTGCCTTCTGTAGCCCCAAATCTGCTAGGGTTTCTATTTTACCACCTTTTCTTGACTCTACACTTTCCCCCTTATATCTACTACTACCAAGGGTTCCCAAAAATGGTCCTAAATAGTCCTTTTGGCGACCTGCAGCCAAAATTTTGAAATTTGCAGCTCCCTCCAAAAATAGGTCAACTTTCGAGAAGCATAACTTTTGATCCGGGTGTCCGATTGACAAACCGTTTGAAACGTCAGAAAGCTTGCAAAGTGAACTACAATGCCGAAACATAAAAATTTTGGGGTTTTATGGGACATTTAAGTACCTCATATCTGATTTAAGAACTTTTCTGGAAACCTCACAAAATTGAAACTTTAATATCTTGAAATCCAGACATGATCTTGAGCTGAAATTTACCAAGAATGATTATTTGACTATTCTGGAGCTTTGGGAAAATTTTCAGGCTCAACCACTTCTCTGATATAGACTTACTAAAAATAGTAAATTCTGGTATTCTTAGCCATGTTGGAAACTTTGAAGGTTCTAAATCATTATTCAAGCAAATGGGTATCCATGAACACAAATTTTGAAAAGAAATGAAAACAAAGTCATCAATTTTGAGTCAGCATTGTTTTTGGGTGATGCAAGATTACCCTTACACATCTAGATGCTCCTGCATCATCACTTGAATTGGCTTAATCTTTAGTCAAGCAGATGGTAGTATGGGTATATTACCAAGCTAGGTTACATAAATAGCAATAAACTACCTCACAATCTAAATAGTAGTAACTGGGTCTCATTTTGACTTAGTTGTCTTTAATATTACTTTCCATGACATAACAATTACTCATTTAGTATAAATGTAGTGTTTTGTAGACAACAATACAGTTTTAGCTTACTTAATGTACACAAAAACAATTTACTAATCAAATTAATCCCTTGGTGGTTAATCTTCCATATTGTGACCAACTATCCATTAATTCATTCTACCAATATGGAACAAAAAGGTGTTCTAAGATAGGGAACAATTGTCTTGTCTTCCAATTAGGCCTCTCTGGTTCATACGAGTAAATGTGATCAAATCAAAATTTTGCATTATATTTAATAGTTTATATAATTGTTATAAGTAGTATTAGTTCCAGTACTGATAAAAGTTACCAGTTTTCAAGAGTGGTAAGCAAGTTTACCAAACACGATAGTAAATAATTTGATTGAAATACTATAAACACAACAATTTATTTGAACAAAGGTAATAATATTGCCCTGTACTATGATCCACTACAAATACATTATCAATTTGGAACAAAATTTTAAAATAGGTATTATAAAATGATAGTATCTTACCATATACAGATCCATAAGGTGAAGATAAGTTCTCTCCATGTTTTTGCCAAATTCATAGGGTACTACCTAATTCATAATTGCAAGTTTTTCCCCTAAAAAATTCTCTATTTCCATAATAGAAATCTCAAGTACCTATTAGAGAATATGATTTTAATAACAATCAAAGTATTGACAAAGATTATTGTTTATATTGCAAGTAGGACTAACTTCTTATTATGTGATTCATAGTCGAGTGTTGAGCAATGTTTTATATAATAGTATTTATCTCTTTACATATTGTAAAATTTAAAGATATATCTTTATATAATCATATTTAAGACTCAACAAGAATTGTTCCATCTTCTAGAATTAGTCCTAAAGGTAATGTAGAGGTGTCTACTAACAAAGTTTCCTTCATATTAATATATATCAAAAGATAGCATCGACCTCTAAAGGCCTAAACAATTTATTCATCTACAATTATGTTTCGGCCTATAGTTGTCTAGCATTTTGACAGTATAAACATCTCTCAACAAATACATTATGTCTAAGTGAAGATGTAAAAATAAGTGTGTGTGTGTGTGTGTGTGTGTGTGTTTGTGTGTGTGTGTGTTTGTTTGTGTGTGTGTGTATATGTGTGTGTGTCTCTGTGTGTGTGTTTTTGTATGTTTGTGTGTGTGTGAAACTATGTAACTCCAAGAAATCACTAGTTCCTTTTATTCCCATACTGTTGCAATGGAAACATTTATCAAAAGAGTTTTAAATATATGTGTGGCAGAAATAGGGTTTCCATCTCACCCTAATGCAAAGTATTCATTAATGCCTTTGATGTTACAATAAACTTTGTATGCAAAAAATTGAACAATGCTTCAAAATATTCCCACATACCTTGTACAGTTTCCTAAATAGAATTTTCCCTCTTCTCTAGATTCTCCTATCACTCTACTTCCTCTCCCTTCTATGTTATCTAATATTTGTGCTCCTCCTCTCTCTTACTCTTTCCTTTTTCTTTTCTTTCCCATCTTGCCAAAAACTTTCTCCATTATGGTGGTCATTTCACTCCAAAACTCCCTCCTCTGCCACCAGCACTCCCATAGAACTAATGCCCTCTCTCTGACTCCGCTTGTTTGTTAAGATTAAGTAACTCTTTTTCTCTTAGAAGAGAGTAGAGTAATGGTCATTATGGGCAACAACTTCAATTTTTAACTCCTCCACGCCACAGTCCTCACTTTGCATTTATTCGCCACGTTTTCTATAGAATCAAAAGTGGAAGTTAACTAATAATTTAAACCAAATTTTATCTATTCACATGTGAACATTTGAATTCAAATGTTCAATCTCCACACAAGAACACATGCATTATTTACCTAAGACACCAAGATGACTTCTAGACACAAGCAAAATGACAGTTTGGTTAATTAATTCGACATCAAAGACCACAAAAATAAGGAATGGAAAACCATTCTATTTAGTATGACTACAACCAAGGTGACAACAATGACAAAAGCACTCTGACATTGATGTTTACACAAATCCATTGCAATTGAGATACCAACAGAATGTAGATCGACATTGCATGACTTATGTAGAAGGATGTCAAATGACCTTGACAATGCATGGCAAATGTTGTAAGATGTCAAGCAATGACTTAATCGGCAATCGACATATCACCAATTATTCTACTGTAAAACAATGACGTGTGTGAGAGAGTTCTTGGGGTCATGGTATTAAATTATCATTCACCTCGATCTACAATCCTCTCTCCAATGATGCCCTCATTCCTCAACCAAGATGGCGATGTACCTATCTTGCATGGGATCCACCTCATTTCCAATTATAGAGTAGTTAGTATGAGAATATATACATATATATCAAATCAATAATCTTCACATAAGAATTCATAACATTACAAAAATAATTATGGAATTTCAACTAATCAAAAAAATCTTATCATCATATAGTCTTATCAACATATTATCAATCTATCTATTGTTTCAATGGCATTTCCCAGGTAAGGATTAGTATTCACATCTATTATGTCAATATAGCAAATAATTTAAATTTTATGAACATATGATTTTTTCAAAATAATTTAAAACACACCATTCTCTGATCAAATTATTTCCATTTATAACATGAGAAAATAATGTCTTAAATATGCATCACCTACTTACCAATATTTAAGTAATTAAAATTTGTCCAAATATATAAATGGTCCAAAAACGGGGTGTGACAAATTTTACTTAGTCTCCATGCGACTAGGAATTAAAATTTAGCCTTCATTTAGTATCGTCATCCACCATGTGACCAAATGAAAAGATAAGATGGGAAACTTAATAAGGTTTAGAATTTGATTTAATTAAAAATCAAAAGGGCCTTTAATGTTATTATTATTGTTTTGTTAGTTGTGTCAAGGTTTAAAGATACTTTAAAACTTGTATGCGAGCTGTGGATGGAATAATGATACCCATTAGGCCATAAACTAATCTAAAGCTTAACCTTACACCACCCTCTCCCTTCTACCTACACCCATGTGATAACTCATAGAGCTCCACCTTTTCCTAAATAGCTTAGCTAGGATGAAATTGAGGATATCTTAATACTCCAGATTGATTATGCTTGAGATATTGATTTGATTATGGAATGTATATCAAATTATGGTTGATAACATTATTTGTCTTTAATTATTTGCTAAAGTAGGATTAGGATTGTTGTTGATTGATCATGCTAAGTAGGGCTTGAGTGAATTCATGTTTATGTGTAGATTTCAGTTTACAAAAATTAAAGAACTTGAACATAGAATTTTAGAAATACGTTTGTTGAAAATCAAGAATCCAAATATATGTGGAATTAAATGGATGAATTATTTTACAATAAAGGTTGGAATTTTTGAACTAAGATTATGATTTGTCTTTATCCCTTTTGATGTTGTGATGCTTTAAGTTGAGTGTATGTAGGTTACAAGTAATGTGGAAAACCAAACAAAGTAGAAGGGGGTATTTTGTTCCATGGAGTTTATTATTGGCAATTGAGTCTACATGTAATTGCATTGACATTGCATGGACCCAAAACTAAATGGGAAATGGCATGGGTATGCTAATTTCACCCTTACAAATATTTTCAGTCGGTCTATTTTGTAAATCTTTTATATTATGATTATAAAATATAATTGTTTCATATTTTTGTAATATATATTTGTTTTCATATATAATATAATTTTATATTATAATTCTATGGTAATAAAATCCTTTTTACATATATGTAGACTAATTAAATAATTGCACACAATTAAAAGCACAATTAACCTAGATTTAATTAATGAGATGAGAATCGATAAATTGAAACTCCATTTTTGGAAATTAAATGCAATAGATAGGTGTATTTATTTCTCAAATTGATAATGGAACACGAATGATGAAGATGTGCAAGAGTAATTTGCCAATGTTCATAAATTAATGCTCTCTAGGTAGACACTCTCAAAATCTATGTAGACCTTGAATCTTCTATGGGTCAATCTTGAGTGGCTTAGGGTCAATCTGGAGTAGTTCAGAAATGACCTCTAACATACAAATCTAATCTAGTAGATTGTGTAGTTTTACAACTTATGTCACCTTGATCTTTTATATCTAAATTCACATAAGGACAAGTGGTATTTAGAAATACCTTAGGGGAAGTTGTTGAATTGCAAGGGTCAAATTCTCCTCAATTAACATCTTGTTGCCTTAACACACTCTAGTTCTTTCTAAATTATGGACCATTTTTTATATGGAAATCCTAATTTAATGGTTTCCTAGTTGATGTTTTTATTGTTCCTTAGTAATTCCCTAGGTGTGTTTTTTGGTTTCTTTGTTTGCACGCTTTCCTAGATCATGACACCTAATAAACTCATATATGTGAACTTGTCATTGTGTACCTTGTAGAGATTGCCACGTAGAAATTTATGTGGCATGAAGTTAGGGTGAAAGAGAATTTGCCTGATTAATGAAAATTTTAAAACTAGATTTTCTCCTCTTTGAGTTGGATGCATGTTTATTAATTAATTTGATTGCAACGAATTGTAAAATGAATATAAATCAGATCGCTTTAGCAATTTTATCTATTTAAAAATCTAATTTCATTTTACTTTGTGTAGGTAGCTCAATACATTAAAATAAAAGATAATATTAGATTTCCTTTGGATCCCTATGATGGAAGAATTTGCAGGAAAATGACGAGGCATGTCTTTCATACTAACATAGTCTAAAAAGTTGAAGAAGCATGACAAAGACATTTGGTTGTTGACAAAAACCAAAGTAAATTGACATGGGAAAATCTTAAGCTAGTAATTATTTGGGAATGCATGTAATAGTAATGGGTGAGCTCAGTGGGCTTCCTCTATCTATAGAAACCAAGCTCTCACCTAAAAAAGGGTTGGATGATCAAGAGGTAGATTCACTTGGTTGAACTAGAATGAAGAAAATTGATTTTTATATTCATGTCTTACTCTCATTAGTTTGATAATAGTGTATCAATAGGGAGTCTAGTTGTAATAGGTTAAGTCAATAGGAGTCCAAATTGTGAGTTCTTTGAATGCGATGCAATTTATTTTTGTTCACACAATTTGGAAATTTGGTCTTCATGGAATCTCAAAGTTATTTGTATACATATTTCTAGTCTCACAATTCTAGAGACATCTTTTAGGTTGTTTCACTTACATGATTGCACCAATTATGTCTCATGGTGTGTGAATTTTGAAGATTTATAACTTGGTTTTTCAAGAAGTTTGCAAGTGATCGATGATGGATGTCATCGAATTATAGCACATTCTTCCATCCTTTTCCTTCCATCTCTTGTTTCTCTCTTCCCTTATCTCTTTTGCTATTTCTTTTCCCCATTGCAACTTAGGAGAAGATTAGACTTAGTTTAGAGTTAATTTGAGCTTCATAGTTTAGTGTTAATTTGAGTTTCATTGAATATATCTCTATAGGTTCATTAAACATTATAATCAAATTCAAGGATTTTATAGTTATGCATGACTATCTTCATATAAGGGAAGGAATCAACCTAAAGTGTAGTTAACCAAAAACAATATTAGTTAGAAAATGACAATTATTAGTAGACCCCTTGAACAAATCAATTAACATAGACCTTTAAGTTACTCATGGGTGCCTAGACCAAGTGATATGAACCTTAGGGAAAGAATTCTCTTTCAAGAAGAAATGATTTGTTTCACATAAGTTGGTAAGTCCAAACATGCATCAACACAACCCCCTTGTCAACCCAACTTTATGGATTTGGGTGAATGTTGGAATACAACAAGCAAGTGTGCAAGTGGCCTATGAATTTTTTTGATGCAATTTATTCTTTATATGCTCCAAATTTAAGTGTTCCTAAAATGATTGATCTTTGTAATTTGAGCATTCCTTGTTATTCCTCAATGTATTCCTTAGATGATCTAAGATGTGTTTAATTGTACAAATGAATGTCTTTAAACACCGAGACATAATGAATAGTCACACATATGTACATACCAAGCCAACTCTCAACAACTAGTAGGAAAGGGTAGGAGTTAGCAAATTTGAATTTGATAATTTAAATTTTAAGGTCAAACCTGAGTGGCTTGGGATCTAACTCAAGAACTATGGGATTGAACTAGGATAGGGAAATGCATCTTCAGAAGGTATTGTACACCTTGTGTGTGTATATATAGTGATCCATGTCTAGGTGGGACTCCACACATTTGGATTGAGCAATATTTTCCTTGGGAGGTTGCATATGACATTGCAAATGTGTTTAATGTGGGTCACACAATGAGGGGCTTATGGTTTAGTGAGAACATGGCCAATTTAGCTCATTGGATTAATGCATTTAATATTTTAGGATTATTATAAAATGGATTCAATATTGTAAAAACCAATTAATGCTTGGGTCATGGGTGTAAGTCAAATTTGAGTGCTAGGCTTGCAAGAGTGCAATATTGAATATAGGGTGAACAAAATAATGGGAATATTAATAATAAGAATTTCAACTTAATTAAACATGTGATTAAACCATAAAGATTAATGAAACAATGGTGAACCACACATAAATATGCAACTATATGAGCACTAGATATATGTGGAGAAATCCTTGCGAGAAACAAATCTACCACCAAAGAGACCCAAGCTTGTAGTAATCTCTAAAAATAAGGTACACCAATACAATCCACTTATCTCTCCGACTGACAATAATTTGACATCATAAGAGTACTTGCAAAAGAACCTTGCCATGCCTCTATTATATAGAAATATCATAAACAGGAAACCACCAAGTAATATCCCAAAATAATGAGTCAAAACCATGAACCATAACAAAAATTCAATGCCTCCATAGTCATGGTCAAGAACCTTAGAATAGCAAGTAACTCCTCTTACACCTCTTACACATTTTACATCTCACTTACATGTCATAGATTCCATCCTAATAGTGAAATTGACCAGTTTCCTAAATCTAGGTGTTTCATGAGGGTAACCAATGTTGTGTCATAATATTCGAATTGAGAAGATGCTCTACAACTCTCAATTTTGACATTTCCAATGTAACCTCCCTATTCAATGTCTTCTTACGCAATATCCCAAGTATCTCAGAGAACAAATAATAGCAAATAAATAGTGTCACCACCCTCATGTGGGCATCCCATTTTCCCACTACATGATGTTCAAGGATCATACATTATTTATCATCTACATAATTAAATACAACTAACAAGACTAAGGATTTACAAGGCAAATGTCACACCTAATCATAACATTCTCCCGCGTGACATTTATATTGGAAAGACATAATAGGAAACTAAAAAATTAGGTGCTAGAAGAGGCAAGGTCCATGGCCTCTTTGCATCAACATAACTTATTCGTATTCACTTAGTGAGAATATTTACAACATTAACTATTAAAGTGTCAACCTTTTATGTCATAACTTTCCAACCCTCAACCATTTCCTAAACAAAGTGATACTAAACATAAATATACTTTGTACAAGCATGCTACATTAGGTTCTTTACCAAATATATGGCACTCTAATTTTCATATCCAATCTTGACCTTGTAAGTGCTTGAAATCATACGAGCCAAGATGGTATTCTAATGATGACCTAGCAATCCAACTTATGACCCACATGGAATGAAATATATATCTTCTCAATATTTTTTGACTTGATGGCAGTCTTTCTATGCTTCCAGTGTCCTTCCTAGCCTACTTTCCAAAATTTCTAGCCTCTAACTTGGATTCTAAGTCTTCATGCCCTTTTGAAACCCTTTTTTAAAACTTCAGTTGTAGGGTTTCCTAAGAGATCCTAGGGTCATTTGATGACCTAGGTTAAGTTGTAGAGTCACCCACGTGACCTACCCTGGAAAAGAAGGTGACCTAAACCCTTGAAAGGGGTGACCCTATCATGTTTGGAGGATGCATGATTTCTTCAGTTCTAACCATTTTTCCATATTTCTTGCTTTTGATTATGAGTTGATTTTAGTTTTGATTGAACCTCTTCCTTCCTTGACTAAATCTCCTCTCATCTTAATTCACAATGACCCCTCTTTCTATCTCTCAATCATCTCCCCTTGATTATGAAGCTTCTTCACTTATTTATACACCTCTTGCAATTGACATCTAGGTGGTTGTTAATTCTCCATCCTTGGCAATTTCTTTATAAGATCTTATTCATGTCCCTCTCTATCAAGTGGAATATGAATCACTTTTTAAAAAAATTATGCTACCTTTTCTTTAGAAACCCCCACAACATATCCATGCTCGGTACAAGACATAAGTACCTTTTTCCAACTTTTTAAATAGAAGCTTCAAAGCTTCTCATTAAAAACCAAGTAATCTTTCAATCTTCCTAAATCTAGATCTTCTCTATCCTCCCACTGCCATCAAAGAGGAACACCCCATTATTGGAGAAGATACATGAGTTAGATCACTTGAGCATGTGTTTCATTTCAAAGAAGCTTCAAATAGGTTCCATATTTTAGATGTTTTCATTTTTTTACAATCGATTAAAATAGTAAATTAGGAAATCAAAATTTCCTAGGGATAGTAATAATGTTATTAATTCTTGGTTAGAGTAGAATTCTTTATTGCTTTCCTAGATTAAGAAGATTCAATTTTTTCCTATATTAGATTAGATTAAATTAGATTTAATTCAACTCTCATTCTTTTAAAGCCCTTGATTCCAACACAAGGCATTTAAGAAGAAAATCCTTTATTCCAACATGAGGTAATTTAACTCATCAATACATGCAAAGAAAAGCAAACACTTGAAACAAAACATAGAAATTGCATTTAGAAAACTTTGGTTAAAATCATTTAGTTGTATTGATTAAAAAATAAAAACTAATATTTCTTTTACAAATAGGTTAATTAGATCACACTTGGTTTTTTAGAAAAAT
Source organism: Cunninghamia lanceolata (assembly GCA_027924645.1). Lineage (NCBI taxonomy): Eukaryota > Viridiplantae > Streptophyta > Pinopsida > Cupressales > Cupressaceae > Cunninghamia > Cunninghamia lanceolata. Next base: position 731,787 of record BSBN01001298.1, read on the forward strand.
ACAAAAAGAGACTTATTTTCACATGCAACTAGATTAGTTCATTTAGATAATTCATCACAAAATTATGAAGATACAAGACAAAGAAACAAAATCCCTCGATAACATCATGAGGAACCCAACAAACATTGAGAAATTCAAAATGCTTCAAAGCAAACTCATCGATCAATCAAAACCAAACAAAAAATAGACCATCTCTATTGATTTTACTTCTCCTCACTCAACATTTCAAGCTCAATGTGTCCTAAATTCAAGGAAGATTGGGTTGAGGTAGTGTTACGAAAAATTGGAGAAAATATACCGATTCAAGAAACACTCATAGAAGAGTAAATCTGAAAACAAGTGAAAACCTATGGGAAACCCAACATGTCAATGAACAAAGATGCATGATAGAAGAGTTATATGTAAGAGAACTTGCGCTCTTAGAAGAATTAATAGAATTATAAGAGAGAAAGATAAACACCTTCTATCTCTTTGAAACAAATGAACTCCATAGAATTAGAGCCAAATGACCCACTTGCCCACATTAGAATCACGACAACTCATCTTCAACAATTCACAAGATAACATCCAAACACACCTCAAAAAATAAACGCCATAGTCCACCACTCTCCTTCATGAAGTGAGTGAACCTATCGGTGTGACTTGCACTCCACACAATTATATTACTATCATTAATGATACTCTTCTTCCACACGAAGAGAGTAATCCATCAGATTCTCCACCACTTGACTAGCTTTTGCACAAGAGTAGGAGTAATTTGGTTGACACCATAAACAAGGGTGCAATGCATGTGTCATCTTGGGTCTGACTTGTTTGCATAATGTTGAGTCAATTTAATATATCACATATTTTGTGAACCTAACATGAGCTTGACAATCCCTTCGGGCAAGTGAGCTTTTTTGCATTTTCTGTGCTTCATTTCATTCCATGTTTGTCTTCTCTCTCTCGCATCCATTCCATTATTCTATGGTACCTTAGGTAGCCCCAAAAAAATTTAAATTAGACAAAGTTCAAGGGTAGGCCACCTCTAATGAGCCTCTTTTCCCCACATTTAACGAGTATCTTCCACCAAACCTAATGGTGAAAATAACTTATTATGATTTTGAGGATACCAACTTGGATAGTGGATGGCCAGAACTACATAACATTATAACTTTTAACAACTCAAACTGGATCCAAGATGTTGTGATCCAGCCAAACCTAGATCAAGGTAGAGCATGCCAAGTGCTTGTTCAGTCATAAATCCATTGATAGGATTGTCCCATCACAAAATACAAATATATGACCACCTAGATTGAAAATGAGGTGTGCCATTTGGAAAGAAACTCAAAAGATGTTCGAGTGGTTCAAGAGGTTCTCCTTATAGCCTCTCAAGACAAATGGATAGAAACACATCAAGTGCCACTAGAAAACCTCTTGAAGAAAGAACCAATGGGGCTACCCAACCCCATGGTTGGAAAACCAACCTCAAGGTGGTGAAACACAAGAATGTAGGGAAAAGGGAGTGACACTCAAAAACCTCATAACTACCTTGGTCCAACAAATCAGGATGCTTGAGGCTATAGGTGTTGAACCACCTCTCCAAAACATAGTAAATGAAATGCTAGATCACCAAAATGACAACCACATGCTAATGCATTTACCACCACCAAAAATTACCAAAGCTAGCAAAAACCCATTTATGCCCTTACCTTAACTTATACTTGTGTAATGTGAGTAATGAGGTATATGTGCCTCTAAAACAACAAACATATAACTTTCAACCTAGTGAGATACCCATGGTACAAAACTATGTAATGACACAAAGACTGCAACCATTAAACACACAACACAACTATCCTACCATGCCTAGATATCAAATTAATGCTCCTTTCCAGGATCAACCTAGAAAGAAAGTCCTTCCTATGGGCCTTTTGTTTGGAGGAACAATGCCTTCCACACAAAATGCTTTCTTTGGGTCATATGTGTTGTCATTGATGTCAACATAGCATACATTGATGTCAACATAGTATATGGAAATGTATAGACATATTTGTAGAAAGGAAGAGTCAATGTGGTCAAAGAAAACCAGTCCGAGAGAAGAGAAAATAGTCTAAGTGTGGAAAGGTGATCAGTTTTGTGTTTGAGCATGATGCAGAGGTAAACACTGATGTCCTTGCATGTTTCTTGTATCCACACATATATATCTCATCATTTGGGAGTACCACACTTAATGATAAGAAGCAAAAATTTGACTAAGACATTCATAGTGCACATCCTAAGGTAAAGTAACATTGTTTTGGTCCACATTTCTCCACAAAGAAAGATATGACCTTTTGGTTTTAAAGACAAGTTTGTTGATGTATTGAAATGATATACCCAAGATTTCAGATCATCATGACTGGTGCAGAAAAAGTTACAAGGGTCAGAGTACTAGCTATCACTTTGATAGGGAAAAATAATGATGGAGACTTAGTGGAATACTTTGCATTCCTCCAGAAGAAACTATTTTGTCATGAGATTCTAAGAATAGGTTCAGGGATGTCAAAGGCAAGGTATGATAAAATATTAGGTGTCTTGATGGTCAGCAAGATCAGAATTTAAGTGACAAAGGTAATGCAGACTGTTCCAGAAACATAAGTACATATGGTTGAATATGTGTGGAAGATAAAATGTATAAAGACCAATCTTAAAAGATTGTGCAAAGGCTCTACATGATTCATAACATCTCAGGTTTAGTCTGCATGTTAATACTTTCCATTTTTTAGTACCACAATGCCTTATTCCAAGATATGAAGTATTGCACAAGGTCCAGAATGTTCTGTGTCTTATTGTTCATCACATTTCTTAGTGTGCAGATGCATATATGGGTCTGATACTTCAGAAGAAAGGTGTTTATAAGTTTTTGTGATAATACATGATTGAATTCTTGGTGCACAGAGTTTTTGGCTTCTCCCCAGCTATATGAAGATGAACAATTAGTAGTACTGAGCAATTTGAGCTGACTGGTTAAGTAACTGACATTTGTGAAGGATCTTGATCGGTTTCCTTATCTTTGATTCTATGGAGAGACATGCATTGATACTCTTAATGAAGTCCTAAGGTCTGCAACAATTTTTCTTATCATATTATATGTTTTAAGGCTGACTTGTGGAGAGGTACACGTTTCATCTAATGATGTTCTGATGCTGACCTAATTAGTGTTTTAATGTGTTGCGGAGGATATTTATAGAAGATCAAATTCATTTGTAAAGAAATAAGGTGAATAAGAATATAGAAAAGTGGAGGGGAAGATATTAAGTGTATGAAATCAGTTTAAGGATATGTATTAAGCAGAAAAGGTAGACTGCATTATCAGCATAATTCAGATTTGTTGTTCCTTGTAGCAGTCCATGTTTACTTTACTTTTGTAAATCCTATTGCAGTGAGCTGAGTATTCAGGGAGTAGAAGCTTCCTTGGGTTGTAGCCTTAAATCAAAGTTGTGAATCAGGGAGTAGAAGCTTCCTTGGGTTGAAGCCCTAAAACAAAATTGTAACGTTTTTGTAGTGAGCATATTATATTATGAGCTAACACTCATTTTGGTTTTTCCCTGCTTCAAAGTTTTCCACATAAAAATACTGCTGTCATGTGTAGATTCTTGTGTTGCATGATTTCCTTTCTGTTCTATTTGTTATCCAATTTTATTTGTTGATAACTAGTTAAGTTTTTAGTATGTGTCGATTCACCCCCCCTCTTAGCACCTCATTGTGTTCAACTATTGGTATCATAGCCAAGTGCCTTTGAAAAACCTAACAGCTAAGGTAGATCCTGCACTTGAACACATGGAATCTGAAGTTATGGACAATGACATATTTGTACCAGAACCAGATCTTCAAGCGATGGAACCTGAAGCTTGGGATCTTGATGGGAGTGAAGTAGACCTTGAGGAAGAACTCAAATCAACTCTTAATGAACTATATGAAGTTAGAAGATTGAATGTAGAATATGAAGACATGCTTGGATTAGCAAAAGAGACAATTGACAAATTGAAGACAAAGGCGAAAGAGTCAAAGGAAGAAATTGGCAAGTTGAAAACTCTATTAGAAGAAGACAAAGGGGGTGACACTAAGCTCAAAGAGACTGAAGATATGATCTTAAATCTAAAAGTCATGGTTGAAGAAGAGAAGAGGATTGAAGTCTACTTAAACATCAAACTCAATGAGGAATCAACTAAATGTTCAAAACTTGAGGAAGAAGTTGTCATTCTAAGGAGAGAACTAGAAAAGGCAAAAGAGTAGATTGTCAAAGGACTAAAACTAAAAGGAAGCACTAAAATTCCTGATGAAATAATTAACTCTCAAAAGCCAACAAAAGAAAAATTAGATCTTGGTTTTGAAAAGGGAAAGAGTCTTATTATCAATGCCTCTGCAAATTTATATGATAACTTTCTATGTATGAGAAAAATCGAGAGGTCGAATGATAAAATCAAAGCAATGATAATAACAACTCAATTACCTATAACATAAAGAGATCGATCTAAGTAAAAATCCAATATCAATGAATAAATCAATTTAAACAAGAAAGACTTCACCTAGATTGTATAGTTCTCTTTGTATAAATGTAGATTACTCAATAACGTTGCGAAACCATATTTGCAACAAGCGGATGTAGGTAGTGTTTGTGCTCAAAAGATCAATGTGCTCAACGATGCGATGTATGCTCAATTCACTGTTAAGGAATGCCTGAGAATAAATGATCAAAGAGGATTTGTTATGAAGATGAGGGAGTTTATATAGGTTTCAAGCATGATCAATCAATGGATGAAATAAATCCATAGAATGAATGGTTGAGATAAATCAAATAACTCGTGTTGAATGTGCACACGACATGTATCACTCCAAAAAAGTATTTTTATTAAGATAATTGCTTTTTTTGATAAGGATAGATTTGATTTCATAAATTAGAATTTTTTTTTTCTAATTCATGAGTTAATGAAAATAAGATAAATTAAAGCCAATTAACTTAACTTTAGTTTTGCCTTTTTTAGAGTTCCAAACATAAGATTGATTGTGCACATGAGTTAACATGATATTTTTAGAGAAATTGGAAAGATAATTGAAATTAAATAAATAAATTTATTTAATTGTTTGTGCATGATAGAGGAATATGAAGATTATAAATAAAATACTTGATTTTATTTATTTTTAAAGGATTGAGATAATTTAAATAAATTTGCATGATTTATTTAAATTTGGAAGAACAATTTGATTTGATTAAATAATGTAAATTATTTAATTGTAGATAAGAGAGAATTTGTGATGAATTAATTAAATAACGAGATTTATTTAATTAATGTAGACTTGGAATTTGAAAAGGATAATGATCTAATTAAATAAAAAAAAATATTTAATTTTGGAAGAATATATAGGAATTTAATGAAATTAATTAAATAAAGAGGATGTATTTAATTAATATTAAGCCGATGATGGCATGGTTCGGTGGTTAAGTCGCTCAGGATGTAGTGGCGGCCACCAGAGTTCAAACCCCCGCTGGGCCAACGAGCTCGCAAGGCTTTACGCCTTCGCTGGGCCAATGAGCTCGCGGGTTTGAAGTGTTCTTCCTAGGGGATGAGGTCCCCCAGTTGTGGCCTCACCGGTTCATTGCTCCGGGCAAAAGCATTCGCGTGGAGCCGGAGGGCGTGTCGCACCAGCGTCGCCGGTCACGTTAAAAAGTTTACCAGGCGCATTATCTTTAAAAAAAAAAAAAAAAATTAATATTAAAAATAATGTGATTTGGAAGAATTTGATGAAATTAATTAAATAATTAGATTATTTAATTAATGTTTGAATGCAGGTGATTAGACAGATTTGTGAAATGCAAATGATGTGATGACTTGGTCATTTTTGGGTGTCTACATTTTGCCCCTCTTTGATGCAATGCAGTTTACAGTGTTGCGTCAAAGAAAATTATTGTTGAAGACATGATACAAGTTTTGATGCCCAAGTGTAGCTAGTTGCCCCAGTGTAGCTGGCGTAGGATGCCCCCTCGAGAGGAAAGACAAGGAAGCAACAGAAGGACTGGGTTGACAGTCAACTAGAAGATTGCATTACGATGTAGAAAATAGCATGGGGTGGGAAGAAAAAGGGGAGGGACCCTATAAATAGGTCCTAAGGGGTCAACACACCTCATTTGCACACTTAGAGTTGTCAAAGTTAGAGTTTGTAGCCTCCTAGCTTAGTTTGTGAGAAGTTTGAGTGGAGAGAGTTTGCAGCTTGTAGAGATGTTGATCCTAGCGCATAAGCATCAGGCAAAGTGGGTGCGGATGTATGGGAGACCAACAGGAGCACCAGCAGCAATAAGTGTTTGATAACCTAGTTGTATTGAATTTTGTAGGTCATTTCTAGTGTGTTTTCTAGGTTTTAGTTTATGTCAGCCAAAAGCACTGCGTAATGCCAACGCGCAGTTGGTGGTCGGGCAAAGTGCTCTTGGCGAGCTAAAGCACATTTAGTATGTCTGTGAAGCACTATTGGTCAAAGCTCGGTGCCTTTGGTTTTTAGGGTTCACACCATAGTGCGGTTGGTAGATCTTCGTAGCACTATTGGTAGCGCAGTAAGGCACTATGGGTAGATTAGTTAGGTGATGTCAGTTAGGGTTTGCAAAAAATGCAGTGCGAGTGCAACGCAGTAAAGCGTAGTAGGTATAGCAGTAAAACGCACTTGTGTAAAACAAGTCACTTTTGGTATTGACAGCAAAGTGCATATGTGCAAACAATAAAGCGCTTAGGGTAGAACAGTGAAGCGCTCTTAGAGAAAACAAGGTGCTTTTGGCTTTTTAGATAGTTTGACCTAGGTTGTTTTGAACATGAGTCTCTAAGGTTGACATAGGAGTTGACCACTTAGGTTAGAGATGTGCAGGGTTGACCTAGGGATTGCGTCACAGTGTTGTTCTTTATTGATGTCCTTATTGACTTGAGTAGACTTAGAAAATTTGCAAAAGGTCTGACAAGTGGTTTTGTGGATGCAGAGAATCCTTCCTCCTCTGATGTCGAGGGAGCAACACCATGTCATTGCAGATGAGGTGGTACATATTACGTGGGAGGAGGATGCATTCTTGGAGTACATGGGACTATGGCATGTGGCACATTTGACGCATATTAGGGTGAATCTTGCCCTTTTGACCGCTATCGTGGAGAGATATCACAGTGAGACTTGCTCATTCCACTTTCTGACAGGGGAGGCTACAGTGACACTTGAGGATGTGTATTGCATCCTCAAGATCCTGATTAATGGAGAGAGAGTTGACTTTGACCCAGGGCGTGGCAAGGTTGGTATGAGAGAGGTATTCTGCACTGACGACCTCTGGATAGAGGATAATGAGATCCGTTGGGCTGATGTTTCGAGACTATGTGATAGGATCAGATGGATTGTGACTGCTTTGGTTGGTGGCTTCCTCTACCCAAACAGGTGATCGTAAGGTTTATCTATTAGATGGGGCACTATACTGTCAGGGATGTTTACTCATGGCATCTGTTATGCATAGGGCCCTTGTGTTTTGGGTCATCTATACCAAGATTTACATGACTATGTATACAGGAGAGGACGGAGCCTGTCAGTTGGGGTTACTTTATTACAGGTATGGACTTGGGAGCACATCCCAGTTATCAGACTGATGATGCAGCATCACCGTGAGAGGGGAGAGCCATATGCATTTCTATATGAGGGAGTCATCACACACAGGTGGCTTGGATCTGTGAGCTTCTGGAGGCAACAGATTAATGAGATGGATATCTTTATTTGGAGACCATGGCTACTATGTGAGGCATGGGAGGATGAGCATGAGCAACTGATGTATTCCCAACAGGCTCAATATCTATTTGGTAGACGCACATATACTATTGAGAGATACATGCTTGAGCAGGTATTGAGACAGTTTGGTCTGCCATAGGGGTTGCCCGTTCAAGAGGTGACACATGCTAGGACACGGTAAGAGGTTGGGGACTGGGATGCTGAGATTCCAATGGCTACAACATTGGCAAAGTTGCGGGGACTTGCCCCAGTGAGATGGGATTGGGATTCAGGATTGGCAGATCCAGGGACATTGCTAGAGTATGACAAGTACTGGCAGACACACTGGCTAGTAAGACTAACCACACCAGGGGTGGCAAGGGCAGTGCAAGAGGTGCTAGTGGTTAGTGGAGAGACAAGAGGCCAGACAGCAAGCAGGTGGAGAGAACAGAGGCCAGCAGGTCGATATACAGATGACAGAGGAGGAGGATCCAGTCGTAGAGACTGAGCTGCAGTAGGTACAACGGCTACTACAGGAGGAGATTACATGGAGGACTCTCTTGGAGCTCTAGATGGTGAGGTTGTGGGGGGATAGGTATGTAGCAAGGGCGGAGGCTAGACAGGTCTAGGCCCAAGCTCAGGCACACTCACAGGCAACAGTAGCAGCACAGAGAGCGTTGGCAGTAGCACAGGCTGTGCCAGCACCAGCAGCAGATGATGGGCAGATTTCCCAGTTGACTTTGGAGAGGGATGCAGCAGTACAAGTGTGTTTGACAGTGAAGGCCACCCTACAGAGGGTTAGGCAGGAAGAGACGAGGCACGCTGTGCATTAGGTGTCGACCAGAGGACATTGTATAGTGAGCTCATCCGTGTACAGGGAGAGCTTGTGTCAGCAGGCAGAGAGGCCAAGTATTACATGGGTCTCTATGTTGGGGCAGTGTTGGCAGATCAGCAGGCACCTAGCTATCAAGAGCGAAGCAGGTCAGGGGCGTCAGCATCACGCAGCATAGGGCAATCAGTGTCCTCAGTTAGAGGACCCTTTGTGCCACCAGGGGGAGGAGGACCAGTAGGGGACCTGCGCTGAGTACAAGTGGAGGACAGGGATCACGACAGGATGGCAGTTCTACCCACTAGCTATCACTAGAGCATGGATTTTTGTATATGTTGTATTAGTTTTGTATCATAATGGACATTATATATTTTGATTGATGCTTGTGTGCATTTGATGTATATTATGCAGGCTCTTGATAGCCATGATGTACTGATTGATGTATATTTGGATGTATACATATGGACTGTTGATGTAGACATGTACACTTGTATTTTGATGACCTTCACATGATATATGATGACATATTATGCTCACTTTTGTTCATGCTTTGCTTTTGGTACACTTTTATATGCTATGGATGTGATGACATGTATGTATGATTATGGATTTATGTGATGATGTATATGCGTATATGATGCTTATAGATGTATGACACATGATGACATGATGATATGATAATGATATGATATGTGATATCTAACATGTGGGTTTTGCAGATATGCACTGGATGGTGATGGAGGTAGAAGAGATATGAGAGAAAGATTGTTGATCGATCATTGCTTGAAAACCATATAAGGCCATGGATAAATGGATGGGTAGATGGATAAGCTTTTTGCATTAGTTTCACAAATGTTTATAAAGAGAAATCCTTATTTTTGATATAGCACATGGATAGTTTGCCACCAAGGTATAAAAGACCAAGGTGTTGTGATATCCGAGTGCATGGACGTTGACTCTGCAAACAAGCGATTTGAACTTAGATCCCTTAGACATAACATAACCTTGTTGTACATGTGAATGAGCCATAGTCTTGAACATAAAATAAAATTCAATACATAAATGCAAGAAGAATATTAATATGTAAGATGCTAGGTCGTAACACACACAAGATAAATATGCTACTAAGAAATATGCTAAAGATCATTCCTCAAACATGGCACACAAAAGCAATGACTATGCCCCTAATCCGTACGGCATCGCAACATACCAAGATATAGATAAATCAAGGTAGTCTTGAATTGGTAATGGACAAAGGAACAAAAGATAAACCATAAAGAAAATTGACTGACTTACAAAGTAAACATACAGCCAACATATTCTCTTTCCAAAGAGGTTGCTTAGGATAGACTGGATTGGTTGGGTAGATAACAGCCTTATCATAGGAATGATGTGTCCATTAAAGGGTGTTATCTATTGAAAGGATAATGTCTAGTTTCAGGAAATGCAACATATTGTATAAGACGTTTAGTCCGGTTTCGATCATGGAACATTCTGTATAAGACAAGTGTGTTGATCTTTTGCTTGGTTGAGATTGATTTAGCTGGTGTTGGCAATCGATATGTAGAACAGTATATGGCTCTGTAAGTAACTTGCTTTGTTTCAGGTTTGTTAAGGACATTTTCTTTGAAAGGATGTGTTTGTTCGTTGTTTTGTTGCTTGAGTTAGTCAAGTCGAGGTGAATAGATTTTGATAAACAGAAGACGAGAAAGATGATATGTCAATGGATTGAAATGGGTAAAGAATGATGTGTCGTATGTGCCTAAGTACTGGATACATACTTCGTATTCCAGACTACCTACATACCTTGTATCCATGGGATCAAGCCACATTACGAGGAAAGATGAAAAATGATAATATGTATTCTGGGTAGAGTGATGAATGCGTCAAGGTGCTTGAGCTTAGGTAGGTGAAATGATGAGATCTTATGTACCTGAGTACTGGAAACTTCCTTCGTATTCTAGACTGCCTACATACCCATATCCATCGGATCAAGGTACTTTAAGATTGAGATGAGATAATATGTAGTTCTGGTTGGTTTGATGATGTAGGAAAAGTGTTGGATAGATAACAGCCTTATTGTAGGAATGATGTGTCCGTTAAAGGGTGTTATCTGTTGAAAGGATAATGTCTGGTTTCAAAAATGAAACACCTTGTATAAGACGCTTGGTCTGGTTTTGAGCGCATAACAATCTATATAAAATAGTTGATATGGTTGATTGGTTTGGTTTGGTGTGTTTGTTTTGTTGTTTTGAAGGTTGATGTGTTTATGTTGTTGTTTGTTTGAAGTGTTTGTGTTGTTGTGAACCACGAACAAGGATCCATTCCTAGACCTAGGTTAAGGAAAAAGTTGCCCCCATTCTGGTAGAGGTGTTGTTATGGTTGACCGACATAGGAGAGATGATGATGGAGAAGACCTAGAAATTTTTGACATAGGACAAGATAGTGATAACTGTTGACATAGATCAAGACGTGGGATGACGATGGTGGACATTGAAAAATTTCCAAGCTATTCTAGATGGGGAGATGGAAATGCAAACAAGGTCAATGGTTTTATTATGGATGGATGGAAAGAGACATGGAATGAACCAAAAACTTGATATATGATGGATGCTGACTCTACACATAGTGTCTGTTTGCTAAGTTTTCACTATGGTACTTATCCAAGGCGCCTGTTTACCAGGTTTTCACTAGAGGATAGATTATTTGTTTGTTTGTTTATTTGTTTGTTTTTTTGACATGGATACTCTAAGGATCAGGCATAGAAATTCTTGAGATGAACACTATTGAGTGGCTCATCTTGAGGAATGCCTTTAGGTGTTGCTAAAGTATAAGCTCCTGATCCATATGTTGTTGTGATAACAAAGGGTCCTAACCAATTAGGCATGAACTTACCCTTCTTTTCTTGATCTACTTGATTTCTTTGATTTTCTTTTAAGACAAGATCACCAACTCAAAATCATCTTTCTTTCATCTATTTGTTATAATTACGTCGAAGGTGGTTTTGATAGACATGGAGATGATTAAGCGCGGCAAGGCACCTCTCATCTAGTAGTTCTAGCTCAGCTAATCTGGAAGTGTGATATTCCTCTCCATCAATCAAGTGCTGCATGGATACTCTGAGGGATGGGATCTCGACCTCTATAGGTAGGATGGCTTCAGAACCATAGACCAAGGCATAGGGTGTTGCACCAATTGGTGTTCTGATACTAGTGCAATAGGCCCATAGGGCGGGATTGAGTTGCAGGTGCCAGTCATGACCAGCTTCATTGACCATTTTCTTGAGGATTTTTAAAATGGTTTTATTAGAAGCTTCGGCTTGACCGTTACTTTGCGGATAGTAGGGAGTGGAAAAGTGATGTTGGATATTGTATTGGGTACATAAGGCATAGGCATCTTGATTCTTGAATGGTCTCCCATTATTAGTGACAATGGCTTGGGGGATACCATACCGGCAAATGAGGTAGTTAAGGATAAACTTGGCTATTTGCTTGCCGGTGATATATATCATGGGAATGGCTTCGACCCACTTCAATCTATGGCCATTGGATGAGGATGGGTGGATTTATCCTATGAGGTCGAGACCCCATTATGAAAAAGGCCATGGAGTAGTCACAGGTTGTAGTTCATGAGCTAGTGTGTGAATCAAATCACCATGCTGATGGCATTGTAGACACTTCTTAGCAAACTATAAAGCATCTTGTTTAATTGTAGGCCAGTAATAACATGTTCTGAGTATCTTCTTAGCAAGATTAGGACCCGTAGAATGTGTGCCACAGACACCTTTGTGTACGTCTCGTAAGGTATCTTTAACTTCTTCCACGTTAAGACATCGTAAGAGGATACCATTGAGACTCCAGAGATATAGTGTATCACCCAGAATGGTGTAATAGGAGGATCGACGGATAAAGGTTTTGCATTGGGTTGCAGATAGCTCAAAGGGAAAGGTATCCTTTTTAAGGTATTCATAGATATTTCCGTACCATGGGGAATTCGGACCAACAAGTTCGAAGATGATTTCATTAGTTGGAACATCGACGACTGGTATGAACAATTGCTCGATCAAGAATTCACATTTCTGTGTGTTTGCAGGCATTCCATAAGTGACCCTATAGAAGCCATAGAATCTGTAGCTTTGTTATGCTCTCTTGGAATTTGCTCAAAGTGATGCTAGAAAAGAGTGGTTTGTAGGCATCCACTAGTTGCTTGTAAGGGACTAGATTTTCATCCTTTGTTTGGTAATCATTTGTGACTTGTCGAATGACTAGTTGTGAGTCTCCATATACCTGTAGTTCTTTGATGTCCCATTGAACTATTGTGTTGAGACCTATGAGGAGTGCTTCATACTCGGCTATGTTGTTAGTGCAAGGGAATGCAAGCCAATATGACTTTGGGATATTGTCATTTTGAGGTGTGATGAATAGGATGCCAGCCCCTGAACCATGTTGTGTGTAGGAACCATCAAAATACAACATCCACATTACTGAGGTAGAAAGAGTAAAGAGAATCTCATCCAGAAAATTAGATACCATAAGATGTACATCAGTCATAGGTGCTTCGGCTAGTTGATCAGCTAGGGCTTGTCCCTTGATTGCTTTACGATCCACATACTCAATGTCAAACTCACTAAGGATCATGACCCATTTAGCTAGTCTGCCTATCAAAGCTACTTTTGCTAGGAGATACTTCAATGGATCAATTTTTGCTATGAGATTAGTGTGTTGGTTTAGCATGTAATGTTGTAACTTTTGGGAAGCAAACACTAAGGCTAAACAAGCTCTCTCCATAGGTGAATAATTGAGTTCATAACCCACCAAGGTTTGACTGATAGAATAGATTCCATGCTCTTTTCCTGACTCATCATGTTGTGCTAGAAGAGCCCCTAGGGCTGTAGTTGTAGTTGAGATGTACAAGATCAAAGGCCTATCGGTGACTGGTGGTACCAAGATAGGAGGTGTAGCTAGATACTCTTTGAGTTGATCAAATGCTACTTGACACTTATCATCCCATTGAAATGAGACATCCTTTCGGAGCAAGTGTTGAAATGGTTGACATTTATCTGCTAGTTGTGAGATAAACTACCTAATGGATTGTAACCTTCCTTGAAGGCTCCTTAATGCTTTCAAATTCTTTGGTGGAGGCATCTCTACTATAGCCTTGACTTTTGCTAGATCTAATTCAATGCCTCTGTGAGATACAATGTATCCCAATAGTTTTCCTGATGTTACCCCAAAGACACACTTCTTTAGATTGAGTCTTATTTGATATTTTTCAAGTCTGTCAAAGATTTGTCCTAGAACCTGTATGTGATCTGCCCTAGAAGACTTTGCTAGTATATCATCAACATATTCCTCCATGATGTGATGAAAGAGATCGTGGAATATCACTGTCATTGCTCTTTGATAGGTTGCCCCTGCATTTTTAAGACCAAATGGCATAACGCACCAACAATAGGTACCCCAAGGACAAGTGAAAGTTGTTTTATGTTGATCTTCTTCTGCTATCATTATCTGATTGTAGCTAGAAAATCCATCCATTAGAGAAAACATTTCGTGACCAACAGTCAAGTCTACTATGAGATCAATGTTTAGCAGTGGGAAGTCATCTTTGGGACATGCTTTGTTAAGATCTCTGAAGTTGGAACACATGTGGATGCCCCCATTTGGTTTAGCCACAGGTACAATGTTGGAGACCCATTCTAGATAATCAATAGGCCTGATAAACTTTGCATCTAGCAACTTTTGTATTTCAACTTTCACCAAGAGAGAAATATGTGGATGCATCTTTCTTAGCTTCTATTTTACTGGTTTAGCTTTTGGATCAACCGTGAGATAGTGAACTACTAATGAAGGGTCTAGCCCTAGCATATCAGCATAGGTCCACGCAAAGTTGATGGTTTGCTGTAAGAAGAAGTTGGTAAGATTCTTGTGCTCTTGTTCTGATAGTGATGCTGCAAGGAATGTGGTCTTAGAATTTTACTTTGTGCCAAGATTTATCTCTGTAGAATCTTCCACTAGGAGAGTTGATTTCTCTTGATACTTAGATGGTAGGGGAAGGTCAAATCCTCCATCCTCAGGTGCCACAATTGGGTTTTCACCATTGGATACGTCCTTTGTTTTTATTGTTTTGTGATCAGGAGGTGCCATAGTGTGGTTTTCACCTAGAGATCTTTCTTGATTTTTACTTTTGTGACTGGAGGATTTGGCATTCTCACCAAAATAAGCAGTTTGCTCTAGTTCCATTACAAAACCATCTTTATGTTCACCAAGAGGGATACCATCCTGGAGTCCCATAAACTCTACAATAGCTTCGTCATTCTGAAATACATCTAGAACGGGGGCCCCTTGTTGGTCCCAATCGATAAGTTCAGGGTAGACAAGTGTTATAATATGGGTGCTAGTGGTGGATGTTAGGGATACAAATGATATCATAAAGATGGAGGGTTCTGTGAATAGGTCAGTCATATGGACGGGAGAGTCATCAATGATATCCTCATTAGACGTCAAATCTACGGGAAAATTTTGTGCCACCTTATCGAGAATACCCTCGATGTCCAAGGCACATGGTACCTTCCTACCAAATCCTAACCCCTTCTTGTCTAGTTTCTTCATCACAATAATGGGTTCCATTGTTCCTTGATTATGTTTTCAAAGGCCACCTTTGCGTTTATAGCCCATGCTTTTGACTATCCTTAATCCATTGCCATATTGCTTGACTGGTATTGTGACTGGTTCTTTCTCCTTGTAGATCCAAGAAGAGATGTCTTCAATTGTTTCCTCAGCCAACAATTTTCCCTCTTGGAATTGGGTTAGAGATGCTGGGGGAGGAATATCTTCTTTTTTAGTTGCTTTGGCAATGGGTGGTTGGCCGTAGGATTTAGGAGATAGGGGCATCCGCCCTACACAACAAGATTTTGAGATATCATATTCTCCAAAGCCTATATCACGGAAGTGAGCTTTGATTTCAGGAATAAGATGAGGATTAGGTTCAGTTGTGGAGGCTTTTGTCAGATTTTCAGAATCGACATATAATGGGGATACATGGGCTTTGTCATTATTAGGCACTTGGTTGCAATTCTTATAACTGCCTTGCAAGACACGACATAATTCGAAGGGATTAGGATCTCCAGGGATAGTTATCTCCGTATCATTGAATGGGAACTTGAGAGACTGATGGTACGTCAAGGGAACAACTTTCATGGCATGGATCCATGGGCATCCTAGGATAATGTTGTAAGGTAGCTCAATGTCAAGGACTTGGCACCTAGTTTCCAGCATGACAGGGCCTACTTGTATAGGTAAGTGGATAACACCTTCTGACCAGCGTTCAGCATCATCATACCCCTTGATTGTAATACTTTGATCAATGTTGACATGATCCTTAGAGTATCCCAATTGTTTGATTAATTTTAGAGAACAGATATTGAGACCAGCACCACCATCTATAATTATGTGTTCGATCTTGCATTTATGGATGAAGACTTCAATGTGAAGGGCATCATTGTGACATGGGTCATGAGATGGGAGGTCTTTTTCAAAGAAGACCACATTGTAAGGTGAGGCAATGTTACCTATTACAACTTGGAAATTTGTGACTGTTATGTTGTTAGGAACCAGAGACTCTTGGAGGGCTTTTTCTAACACAACTTTATGTGTGGGTGTGGACTGTAGAAGGTCCAAATAGAGATCTGTGCAGGGTTTTCCCTAGATGTTTGACAAGATTGTAATCAAATTGGGTTGGGAGACTTGGTGTAGGACCAAGAAGGGTGACACGATGTAGACACGTAAACTTGTATTTTGATGACCTTCACATGATATATGATGACATATTATGCTCACTTTTGTTCATGCTTTGCTTTTGGTACACTTTTATATGTTTCGGCAAATTGTGATTTGGCGGAAGAAGTGGATCCTCAAGATGTTGTTTGTTGCAAGCGTCTTCATCTTCCTCCTCAGCAAGGTCATTTCATGAGAAATAAATGTTGACACCCTCTTCAGAAGATAAATAGGGAGGGGCATTGGACTTCTCCTCGGGGAGTTTTGAAACTTAACACAAATGGTTCTTCTCAAGGAAATCCTAGTCATGCTGGTATTGGTGGAGTTGGTCGGGATAGTTTTGGGTCTGTGTAGTTTATTTTTTCTGTTTATAAGGGTCTTCATTCTAACAATATGATGGAGGCTCTTGCCATTTTGTATGTTGTGGAGCGTGGTTGTCATCTTGGATGGAGAAGGATTATTTGTGAGCCTGATTCCTAGGTGGTGATGAATTTGTTGAATAGACAGCATTTAGCTGATGTTAGTTGGCATTTAGCTTTAGTGGTTAAACAAATTCTTAGTCTGTGTGATTCTTTGGATTTGATTTCTTTCATTCATATTCCTAGAGAATGGAATGGTGTAGTGGATTGTTTAGCCAAATGGGCCTCTGATCACATGCAAAATTGGAACATTGTGGATTGGGGTCAATTACCCCTGGAGTTGTCTCAAAAGTTGGACCACTTAGTGGAGTTTGACAGGGCTAAGTAAGGCCCTTGTTTTGTACTTTTTCTTATTTGAATAAATTTTTACCCCTTTTAGTCTAACAATGCAATTACCCATAACATAAAGAGATCGATCTAACTAAAAATCTAATATCAATGAATAAATGAATGTAAATCAAGAAAGACTTCACCTAGATTGTATAGTTCTCTTTGTATAAATGTAGATTGCTTAATAACGTTGTGAAACCATATTTGCAACAAGCGGATGTAGGTAGTGTTCGTGCTCAAAAGATCGATGTGCTAAACGATGCAATGTATGCTCAATTTGATGTTAAGGAATGCCTGAGAATAAATGATCGAAGAGGATTTGTTATGAAGATGAGGGGGTTTATATAGGTTTCAAACATGATCGATCAATGGATGAAATAAATCCATAGAATGAATGGTTGAGATAAATCAAATAACTCATGTTGAATGTGCACACGACATGTGTCACTCCAAAAAAATATTTTTATTAAGATAATTGTTTTTTTTTTATAAAGATAGATTTGATTTCATAAATTAGAATTTTTTTTTTCTAATTCATGAGTTGATGAAAATAAGATAAATTAAAGCCAATTAACTTAACTTTAGTTTCTCCTTTTTTAGAGTTCTAAAAATAAGACTGATTGTGCACATGAGTTAACATGATATTTTTAGAGGAATTGGAAAGATAATTGAAATTAAATAAATAAATTTATTTAATTGTTTGTGCTTGATAGAGGAATATGAAGATTATAAATAAAATACTTGATTTTATTTATTTTTAGATGATTGAGATAATTTAAATAAATTTGTGTGATTTATTTAAATTTGGAAGAACAATTTGATTTAATTAAATAATGTAAATTATTTAATTGTAGATAAGAGAATTTGTGATGAATTAATTAAATAATAGGATTTATTTAATTAATGTAGACTTAGAATTTGAAAAGGATAATGATTTAATTAAATAATAAAAATTATTTAATTTTGGAAGAAAATGGAGGAATTTAATGAAATTAATTAAATAAAGAGGATTTATTTAATTAATGTTGAAAATAATGTGATTTGGAAGAATTTGATGAAATTAATTAAATAATTAGATTATTTAATTAACGTTTGAATGCAGGTGATTAGATAGATTTGATGAAATGCAAGTGATGTGATGACTTGGTCATTTTTGGGTGTCTACACTTTCATTTAGGAGGAAAGTCTGAAACTAAGAAGGAAGAGAGCTACGCTAAAGATCCTAAGAAGAAAGCCTATAGAGTTACAAAAGAAGATGATTTCACTCCTGTCTGAAGACAAAGGAAGAATTTCAAAAATCCTCAACCTACAAGGCAACTAGCTCACATCATGTACTCTCAAGGCTTCAATGAAAATTACTTTACTTACAATAAATTTGGTCACAAAGTTGTTGTTTGTAGGAGAAAGATAAATCAAAATGCTCTAAGCTGTTACAATTGCAACAAAGTTGGTCATAAAGTTGCTGAATGTAGAAATAAGACAAATCATAACTCAATTAGGTGTTATGCCTGCAATAAGATGGGCATAAAGCTAATGAGTGAAGAAGTAAAATGCCAAGGTCCAACAAGGATAATGCCCAAACCTTTTATGGATACGGTTATACTTGTGATAATTTTGGCCACAAAGTAGCTAATTGCATATCAAAGGCAAGAAGAAATGGAAATGCTAAGCAAACAAAGTAATTATGTCATGAGTGTAATCAAATAAGGTACTCTAGAAAGAATGTGAGGCATGTTTCCCAAAACAAAGTTGATATTGCTCAGCAAAGGATGGAAATGAACAAAGTATGGAAGAAGAAGGAAGCATGTGATGTTTCTGGACCTCTGCCTAGTGCAGGTGGATCCTCTGGTAAATAAAAGATGAAGTACTAGTTCAAGGGGAGTTACAACTACAAAATTCTTCAAACCCCTGAATATGCAAGATGCTAAAATTCTCAGCATTTTGGCTAGTTTTGTTTTGTGCATGTTAAGCTAATGTTTTAAAGAAGGTTGGTCATAACTTCAAAGAAAAATTTCCAAATGCGACAGATTTCTGAAGGTTTATAAGGTTCTGCATATGAAAAGGGCAAATTAGGCTAAAATAGAGGATGCAATTAATGCAAACTAGAATTGTTTGGTGAAATGGTTATATAGGTGATTCATGATCATTTTTTATCACATTTGATTGAAGATAAAAGATTTGAAGAGCTAAAGGAGAACTGAAGGCACTCAGCAAAGCAATTAAGAAAACCCTACCATCACATATCTAGGTATTTTTTAAATTTCTCTGGTTAAAACCCTAGCTCCTGAAGATATTGCAATGCAAACACCGGTTGTGATGGATATAGTTGAAAGGCCAAGGCCAAAATTTAAGACGCATCCCTTTAAGTCAAAAAAATAGATAAAGTGGGGCTTTTTCTCATGTTCCCGCCAATGTGATTCACACTGAAGATGTTTTCATTTACATTCATGTGCCATTAGATGAGCATGACTATTTCAAGCTTGAACAATTCAAGAATGACCATTTGTTTGGAGATGATTTCAGGTTGAAGCCAGAATTTGAAAACATTGCTACCAAAAATCTCGACATCTGGAAGGGCTTCCCAAATTTTTGATATGATGACGGATGGGTTAGAATAGTCCTAAGCCATATTCATGAGGACTTCTTCTATTTGGATAAACCACACATGATCACAAAGGAGGTTATAAAGGTAGTAACTGGTTTATGCTCCTTCGCACCAGTGCCTATCCTAAAATCTGTCAAGAATGAAGAAGTGATGAGAATCGCCAGAGCCAAATTTGACAAAAGGGTCTTGACTATGAATGTTATTGAGGACTTGGGGGTCCGGTATGCAACCATGAATATTGCATACAAGATATACCACATCAACAGGGAGAACTCAGCCACAGAAACTGCAAGTTATACAACATATCAAATGGTAAAATAGGGAAAGGACTTTGATCTTTATGAGCTTCTGTGAAAATAGATGATATATAAATTCTGGTATGGATCTCTTATCATATGTCTTATGTTTTATTTCTTAAAGAGTTGCCTGCAATGAAAGGTATGATATGGAGTCCAAACACCCCTGTTGCACATTAAATCTTAGACTTCATGAGAGGCTTCCCAAATTACAAACTCTGCAGTACTACATTCTAGGGATTATTCAAAACATCTCAGGAAGAGATGTAATCAAGAGAAAGAATTCCAGCCAAGGTGGTGGAAAAATACAAAAAGGACATAAATTATATGGTTGATAAAGATAATTTTTACATGAAGGCTATTGAGCCTAGGACCTTCTAGATTACAACTCTACCTTATGAAATTTCAGAGTTTGACTTAATTGGATATGTTGACATGCTTCTTAGCAAGCCTAGAGATCCCTCTACTGAGAGGTTTGGAACATATGATGAAATCATGAATAAATCAGTTAAAAGGGTTGTAGAGGAAAATGAAGAAAAGATAAGATCAAAGGCTGAGAAATTGAAGTCCAATATAGAAAAAATACTTAAGTCCTCTGAAGGGCCAACAAGTAAAGTGCAAGCTCTCCCCACTACATAGTTACCAAGAAGAATAGTAGAACAATATCATCTGCAACCACATCCTCTATTTCCTCTGGATCATCATTGCCTACTAAAAGGAGTAGAGCTAAGATTCCTATGCAAATTACTAAGAAGAAGATGCCTAGACAGAAGAGTCAGGCAAGGAGAGGAAAGATAAATCTAGTGAACATTGAGGATATTAAAGAAGAAGAGGAAAAAGAAGAAGAGATTGAAACTTTGGAAGGGAGAAGAAAAGAACAAATGAAGTAGTTGAAGAAGAAGAGGCCTTAAAGGAGAAAGCTAAAGTAAAATCAAAGAAGAGCAAGAAATTTGATCATATGCCCCTACAACTTGAAGCCACTATCAATGCAATCATAGAACAAGGTGTCTTGAAAGAAATAGTCAAACTCTATAATGAAATAGTCGAACTCTATAATGAAAGACCATCAATTGATAAATCCACTATTGAGGAAACAGTTGTCAAATCTATGGGAATCCTCAATGTAGCCCTGATTGAGATCAGTCATTAGTTGCCTGAGAATCTAGCTAAAGTTCTCACTCAAAGGAGAGATGAAGCTATGAGAAAGGATACTAAAATGAGAAATAGGGCAGCTAAGAAAATTTGTCCTTCAATCTCTGCAAAGGAAAAGACTAAAGTTGTTCAAAGGCAAGCCAAAGAATTTAGAACAAAAAGGAGACTGAACACCTTGATGTCTAAGGACATAGATGAAATAAAGAGATTAGAAAAGGAGACTATGAAGAAAACTATAGAAATTCTTAAGTAATTGAAGATTAATAAAGCAATCATTGAAGACTTATCTAATCTATCCTCTTCTGAGGAAACTGAAAAGGATGATAACAAATCTGAGAAGAATGAAGGTACATGAGTAGCAAGCACTGAAGCAAATACACCTCCTCTTGATGATACTGCAGGACAAAGCTCAAGAGTTTAGACAAAACAAAATACTGATACAAGACAAATGTCTTCTCCCCCGGAAACTACTAAAACACCAATTGTAGAGGATCAAAATTTTGGCAATATATCTCCTCCAGAAGACACTAGTGCAAAGCGTGATAATTCCCCTTTGGACAATATAGAATATTGGGGAATAGAAGGAGAATAAAGAGGAGAAGAAAAGAAGAAAGAAGGAGATAAAGGAGAAAAGGATGAAGGGAAGCAAGAGGGTAAAAGAGGAGAACAACAAACATTTGGAGATAAATCAGAGAAAAAGGATGGTGAAAATGTTGAGGATACAGGTCCAAGTGGATCAGAAACTGATTCCTTCAAAGACTTGTTGAACTTGCAAATAAAATTCCAACCTATTATTACTCCTCAACTGCTACAAATTCCAACTCATGAAGGGCAGATGGACTTAGCAAGCATCTCCCCTCTTCACAAATTGTAGCTTGGAGATATACTGCATGCAACTGCTAGGAAAGAGTTCTTATAAGAAAATTTGAAGAAATCTTATGCAATAGAAGATGCAGTAAAGGTAATTCAGGAAGGGTTACCAAAGGTAACCATTGACCCCTCTTTGTCTCCTAAACAAAAGCTCAAACTATTAATGGATTCTTTTAAAGATTATTCTTCATATATAGAGTAGAAGGCAAAGCAAGAAGCAACAAAAAGAATAAATGATCAAAGAATGGCTAAGATGGTCAATAATTGTGCTAATGCACACAATAAACTTAAACCAAACCTAAAGAAGTGTAAAGATTGTATAGGAAGCAACAACATTGTATGTATTTTGCTTAAAATGGCCCAATTCTACAAAGAACATCAAGGCCCAAATGGACAACATCGAAGCATAGATTATTAAAATGGCCATGTCATGATTTATCAAAAGACAAAGATGGAGACACAAGAGCACAACTTGAAAATCTTCATGCTCAATTGACTCAACTACAAGATCAAAGAGAAAGCTTGAAGAAACAATTTGGTCAGTTGAGGGAGGCAATAAATTTGAGACTTACCTCACTGTCTAGACTACTAGGGGAAGCAAAAAAGGTGGACCAAAAGATGAAGACACCAAGTAGCATAGAGGAAGCTGAGGAGCTATGCATGAAGTGTGAATGCTAGAACCATATGCTTGCCTCAAAAAGTACCAACTAGACATCTACTGTTCAACAACTCAGGGTAATTTACGAGGCCATTATACCTACCAAATGAGTTGTAAGAGTAATGTAAATAAGACAAATTTTGATGTATATAATCTTGCGGAGGATAGCAACAGTATACCTTGTACATAGCATCCATCTTTTGAGGTATCTTCATCTCAGGGGGATTACAGTTTTGAAGAAATCTTTCTGAAATGGGGATTCTATACAATTTTGAACTAAGGATTTCATGCCCTTTGTCCTTAATGTCAAAGGGGGGAGAGGAATATACATCTAAGGGGGAGTATATGTTGCCATCAATGACAAAGGGGGAAATTGTTGGCAATATGTGTTGTCATTAATGTCAACATAGCATACATATGTGTCAACATAGTATATGGAATGTATAGACATATTTGTACATAGGAAGAGTCCGTACAATCAAGACAAACCAGTTCGAGAGAAGAGAAAATAGTCTAAGTGTGGAAAGGTCATCAATTTTGTGTTTGAGCATGATGTGAAGATAAAAACTGATGTCCTTGCATGTTTCCTATATCCAAACATATATATCTCATCATTTGGGAGTATCGCACTTAATGATAAGAAGCAAAAATCTAGCTAAGGCATTCATAGTGCACATCCTAAGGTAGAATAACATAGTTTTGGTCTACATTTCTCTACAGAGAAAGATATGATCTTGCAGTTTTAAAGACAAGTTTATTGATGTATTGAAATGATATGCCCAAGATTTCAGATCATCATGATTGGTGCAGAAAAAGTTACAAGGGTCAGAGTACTGGCTATCACTTTGACAAGGCAAAACAGTGATGGAGACTTAGTGGAATGCACTGCATTCCTCTAGAAGAAACTATTTTGTCATGCGGTTCTAAGAATAGGTTCATGGATGTCAAAGGCAAGGTATGATGAAATATCAGGTGTCTTGATGGTCAATAAGATCAGAATTTAAGTGACAAAGGTAATGCAGACCGTTCCAGAAACATAACTACATGGTTGAATATTTATAAAATGTATAAAGATAAATCATAAAAGATTGTGTTGAGGCTCTACATGATTCATAACATCTCAAGTTTAGTTTGTATGTTAATATTTTCCATTTTTCAGTACCGCAATGTCTTATTCCAAGATAAGAAGTATTGCATAAGGTTCGGAATGCTCTGTGTCTTACTGTTCATCACATTTCTTAGTGTACGGATGCATATATGGGTCTGATACTTCAGAAGAAAGGTGTTTGGAAGTTTTTTTGATGATACATGATTGAATTCTTGTTCCACATAGAGTTTTTGGCTTCTCCACAGTTGTATGAAGATGAACAATTAGTAGTACTGAGAAGTTTGAGCCAACTGGTTAAGTACCTGACATGTGCAAAGGATCTTGATCAATTTCCTTATCTTCAAATGTATGGAGAGACATGCATTGATACTCTTAATGAATTTCTAAGGTCTGCAACAAGTTTTCTTATCATTTATATGTTTTGAGGCTGACTTGTGGAGAGGTACACGTTTCATCTAATGATGTTTTGATGCCAACCTAATTAGTGTTTTAATGTGTTACGGAGGATATTTATAGAAGATCAAATTCATTTGTAAAGCAACAAGGTGAATAAGAATATAGCAGAGCGGAGGGGAAGATATGAAGTGTGTGAAATTAGTTTAAGAATATGTATTGAGTAGAAAAGTTAGACTGCATTATCAACATAATTTAGATGTGTTCCTTGTACCAGTCCATGTTTACTTTAATTTTATAAATCCTATTGTAGTGAGCTGAGTATTCAGGGAGTAGAAGCTTCCTTAGGTTGTAGCCCTAAATCAAAGTTTTAAATCAAGGAGTAGAAGCTTCATTGGGTTGAAGCCCTAAAACAAAGTTGTAACATTTTTGCAGTGAGCATATTATATTGTGAGCTAACACTCTCTGTGGTTTTCCCCTGCTTTAGGGTTTTCTATGTAAAAATACCAGTGTCATGTGTTGATTCTTGTGTTGCATGATTTCCTTTCTATTCTATATGCTATTCAATTTTATTTGTTGATATCTGGTTAAGTTTTTAGTATGTGTTGATTCAACCCCCCCTCTCAGCACCTCATTGTGTTCAATAACCCCTAGATGTCAACATTTACAATATTATGTTGGCATGTCCCCTCCCCAATCTTTTAAAATTTAAGGAGGGAGACCCGAACTCTCATATCACAATGACTATAAGGGAACTCCTCTCGGATGGGTTCATCATTGAAATCTTGCTTAAGACCCTATAGGGGATTTCTTTGGGTTGATACTATCACCTCCCCAAGCATCAAATTTATTCATTTTGATAGCTCTATAATGAAGAAAAAGTGTTTTTCTATTTTTTTTCTAGTTTAGTTGTTCAAACCTTAAAAAAATTCAACATTACTCTAGATAAGATTGTGTTTACCAAGTTTTAACTCTATACTATAACAAAAATCTAAATGAAACCTTATCTAGATAAATTTCCTTTTTACTACTTAAGCTAAGTGAAAGAGAAGAAAGGATATTGATTACAAATTTGTAGATTTCTTAAACTATATTTATTCAAACAAAAAACAAAATGCAAAATTGGACAATGTAAAGAATGAGGAACTTGTGACCAAAAGATGGAGATCACTGTCTAGGAGGCTGGTGCAATGCGCAAACATCTATGTGATGTCCTATTGTTCATATGCCACACTATAGTCTAAAAATATTGTTGATGAGTGCCAGGTAGCAGCCAAATTAACATACCCTTTTTACTCCCTTTTTCCCATCCTTTCATTTTGTTGTCCTAGTAATTGCACCATAGAAACTGTAAAGACTTATTTTAATTAAACTAATGAGAGATGAATTACTAAAGATTATTATTTTTGATGAAAGAACTAATGTTGCAGTAGATTAATGAAAATATGCAAAAAAGTCTATTTTTGGGTCCACATGTGCAGTTATACATGCAAAGGCAATTTTGAAGATCTTCGGAGATGGTCCTAATGATCTCTGGAGCCAATATAGAGGATACTACACTAGACTCCAACATTTTCCCAAAGTGTTGAAGGAGTTATGAAGAAGGAGCAAGAAAGCAAGGGGTGGATGGTCTGTAGAGCCATGTAGGAACCATCGATGCATCTCCAGATCTGTTGGCAACAACACAGTCTCCAGAGCTATTGGCAACAGTGCAGAGTCTTCGGTGCTACTGTCAACCTACACCTCCAGGGGCAACTACAGTGCTACAGAGTCTGCCATCTAGTACCAAAATGTTTCAAGGAAGACTCTAGTGGTCTACCAGGAATATCATTCCATTTTTATTGATTTTGCATGAGTTTTGAAAAGACTTATTTAAACCCTATATTTCAGGGCCTTGCTACCCATTGTTTTTTATTAAGATAAGTTGCTAACCCAGGAGTAGAACCTGATAACACTGCCAAAAGGCAAAAAAGGCACCAAGCCAGCAACAACCAACTAATAGTTCCACCAAAAACTATTAACAAAACATATAACGAGTCTTTTTAAACAAGTCTGAGAATAACATAAAGCTAACTAGACAAGAAACTAGCTAACTAAACAAGGTCCTCCAGTCATCAGTAAGAAAATTGACCCAATTTTTCTGGTGCTTCGACAGCACATCCACGCTACTAGTCTTATCTCCCTGCAGAGCATAAAGGCATCAGTAGCATTCAAAGAGGTTTTCAACATCAACTAGGTCATTTTTTTCACCTTGTTTTCCATGACAGTCAATCTGGAATTAACATTAGCCACCTCTACTTCCAGCTTCTTTCCATCCATGTCCCTCCTGGCACTCATGACCTCTTTGTCTAGAGTCTCCTACACTTCGATGTCCTCATCATTAGTGTCGTAGACAAAATTATTCATAGATGTGAAATGACTCGCACCCTCTTGCTCTTTCTCAGGAGTGGACTTCTTCTCTTTCACATCCCCCTCCTGCCCAGTTTCTTCTCCTTCAGAGGCCATAGAGTAATCCACTAACTTGACACCATAATGATGACCGGCAGCCAAACGGGAAGACCTCCTTAGAGAGGGCCTTCTGGGCCTACCATCTTTGCCCAAAACCACCTCTTTGACAATAATATCATCATCAACCCCCGAGGTCCCCTGAATTTTACCCAGCTCTTCAACATCTTTTTTGTCAGTTTCCACACTGCATTTCTTCTTAACAATAGAGGCTTTTGCAAGGCTGCCACCTTTGCACTTTTTACCTTCCTACTTCCAGAACTTGCCTTTCAGACTATAGAGGCCTTCAATAGCATCATCTTGAGATTTATCCTAAGGGATTTCATGGGGTTGGGTCCTACTACGACCCCCTGACATTGCAATGAAAGTGGTTTTAGAGATAGGCGGGTTGGACAGAGGTCCTAAGGGTCCACTTAGTGGTTGGTTGGACAGGGAAGCAGGCTGGGCAACCTTCAAGGAAGCCTTTCTAGCCAGTCTAGTACTCAAGGGAACATTGTCCGTAGAATCATCGTTTGAATTCTCCTCTAAAAATTTGGAAGCAAGGGATTTAGGAGGATTCAGGGAAAGGTTATACTAGTATAGGTGGAAGATAAGGCCTTGGTGAAGGGGAAGGGTCGTGGGGTTGTCAACCCGGGCTTTCTTGTAATGCAGAATGGAGTTTTCAAGGCTTGACAACAGGAAAGAGGGGAAATTCACAAGGGTTTTGTGACGAAAGTGATTCAAAAAAGCAAAGTGGTAATGGTAAAACACCCTATACCTCCCTTCAAGGGTGAAATACTTCATGATAAGGTAACATACCCGGTTCCAAGGCGCCACCAAGCTCTCTCTCGAATTCTCCTTGCAGATTGATTTGTTTCTCCCCCTCCTTGTAGAACAGCTTTAGACCTTCCAAATCTGGGATGTAGGTTTGTTTCTTGAGCCTATTCCCTAAGAATAGCAAGCCAGTAGCAGTTGCAATAGCGGCCTCTAACACAACAAAACTAACACCACCAATTTCCACCTTGCACTTCCTGTCCCATGACTTAGCAAACTGTGTTGACAGATTCTCATCGTAACCATTCAGTGACTCCAAGAACACCACGATACCTCCTTCATAGGCTATACTCCATACTTGTTGGTCTTCCCTAAACTCATTGCAATTCATGGGTTCCATCCTAACCTTGTCACCCCCCATAATTTTCACTCTCCTGGTCACCAAGTAAGCACCACCGACGAACACAATACACTTTCTATAGGATATGGCGGAAACTCAGGAACAATCCAGAGGTATTGAAAAAAAGAAACTTTAGTTTTTTTTAACCACCAGAGCACGTCTTCCCAAGTCTCAATGGCGTTCGAATCATAAATGCATCCAGCCTTTCATTCGTGCAAGCTGCTCCCTTTCTGTCCTTTACAGGTAGGATGACAAGACATAATCATCCACCACCCCTCATTCCCATTGATTGTTTTAATGAACACCAAAAAATCATTATGCCACATCATATTAGAAGGGTGAGTTGGCTCACCACCTCTAACCTTCATGCCACATCTCCCCCAAATGAAAAGGGAGCTCACAACAACACTGCTTCCATCACCTAGGACCATCATTTTGTCTATCATGAGAAATGGGGGACTCTTTTTGTGTACATTCAATGATGTTGTTCAAAAAATTACTTATTCTCCTCCAGCACCTTAGGGGATGTAAATTGATCCCTAAATTAGCCATAAGATCCACAGCTTTATTTCCTTCCTTGTAGGTGTGTCTTAGGACTATGTTTTCAAACTTTAGAAGTAGGCTATTAATGTCCTTAATGGCATCCTCTAATTGCCATCCAATGTTTCCTTTCCCTTTAACAGCTTCTATCACCACCATAGAATCACCCTCCACAACTAATTTTTTGATGCCTATAGCCAGGGCAATCTTAAGACCCTAGAGGAGAGCCATAGCTTCAGCAATATTATTGGTGTTTTCTCCTATGCTTCCATCAAAAGCAGCAATCAGAGAGCCTCTCTCCAATCTTATAATCCCACCACAACTTGCCAACCCTGGGTTGCCTTTGGTAGCACCATCAAAGTTGAGTTTTGACCATTCACTAGGCGGCAGAATCCAATTGGTGTTGGCTCTGACCTTTCTCTTTTGTCATCCACTCTGCAAATGCTAATGGGAATATTCCATTGTTTGATAATGAAACTTTCCTTAGCATTGGGGGGGTTTTCAATAGCTTTTAGAGAGCTATTACTTACATTGTCTTGTAGCAGTCTAACAGCTGATTCAAACACCTCTTTAGGACTTCTAAATTTTTCTCTGAATAGTCTATTATTTCTTTCCTTCCATAAGCACCAATATAGAATTGGGGGGGTCTATTTCCAAACTTCACAACACACCAGATTAGCAAATGGGGGGATCCATCCTCTAACTAGGTCTTCAAGGTTAGCATTACTACACTAAGGGATGTCAAGGAGATTTAGGGCCATACTCCAAACGTCCCAAGAAAAATCACAATGTAAGAAAAGATGAGAAGCTGACTACTTCTCCTTCATGCAGAGAATACATCTATTAGGGATTTGGAATCCCCTAACTTTAAGGTTATCAATGGTAAGGGTTCTATTTTGGACAGCCACCCACCAAAAATGATTCATTTTTGGCACTAGGTTATGGTTCCAGATATTCTTCCATAGGTTGTCACTGTCATGGGGGATGATCAAATTATAAGCAAACTTCACTGTGAACCTTCCTGTCTTGTCTTCTTGCCAAACCAGTCTATCTTTTTACGGAAAGAGGAGGATTCTGTATCTTTTTAGGATCAGTTGAATCTCTTCAGCAACATCACACAACTCATCTTTATTTTGGCAGCACTCTAACAGCCTAGCCCAAACATAGCCCTGTTGGAAGTAATCCTTCACTTTAGAGCCAAAGTGATTAATAGCCAGATTCATCAATTCCTTAATGTTTTGTCATTTGTTTAGGGCTCCACCCTCTATCCAATTATCCTCCCAGAATCTTATAAGTTCCCCATCTCCCAACTTCCATCGACTGCCTTTTAGGAGCAAGTTCCTGCATTTCATAACATTATTCTAGATAATAGAGCCTCTTGGGAAATCAGAAGAAAGGAGGAAGTCTTCCGGGGTGGAATTTCCCATATACTTAGCTTTCATTATTCTGCCCCAGTCCTTTCCCCCAGCAATCAGATTCCAACCAACTTTAGTTATGAGTGCTTTGTTGAGCAGATTCAACTTTCTTAGGCCTAAACCTTCCTGCACTTTAGGTTTACACACCTTATCCCAAGAAACCAAGGCAAGTCTCTTTTTTTCTTCCATACCAGTCCAAAGAAAAGTTCTTTGTATCTTTTCCAGTGTTTTAGTTAGGTATTTAGGCATTTTGAATAGAGTTAGAAAATACACATGAATTCCTTGTAAAGAGGCTTTGAGAAGTTGATACTTACCAGCTTGACTCAACAACTTGCCCTTCCATCCTACAAGTTTTCTCTAAGTCCTTTCCATAATGGAGTTCCAGTACTCCTGGGAGGCATCTCTGACAGTGAAAGGTAAACCAAGATAACTTCCGGGGAGGGAGCCTGCCTTACAACCCAGGATACTCATGATTTTTTGTTGTAAATCCATCGGGGTGTTGAAGAAGTAGATCTGGCTTTTGTTGAAGTTGATGCATTGGCTCGCTGAGATGGTGTACTCTTGCAAACCTTTCTTCCAATTCCTAGCTTCCACCATCGAAGCCGCTCCAAAAAGGATGGTGTCCTCAATAAATTGTTGGATGACCTTTGGATCAGCTATTGAAGCAGGTTTAACCCCTTTGATGATTTTAGAGTGAAGCAAAGAAGTAAACCCCCTGCATAAAGACTTAGCCACAATAATGAAGAGGTAAGGGGATAGGGGCTCACCCTGCCTTAGACCTCTACCCGCATTGAAGAAGCCTCTCGGTATGCCATTAACTAGAACATAGTAACTAACATAAGTAACACAAGTTCTGATAAGTTGTAGCACTTTGTCTTGGAACCCCAGTTTCCTTAATATAGTGAAGAGGACCTCCCAGCTCACTCTGACGTAGGCTTTGGAAATATCTAGTTTGAAAGCCATGCCTAGGCTTTTGCACTTTTCCATGGAATGTATGATCTCATGGGTACAGGTAGCAGCATCAGTGATTTGTCTGCCTGGAACAAAGCCTTTTTGACAGCTACTGATCAGCTTCTCAAGAATAGGTTGGAGTCTCAAAACCATGATTTTGGAGAAGATCTTGTACAACGTATTACAGAGATTTATAGGTCTAAAGTCTCCCATACACATAACCTCTTGTTTTTGGGGGATAAGAGCAATGAAGGTGTGGTTTAATTGTTTGAGCAACTTACCTGATTTAAAGAAGTCTCTAGCAGCTTCGGTGACATCTTTCCCAATAATATCCCAATATTCTTGGAAGAAAGATGGAGGGAAACCATCTAGCCCCAGAGCTTTGTAAGCCCCCATAGAAAAGAGACTGGCACGGACCTGTTCCATAGTTATACCTTTTCCCAGCTGAGCATTGTCATCCTCGTTCATGAGAGTAGGAATGATATCAACAAGTTGTTGATTAATACTGCCATTTTGTGCTTCAAGGAAATTTTAGAAATAGGCCACGGCTACTTCCCCAATCTACGTGTCATCTTCAATCATCACTCCTCTACTATCCAGTAGCTTAGTAATATTGTTCCTTTTCCTATGTCTCATTGTGGACTGGTGGAAAAATGAAGTATTCCTGTCTCCCTCTTTCAGCCATTATATTCTTGACTTTTGCTTCAAAAATAATTCCTCCTTTCCTAACAGATCTTTCCATTCCCTTCTTGCCATCTCTTCTTCCATGGCTGTGGCTTCAATAGTATCTCCCTCCTCTAACCTGTTTTGTAGCTCTTTTAGCCTCAGATTTATCCTTCTCTTTTCCTCAAATATGTTTTTGAAGTTGAATTTGTCTAGCCTCTGACCTTCTTCTTAACCATGATTAGCTTCTGAGCCAGGCAGAACATAGGCATACCTTGTATGTCAATATTCCACCATTTTATTAGCAAATCTTTGAACTCCAGATGTTTAGTCCACATTATTTCAAACCAGAAAGGGAAGGGGCCCTTGTTATTTCCATCATTCCATGAAAGAAGAAGCAGGTTATGATCAGAAGTAGTTCGGGATAGAATATCAAGGGAATATGAGCTTAAAAATTTCCATCTAGTTGAAATCCTTACCCTATCCATTCTAACTTGGATCAGGTTCTTACCTTTTATCTGATTCGACCTTGTAAACCTACTGCCTTGTGGTTCCAAATCCATGAGACCTTCTTTGTTTAAGAATTCATTTAAGTCCAACATGTTGTCTGTAAAGTCCATAGTCCCTCCCCTCTTTTCTGAAGGGAAGAGGGGAGTATTAAAATCTCCCATCAGCATCCAGCAACTATCTGGCTCTCTAGAGATGAGAGTAGACAGGGTATCCCATGGCTTTCTTCTCTGACTTCTCTGATTCAGAGCATAGATGTTAATCAGATTCCAAGTAAAGCTGTCGGCTTCCATTCTAGTAGCCAAAAAGTTTTTTGTTTTTCTCAATCATCCTTCCTTTGACCGTACTACTATTCCACATAGTGATAATACCTCCCAATGTCCAACAAGCATCACTCCCTAAATGTTCAGTATTTCTCCAAAGGCTTCTGGCAATCGACTGGAATCCCTCATTTTTCATTTTGACTTCTTGAAGCAGCAAAATGTTAGTTCTATTTTCAAAAATACAGTTTTTCACCAAAAATTGCTTACGAGGGTTATTAAGCCCCCTAATGTTCCATGACAATATTTTCATTTTATTAGATTTTTCTTGGAGCCTAACTCCAATGTCTTCTGTCTGCCCATAGCGATGTCCTTATTAATCGTCTTTTGTCTTGTTTCTCTGAAGGACGGGCGGCCTTGTTTAGTATCAGCACCCACATCCATCCCTTTCTTTCCTAGGCCTCTACTCTTCTTTTTAATCATGCTCCACCCCTCTGAGCTAGCAGCGCTGGTGTAGAAGCACCTTGACAAATTGAGACTTCCATAAGAGTTGGATTAAATTTGAATGGTTCAATAATGTAATAAGATAAATTATGTCATATTTCAGAGGATGAAGTCATTAGGAAGGTTAAATGTTCAAGTTTTGTCTTTATTTGCAAAATGGGAAAAGTTATCTTTCAAAAATGTAAAAATGAGGGAAGGTGAAGAGTCATTTGGCTCTTGATTCGTTCTTAGGAAGTTAGAAACTTGTCTAATGCCTTTAAAAAGGCCTTGTAACCTTTAGAAACTTATGGGTGATTGAATTCAAGAATTGGAACAATAAAGAAGACTGTTTTTTAGGCATTTCTACAGAAATTTGCTGTTTTCTGTTATTGTACGGCCCTGTATGGGCAAGGACTGATGCCAAGTTAGTTGTAAATGATAATTCTATCAATCATCCTCCATTTCCATTTTGTTGCATATAGATTGGTTTTGTTTTGAGAAAGATATTGCATTTTTAGTAAAAACTGTCAAAACCCTGATTTAGGGTAACCCATTTTGGGAAAAAGTCATAACTTTTGTTTCCATCGTTAGATCTTTATGTAACTTGGGGAAAATGTCTATACCTATGTTATCTACAATCTAACTGAAGAGATCGACTTCATTTTTGTTTGTGTGGAAGTTATGAATGACTGTTCATGGCATTTCACAGTGAAATTTCTGAGTTTGAACCCTTGTAGCAGAATTACCAGTTCATTTTTAGAGCACATTTTCCAAAGTAACCTATACCCATCTTGGAGTATGCTATGGGGAGGCATAATGGGTATCTAATTCATGTCTAAGATTTGCATTTGGATGTTTATACAGAAAGTTATTGGGACTGTTCTCTGTTTGTAGAGCTACTAGCCTTTCTTGGGGTTTGTGAAGGAACTAGTAGTTCAAAGTTTGATCCACCTTTGCCAATGGATGGGATGGGATCTAATACAAGTACAAACACCATTTCCAAGAAGAATTCAAGAACTTTAACTGTTGTCCCCACTTTTCCATGAAGATCCTTATTTTTGGGCTCATTGGTGTAGTTGAACTTTGCCTATATGAAGTTGAGTTGTTCTTTTCCTTTGCATCATTTTGGTATCAGAGCTAGAAAAAGCTCTGGGAGGAGAGGTTATTTTTGAGATGAAGAATACGTTATGTTGGTGACCGTTATTTGCTAAGTTGTTTGGTTGCAGGTGCTTATCCATCTAGCTGCAGAAAGAAGTTTCTGAGGTTGTGTGTGAGGGCAGACAAGAGAAGGTCTGTCATGACCATTCTCCAATGGAGATTAGACTGGATAAGGGTGCAGAGAGAAGCCACTGAGGAGAAAGTGGTAGGATGCATCACCAGAATCTACTGTTGGGTGAGATGAATGGTTTGGTAAGTTGGTGTTGTGAAGTAGTGAGAGAGATGGACTCCTGATTGAAGAAGCACTTGATGTTGCAGCCTGAAGAGTACTCCACTGAAGGGAGTAGAAGGAGCCTAAAGATGCTGGAAGTTTGTTCTATTGGTTGGTTGGTCACCTTTATTTTGATATGAAGATTTGAAGATTGAAGCTGAGAAGATTGAAGATAAAGACAGAGGAAAAAGACTTTTGTTGCTGTTACATTTCCAAGGGACTTGGAAATTTTGTTGGTTGGTTGTATGGTGCAGGAGCACCTTGACAAATTGAGACTTCCATAGGAGTTGGATTAAATTTGAATGGTTCAATAATGTAATAAGATAAATTATGTCATATTTCAGAGGATGAAGTCATTAGGAAGGTTAAATGTTCAAGTTTTGTCTTCATTTGCAAAATGGGAAAAGTTATCTTTCAAAAATGTAAAAATGAGGGAAGGTGAAGAGTCATTTGGCTCTTGATTCATTCTTAGGAAGTTAGAAACTGAAAATACATGTCTAATGCCTTTAAAAAGGCCTTGTAACCTTTAGAAACTCGTGGGTGATTGAATTCAAGAATTGGAACAATAAAGAAGACTATTTTTTAGGCATTTCTAAAGAAATTTGTTGTTTTCTGTTATTTTATGGCCCTGTATAGGCAAGGACTGATGTCAAGTTGGTTGTAAATGATATTTCTATCAATCACCCTCCATTTCCATTTCGTTGCATGCAGATTGGTTTTGTTTTGAGAAAGATATTGCATTTTTAGTAAAAACTATCAAAACCCTGATTTAGGGTAACCCGTTTTGGGAAAAATGTCATAACTTTTGTTTCCACCGTTAGATCTTTATGTAACTTGGGGAAAATGTCTATACCTATGTTATCTACAATCTGACCAAAGAGATCGACTTCATTTTCGTTTGTGTGGAAGTTATGAATGACTGTTCGTGGCATTTCACAATGAAATTTCTGAGTTTGAACCCTTGTAGCAGAATTACCAGTCTATTTTTAGAGCACATTTTCCAAAGTAACCTATACCCATCTTGGAGTATGCTATGGGGAGGCATAATGGGTATCTAATTCATGTCTAAGATTTGCATTTGGATGTTTATACAGAAAGTTATTAAGACTATTCTGTGTTTGTAGAGCTACTAGCCTTTCTTGGGGTTTGTGAAGGAACTAGTAGTTTGAAGTTTGATCCACCTTTGCCAATGGATGGGATGGGATCTAATACAAGTAAAAACACCATTTCCAAGAAGAATTCAAGAACTTTAACTGTTGTTCCCACTTTTCCATGAAGATCCTTGTTTTTTGGCTCATTGGTGTAGTTGAACTTTGCCTATATGAAGTTGAGTTGTTCTTTTCCTCTGCATCAAGTGCTAGACTCAGCACCAGGGGTGAGTGTCATAGTTTTATTGGAGGGGGAACCCTTTACAGTCTCCGCAACCAAATGTGTGTCTGCCTTAGTTAGCTCAGGGGGATGGTTCTCTGAGTGAAGCACGACCTCAGAAACAGCTTGTTTTTCAGGGGGGCATCCAGAGGGATTTCCCCATCCTCAAGACTTAACGGTAAGAATGCCATTCCACTGACTATACCCGATCTAGTCAGAGTATCCTCAAGGGACGGCCCATTAGGCTCCATATTATGAGAATGAGTATTGTCATCAATAACTATAGCAGATTTATATTTGGCAGGAGATTTGATCATGTTCAGTAGATCTTCCTTGAAGGGACAGTCCACCTCCTCCTCCACCTGATCTACCTTCGAGTGGGAAGGTTTGACTTTACATTGTGGAGCTAAGTGACCTTTTTTGTTGCAGTTTTGACAATAGATCGTGGAATTTTCATATAAGATAGGTTGGGTCCATTAGCCATATTTAGACTTAAGTGTGATGTTATTAGGGAGAATTTTGTTCACATCAATGCTAACACAAATTCTGGCAAATACTAACCTTGATTTGTTTCTTGTTGTGCCATCCAAGGTGATGAAATGACCAAGAGAGTTAGCAATCCACATGAAGATTTCATCATCCCAGAACTCCAGAGGAAGGCTCGGGAGTCAGATCTAAACTGGAGCAGCTTTATTCAGATTAGCAGTACTATCAAATCCAGGTTTCCACTTACATAGAGACAGGCTATGTTTTCCAATCATCTAGGGTCCTCCTGCTAGGACTGTTGTAAGATCTTCTTTGGCTGTGAATTTAAATAGAAACATTCCACTGTTCATAGCATAAACAGTCACACATCCTTTAACTCTCCACTTGGTGTTCACCCATTTTCTAACAGCATCGATGTTAGGTCTGAATGAAAAAAATTTCTGACCAGAGTGTTTTCCATTGAGGAGACAATCCTATCCATCACTACACTTGGGAGCTCAAGCTTAGGATTGCCGTCAACCTCACTCAAGGTTGTGGAAACCCCACCATCCATTGCTTTCTCCCCGGCCAGGGCCTTTTTCTAGGCGTTGGGGCCCAACACCCCATTACAAAGCATGTGAACAGAGGAATCTTCCTCCCCTTCATAGAACACATGACCCGAAGGGTCCTCAGAACCCTCCGAACCGCAAGGGATAGAACCACACCCTGAAGCACCCCCCAAGGGAGCCCTCACCCATGGGTTCAGAGGCTCGCCCGGGTCGCCGTCCGCCATCAAATTCAAAATAAATAAAAAAGCAGGAAAATGCAGTAGGCGGGAAGTTGCAGAGCACTAAAAGGCTACATGATCAATCGCTACCCATTGTTATCTAAGTTAAGACTCTGGATTTAGTGGGACTTATGTACCACTAAAGCCTTTTTTAGTTTACATGATTATACTCTTCAGTTAAATGGTTGTATGTTTTAGTTAGAATTAGAGATTGGTTTTATCTCATAGATGAACTGATGGATAGAACAATTAGTTTCAAAAGATATCTTATCGCTTGGACTAATATATTTTTAGGTGGGAGCAGTAGAAATTACAAATTTTGGCTATCAGATTATTGTAATTTCTATTTTCAAATAGATATACTTTTTTTTAATACAAACGTACCTTGATGAGATTAGATTGAAGGAATGACTGTGTTATTACATTTATGTACTAAGTTTTTGCTTTAGCCTTCAGTCCTAAAAGCGTGGAGCAAGGGCCCACTCCTGCCACCAAGACAGGAGGCTAGTATCTATTACTTCATTGTCTTGTTTACAGATTTTATTAGGAGTAAAGTTTTACGGCTTTCACAAGATAGATTTATTTCTGTTAATAGTTATTTCTAGTAAATGCATGTTTCCATATTTGTGTGGATCAGAATAGGTCATTTTTAGTAATCTATTGCTTTAGTATTATTTTGGTATTTTCAAGATTTCATTTCATAGCAAATAAATTAGTAGCATCAATTCCTTAAACAGTCAAATCAGTAGGATTAGTTGGAGGACTGTTTATTATGAAATTTCCTTATTGCAGACAGCCTAGGACACAGCCCTGGATTTGACACATGAAAAACATGATTAAATGCCAAGGTACAACAACCCTTGTCAGTTGTAAAAGTCACTTTCTTGTATAGATTCTTGGGTTTCTGCACACATGAGATAAAAAGATGCAAGTAGAGTATTCTAGAATATGCCATGTCAAATAAAAATATAGAAATAGAGATTATTACTGAAGAAATGAATTACCAAGGAAAAAGGAAGAGAAAAATAAAACCTCAATGTAGTTGTATTCTTCCAAATACCTGTAGCTAAGACAAGAGAAATAGTTGGGGCTACATAGAAGCTTTCCATGAATGGTCAAACCCCTATTTTGGTCTTTCAACAACCATGGGTAGCCAAATATAAAAGATAAAGATTTTTGTATGTTCTCTTATCCTACGTACATGTAGGAATAAGAACAGTGACAAAAATGCTATGAATATTAATCCTAGGTATACAAGGAGCAATAAACTAGTGTGTATGAGATTTGATAAGAGGAAATGAAAACCTAGCATGTGCCAAAGACAAAATAATAGAGTTTACAAATTATAAAATAGAAATGAAAGAAAAATCTAGAGCACTCTCACCTCATGCCAAGTAGAGAGATGAAAATCTACAATAACCACAAGAAGGATGTCCCCAACAGTGCAAAATGCCAAGGAAACCCAATTTGGAATGTAGAGTGCTCAAAATGCCTTCAAAGATGCTAATAAAATTTGTTGATCGCATTAACAATGACAACTTCAACACATAGAGATCCAAGAGATCGATAGACATATTGATCTTTAGATCCAAAGAGTGTAAGAGATTGATAGATTTCTTAGATTGATTCAAAAATTGAACGGGAGGGAAAATAAAGAGGTCCAAAGTTTGACCCATCCATTGTGATTGAACTCAAGTTGGTTAGAAAAACTAGGCGCTCAAAAAAGATGGAAAAATGTCAAAAAGTTCATTTTATGACAAAGTATTAGAGGATACTAGAACATCACATGGACATCTACGTGTTGCACTAGCATCTTAAAAAATGGGCTTCTAAAAGTTTAGGACACTAGGGAAGCATGAGACAAATGTAGGAACAACATGTTTTCACAAAAGAATTGAGGAAAAGAAAAAATAATCATAACTTTGGCATTGAGGGTAGGAAAAGGCTAAAGCAAGGGACAAATAAGCCTAAAAACATTCTAGGGTTATGGACATTAAAGCAAGTCCAAAACATAACATGAAAATTGCAAGGGTATGCAATTTTTGACATTACATTTTCCCCACTTTAGTGGGCTGATGATACTAAGTGATAGGCTACGCTAAAGTATAGAAAGGAAATAAAATCATGAAATAATACATCAAAAAGGATATTGTAGATGATGTAGAAATATATTCAAGTAGAGGAACCATACCTCCAGGTTGAGAACTTGTGAAACAAATATGTTAAATAGCAAAAACTACACAAGCAGTGTCAGAATGACGTATAAAGGCTGCAAGACAAGAGGATTAGAAAAATATAACCTACAAAACAAGAGTGTTAGCAAATCATATATAATCCAATACAAATTAAAAATACATGAAAGAAAAGAGACATGACAAAGAACACTATAAAACATACAAGAAGAACATAGCGAAAGGGAGAGATGAGGAGAAACAAGCATTTTCTAGCATACTTTGTTGCTAGAAAATAGAAAGGCATAATCCCAATGTTCTCTGTTGCTGAGAAAACTGCAAGGTATGGTTCAAGGTCTAGTGTTCTCTATTTCTAGAAACTATACAATACTTTCATGAATCATAAGTGCTATTAAACTAGATTGCTAGGTGACCCATAAAAGTATAAAATGGCAGCTTTTATGCAAATACAATATCAAAGATTACATGGACTAGAATATTCGTATGCTAGGAAATCTTGATAAGGGTGGATGATCCAAGCAACTCTCTCTACTTGGACCACAATATACCAACACTTTAGGGAGCATGCCAACAATGTGTATGTACATATGTGTGGATGCACATGTGAAAGTGCAAAGTATGCTCCCCTTAAAATAATTGCATAAATCAAGAACATGCAATCAATTTTAAGGGGGAAAAGAGGAAAAGGTGATAGATCTTTAAGAGGTGTATATATATAAGTGGATATGCTCCTAAATTCAACAAAGAGAGAGAGGCACAAAAGATGATGTTGCAAGCATGATACACGTGAAATTGTGCTCAAGGAATGACATCAAGGAGAGAAATAGTGTCACATAGAAACAAGAAATATCTCACAAAAGCATGCAAAGGGATCTACATTATTAGAGCTAGTATATGTATGTAGGAATTATAATCAAGGAATAAGAATGGAATTTTCATCATCCCAAAAGCATTTAGAATTACAAGTACAAAGGAGGAATAGGAGGTAGCAAGTAAACAAATAAAAAGTTTGGTTCAACATGGAAGAGACCTAAATGTTTCAATGCTTTGTATCATCCCCAAAATGTACAAGAGAAAATCAAATGACAAATAGATAGAATCAAGATACAAATAGAGGAAAGTCACATCATGGCATTCCTTTTGTATGTATGTGGCTACAAGGGTAGCATGGGTCGTTCTAGGAGGAACTAACAAACAATCAAACAATAAGTACATTGAAGTACAAAGACAAGAAAAATAATCTACACATATGTACACATGGAATGGAAGTGATACTATTGGGGCCCTTAGCCCATAAAGTATTCATGTTTCAATTCTAGAATGGGGACAAAGGACAATGAGGCAGTGAAGCCATCACAAGAGAGGCATGAGCAGAAGTGCTACCAATGAGATGTGGTGGAATAGTGGGAGGAGCAACATGCTCTCTGTCATCCATTGGCAGGGAAAGTCCATTGGCAAGGCAAGTATCAAGGATCTCGTGAAGATTGATGGTAATTCCAAGATATCCAATACCAAATCAAACATGCGCCCCTCTAAAGAATCAGTGGATGAGTTAGTGTTAGGATATGGAACCTGTTATGCCTTGCATACACTCCCCTCCTTGGCTTTGCAAACTGGGGACCCCCTCTCTTTTTTATTTTTGTTTAGGTTTGATTTTTGGTTAGTCTATTTTTACTTCCCTCTTGGTTGGAGTGAAGTGTATTATGAGTTTTTAGTGGTTGGAGCGAAGTTGTTGTAACATTGAAAACCTCTAAGTCTTTGTTTTGCAAAATTTCATGTTGGTAAAAGATATTTTGAGTTTATTTTATATGTCTAAATGCTTTGGTCTTTTCCACAAATATCCACTTGCCATCACCATTCTTGCAAAACTAAAGGTTAGAAAAAATGTTGGATGAAAATTTAGATTGCAAAAATTTGGTCTAGGACTAGAGTTCTTAGCCTTCAAGGAGTCATATATGGAAGTATGGAAAATCCCTACAAAACACAAAAACTTAGAGAGAGCAATGCAAATTCAATTGTGTGATTTTGGTGTGGAATTGAAGTTCAAATTTATTGTCCATGTCTAGATCCCTCCATCTTTTTCATGGAAGACTTATTTGCAAAATTCAAAACATTGTAGAATGTTGGTCTAGAATTGCAACCGGACTTGTAAGATGACAAATGTAGATCGTTAGCTTTCCCGTATCCTATTCATTTTGGAGAGAAACATTTAAATGAAACACTTGATAAAATTTTCAAACAAAATAGTTTTGTATAATTCCCATTGACAGCAGGATGTTTCGTGATGACTTTTTATTTCCCATCCCATCCCATTTTCCTACAAACCTTTGAGGCAATGAAATAGAAGTGTGAAACATAGAAAATGAAAATGTGAACTTTCACTTGAGAACTAGATATTGCAATGAAACACTAAAAATCCAGTCCTCTTATCCAATCCCACATTTTATTGAAAAAAAGTGCATTTATTTTAGAGGTTAAGAATTATGAATGATTCTCATCTGCAAAAGTTTCTTTTGTTGTAGAATATGTTTAGTTAACATCTTATATGTAGTTCTCTATCATTTTTCTGTAAAATCTAGTTTACAAAGGCATTTAGTGTGGAAACTATCTTTCAGAATTTCATCATACAGAAGGATGTGTGAGACTAGCTCTTTTTACGTTCCATCCTGTATCATTTTCTCATGGGGTTTGAAAATGAAGAAGTAATGAAGTGAAAAGGTAGAGGAATAAAATGTGGACTTCTGCTTAACAATTGGATATTGTAATGCAAAATATGAAATCTAGTATCATGTTCTTAACCTACATTTTATTCAGAATATCAAAATGATGAGATAAAGGAATGAAGAGTAATTTGAAATGCGGATTTTTATTCGGTAACTAGATATTGCAATAAAAACATCAAATATGGTATCATGTTCTAAACTCACATTTTATTTAAAGAAGTGTATGATGATAAGAAGTGTGCATGAGGATGTTTGAGACACACTTTCTTATTGCAAGATGTTTTAAATTAAGATGATAGATGCAGTTCCACATCATTTTCTGTAAAATTTATTTTATAAAATATTTAGCTGAAAGTTTAGTTTTTGTAGAATTTTCTCTTGCTACAGGATGTTAAAATGTTGTATCTAGTTCCATGTCATTTTTTCACAAGTTTTATTTTCCAAAGGTATTTTGGTTTTTGTGGAACTTTCTTGAATCAAAGGTATTTTAAATCGTAAATGTTTTATCTAGTCGTCAAGTTTTTGTAAATTGCATTTTATAGAGGATTTAACCTAGAGTTTGATTTTATTCAAAATTTCTTGAAAATAATTCTAAAGTGAAAATGTGATGTTTGGTTGCATGTCGTTTTATTGCAAAATATAATAAATTATTTTAAATTCAAATTTCTTAAAATTTTAAGAAATCTAATGACCTCTTCAATTTTGCAGGGTGATCTCCAGAATAAAGAAGATGAAATTTAGACATCCAAAAGAGGATCAAGTAACCATTGAATACATTTTTTATCCTAAGGAGGGAAGAAAATGAAGATGTTCACTTATTCCTAAAGTGTGCAATCTGTTTTCATTTTCAAACTCAATATAACTTTTCAAACTGGGTATTTTGCCTAGAACTTTGTGCAACTTTTGTAATATAATTTTATAAAATTGTGCTGAGCAAGGTTGACTTGCCTTGAGATTTGTAATATTTATGAGCCCTAGGATCTTTGGATCTAGGATGAACAAGTCAAGTGCTCATAATGTAAAATCACCTCTATAAAAGGAGTGCCATGTAGAATTTAAGAATAGGAATTACAGAAAATCTAGAAGGAATTTTAGAAGAGTAAGGGAAAATCTAAGTGAGGAATCTTTAGGAATAGTTAGAGAATCTTTCGAGGAACTCTTAGAAGGAGAAAAGGACAAAAAAATTTAGTGTGGTTGTCCCATTAAAAGTTTTAATATGCCCATTATTTTCCAATCAATAAAATCATTCCAATTTCTTTTGATGATTCTCTACCTTTGGTGGTGATGTGTTTTCTGTTTTCTGTTTCTAGAATTG
Organism: Cunninghamia lanceolata; assembly: GCA_027924645.1. Lineage (NCBI taxonomy): Eukaryota > Viridiplantae > Streptophyta > Pinopsida > Cupressales > Cupressaceae > Cunninghamia > Cunninghamia lanceolata. The sequence continues at coordinate 774,721 of BSBN01001298.1, forward strand.
AGATTATTTGGTGAAGTTATGTAAAAGTGCCTAATAGTTTATATCTTTTGCAATGAGATTGAGAAGTGATGTATGATTTTTGTGCATTTAATATGGTGTTTTCATGCTTTCATTTCAATTTCTCACAAATCCCTTAGAATCTTACATCTATAATGTTAGTGGTAGGGTGTAATATTGATCACAACATTGTAGGTCAATTGAATTTCATTAGATTTTCTAGAGGAAATGATGGAAAACCAAGTGTCAAGTTGATCTTTATTTATTTTATCTTATTTCTCTAAAACCCTTAAATGTTTCTATCATTACAAAATCCTAAGAACATCGTTTGTATAAGATCTAACATATTTTATCCAAATCTATCATATTTCAGTCATTGATTCAAAAATACCAACACAAGCCCCTTGAACAAACAAATCATATAGACCACTTAGCTACTCCAACATTGCCATGACCTAGCCACCAAGACCTTGGAGGTGATTGATTTTTAGATCAATTATCTTTTTAGGAGAAGTAGAGTCTGTTTTGGCTATCTATATTCCTTTTGGTTTCTATTTATGTATCGACCTTGTTTTGGTGATGTAGTGTTTGTCTTGACAATGCTATATCTGGGTGTTTTTCTCACATTTTCTTTTAAGTTCTATTTTTTTGTCTTTTGGTTGACTTCCCTGAGGGTGGTCTACATCTTTCAGTGAGGGTTGGTTTGTCTCAAGGTGGTACCAAAGGGTGATTTGAATGGGATTGTATTGTTGGTATTTCTTGATATTTGGGTCATTCATTAACTTGGTGCCTTTAGTTTCATATTCATTCATCTCAAGCTTAGGAATGTTGGTTTCTATTAAGGACTAAAGTATTATGAGGTTCAAGGAGGGAGTGCTTGAGATCTAACACTCTATACACACCTTAAATATTCTTGAGTCTGGTAGGATCAGGTATCGTGAGTTCATTTCAAGTGAAAAATCTAAAGGTTAATTTCTTCTATGATGACCACTATGATTCCCAACCTTAAAACATGTTTCATTTCCTATGAGTTGAGATAGCTTGATTAATGGGTTTACAAGAAATATTCAAAAAAAATTAAAAATAAAAGAAAGAGGAAAAGAAATACCATAAAAACTCAAGTATTTGGGTGATTCAAGCAACCTTTACCAAGGCTATGGATGCTCAACTAGCAATAGAGATCTACTTTGAGTGGGGTAAAATGTAAGTTTATCGGGGCTATGGATGCCTGGCTGGTAGTAGAGAAATGTCTAGGATATCACTAATCATGTCCACTTAATTACACGATGTAATCTAATGGTAGCTAAAATCATGTAGCCTGTTGTGGATTTCACCTCATTATGATCTGAGTTGCACTCTTGAAGAGAATGAATCATCTAACACACCATGGGGTCTCATCATTCATTGATAGGTGACTTATAATGTCTTCTTTTTTATGGTGCTAGTATTTTTTGTTTGTTTTGGTGAATTAAAACTAGAGATGTCGGGTTCTTACAGGATTCATGTATCCTAAAATGCTCTAGATCATTTTCTCAATAGAGTCACCATTTGTTATGCCTTGCATACTCTCCCCTCCTTCACTTTGCAAAGTGGGGAGCCCCTTTCTTTTTTATTTTTTCTTAGGTTTAATTTTTGGTTAGTCTATTTTTCCTTCCCTCTTGGTTGGAGTGAAGTGTATTATGAGTTTTGGTTGGTTGTAGGTTAACTCATCGAGTGCTTTAGTTGCTTGCAAAAGGTTGAGTGCATTTTCCTTTGTAAAATTTTAAGTTTTTTATCTTATTACAAAATTTTAGACTTTTGACTTGCTATTGGATGTCATGTTTCTTGGTCGTTTGTCCTATCCACTTAGTTTCTTCCATGAAGTTGTTGTAATGTTGAAAGTCCTTGAGTCTTTATTTTGCAGAATTTCGTGTTGGTAAAATATATTTCAAGTTTATTTATGCATATGGATCCCTTCCATAAATATCCACTTCTCATCACCATTCTTATAAAACTAAATGTTAGAAAAAATGCTTCACTAAAACTAAAAGGATGAAAATTTAGATGTAAAAATTTGGTCTAGGACTAGAATTATTAGCCTTCAACAAGTCATATCCAGAAGTATGGAAAATTCTTACAAAACTCAAAAACTTAGCGAGAATGATAAAAATCTAGTTGTGTGATTTTGGTGTGGAAGTGAAGTTGAAATGTAGTGTCCATGTCGGGATCCCTCCATCCTTTCTATGGAAGACTTATTTGCAAAATTCAAAATGTTGTGGGATTTTGGTCCAAAACTGCAACCAGACTTTTAAGATGACATCTAGAGTCCATTAGTTTTCCCACATCCTATTCATTTTGGAGAGAAACATTTAAATGGAACAATTGATAAATTTTTTGAAGGAAATACTTTTGTGTAATTTTGACTGACAGAAAGATGTTTCATGATGACTTTTTATTTCCCATCCTATCCCATTTTCCCACAAACCTTTGAGGCAGTGAAATAGAAGTGTGAAATTGTAAGCACTAAAAATGTGCATGGGCCTACATGGTAATTCAATGATGAGTTGTAGTCCTAATCACGTACATGTAAGCGTGTAATTATGGCCTCTCAACATAATTCTTCTTGGTGACATGTGGATCAAAGTTCTTCATCTTGTTTGTGTTTCCCCAATCCCCTAGTTAATCCTCCAAGGTCATGTTTCTTCATCTTTCACCCCTTGTCGACACTTCATCTTTTTTACTTTCTAGCCTTATCGATTTAACTAACTAGTGTCACAAAATGAGAAATATAATTTCCCTAAGCCCCTTTCATCCATTTCAACCTTTCAAAGGTTTCTAATTGACCTCCCAAATCATTTCCCTTCATCAATCATGTCTCTCTATTCTTCTTTTCTAGGTTGCCCCCTATTATTTTTGGATCTCCCATAAGGGTGACCCTAGATCGCCAAGGGTGACATGTCCTGTAAAAAGGAGTGACCCATCCTCTTCATGTCTTTCAATCAATCTCTAGGTCTTAAGTTTATCTTTATCCCCCTCTAACCATTCTCAGCCCCTGAAACCACCTATAGAATCCTGTCTTTCTGGGTCACCCCTTTTGTATTCTAAATCTCCCTGGGTGACCCTAGATCTCCCTTTGGGCCGACCTTAGATCTCCAAGGGAAAACTTCCCTACGAAAAGGGGCGACCCTATTGTGTTTAAATACGTGAGTTTCTCTTTAGTTCAGGCCCAAATTAGCTCCATTTTTCTCTAGTTTGCATGCCTCTTCAACCCTAATTGAGCCTAGTCTATTCTTAACTCCTTCTCCACTCCCAATCACTCTATTATTAGCTCCAACAAAGCTATTATTAGCTCCCTTTCTTCTCATGCTAACTCTCCTTCCTCCATGAGTGATAGGCTATCAAGCTCAGTTCACTCCCTAATCAGGCTTGTTCACTCCTAAATCAATCTTGTTAACTCATCAATCAATTGAATTAACTCTTCAATTAGATCCACCCTTTGTGAGCTCTCCCAACCTATTAATACCTCAATCCTATATGCAATATGGGAAGCAAATTCATTGTTGCAAACTCTTTCTCAGCTTTTCTTTTTTGTTCTCCAAAGCATGCTTATGCTCTTCGCAAAACGTATGAGCCTTTTGCTTTCTTAGTATAGTTGTCAAGATTTAAAAATCTTCAATAGAGTTGTTACACTTACAAATTGCCAAGTCCCAATGCTTGATAGCTTCAAATAGCTCAATTCAATCAATCATAGCTTCAATAGCTCAATCATTCAACCAATTGGACTTCATCCCTATCACCAAGAGGAGTTCCCAAATGTTGCAGAGCAAAAGAGGTTGCCACAAAGACTTCTGAGATACACCAGGATCATGTGTCAAAAAGAAATCTAGGTTCTTTATATGCTTTCATAGTTAATTAAATCACAAATTTGCTCTTGGAGGGAGTAATCTTCATGTTTTCTTTTTCCTTGATAGGTTTAGATTTGGTTTGATTAGCATTGATGAGATTAGAATTATTGCAATTCATAGATTAGGTTTCAATTCAAGTTATTTTATTCAAGAAATTTCAATTCCAAGATTAGATTCAAAAAATCATCTCACAAAATACCAAAAAAACATAGTTTAAATTACTTTTAGAAAATTCATAATAATTGCATCCAAATTTTAATTCTTAGTTAAATAGATCACTCTTGTTATTTAAATTGGAAAAGAACGAAAAAAAATCCTTTTGCCTTCATATTAGTTGCATTCATACAAAAATACAAAAATATTAGGAACTTAGAAAAACTAAACCCTTGATCACATCAAGAGGTACATTTCATGTTAAACAAGTTCAAACTCTTGATTCCATCACAAGGTACAAGTCACACTCAACATTCAATCAAAAGGTGAAACAAACCTTTGACTTCACATCAAAGTTAAACAAAGTCAAACTAGGTTAACACTTAGTCAACAAATTCTCTCCCAAGCATTCAATCTACCCAAAGATAAGAGGAAATTGGATCAATGCTATTCTCAAAGAGATATAAAAAATCCACCCAAGACCACAACACACACACAACAAACCATAGAAGAACAAGAACACGCTCTTAGGATCTTATAACAAAGAGACATCATACAAAACACATTCAAATAAATGAGGATAGGTTACAACGCTCTAGACTTATCAACGAGAAAAACAATCTACTTACTAGGTGTTAGAACTTAAGAAATTCTAATAGGAGACATATAATTAGTAACCCTTTGGGTCATGGGTAAGTGCAAGAAGATGAGTTCACTTTTTGGCCAAAAAGTGGAAGTGTTTTTCCTGTTTTTCAAAAATTTTCGTACTTGGAGTGACAATTTGAAGCACTTGCACATAAAATATTAAGATGATGTAAAAATAATAAATGTAGGATTTTGTTTCTAGTTTTCAAATATGTAATTTTTTCTAATACCCAGATGATGCAAGTTGGTGTTTTATTGGATGTACAAAAAGTAGTCTTTTAAAAGTCCCCTATTTTTTGTAAAAGCATGCATGTGTACGACCAACATAATTTGACCTAAATTAATGTATTTTTCTAATTCCTTTTTGTGGGAAGATTCTCAGGATGTTGAATTTTGGTCAGGATAATTTTTTGTAATTTTTTTATAAATATATATTTTTTATTAATTTTTTAATGGCCCTAATTAGTTTTTTTTAAAACCCCTCGTGTATGGCCAACATAATTTGAGCTAAACTAATCAATTCACCAAAAAAAAATTCATCATGTAGAGAATAATGTCTAGTTTGGTCAGACATTATTTTTTTCAAAATCAAAAGTTATTAAAAAAATAGTAACCTATGGTATTTCAAGTTTATGAGTTAGTTTGTTTGGAAAAAAAATAATAAATAGAAAATTATGTTCAATAGTAGAAAAAATTACATATTTGAAAACATGACTTTCATATCTATAATGTTTTTTAATTTCGTTAAAATATTCTAAAAAAAAAAGTCGTCAGCCATAATGGTGAAACTAGTTTTTTTTTTTCTTGTTGTTTTCATAGTCTCCTAGTTGCAGGTCCAAAGCTAAGGCTTGGGTTTCCAAGCCTAAAACTAATGCAAATTGGCGGGTTTGAAATTTCAAAATTTTAGAAATGGGTGCCCGTTATAAACGGGTACCCATTTTAAAAATAACGGGTACCCATTTCTATAAAATAAAAAAACTAGCCATAGACATATAAAAAAACAAAAAAAATATTTTTTGAAAATGGGTACCCATTTTGAAATGGTTTGCTCTGGGTGCCCGATTCTAAACAGGTACCCTTTTTCTCAAAACGGGTGTTGGGGTTTTTTCCTGAATCAGCAGAGGGTTTGCCAGTTCCAATGCACAAGCAGATTCGGCCAATGAATACAGGAGGTTGCGTGAGCTACCTCCCCTTCACTTTTGGTTCTGCCGCACCAAGGGGGGGATCCCTATTGCTAAAGATTTGAGTTTGATTCACTTATAGCAGAAAGATCTAACTTTTCAGAACATGCAGAATACTCTCATGTTTGGACCAAGATTTGCATGATAAATCACAAGTTTGGCAACGTTCTTGGACATATCTAACTGGTTGAGGATGAGAGTATGCAGGGGTCCTATTTCTAATCCTACAAACTAACAGGTTGGAATTATGAAATGATTTGTATTTATGTTTTGGGTGCAAGACAGGGGATTGTGGATCATAACTACTACACAAGGGCATATCAATGCCTATCTCAGGGCAAGGAGTCAACTAGATGTATACAAATGAATGATTTGCACTGGAATTCAAGTTCTAAGGGGTCAGATAGGTATTTGCCTTACAAACACCACCCAAGAATGAGTATTTAGCTATCTCTACTTACAAACATCCCTGCTGCCATACAACCTTCTTCATATTTTAACCTAAAACAGTTTAATCCACTCCTTGAATGGAAGTTAGAGATCAAGCATGCAATACAGCAAATCTGTAACCTAGAATCTAAGTAACCCTTAGCAACCAAATTCAAAAGAAGGGATGCATACAACAAATGGAGACAAACAGCTAAACACGTGCAAAGAAGCATTTTTCATATAAACACAACGTGAAACTGAACATATGTAACGTGCATTCAGATGCAACTCATAAACTCCAAAAGAGATAGAACAGCCCAAAAAAGCTCTGTTTTTCATTATTTCCTCCAAAAAATTGCCCAAGTCTTCCCCGTCTAAAATATGAGTAACACAGTTCTGATATATACCAAGAACATGTACTCAGCAATCAAGTACAATGGTCAACTCAAAATTTTGCCAGATACAGTGCACCATCTGAATGGTGCCCGAAACATCCAATACAGTAGAGAGACAAAGAGGAAAGGAGCAGGTGAGATTGGGAGTCGTGCATCCGCCTGGAGATTTTCTTCTTAAAAATAGTAGTTGACCTGTCCATCAAGATCCATACCTCTGCAACTTTACCATTAAAGCCAACCTACCCATTTTCTGGAAGTGCAGCGGTTGCGTGCTCTGAAGTTTCTTTCCATTTGAAATGCAACTTTGGGGGTTTACAAATCTCCTCCTGTTCTTGAAAGTTTGAATGATGATCGTCAATTCCCTTTCCTCCCGCTGAGATCTGTGGCTTCAATTTGATCAGGCAATCTAGTCAGCAACTTTGAAAAGTCATTGGCCAATAAAAACGTGCCACGTAGGTGTCTTTTTGCTTCTTTTACTTTTCGCAGCGTGAAGATACATTTTACCTCTTTCGCCCATTTTTGCCTTTTCACTTTCAAATCTTTGCATATGCAGTTGTATATACATACAACTAACTTGGACACGTATCATCATGCCATTGGATTACCATCGATGTGTATTTGCATCTTCATCGACAATCCATTGTATCTCCTTTTGCATATGTGGTTGTACATATGAGATTGTATATACATACAATCACCTGCATACAAAGGCGCGGACCCCAAATCTTTATAAAACAAAATGCAATCGCTATCGGGTCCAGGCTTTGTATCTTCCCTTTTTATATTACCTTGTACATTGCATATATGCAATACATAACATACAACCTTAGATCCCAAATCATTGTGAAACAAATTGAAACTGCAATCGGATCCGACTTGCATCTAACACCCTTTTGTATATCGCACATACAATGTGCAATATACATACAAGCAATTGCAGACTCCAAACTGAAATATGCCAAAACACATTTTCTTTCACGTCTGGATTGTATGTGCACTTTGTATTTTGCATTGTATGTGCACATACATACAACCCGTGACATAGAACTGCGCGGGCCCCACTAAGTTCTTGAAGAATGTTGACTTTGACCGCTCCTGCCTTGTATGTTTCTTTGTATCTGCTCATTGTATGTTCGATTGTATATTGGGAACATACAATCCCAATATACAACCGCGGATCTCACCCAGCTCATAAATGCAGTTTACTTTTCGGCTGCGTCCACTTTGCATATTTCATTTGTATCTTTACTTGTATGTCTAATTGTATGTCGCAGATACATACAATCCCCTTTGCACATACCTGTGGACCCAACCACCATTTTAAACCCGATTTGAACACCTTTTGACGTTCGTTGTTGCATCTACCTCATTGTATATTGAATATACAACAACATATACATACAAACCATTACATACAAGCACGGAATATTTCAGGAATCTAGCATGTACATCCACTTTTGCACGCCCGAAATTGCACCCAAATGACACATACAAGCCCTTATGCATATAATGATGCATACAACCAATTTTTTCACCATTGCTGAAGCCGATTGCATTTATTTTTTGGGTCCGCCAATGTACAACTGCACTTGTACATACAAAGACACATACATGCGGCCATATACAAAGAAATATGCATAAAAATGTGAAGGCCGACAGACCTAGAAAATTTGAAGGTTTACAAATGAAAATGCCTACGGATTTTTAGCTCGAAACCTTAACTCCAGGTGCAGGCACCAACATTGGCTCTGCCTGGGGACGCATGCCTCTTACAAGCATGGCGAGAGCCATAGATCTCTGGGATGCAGGTTGAGTGCCATATCCATTGGGCACAAAGTCAAAGCTGCACCAACCTGCATCACAAATCACACTTTTTAAAATTTACTTGGTGGCCCAAGGCCACGAAAAAGGAAAAACTAGAATTTCCCTTTGTCAAATACCCTATTTTCATCTGATTTCACTGGATCAAGCCTGAAGATACTGCCATTGTCTGCCCACAAAAAAACCTTGTCATTTGCATATTCAGCCATCTCATTGAGCTTGCTCCTGTTAGCTCTGCCTCTGTCAACCTTATGCAAACAACCTTCAGCATCAAGCAACATGTGAATGTCAAATTCATCAAACAATGCATTCTCATATGAAATATAACACATATTATCATCTATATCAGCAATATTCATTGTAAAATGATCTCCCAGCTGGACTGAAAACTGAAAGCACTGATAGTCCACCATATAGCTAGGATCATCAAGTCTCATTTTATCATAAGCTGGCATATCAAAGAAAAAGCTTTCACATTCGCATTTGTGCACATCATGCAAACAATCATCAGCTGCACAAAATAGGAATGGCTCAGACTCTGGCACCTCTCTGCAATAACCTTCATGATATACCTCTCTGCAATAACCTTCATGATATATGTTGGTCTCTCTTTCATCAGGATGAAAATCAAAATCCTCCTTAATAACAATGCTTAGATTCCCACCATATTCAAACAGATCCTCCTCATCATATGTATCATTTGCATGGAAGAGGGTTGATCCAAGTGTTTCAGCTTCACTATAGTATGCCACTGGTTCATGGGCAGCCAAACATGCATTTTCATTACCAATGAATTCCTTGTGTGGAGGAGTATCAGCCTTTGTGTCATAAACAAAATTATAATCAAATAAAGAACAATCATGGTTAGCACTACTACTTGTTTCAATCTCTAATTGCTCTTCATCATCTCCATGTGTCTGAATAAAAGGCAATGATTCAAACATGGAATTGCTCCTTTGTTTGCTTATTTCTTCTCTATTTTGCACACAATACTCACAATTATCCCCACAAACCCACTCAAACAAGTATTCAATGTTGTCCATAACCTCATCATTTTTTTTAGAACCAGATACCTCAACCTTGAATTGGGAGTCATCATTGATCCTCTCGTTGGCATCCTTCACTGATGAACAATCCAATTGAGCAGTATTGTCATCACTATGTTCAAACACAACATTCTCAACTTCTATCTTCTCATTTACACATTTGTCTACAAATGATGCCATAATCACTTGGTCATTTACAGCCACACAACTGCTATTCATACCAAAGCCTGTGGACATGGAATTCCGTATGTGCTCATCCCTCATCTTTTTTGTATTTTCTAAAAATTTGTATGCCATCTGCACATATGTTATCTTGAATTCCCTCAACAACACACTAGAGCCCTTCTCAAAAGCTTCAAAATACATACTAATGCATGCTGGAGTATCAGGTCTGAAGTCTTTAGGGATTTGTGAAAGGGCAATTACAAATCTATGACTGAAATCAATACTGGACTCTTCATCTTGTCTTCTAATTTCCATTAACCTTACAACAAGATCAGCAGGTTCTCTTGCAAATTTCTTTTTAAAACAGTCAACAAGTTCATCCCAACAGGCAAAGGATCTCTTTGGAAAGCTCAAATACCAATCTCTAGCTCTAGCACCAAAGGATCTAACAAAAAATCTCATCCACATATCCTCATCTCAAATGAGTGTTTCTCCATGAAGTTGTGAAAGTTTTGGATATGTGCACCCCCATCACACACACTGTGTCCACTAAATCTAGGCATCTGATTGTAAATCTGAGCAGGCATACTTTCAACTTCATAATCAACCCATGACAAATCTAGTTGGTCATACAAAGGATCAAAAGAGCTGACAAGAGGTTTAGCATTTTGGCTATTAGACACAACATGGTTATTATTTAACTGAGCCTGCCTAGCTTCTAAGGATATCAACCTTTTCTTCATCTCTTCAATTTTTTTACATAACACTTCATCCCCCTCTTGGCTGAGTATGGGTGCATACATATTTGGATTCATGAAAATTTCAATCTCAGACATCTTATGTCTACCTAATACCTAAGGGTTCCCCTTGGCATTTAACTTATGCAATTAAACAACAAATAGGAGTGGGAAGAAACCGTGTACCTTTTCTCATCTAGATGTTGAAGTCTTGATTAGAGAATTTTTAGATCACAACATACATCAACCTTTCATGTGCACTGAAATTTTTGCAGAGTCACCACCTCTCCATAGAGGATAAAACCTTCAAACAACTAAAAGCTCATCATAGAACAAATATTTTTATGAGTTCATTCCGCTAGCAGAGCACCATTATTCACATGAAATCTCTAGATATGCAGCAATGATTTCACTAGATGTTGGGTCTTCTAAATCTCCAAATCACTCGACTTTATCCCTAGCAGAGTCGCCACTTTGTTGGTGACTTGGATGGGCAAAAATAACACTTTTAATTCAATTCCCCAGCAGAATTGCCATTTTGTTGGGGTTTTTTCCCGAATCAGCAGACAGTTTGCCAGTTCCAATGCACAGGCAAATTCAGCCAACGAATACAGGAGGTTGCGTGAACTACCTCCCCTTCACTTCTGGTTCTGCCACACCAAGGAGGGGATCCCTATTGCTAAAGATTTGACTTTGATTCACTTATAGCAGAAAGATCTAACTTTTTAGAACAGGCAGAATACTCTCATGTTTGGACTAAGATTTGCATGATAAATCACAAGTTTGGCAACGTTCTTGGACATATCTAACTGGTTGAGGATAAGAGTATGCAGGGGTCCTATTTCTAATCCTACAAACTAACGGGTTGGAATTATGAAATGATTTGTATTTATGTTTTGGGTGCAAGACAGGGGGTTTTGGATCATAACTACTACACAAGGGCAGATCAGTGCCTATCTCAGGGCAAGGAGTCAACTAGACGTATACAAATGAATGATTTGCATTGGCATTCAAGTTCCAAGGGGTTAGATAGGTATTTGCCTTACAAACACCACCCAAGAATGAGTATTTAGCTATCTCTACTTACAAACATCCCTGCTGCCATACAACCTTCTTCATACTTTAACCTAAAACAGTTTAATCCACTCTTTGAATGGAAGTTAGAGATCAAGCATGCAATACAGCAAATCTGTATCCTAGAATCTAAGTAACCCTTAGCAACCAAATTCAAAAGAAGGGATGCATACAACAAATGGAGACAAACAACTAAACACATGCAAAGAAGCATTTTTCATATAAACACAACATGAAACTAAACATGTGTAACGTGCATTCAAATGCAACTCATAAACTTCAAAAGAGATAGAACAGCCCAGAAAAGCTCTATTTTTTGTTATTTCCTCCAAAAAATTGCCCAAGTCTTCCCCGTCTAAAATATGAGTAACACAGTTCTGATATATACCAAGAACGTGTACTCAGCAATCAAGTACAATGGTCAACTCAAAATTTTGCTAGATACAGTGCACCATCTAAATGGCACCCAAAACATTCAATGCAGCAGAGAGACAAAGAGGAAAGGAGCAGGTGAGATTGGGAGTCGTGCATCCGCCTGGAGATTTTCTTCTTAAAAATAGTAGTTGACCTGTCCATCAAGATCCATACCTCTGCAACTTTACCATTAAAGCCAACCTACCCGTTTTCTGGAAGTGCAGTGATTGCGTGCTCTGAAGTTTCTTTCCATTTGAAATGCAACTTTGGGGGTTTACAAATCTCCTCCTATTCTTGAAAGTTTGAATGATGACCGTTGATTCCCTTTCCTCCCACCGAGATCTGCAGCTTCAATTTGATCAGGCAATCCAGTCACCAACTTTGAAAAGTCATCAACCAATGAAAATGTGCCACGCAGGTGTCTTTTTGCTCCTTTGACTTTGCACAGCGTGAAGATACATTTTACCTCTTTCGCCCATTTTTGCCTTTTCACCTTCAAATCTTTGCATATGTAGTTGTATATACATACAACTGACTTGGACATGTGTCAGCCTGCCATTGGATTACCATCGCTGTGTTTTTGCATCTTAATCGACAATCCATTGTATCTCCTTTTGCATATGTGGTTGTACATATGAGATTGTATATACATACAATCACCTGCATACAAAGGCGCGAACCCCAAATCTTTATAAAACAAAATGCAATTGTTATCGGGTCCGAGCTTTGTATCTTCCCTTTGTATATTACCTTGTACATTGCATATATACAATACATAACATACAACCTCAGATCCCAAATCATTGTGAAACAAATTGAAACTACAATCGGATCTGGGTTGCATCTAACACCCTTTTGTATTTCGCACATACAATGTGCAATATACATACAACCAATTGCGGACTCCAAACTGAAATCTGCCAAAACACATTTTCTTTCACGTCTGGATTGTATATGCGCTTTGTATTTTGCATTGTATATGCACATACATACAACCCGGGACATACAACTGCGCGGGCCCCACCAGGTTCTTGAAGAATGTTGACTTTGACTGCTCCTACCTTGTATGTTTCTTTGTATCTACTCGTTGTATGTTCGATTGTATATTGGGAACATACAATCCCAATATACAACCGCGGATCTCACCTAGCTCATAAATGCAGTTTACTTTTCGGTTGCGTCCACTTTGCATATTTCATTTGTATCTTTACTTGTATGTCTGATTGTATGTTGCAGATACATACAATCCCCTTTGCACATACCTGTGGACCCAACCACCATTTTAAACCCAATTTGAACACCTTTTGACGTCCACTGGTGCATCTACCTCGTTGTATATCGAATATACAACAACATATACATACAAACCATTACATACAAGCATGGAATATTCCAGGAATCTAGCATGTACATCCACTTTTGCATGCCCGGAATTGCACCCGAATGACACATACAAGCCCTTATGCATACAACGATGCATACAACTAATTTTTTCACCATTGCTGAAGCCGATTGCATTTATTTTTTAGGTCTGCCAATGTACAACTGCACTTGTACATACAAAGACACATACATGCGGCCATATACAAAGAAATATGCATAAAAATGTGAAGGCCAATAGACCTAGAAAATTTGAAGGTTTACAAATGAAAATGCCTGCAGATTTTTAGCTCGAAACCTTAACGCCAAGTGCAGGCACCAACAACAGGTACCCGTTCCAAGTGGCATTTTTTATCTATGGGAGACTTCCGTGAAATGTATACTCAACTTCTTGCTTTAACCCTCATATAATTATCTCCACCACAACAGTCCTAGAACAAGCTCGTTACATAACAATCCATACTAGGCTGACAAACTTGTCAAATGCTCTCCGTGACATTCTGCTTCCACATGAATAGAACCACCCCAAGTCTTGTCTCCACTCGACTGGCTCTTGCCACGAGAGCGAGAGTGACTCAGAGGTCACCCTAGCAAGGAGAAGGTTCATGTGTGATATTGAGACTGACTCATCCGCATTGTTTTTGAATCACGTTTTAGATCATATAGAAACATAGAAAATGAAAATGTGAACTTTCACCCAAAAACTGGATATTGCAATGAAACACTAAAAATATGGTCCTTTTATTCAATCTCACATTTTATTGAAAAGCAGTGTATTAGTTATAGAGGTTAAGAATTATGCATGATTCTGATTTGTGGAAGTTTGTTTTGCTGCAGGATATGTTCAGTTAACATCTTATATGTAGTTCTCTATCACTTTTCTATAAACTATAGTTCACAAAGGCATTTAAGTATGGTAATTGTCTTGGGGAATTTCATTATATAGGAGGATGTGTGAGACTGGATATTTTTACCTTCCATCTTGTATCATTTTCCTATAGGGAAAATGATTAAGTAAAGAAGTGAAAGGTAGACAAATAAAATGCAGACTTCTGCTTAACACCTAGATATTGTAATGCAAAATATGAAATCCAGTATCTTGTCCTTAACATGCACATTTTATTTAGAATTTCTAAATGATGAGATAAAAGAATGAAGAGTAATTTGAAACATGAATTTTTATACAATAACTAGATATTGCAATAAAAACATGAAATTTGGTATCATGTTCTACACACACATTTTATTTAAAAAATGTATGATGATAAGAAGTGTGCATGAGGATGTTTGTAGAACCTTTTCTTACTGCGAGCTGTTTTAAATTAAGATGATATATGCAGTTCCACATTATTTTTCTGTAAGATTCATTTTATAAAAGATTTAGCTAAATGTTTTGTTTTTGTGGAATTTTCTCTTGTTGCAAGATGTTAAGATATTATATCCATTTCCATGTCATTTTCCCACAAGTTTTATTTTACAAAGGTATTTTGTTATTTCAAAACCTTATTGAATCAAAGGAGTTTTAAACTAGAAATATTATATCCAATTCTACATAAGGTGTCCGTAAATTATATTTTACAAAGGATTTAGCCTATATTTCAAGTTTATTTAGAATTTCTCTGAACCTAAAGATTTCTAAAGTGAAAATGTGATGTCTAGTTGCATGTTATTTTCCCACAAAACACAGTAAACTATTTTAAATTCAGAATTCTTAAAACTTTAAGGAATCTAATTACTACTTTGGTTTTGTAGGGAGCTATCTAGAGCAAAGAAAATAAAATTCAAACTTCTAGAAGAGGATCAAGTAACCATTGAAGAAATTTCCTTCTTGAGAGGGAAGCAAATCAAGATGTTCACTTATTGCTAAAGCGGGAATTTTCAAGAACAGTTAGAGAATCTTGGGGGGAACTCTTGGAAAGAGTGAAGAACAAAGAAATTTTCAGTGTGGTTGTCCTACTGAAAGTTGTAATGTGTCCATTATCTACCAATCAATAAAATCATTCTAGCTTCTTTTGATGGTTATCTAACTTTGGTGGTGATGTATTTTATGTTTTATTTTCTAGAATTTAGATTATTTGGTGAAGTTCTCTAAAAGTGCCTAATAATTTATATCTTTTGCAATGAGATTGAGAAGGGATGTATGATTTATGTGCATGTAATATAGTGTTTTCATGCTTTCATTTCAATTTCTCAAAAATTCCTTAGAATCTTGCATCTATAATGTCAGTGGTAGGGTATAATATTGATCACAACATTGTAGGTTAATTAAATTTCATCAGATCTTCTAAAGGAAATGATGGAAAAACAAGTGCAAAGCTGACCTTTTTAAAATTTTATCTTATTTCACTAGAACCCTTAAATCTTTTTATCTTTCTTTACAAAGTGTTAGAGTAGTAGATTAGGAACCATCTTATTGTAGCATCCTAAAGAAAATCATTTGTATAAGTAAGATCTAACATATTTGGTATAGATCTATCATATTTTGGTCATTGATTCAGACATACTAGCACAAACCCCTTGAACAAACAAATTACTTCGACCACTTAGCTGCTCCAACATTGTCATGACCTAGCCACCAAGACCTTGGAGGTGATTGATTTTTGAATCACTTATCTTTTCAAGAGAAGTAGAGTTCTCTTCATTCTACTTGAGTTGTATGTCCTAAATCAACCATCAACAAAACCAATGGTTTCTCCTCACTACTAGCAATAGGAATTTGAACAGTAGAAGTAATAGATTGGGGTGGAGGAAGGGCCTCCACACTAGGGCCCAAACCAATGTAGAAGGGCTTAGACAGCATGAAATAGGGTTGGGACTTCATTTAAAGAAAGGTGGGTGGAATAATGTTCAAGTTTGGGTTTTAGAGGAGGGAGGAGAATGTCATTCTAAGGACAAATGATGAAGTTTAGGAAATGTTTGATGGTGGGTTCAAATAAAAGGGATGAGGGAGGACAAGGTGGTGATGGATATGACACACATGTTAGGAAGATCTAAAGATTAAGAAAATGGTAGTCGGCCAGGGATTTTTGGAAGCAAGGGAGGGTCAATTGAAGGGGCCAAGACTACTTAGATTCTTTTAGGTTTATTTTCATCAAGCTCCTAGGAAGTGTAGACACCTAAAAATGGTCACAACCACCTCCATCTCTTATCCACACACTAAACCTTTCCAAATCAAATAATTCCCACTACTCCACCTGACACACATGTCAGTTAAATAAGTATAATTATTTAATTAATATTCCCCTGCCTTTCTCCATTATCAAAAAAATCAATTTCTTCTACTATAGTTCAAAAAATTAAATATTTTGGAAAACTATAGTTTATATATACCCCCAAGAATTAAATAAATATCCCTATTTATTTAATTCTCTCTTTTGCGTACTTTTGATTACTTTTAGCAATCATCATTATTTTCCTCCTAATCATGTGCACATGAGTTAAATAAAATTAACTCACAATTACATCTCCCCATGTTTCTAGAAGTCCACTTGTCATTCAATGTACATGCATGTATATGACAAGTGGTACTTTGGAAGCATGGGCAAATATTCCAAAAAAGTCCCTTTGTCCTATTTTCTTCTCATCCACTCCAAGTGTCACTATTCATGGAATTTTAAATTCCATGTGGCACCATTCCTCCACTATTCATCTAATTTTAAATTACATGTGTCATCTCATACCAAATTTAAAATTCTCACAAAATCCAAACCATACCTTTACATAAATGAGTCCTTACATGTCATACACCTACCCAATCTTAGCCATCCATCCATTCAACCATTCAATTTCATCCATTGATCTTTCCTTGAATCTTGGAGCATTCTTTTCATCCAACCTCTTTGTGCCACTTGTCCAACTCTCCTTGCTTGAGTATCCTCAAGCAATATGAGCCCTTGATCCTTAAATTCAATCCTAGCCCTCCATCCTCACCTCCAAAAATCTATAAATTGAGCCCTCCCCATTCATTTCCAACAAGCAATTTGAATGTAATGAAATTCTACCACTTTGAGCACTAACACATTAGAAATTTAGTCTATAGTAATAGCATTAGGGCATATCAAGAGCTAGGCTTAGTTAATTTGGGTGCAATTAGGATATTTTATTAGCATAGCTCTTTGGTCTTATCATGAGGGTGCAAGGATTTGTTAATTGAATGGATTAGGTGCATTCTATCTTGTTTAATATAGTTCACATCTTTTTTTATATTGGAAGCATTAGAAGGAAAAGGGCTAGGAGATGGAGGGTTAGGGGGAGGCTGGTTAGAGGGGGCTTGAGCAACGACATTGATGCTTGCACAATCTAGCTAATTAGTTCCACCTAGTGTGTTCTTGAGTCACAGATGAAGAGGGAGGAGGGTCATCTGGCATAGGTTTCTTTCCTCTACCTATTAGAGGGACAAGTGGAGGAACTGGAGCAACTAATCGAGGCCAAGGGACTATAGGCCGGATAGGTGGAGAAGAGGAAGGAATTGGGGAAAGAAATAGACTTGCCTTATATTTTGGGAAATTTTACAGAGAAAATCAATGTGGAGTTGGAGAGGGCTAGACGTAGTTGAGAGAAAACTTGTCCTTAATGGCGAGTGGTTGAAATCTACTATGGGGAGTAGTGTGCACTATACCATCATGGGGAAACTTTAGACATTTATGGGTGATGGAAGCAAATAAATACACCATGGTGAGTTGTGGATGGCCCAACAATACATGAAATTGGTTTGAAGTAGGAATAACATTGAAAAAGACATCTAGGGGTTTTTCATCCCACCTAGACATAAAGGGTAATGAAACCTATGGTAGTGATGGAAAGACCATCGTGTATGCACACAAATATGTCAAAAGGGTCATACACATTTTTGTGCAGCTAGTGAATGTATAAGAATTCCTCTTTCACTACATTAACCATGTCGGTTGGATCAACCAAAGCATCACAAATACTTTTCTAGTTTACCTAAGCAAGGATGTATAGAGGATCGTCATATACGCTTGAAGGAACATTGGTAGGAAAGAAGGAAATGATGGGCTTAGAGATGGTTTTGACCCAAGGTGCTCAAGGTTAAATGTCCACCATGCCCACCATGGTAGCATATGATGAGGAAGAGGGATGAGAATCACTAAGCAACATGAAAGGGGTAAAAGTGAGGTCTATGAAATTGGTGGATGTATGATGTGGGAATGGGTTTGTGTATATTTGGAGGTTTTGGTTGGGTTTGGAAATGGACTTGTTTCCTCTATCGTTCATCCCCACTACTTGGATGACATTGGAGTCCATGCGAGATCTTGAATTATATGTTTCAAGCACATGTATTTCTCCATATCATGACCAGGGACACAATGGAACTAGTAAAAGTCTTTGGAGTCATAGGTAGGTGGGAGGAGTTTGTTTATATCTAGGGGAAAATAGCCAACAACTACACCAAATTATTAGTTAGGAGCTACTAGAGGATAGAGTGTAAAGATTCGAATAATAGGGTAAAGCAATGGTTATGTGAGTGTTAAATTAAAGCCATCACTAAGGAGGAAGGCGAGGTTGTAGCGGTGTTGTTTACAACAATGGTTATGTTTTTCTAGTTAAAGAAGTTATTCTTTTTGTATTTTTTATTAAATGATGTAGAGGTTCCTAATGAACAAGTAGGATCCTGAAAGGCAAAAGAAAGTGCCTCAAACTTGGTAACAGTTTGTTGGTAATCTCTTAGGGGGTAAGTCCAAGAAGATGAGTTCACTTTTTGGCTAAAAAATGGAAGTGTTTCCCTATTTTTCAAATTTTGTCGTACTTGGAGTGACAATTTGAAGCACTTGCACATAACATATTAAGATGATGTAAAATTAAGAAATGTAGGATTTTGTTTCTAGTTTTCAAATATGTAATTTTTTCTAATACCCAGATGATGCAAGTTGGGT
Organism: Cunninghamia lanceolata; assembly: GCA_027924645.1. Taxonomy (NCBI): domain Eukaryota; kingdom Viridiplantae; phylum Streptophyta; class Pinopsida; order Cupressales; family Cupressaceae; genus Cunninghamia; species Cunninghamia lanceolata. The sequence goes on from BSBN01001298.1 coordinate 793,936, forward strand.
TTTTATTAGATGTACAAAAAGTGGCTTTTTAAAAGTCCCCTGTTTTTTGCAAAAGCATGAATGTGTACGACCAACATAATTTGACCTAAATTAATGTATTTTTCTAATTCCTTTCGTGGAAAGATTATTAGAATGTTGAATTTTGGTCAGGATATTTTTTTGTAATTTTTTTATAAATATTTTTTTTATTAATTTTTAATGAGCCTAATTAGTGTTTTTTAAAACCCCTTGTGTACGACCAACATAATTTGTGCTAAACTAATCAATTCAGTAAAAAAAAAATTTCATCATGTAGAGAATGATGTCTAGTTTGGTCAGACATTTTTTTTCAAGAAACTTCCAAAATCAAAAGTTATTAAAAAAATAGTAAGCTATGTTATTTCAATTTTATGAGTTAGTTTGTTTAGAAAATAATTAATAAATAGAAATTTATGTTCAATAGTAAAAAAAATTACATGTTTGAAAACTAGACTTTCAGATCTATAATGGGTTTTAATTTTGTTAAAATATTCTAAAAAAAAGTCGTCAGCCACAGTGGTGAAACTAGTTTTTTCTCCCATTATTTTCATGGCTTCTTAGTTGCAGGTTGGTTGCAGGTCCAAGGCTTAGGCCCAGGTTTCCAAGCCTTTACCAATCATAAAACCAAGGCAAATTGGCAGGTGTCACATTTGAAAAAATAAGAAACGGGTACTCGTTTGTAAATGGGTACCCACTCATAACGTTTTATTTTCCTTTTTAAAAAATGGGTACCTGTTTCTTATTTTTAAGAACGGGTACCTGTTTCTTATTTTTAAGAACGGGTACCTATTTTTAAGAACGGGTACCTGTTTTAAAACGGGCACCCATTTCTATTTTAGCCGTTATTTTTTTTTTCATAAATTCGTAGTATGACTGAAACCCTGCAACATTCCCTTTTACCAGTACGGCGGACAGCGACAGATTCTGTGATTTTTTTATGTGCAAAGTGTCAATTCGAGCTCTCAATGGGGCATATCTTATGCAATTTTTACAGCGATTCAATCATAAAGAGAATTTTTAGATGGAATGAAGTAGAAAATTTATTTTTTACAGGAATTCAACCTCTTAGAGAGACATTCATTTTTACCAATACACCGACAGCGACAAATTCTGCGACTTTTTTATATGCAAAGTGTTAATTTGAGCTTTTAAGAGGACATATTTTATGCAATTTTTATAGGGATTCAATCATTAAGAGAATTTTCAAATGTGATGAAGTAGGAAATCCATTTTTTAGAAGGATTCAATTTCTTAGAGAGATCAAACAAATATCAAGCAACTATCATATTGAACAAAGGATCTATTTCTACTTGTATTTCATACATTTTTTAAGAAGAGATCCAACACATTTTGATAATCATGGGATCAAATAAACGTCAACAAAAAAAGAAGAGAAAGGTTATGACAGTTGAAAAAATTAAAGCACATCGAGAGAAAGAGGCAAAACAACAAAGAGATAGGAGAGGGGATTAAAAAAATGAAGAATGATGTAGCATCTAGTTCGATGACTATTGAAGAGGAGAACATTGAGGAGGAGAACATTGAAGAGGAGACCAATTTGAATGAAATGAATGTAGAGTATGCAAATGTGGAAGAGGTCAAGAACATGGAAAATGCAAATATAAGAATGAATCTAGGTATGTCTTCGAATGATCCATTCATTGATAATGAGATTAAATATTTAAAGCAAGATGGATATAATGTTGATGAGATAAATGCTTCTACTAGAAATAAGACAATAAAAAATGAAAGTGAAAACCCTTGTATGCATGAAAATGAAAATATTTTTTTTTAAATTGAAAGTAATGTTTTGAAGGATCTTCATGGTAAGATATCTTGGAGACAAATTTGAACACATGCAAATATATTATACAAACAATTTTTTTATAGAAAAACTCTTAGATTTCAATGTCAACTTGTATTACAATTGATGAGAATGACAAAAATGAGAAAAGTAATGAAAAAATTAGGCATTTTTGTAAAACCTAAAAAGGTGGATGAATCAATGGAACAAGTTATGTTTAGTGTTGCTAATGCTATTGGTTCTATAGGCAAAAATAGTCAATCTAAGAATAAGAATGCAACATGTAGAGAAATAACAACTGCTTTAGTTAATAAATTAGTTGTGAGCAAAATAATGATACGTAAAACAACTGGATATTTAAATGTGCATGCTATAACTTTAAGAAGAGCAGCAAAGAGAAGACTAAGTATTGAAGAGGATCTAGTCAACCAATGTTGGACTTTTAGTGGTAGACTCCCAAGGTCTGACATGAAATTAAACAATGAAATTAGGTCTTTGATTGAAAATATTGGCATGATAATACAAGGGTTTCATCAAATGCTCGAGATGTTTTGAAATTAAGGGTGGGGTCAAAAAATCATGATCCTCATCCAAAACATCTTTTAGACATGACTCAAATAGAATTATATAGAAAATTTCTAGATTATTCAGTTATAGAAAATTTTAGTATAAGTCAAAGATCATTTGAGAAATGCAAGCCTTGGTATGCCAAGATTAATAAGCAATGAATCTCTTGTTGTTGTAAAACTCATGTACAATTTCATTATTTTTATGATGTTTTTTGAAATATACATTGTACTTTGCATACTAACCAAATTATGCAGGAATGTGGTATTAATATGCCACCTACAACAGTTAAGGATTTTATAACAAGTATACTTTGTGAAACAACTGAGGAGCAATTCTATTTTTCAAAACCATGTGTTTCTGGACAATGCAATAGATGTGGTAACCTTTCGTTGTTAGGAGAATGCATGTATGAAAGTAGTTCACATGATTTTGGATAACAGTTAGTGGAGGTGAAGAGGTTCACCAATGTTCAATATCCATTAAAGGATGGAAAAACTGGAAAGCATTGTGAGTTAGTCACAGAACAAAGTAGTGTACATGCATTCATCACAGAGTTCAAGAATACGATTGTGTATAAATATGTCAAACATTCTCAATATGCTCAGTGGCTTGATGAACAATTCCACAGATGTAAGAGCACATTTCCTATTGGAACTATACTTTCAGTGGTTGACTTTGTAGAAAACTATACACTTGCTCCACAAGAGGAGATTCAATCACAATATTATAACTCAGTACAGGTGGCCATATTTGTTCATATTGTATAGAGACATGCAGTTGATAGTACAAAAGATGAGAAACATCAAATTTCCACAGTCCATCATGATTGTAGTTCAATATTTCTTGAATTAATTATGTACGAGTTTTTTAACCTCAAAATATAACATTTCGGATCACACTCCATGATCCATCATTAGGAGGAACAGCAAGAGAAGAGAGAAGTAGAATGGTAATTTGCAGACCAATAACTCTAAATAGAATGAGGAGGGGTTTGGGAACCAATGAGCTCCTAGGATAAAAATAAAAATAAAATAAACAAAACCATACATATTTCACAATCCTAAAAAACCTAAAAGATTAAAAAGAAGAAAGAGGGGAAACAAAGAAACATAAAAGAAGAAATAATAAGAGTACCATAGAAAGTGTCCATTTCTAGAGACAGTACAAAAGATGACAGGAAAATTTTGAGATAGTACCATTTCTATGTGAGTGATAACCGATTACATTCATCAGAGTTTGTGCAGTATTGTTTCAAATTATTTTACAACAACATAAAAGAAAGACAAATCCAGATGACACAACATTTCATATGGTTAGACAATTGTACAAGACAATTCAAAAATTCTCGAATGTTTTTGTGGTTAAGTAGAGTCCATAAAGGAAACAATATCCAACATATTTGGAGTTGCTTTGAAGCTGGACATGGTAAAGGAGAACATGATGGAGCTGGAGCATGTGTGAAAAGGGCTCTTGTTAGGGAGCAACTAAAATTTCATGATGCAACAAAGTTTCAAGATGCATGTGCAATTGTGGATTGGTGTAATGCAAAATTGACTACGGGATCAAGTGAGAACTCTAAAGTTCAATGATTTTTTTGGTTGGTTGAAGAAGAAAACATTCCTCCCCGATTTGATTGTTATACAACTAGTGGATCAGCAAAAAGGCATTCATTTAAGAGTTCAAATGCAAGCACATGGACTCTATGGACTAGGGAGCTCGCATGTTTTTGTTAGTTTTGTATCGCAGGTGAGTAGGAAGCATGTGAAAATACATATTGGGTTGAAGAATGGCAACAAAAGTCCTTAACACCTCTACAAACACATGATCAAAATGAGAGAACATTTGAGGAGGATAATCATTTGCAAGCATCGGATGACTATGACCGTATTTCAAACCTCGTACAAGAAGGTACAAATTCATTCAATATTTCTTTTCGATACATTTTTTGGAAATATATATTTAATTGTACATATGTATGTATGTATACTTTTGTGATTTATTGAATTTGAAATGTTTTTGCAGAACATGTGTATGTTGTTGTTGCACCCGAGGGTAATGAAGAGGAAATAGAGTATTGGTTGGCTCGGTGTGTTGAGGCAAAACATAAGTTGTTACAACCTAGAGTAGATGATGATAACTTTGAGTGTCCAACAGGTTCTGTGGTTGTTACTGACACTTGGCTACATAAATATTTGATAAGGAGGAATGGTATACCTGCATTTGAAGATTATGAAAGACATAAGAAAATTTTGCACTACTCGCATTTGATTGTGGCAACAAATATACAATTAGTGAGATATAAAGGGAGACCTATCATAAAAGAATTATGGACACTTTCTATGGAAGAGCATGAGGCAATCATAGATGCAATACAAAAAAGAGAGGATGTAGATGGTACAAAGGAGTAAATGTTTTAAATGATTAACATGTATGTAGAAATTTTTAAACTTTTAATCTTTGTCTAGGATGTGAGTTTATGATTTAATATGATTGATAACTTAACTAATTGATTAGATCTCCCCTTAAGCCATCATCTTAAGTCCCCTTAAGACATTCCTTAGTTATGTTTCATAAGTTAGGTAAGTCATATCCCCTAATTGATTGCATCTCCCCTTAAGACATTCTCTTAACTCCCCTTAAGCCATCCCCTAGCTAAATGATATAAGTTAGTGCATGTACCCTTACCAAAAATACTATAGTTGATTGGACCATCTCCCCTTAAGAAATCCTCTTAACTCCCCTTAAGTAATCCCCTAGCTAAATGATATAAGTTAGTGCATGTACCCTTACCATTTAAATACTACAGTTGATTCCATCTCCCCTTAATTCCTCCTCTCAACTCCCATTTTAATCCATCCTCTTAACTCCCCTTAATCCATCTCCTAGCTATGTTCCATAAGTTAGGTAAACTGTTGTTTTCCTAATTGATTGCATCTCCCCTTAATCCATCCTCTTAACTTCCCTTAAGCCTTCATATTAATATTCCTAATTCTCTTAAAGATCATTACACATTCTAACTTTTTTACAATACATTACATGGTGCAGGAGATGTTTTTTGCAGTCATAATAGGGGCTGGAAACATATAACCTGTGTTAAATTTCACTTACACTTTATTTCAGGTATTCACTAGACCTATACTATTAATTATTTTAATTTATGCTTCAATAGTTCTTTCCTTTCATTATAATTTCAATGGAACTTCTTAACAAATTCTATCTTTAAATAAAATGATCTCTAGAGACCTTCTAAATTTTTATATATGTTTCATCGTGGCCTGACCTCTATATTTGTTTTTGCAATTTTTCACATGTAGTGTTGAAAGGATTCAAATCTTTTGTTTCTTGTTGCATAGGTATGATCTCTACACATGTTTCATATGTAGAGTCTTCAACTTCTAGGTGTCAAGTATAAAATCTTAGACGATCTAGACTTAGAGAATAACATTGTATAAAATCTAGGTGTCTCTAGGTGTCTTGGGTTCTAACTATATAATACCTGTGTCTTAGGTATTCTATATGTCAACTAGGTAGATAAAAACTAGAAAAAAGGCATTTAATCTAATCTAGGTGTCTTAGGTAGATACTATATATCAACTACCTATCTAGAGATATAACATGGAATCTAGGCATGTCTTAGGTAGATACTATATATATCACCTACTTGTCTAGAGACTAGAATAAGGTTTTAATTTAATCTAGGTGGCTTAGGTAGATACTATATATGTCAACTAGGTCTACCATGTAATAGGTGTCTAGAGCTTGTGTCTTAGGTAGAAAGTTATAATTTCTAGGTGTCTATACAATATGTGTCTTAGGTGTCCTACATAGAACTAGAATACATGTGTCTTAGGTCTTAGGTGAGGCCACATGAGCTTCCACTTTCACATGGTTGGCCTCATCAGTATAGAATATTTATATTTCTTGAAGCTAAGGGGAGCTCTTTTTATTGTATATAGAAGTTATGAAAAACTAACTAGTGCAAATTGATTAAAAGTTATTATTTAGTGCAGATTGATGAAATTACATACAAAATGCTAATTTTTGAGTTTGTTACTTTCTTTGACATGAATACGCTGGTTAAAAGTATGATTAGAGAATTCCCTAGTGTCAAATAGGACCCAAATGAGTTAGTGGCCCATTTCATAACTAGGTGGAGACTGGTGCTTTACTCTTCAACTAGTGTGCCACGCATGGACCACATGGATCTTTGTGATCTTTTCTTGCATGCCCTAATTAGGGACACACAAGAGGAGGTTCAAAATCTCCCCTATAAATCCTACAAGAAATCTTTTGAGTGTATTTTAAGAATTGATGGACGTATAATCGCCAAAAGAAAAACACTTATTCATGGATGTATAATCATCTCTAGGACACCCCGAACCATAATTTCCTATAGCCCATCACCACTCAAAACTCCAATTTGTGGATCTACCAAAATCGCTTCCCACCATGTAAGCACAAGAACACTTTGAATCATCCCAATCATCCTAATCCCTCCACATCTAGATCAATAGTCGCCTCTCACCTAGAAGGATCTAACACCCTTCAAATGGGGATAAAGGGAGAGACCAAAATGTTGGGATTAGTTGAATTAGTTCAAAATGATGAAAACCAAGAACCTTGGGCATCTCCAAAAGTGGAGTATCACATGCATGCAGTCTCAATGGTTGACCCCACTCCTAATTCTATTGGTCCTTGCAACTTGGTGGATGATCTCAAAAAGATGTTCACAAAAATCTTGTTCATTGAGAGAAAATCCTCATCATACCATGTATCCCTTCTAGAGGCCATCAAATTGAAATATGTAAGCCATATAACACCACCCCCAAAATATCCTATCAGCCAAGTTGAACTAATTTGAGCCCACCCAACACTGAGTTACACGATCTAGGTTTCTTTTGAAACCTCAAGAAAATCCCTACAAAGGTTGAGCTAGCTAGAAGAGGAGACCCCTCAACCTATATTTACAAGTATGGATCTATGATAATTGCTTTAAGAGGATCCTCATGGATGATGGGGCCATGGTCAACATCATTCCCTTATCCCTCTTGGAGAGTGGGATATTGCCACACCAATATCACTGCATGTAGAGAGACCTTATGTGGCTCTAACAACCTAAAGGTAACCACTATTGGTAAAATTAGGATTTTGATTTCCAATTTGATGGAGCTAGATGTAGGACAAGAGCTAGAGTTGGGGTAGTTCTAACTTGAGAAAATGGGAGAGTAGAACTCTCATTCCACTTTTAATTAGACTTCCAAAAATGTTGTTGACTAAAAAGCTCTTTCCTTGGAAGTCATGCTAGCTTTGAAATTGAGAACTCGAAACATTTGCCTTTGAAGATTCTTAGCTACTGATAAATTAGGTTTCTGAGAACTATGAGATGAAGTTGGAATGATTACAACCATACAAAGACATGATTTGAAAGCTAATCCAGTAGTTTGTCTACTTCAGGAATGTTATTATTTAATGCTCTTGATGAAATTGATTAAGTTATTAAGTGCTTGAATTGATTAAGTTATTATTATGTTACATGTAAATTGCTCTATTTTTCTTTTGATATAATTTAGGGTAGACTTTAATTTCTCTAATTTTCAAATTTTCCTAAATTTTAAATTTAAACGGTACAGGTATTTCTCTAATTTCATTTAAATTGTTTTCGTAAATTTATAGGGAAGGTATTGATCTATGAAATGTTTAATCTAGAATTAAAAATAAATTAATTAAACATGGTTAGTAGATTGAAAAATCTAATTAATAATTTTTTTCTAAATATTTAACTCAATTAAAATTTAACATAAGTGTCCCAACATTTGACTCATGTAAATCCAAACATATTCATTCTAGTTCAACAACTTGTTAATTTTCATTTTATTTTTTAAATTTATTTAGGGAAGGTACATTTAGTCTATAAACTATCCAACCTAGAGTCTATATCTAATAAATGTTTAATAAATTAAATCAATTGAAATTTCTCTTATCTAATTAGAATTAGTAAATTTACAATTTTATGTAATTAAACACGTGATTTAATTTGAAGTGTTAAAAATGAGATATATGAAATTAAAGTTTGAATATAGATGTATATAGTGGAAATTCAATAAATAGCAAAATCTAGTCAAGATGAAATAGTCTACGAGATATAAATACTGACATAATAACAGTCCATGTAAAAATAGTGAAATAGTCACAAAACATATACATGTCTAGTCAATACTGAAATAGTCATGAAATAGTCAATACTGAAATAGTCATAAACAATCTAATACATCATGTCATCATCGCCATCCATCATCCATCCATCAATCTAAAACATGTGTGCACACTAAGTTTGATCATCATCCATTTCAAGCCACCTTTTGGTCCCATGTGGCTGAGAGGGCAACTCATGTTGTGTACAAGAAAAAGAAGCTTCAAATCAATTTTAATGTCAAAACAACATCCTAAATAAATTTAAATCAAATATTTAAAACCAAACCATCAAATTAAATTTTTAAATGTAAAATTCAAAATGTCTAAGCATACCACAACAGGCTCATCATCTCTCCTATCATGCTCTTGTGCAACAGATGGTGCCGATTCAGATGACAGATTGAATGTCTGTGTCGCCAATTCCTGTATTTAAATAAAACACTTGAATGAACTAGTTAGGCTCTAGAGTATAGATACAAAATGCAAGGTTGAATGATACAAGAGACTTTGAAATCACATAGGATTTAACTATAGGACCTGAAATAATTGAGATGACTCGTGCACCTGTGCAGGCTCATCAATGATACGATGAATTGAGACTGCACCTAAACTAATCTCATCCTTCATATATATGTGTACATGTATATATAAATTCAACTTTAAAGACATGAATTTAATAAAATTGTGAAATTACACTGGAAATTCAAATTTAAACTAAAAATGTACAATTTTAAGATACAAACCATGCAATATGAAGTAGGCTCCTCTATAGATGATGTTGCCACTGGTCCTGGATGACTAGGTTGGTTTGACACAAGAGTGTCAGGACCTCTCATCTGCTTTAAATTAAAATGTCATATTTATGCATTAAATTATATATTATTAAATTAGATATATCCAATTAAATAATCTTTAGAGGTCCTAATTTTATACCTCATTCGTATAAGGTCTACCCAACTCTACTGTCGTTGACACTAAATGGTCTAGTCGTGATGAAGTGACAACAACTGATGGAGTCATCTGTACCAATCAACGTGAACATATATATTTATTAATATATATTTAAACTTTTTAAAAAAGATCGATAATTAATAATTGTCTAAATCTATATTAATTTGTATTAATTTTAATTTTATTAAATGTGGCATACATACTGAGTCCATAGGAGTGAATAATGTAGCCAAAAAGGACTCCTCTGAAGTAGATGTAGGACCAAAACATGGTTGATGACAATTTTGACAAAAATGCGGTGTGGACCGCAATGGTGTCAATCTAGGTGATGCATCAAGACCAGCATCAGATGCTCCTCCAGGTTGTGCAGGCTCTCCAGGATTGACTTCATCTACCAAGCGAGTAGCTTGGTCAGTTAAGTTTCCTGAGAGCGATGATAACACTCCAAGTGCTGAGACGACCGTCCACTGGTGAAAGGGTATGGGAACAGAGAGTGGAGAAAGGACAATAGGTGCAAGGGGAAAATGTTGATTTGGATCGACACGTGCTCCTGGTCTATGTTGTGGCATTCCACCACCCATGCCCTGAAATGATCTCATATCAAAATAATTGGGCTTTTGGCTCATCTCAAACTCTGCCCATAATTTCTTCAGAACATAAAAGGGAACCACAAAATTAGCACAAGGTGGATGGTCAAAGACTAGATCCACCATCGATCACAAAAATTATAAGCTATATGTTGATGTGTGCACCATCTGATTGAAATTCTCTTTTTAGTTGGTGGTATTTGTTGACCTGTGGAGGGATCAATGAAATATGGGGCAATTGTAGTTTTGGTAATATGTAAATCATTGATCTCTTTATATGAGAGACCATTTGAATAAAACTGCCTCCTCTCTTCCTGCCATGAGTGGAATGTGTCTAGATCCGTGTGGATAGCTCTCACTGAATCAACAACAGTTTGCATCATAGATGTAAATCGTGAAATGTGTGGAGGGGTTTGGATTTGGCTTTGTAATAAATTATTTTTTTCCTTGCAAAACATGTATGTTTTCATCAATTGTGGCTCGCAAATGAGCCTCATCATGCAGCAGCAGTGGCGGCGGCGGCAGCGGTGGTGATGGTGGGGGGGCGTGTTGGGGTGGGGGGTCCTAGGTGAAAGGAAGCAAGGTACATGGAACACACTTCCTACACCAATCTAATGAGGGGAATGGAGTGCAAATTCATTTAAATCATTACAATTGCAGCAACATTAAACTAATAACATAAAGATTACAATAGCAACACAACACAAAAAGGAGACACAAGATATACCGTGGGGAAAACCTTTTCAAGTAAAAAACCCCACACTCTAAAACCTGCACAGTGTATTATCAAAATAACAATAGTTTACAATACACTTGCAATGCAAGTTTTCCAAGAGTTCACAAATGTCAATTTTGGAGTTATTCTGGCAGCATAACAGTACCTGTAAAAACACTATGCAACAACTCCAAACTATGCATTTTATAGAGATTAGAAGGCAAATCTTGGGAGCATCTTGGGATAGGCATTCACCTTGGCCTCATGGCCATTTTAAGCATCAAAGGTCACTTGTCCTTGTTGTCCTTAAATCCTTTACATCTGTCATACATGGCATATTTGACTTTCCCAATGTAGAGAGCTCCAGGCTAAAAATAGACTATGACAAATTCTCTTACACCACTTACAACTGTCATAAAATATGCCCACAATAGCAATCTTGAAAGTTGTAAGAGAATTCGTCATACAATGCTAAATATAGCATATTCTACTTACAACATGTCATAGCCCAACTTAGGTGCCCAAAGATGTCTTTCTCTCATGCAAAGATGACAAACGACACTTGTCATCACTCGTTATAGGAATCTCCAAACTTGGCCCTTACGCATCATAGATTCTATCATATGGAATATTGCCTTCCACATACCAAAGATGCTGACACATGGAAAATTAATGCCCCCTCAATATGGGACACCCAAATCCATGTAGGATTGACTTTGACCATCCAAGTCACATTCCAAGTAAGCTGACATGTCACCATGCCATCTCAACTATGTGACCAAACTGAATGTGCAATCAAATACAACATTAGGCAATAATTAAATATACAATTAAACTATTAATGCTAGGAAATTGCAAAGGTTGAGACACCTTAATTCCCAACATTCTCCCACTTGTCGAACACCTTACAACAGCCAAAAAGAAATGACAAGATTTTAACTGCTAGGGGCTGTGAGGCCCATAGACTCCGAACACCATCTGAACTAATCTATGCTAATTGGTTTCATTAATGCATTTGTAGTATTCTTCAAAGTATCTACCTTCTCCAAATTTACATTCCCATCCTCTACCATGTCTCGCACGAAGTGAAACTGTACATCAATATGCTTTGTTCTGGCATGGAAAGTTGGATTCTTCGCAAGGAAAATCGCACTCTAACTGTCACAACTGATCGTAATTTGCCCTACATCAACACCAATATCTGAACATAATCTCTTAATCCAAATGGCTTCCTTACAAGCATGAGTTTCTGCCATATACTCAGCTTCTGTCCTGGACAAAGCAACCACAGGTTGTCGCTTACTCATCCAACTAATAGCACCACCAAACAGTGTAAACACATAAGCACTGGTGGATCTCCTACTGTCAATGTCACCTGCCCAATCTGAATCCACAAATCCATGAATATCAACAAAATGTGGAGGTCCTATAATATTACCATGATAGCATATGGAATACTCGAAAATACCCCTCAAAATATGAACACTCACTTAACCGCATCCCAATGTACCTGTCCAAGATTAGCCATAAATCGACTAAGGACTCCTACTTCTTGGGCAATGTCTGGTCTTGTACATACCATAGCATACATCAAACTGCCAATAGAACTACAATAAGGTACTCTGCTCATGTCCTCCACCTCACTAGGAGATTTTGGGCAATCCTCAACAGACAACTTTGTTCCCAAAGAAATAGGAACACACAATGGTCTACAATCTGCCATGTTGAACCTATCCATACTTACTCTGGTTTAACCAAAGTTTTTTGTTAGCTCTGTCTCTTCTGATTTCCATTCCTAGAATGTACCTGGCTGCTCCTAAGTCTTTCATTTCAAACTGTGCTGACAACTGAGACTTAAAATCAGAAATCATATTCTTACCCTTCCCAATGAGAAACATATCATCAACATACTATGCAACAATGAGAATACGATCACCATCAAACTTATAATACACACAGTGACCTGATTTCAATCTCATAAATCCAATTGACAACACAAAGGCATCAAATTTCAAGTACCACCTCCTAGGAGACTACTTCAAACCATACAAAGACTTCTTTAACTTGCAAACCAAATTTTCTTTACCTTTCACCATGTAATGCTCTGGCTGTGACATGTAGATTTCTTCCTCCAAATCACCATGAAGGAAAGTTATCTTCACATCCATCTGTTCTACCGCTAAGTCATAAGCAGTTGCAAGAGATAATAGGAATCGAATGGATGTCATCTTTGCAATGGGAGAGAAGATCTCACCATAATCTATACTCTCCACTTGTGAATATCCCTTCGCAACCAATATGGCCTTGTACTTCTCAACACTACCATCTGCGCCAAATTTCTTCTTGAACACCCATTTGTATCCAACAGGTTTACGTCCATCAGGCAAAGGCACCAAGTCCCAAGTTTGATTCTTTTCCAAAGAATCCATCTCTTCTTCCATGGCCTCCTTCCAGGAACCTGCATCTTTCATTTCCATAGCCTCTTACAGAGTTCTAGGTTCATCATTGTTAGTAAGCAAAGCAAAAGCACAACTAGAATCAAGCAATGTATAACTAAACCTCTCAGGTTGCTTTCTTATTTGTGTAGACCTTCTCAAAGGCTAAGTTTGAGGTTCTGCTTCATCTTCTGAGCTTTCAGAGCTACTAGAGCTCTCCTGATCATCAGGTCCAACATTGTCTTTTTGTTCAGTCTTCTCAGGGGTAGCAGGAAACTGAACAACATCCTCTTTCTTTTCTTTTTCTTCTAGTTGTAAAACAGTGGAAGAAGGTGTAAGCTCTCTGAAGATGACATTTCTGCTATACAACACTTTTTCAGCCACAGGATCCCAAATCTTGTATCCTTTCACACCGACACCATAGCCAATGAAGATACACTTAACATCCTTGTTCTCCAATTTAGACCACTTCTCCTTAGGCACATGTGCATATGCCTCACAACCAAAAACACAAAGATGCCTTATTGAAGGCTTTCTACCAGACCACACCTCCATGGGTGTCTTACCAACAAGAGTTGATGTAGATCTATTTATCAGATAGCAAGCAATGGCAACAGCTTTAGCCCAAAACTTTTGTTCTAGGCCAGCTTCACTAAGCATACTCCTAGCCTTCTCCATCAGTGTCCTGTTCATCCTCTCTGCAACTCCATTTTGCTGCGGAGTGTATGGAGTTGTCTTATGTCTTTCAATCCCAAGTTCCTTGCAATATTTTTTGAATTCTGTAGAATAGAACTCACCACCATTCTCAGTTCTCAAACATTTAATCTTTCTACCAGTCTAATTTTTAGCAAAGGCTTTAAACTCCTTAAACTTACTATAGACTTTAGATTTGCTTCTGAGAAAATAAATCCATGTCCTTCTACTGTAGTCATGTATGAAAGATACAAAATATACAAATTTTGATAACGAAGGAACATTAACAGGACCAAATACATTAGAATGAACAAGGTCCAACACACTAGAAGACTTATGAGAACTCGAATAAAACTAAACACGGTTTTGTTTTCCATATATACAATGTTCGCAAAAGTCAAACTCAAGATTACAATCATCTAACCCCTCAATGAGGTTTTTATTTTTTAGGGTTCTAAGACCCTTCTCACCAATGTGGCCAAATCTCTTATGCCATAACATTGTCTTTTCAGCAAGAAGCTTAACTTCCAAGGCATGATTACAACCATCAAGACTAGATACAACAGATTTCTTCACTACTCATTCAAATGGTGGGGATGAAGTGACTGCAACCCTCTTCCTTGAGTCGGAAGAACTATTGCATTGTGAAATGCACGCCTCCATCTGAAATAGAGTACCTCTCCTAGTACCCTTAGCAAGCACCATAGCTTCTCTAGTCATCTTGCATCCTTCTTTCAAAAAGACAACCTGCACACCTGCATCATTCAACATACTTACAGAAAGCAGGTTTTGTGCTAAGTCTGGGATGTGCATAACCCCAAAGATCCCCTTCACTCGTCCATCTTGGAATCGGATAGAGACTCTTCCACGACCAACAATCTTCAGATGAGAATCGTCACCCAGGTACACCTTTCCACCATCGAACTCCTAATACTTAGTAAACCAGTCTTGATGCGAGGTCATGTGGAATGATTCACCAGAATCAATCAGCCACACATCATCAGATGCATGGGTTGCCAAGGCTGTGATGAAGGCATCACCATCATCTTGTGACTTGTCAGAATCTGAATCAGGAGCTTTCTTTTTCTTTTTCTTCTCCTCTTTGCATTCCTTTCAGAAATGCCTAGTTTTGCCACAGTTCCAACAAAGACCCTTGGACTTTCCAGGAGATTTGGATCTCCCATGGGATTTGGCTCTGCCCTTCTCAACTTTCTTGTCCTTCTTTTTCTTTTTCTCCTTGGGTCTTCCACGAACCGTAAGAGCCTCTTTGGCTACCTCAGAAGACTTTCTCCGCATCTCTTCAAATAATAGTGAAGATACCACTTCATCCATTGTGAAAGTGGATGTGGTGCTCCCAATAGCCATCACAAGGTGATCCCACAAGTCCGTCAAAGAACAAAGCAAGGTCATGCATCGATCCTCCTCCTCCATCTTTACACCAACTGATGTCAATTGTGCAATCAACATATTAAAGGCATTCAGGTGATCTGCAACAGATCCTCCATCCTCCATTTTCAGAGAATACTACTTCTTTCTTAGAAAAAGTTTGTTCACCAGGGACTTGGCCTGATAAACATCTCCCAACTTCTTCCAAAGCAGGTTTGCAGTTTTCTCCTCATGGACATTCAACAGGACATAATCAGCTAGACTGAGTCTTATGAGACCCTTAGCCTTTTGATCTTTGAGATCCCAATCAGCTTGTGCCATAGCAGCGAGTTTTGTGCCAGAAATGGTTTCCCATAAATCTCTGTCAACAAGCATGTCTTCCATCTTGAGCTTCCACAACTCGAAATTAGTGCCATTGAATTTCTCCACTTCTATTCTTCTGAATGTGCTTGCCATCTTCTCGATGCAACAAGATCACAGAATACTCTGCACAGACTCCCACTCAATCAAAGATTAGCTCAAAAAACCCCTACCTAACAACTAGGATCACAGGTGATCAAGCTCTGATACCAACTGAAAGGAAGCAAGGTACACGGAACACACTTCCTACACCAATCTAATGAGGGGAATGGAGTGCAAATTCATTTAAATCATTACAATTGTAGCAACATTAAACTAATAACATAAAGATTACAGCAGCAACACAACACAGAAAGAAGGAGACACAAGATATACTATGGGGAAAACCTTTTCAGGTAAAAAACCTCACACTCTAAAACCTGCACAATGTATTATCAAAACAACAATAATTTACAATACACTTGCAATGCAAGTCATCCAAGAGTTCACGAATGTCAATTTTGGAGTTATTCCGGTAGCATAATGGTACCTGTAAAAACACTATACAACTTCAACTCCAAACTATGCATTTTATAGAGATTACAAGGCAAATCTTGGGAGCATCTTGGGATAGGCATCCATCTTGGCCTCATGGCCATTTTCAGCATCAAAGGACACTTGTCCTTACTGTCCTTACATCCCTTACATCTGTCATACATGGCATATTTGACTTTCCTAATGTAGAGAGCTCCAGGCTAAAAATAGACTATGACAGATTCTCTTACACCACTTACAACTGTCATAAAATCTGCCCACAATAGCAATCTTGAAAGTTGTAAGAGAATCCGTCATAGAATGCTAAATATAGCATATTCTACTTACAACATGTCATAGCCCAACTTAGGTGCCCAAAGATGCCTTTCTCTCATGCAAAGATGCCAACCGACACTTGTCATCACTCGTTATAGGAATCTCCAAACTTGGCCCTTACGCGTCATAGATTCTATCATATGGAATATTGCCTTCTACATACCAAAGATGTCGACACATGGAAAATTATTGCCACCTCAATATGGGATGCCCAAATCCATGTAGGATTGACTTTGACCATCCAAGTCACATTCCAAGTAAGCTGACATGTTACCATGCCATCTCAACTATGTGACCAAACTAAATGTGCAATCAAATACAACATTAGACAATAATTAAATATACAATTAAACTATTAATGCTAGGAAATTGCAAAGGTTGAGACACCTTAATTCCCAACACTGGGGGGTCCTGTGGGGGGTCACGGAGGGGGGGGGTGTCATAGGCTAGATCATCCATGTGTAGAAATAAGGTCTACAAGTAGAGTTGCAATTACAAAAAATATAGATTAAATTGCATGCACAACATATGTTTAAATATATACATATAAATTGAAAACTTGGAAATATAAAAATTTGTGTAGTTTAAACAATATACATTAAAACATTTAATTTTACATTTAATTTAACATATACATGCATTCAAAATTTAAACTTACATTATAAAATGTTTAAAATCAAAATTTATACATTTAAGAATCATGACATGAATAAAAATTTATGTCCTAGTATCTAGTCAAAATTTATACGCTCATGTATTACATTCAAACTCCTAAACATGTCACTAAGTTCACGACCTATTGGCTACAACTACTCCTAAACACATGTCACTAAGTTCATGTCAACCTATTGGCTACAACTACTCCTAAACATGTCACTAAGTTCATGTCGACCTATTCAATCTTGAACCCATTCTATGTACACTCAACATTATTTTAATTTTTTTCTCGATTGTTGTTGTCTCCTTTACCCCTTTGTTACGCATCATGCTGTCATAGATATATGGATATATGTTTAAATTAAAGATTTAAACATAATAAAATGACTTCTAGTTTTTAGGTTTAACGGTTTAATATAAGTCATTTAGGTTAGGTCTACAAAAAGATATATTAGGGTCCTATCTTGTCTAATGTGTAGATTTTTAGCTTCATGTGAAAAGAGTTTTACAAATGGTTAATTTAGGACTATGAGACGAGCATCAGGAACTTTAAAAGCCATGAAGACTAAAGAATAAGGGGAAAAGACCTAGGAGTAGGGTCATCCCACAATAATGGGTTACACTTTTTGGCCAAACTTGACAATGAAATCAACATTTTGAACTAAATCTTCACTTTCTGACACCTATAGCCACTAAACTGTTAGAAATTTGAAGATGATGTGAACTAGTGATTTGTGAAATTTTGTTTGTAGATTCTAAATATATATTTTTAAAAAAAATTGGAGTTACATTGTAAAATTTTTTGTGTCTCCTTTGATAACTAGTTTTTAATAGTAAACAACATTTTTTTAAAGTGATGTGTATTCTATAGCACATAACTTTTTTTCGACAAAGGATAAAATTCTGATTCTTTTGAATTTAGATTGAAAACACCGATATATAGGGCATGCATTTGGTTTCATAATGTTTTGTTGAATTTTTTTTTTAATTAAGTTCTGAAGTGAAACCAATTATAATTTAGACATAGGCATATTCTGTAAAACATAACTTTTTCTGTATGTATCGAAATTCAATTTTTTTTTTTTTTTTTCTGAAACAAGGACATCAATAGCTAGGGCATAGATATTTTTCATAATTTTTTTTCACTAATTTACTAATTTTCCATGCGTGTAGAACAAAGAACTTGATGTTCGGTGAAAAACCTACATTCACAAAAAATAAAAAATGACTATAATAATCAAATTAAATATATTTAAAATTATACTTTTTGGGAAACTTATAATAAGGACTACAAAATTACAAAACATAAATTTTAAATGAATTCATTTGATCCCCCAAAAGGTAAATCAAAAATGGTTTTTTATCAACATTTGGATAGGTGTAGAGGAGACTCCATTATAGGTATGGTTTAAAACTAGCGGGGTTCTATCCAAGGGGGTTTGATCAAATCCTCTTCAATTAAAATCTTTTAAATGGAACCATTCAAGGTTTAAATCATTATATTTTCTAAAAATATGTGATTTCAGCAAAAATCAAGATGTCCCAGAAAGTGTAACCCATTATTGTGGCAACACCCAGTAGGTGAGATATAGGGGAAGAACATTATAAGAATGTATAACTAGTTCAAGGTCTATATATAGGGTAAAAGACCTAATAGGTGAGATAATATATGTGCATTTAATACCCAATATTTTTAAAAGTTTAGTAGAGTAGTTATGACTTTAAGCTTGTTAGTGAATTGTACTATATAACTACTAAATATTTGATGATTAAATAACCAATCATACATGGTATTAGCCCACCAACAAAGTCTTAATAGATGATTAAATTCAGAGTTCCTTTCATTCCACAAAGTCTTGATAAATTTTAAGGAGGAGGCCTTTAAAGGGAAGAAATTTATTCCTAGTCAAAAGGCCAAGAAAACATATAAGAGGAAAACTATAGGAGCATAAGGAGATGTGGAGGAAGAAGAAATTCCTTTGAGGAAGAAGATGAGAAAGACAACCAAGCCACCTCCTTAGAAACCTTCCACTATTGAAAACCCTATCTAAGTTCTATCGAACTAGGTATATGAACATTGAATGTTTAAATTAAAGATTTAAACGTAATATATATGTCCATATGTTTAAATTAAAGATTTAAATGTAATAAAGTGAAGTTTCTAGGTTTTAGGTTTAATAATTCATTTAGGTTTTAAAGAATAGGTCAGTTTAGTTTATGAAACCCTAGTTTATGAATTAGGGTTTCTAGTGTTTATGAATTACAGATTTATGTTTTCCTATTTATGAAATCCTAGTTTATGAATTACAGTTTAATGTAAATATGAATTAGGGTTTTACATTTTACTATTTTTGAAACCCTAGTTTATGAATTAGGGTTTTACATTTTAGTCTTTATGAAATAGGGTTTACCATTTTTGAATTAAAGGTTTATAGTTTATGCATTAGGGTTTACTTGTTTTTGATTTCAGGTTGAATATATATAGCTAAACATTGCAAAAACAACAAAATACAAAGCAAAAAATAATGAAAGTCAACAGAAATGGATGGGCAACCAACCTGGGGCACCATTGAATTGATCTAAGGAGGCAGGGATGCTATGGAGGTTGAAAGTTGGGTCAGCAAACACGAGTACCCATTTTTGGCATCATTTTCCCTGATGTCTCGCGACTTGTAGCTGTTACAATGAAGCTACAGACCTGTTTATTAAAAAAAATTATACTTTTCAAAAATAGGTGCTCATTTTTGCTTCGGGTGCTTGATCATAAACGAGTACTCGTTCCTTAATAGGCACCCGTTCCAAGCGGCATTTTTCACCCGCGAAAAACTTCCACGAAATGTATACTCATCTTCTTGCTTTCACCCTAGGGTAGAACATAGATGAGGAAATGATGGGTATCTTAGTAGAATTTTATCCCCAATGAGAGGCTAAGGGTTTCTAATGAAAACCCTCTACATGTCTGAGTCAGAGATTGTGTATGGAATTTATGAAAAGAATGATTGTTTAATGAAAAATGAAAGCAGTGTCTTTCTCATTAGTGCCTTCTTGCAATGCACTAGGTAAGTAAATGTAACATATGGGCCAATGTTTGCTTGGAAATGTTGAATAAATTGGTTATTAAGTTGATCAAAAGAGAGAATGGAATGGTTAGATAATGAACAAAACCAATCCAATGTTGTGTCTTTTAACGATCGCAAAAATAATATTGCTAACAATTTATCTTGAAAGATGAAATCACTACATAATGCAGTTAAAGTAGATAGGGGATCTCCTTTGCCATTATTTCTTATAATGTGGCACCTCAAAATCAATGGGAAGGGGTGTGGTGAGGATATCAAGTGATAATGGGTTGTGGTGGTAATAAGTTATGGTTAAAGGTTGTGATATGGTGGACAGAGAAGCAAATTGTTGTAAATTGCCCATGTTTTGCATTAGTTGGTTTATTATACGGTTGGTTGTATGAAAAGGTGTGGTAGGGGTAGTAGTAGTGGAAATTACTATAAAAGGCTATGAGAGTAGAGGTTGTGAAAGCAAAGGTTGCACAGGAAAAGGCTATGAAGTAGTGAGGTGACCTATGGAAAAGTTAAATGACAAAGGCTAGGATATAGGAATAAACCCATATGAATGGATGGGGATTTGTTGTATCCCAGAGGAGCTAGGATTGTTGTGATTGGATTGGATTAGAGAAGTGACCACATGTGTAGAGTTGGTCACGTGCACACTTGGAGTGGGTATACAAATAGAAAGTTAATTTTTATGATATTTGAATGACAATCTTGTGTTGGCTCTTAGGTAGCCACTAATGTAGAAACATCACTATTTATGATTAAAGATAGACTACGTAAGAAGTTGAGACCTTCAAGGTGATGACATAACATGGTTTGCACAACATCAAGAATGAGGCCAATAGTATCATCACTAAGGTGGTTCAACCCACAATACTGTGTCCCACTTATTGGCTAAAGTGGGACATTGAAATCAACATTTTTAACCAAATCTTCACTTTTTTGACACCTATAGCAGCTAAACCATTAAGAATTCAGAGATGATGCAAAGTAGTGATTTGTGAGATTTTGTGTGTAGATTCTCAATATTTATGTTAAAAAATTTAGAAATAAATTGTGAATTTTTTAAAGTAATTTTTAATAACTTATTTTTTAATAATAAACAACATTTTTTAAAAATGACATTTATGTCGTAACACAACTTTTTTAATAGAAAGGATAAAATTCTAATTTTTAAAATATAGATTTGTAACACCAATATCTAAGGCATGGATATTTTTTCATAATTTTTTGTTGCATTTTTTAATTAATTTTTGAAGTGAGACTAATTATAATTTGGACATAAGTTTATGTCGTATCGCATAACTTGTTTTGTATGTATCAAAATTTAATTTCTTTTTTTGAAACAAGGACATCAATCCTAGGGCACAAATATTTTTTAGAATTTTTTTCTCTATTTTTTTATTTTTCCACTTGTGTGGAATAGAGACCTTATTGTTTGGTGAAAAACTTATGTTCACTAGAAAAAAGAAAATAAATATATAATCAAATTAAATTATTCAAAATTATACTTTTTGGAAAGTGTATACAAAAGGGCTACATAATTAAAAAATATAATTTATAAATGACTTCATTTGACCCCCCCAAAATGTGAAGCAAAGTTGGTTTTTATCAGCATTTTGATAGGTACAGAAGAGACTCCATTAAGGGTTTAATTTAAGACTAGGAGGGTTCTATCCAAGGGGGTTTGATCTAAGGGGGTTTTATCTAACTCCTTTCAATTAAGCCACTTTAGATGGAACCCCTCAAGGCTTAAATTATATAATTTTTCTAAAAAATGTGTGATTTCAAGGAAAAATCAGGATGTCCCATAAGTGGGACATAGTATTGTGGGACATCCTAGGTGCAATTGAAAGTCCAAAAGGTGCTCATCTAGTTATCACACCTCAGCCTAGTTTCCCATATGGAGGGTGGTTTCGTGGTCAAACCCACCTCAATATCATAGTATTTTGTAGTAGGAGAGTTGGTAAAATAGGGAGAAAAGTGATGTTTGGGTCATAAAATAAATTAGAGAAGAGTGGTTCTAATAGGAGTACTAGTTGTTCGAAAACGAGGCATATTTAAGTTACAATAACTCCTACAAACAACTTTATAAAAAAAGAGAGATCGGGTTGTAAAGATCATAAAAGAGTAGAACCAATGAGCTTCACAACACACAATGCAAAGTGATGAAGAATATTGAAAAGATTAGGAGGTTTTTCTAGTGAACCAAGAATGAAAGATGTAAGTTTAAAGTTTCAGGTTCACCAAAATGTAATGTAGGGAAAAATGTTTTGCAAGTTTTTTTCTAGTTTAGTTGTTCAAACTTTAAAACTTTTTCCACATTACTCTATATAAGATTGTGTTTAACAAGTTTTAACTTTACTACTATAATAGAAAGCTAAATGAAACCTTATCTAGATAAATTTTTATTTTACTACTTAAGCTAAGTGAAAGAGAAGAAAGGAAATTGATTACAGATTTGTAGATTTTAAAATTTGTATTTACTAAAACATAAAATAGAATGAAAAACTAGAAAATGCAAAGAATGAGGAACCTGTGACCAGAAGATAGAGCTCGCTGTCTAGGATGTTGGCATGATGCATTGTCATCTATATGGCATGCTATAGTTTTAAAATGTTGCAAAACTCAATTTCCTATACCAATTTATATGTTTCTACACACAAGAGATAAAAAGACACAATAGAAGTATTCTAGAATATATCAGGGAAAATTAAATGCTAAAATAGAGGTTTATTAATTAACAAATGAAGTGACAAGGGAAAAAGAAGAGAAACAACAAAACCTCCATGCAGTTGTATTCTTCCAAATACCTGTAGCTAAGACAAGGGAAATGGTTGGGGCTACTTAAGAGCTTGCCACAAATGGTCAAGCCCCTATTTTGGTCTTTCAACCTCCACGATTAGCCAAATAGAAAAGATGGAGATTTGTGTGTGTCCTCTTATCCTATGTGCATCTAGGAATAATAACAGTGAGAAAAATGCTATGAATATTACTCCTAGATATACAAGGAGTAATAGACTAGTGTGTGAATGAACTTTGATAAAAGGAAATGAAAAGATAGCATGTGCCAAAGACACAACAATAGATTTTATATACATTATAAAACAAAAATGAAAGAGAAAGCTAGAACACTATCACATCATGCCAAGTAGAGAGATGAAAATCTACAATAACCACAAGCAATGTGTCCCCAAGAGTGCAAAAATGCCAAGGAAACCCAAGCTGAAATGTAGAGTGCTTACAAACCCTTCAAAGTTGCTAGTAAGTTTGTTGATCACATTAATAATGAGAGCTTCAACATAGAGAGCCAAGAGATTTATAGAGAGCTTGATCTTGAGAGCCAAAGAGTACAAGAGACTGATAGATTGTTATAAATTGATTCAAAAATGAAAATAAAGAGGTCCAAGGTCTAACCCAGCCATTGGGATTTGACTCAGACTAGTTACAAAGCTTGGACACTCAAAAATGTTGGAAAAAATGTTAAAAAATAATCATTATACAACAAAATATCAGAGGACACTAGCACATCACACAAGCATACATGCATCGCATTGGTGTCCAGGCAAAACAGGCTTCTAAAAGTTTATGACACCAAGGAAACATGAGACAAATGTAGGACTTCAACATGAGTATTTACAAAAGAAGAGGAAAGGAAACAACATAAGCATGAATTTGGCACCGAGGGTAGGAAAAAGATAAGGCAATGGTCAAATGAGCCTAAGAACATTCTAAGAGTTACAGGCACTAAAGCAAGTCCAAAACACAACGTGAAAATTGCAAGGGTATGCAATTTTTGATGTTGCAAGCTCATTAATGACTTTGTTGTGGCCTTTGACATGAATAAGCTTTTTAATATAGGAATTTTGGAATTCCTAAGCATGAAGTAGGATGCCAACAAATAAATGGCACACTTTATCACATGATGGAGGCAAGTCCTCTACTCTTCAACAAGGACACCAAACATGGATCATAGGGAGTTGTGTGACCTTTTCTTACATGCCCTTAATAGGGACACAAGAGAGGAGGTACAAAAATTGGCTTACAAGTCTTATGAAGAGGCTTTGGAAAATACTCTAATAATTGACCAAGATGCCATCAAGATAATAGAAGGAAGTCTGTGTAGCCAAGAAAAGGCTTGTCACTCAAAATTTTGCTATGCAAAACAACAAAATTTCAACAAAAATAATGCGTCTAATCCAAAAATACTAAAGAATAACATAAGTATGACAACATATGGGATCATAGATGTATTCCCCATTAAAAAACAACAATAACAATAAGGGATACAATAACAATTATGGTAAGAGCAATTATCTTCGCCAGAGTAATAAAAAATTCGATGGTGTAGATTATCCCCACAATAATAATAATTTTTACCAAAGGGATAACCGATAGCAAGGAAACCATCAATTTGAGGAAAATAGGTATGAACCATATCATCACCCTTGTGACCTTGAAAAATACTATTCATTCCATAAAGCAAGAGGTCCAAGGTCTAACCTAGCCATTAGGATTTGACTCGAACTAGTTACAAAACTTGGACACTCAAAAAAGTTTGAAAAAATGTTTAAAAACAACCATTATACAAAAAAAATATTGGAGGACACTAGCACGTCACATAGGCATCCATGCATCGCATTGGTGTCCAAGAAAAATAGGCTTCTAAAAGTTTATGACACCAAGGAAACATGAGACAAATGCAGGAACAACATGAGTATTTACAAAAGAAGAGGAAAGGAAAAAACATAAGCATGAATTTGGCACCGAGGGTAGGAAAAAGATAATGCAATGGTCAAATGAGCCTAAGAACATTCTAAGAGTTACAGGCACTAAAGCAAGTCCAAAACATAACGTGAAAATTGCACGGGTATGCAATTTTTTATGTTACAAGCTCATTAGTGACTTTGTTGTGGCCTTTGACATGAATAAGCTTTTTAAGATAGGAATTTGGGAATTCCTAAGCATGAAGTAAAATGCCAACAAATCAATGGCACACTTTATCACATGTTGGAGGCAAGTCCTCTACTCTTCAACAAGCAAACCAAACATGGATCATAGGGAGTTGTGTGACCTTTTCTTGCATGCCCTTAATAGGGACACAAGAGAGGAAGTACAAAAACTGGCTTACAAGTCTTATGAAGAGGCTTTGTAAAATACTCTAAGAATTAAGTTTGTGTAGCCAAGGAAAGGCTTGTCACTCAAAATTTGGCTATGCAAAACAACAACATTTCAATAAAAATAATGTATCTAATCCAAAAATACTAAAAAATAACGTAAGTGTGACAACATATGGGATCATAGATGTATTCCCCATTAAAAAACAACAATAACAAAAAGGGATACAATAACAATTATGGTAAGAGAGATTATCTTGGCTAGAGTAATAAAAAAGTCAATGGTGTAGATTATCCCCACAATAATAATAATTTTTACCAAAGGGTAACCGATAGTAAGGAAACCATCAATTTGAGGACAATAGGTATGAACCATATCTCACCCTTGTGACCCTAACAAATAATATTCATTCCATAAAGCAAGAGGACACTGTTAGGGTTAGTCGGCAGATGATATCAATTAAATGCAAATAAAGATTAAACAAAGGAATGGAAAATACACAGAAATAATAACAGCAAGAGATAATTTTAACGTGGTTCACCCAAACTCGGGCTACATCCACCAACATAGAGTCCAATATTATTATCCAGTAAATCTAACCGATTACAACCATCAATCCTTGCAATTTAATACTGCTACAAATGCTACAATACAATATCAAAAATCCCACCTGCAACATACATCATAGCCGCTTATAACAATCTTTTTGGAAGCTTCAAGAATTGGGGTTTTACAATGTCATTTTTTCTTTTGTTGGTTAACAAAAATTAACCGATTCTGAATGGGCAAAAAGAGGGAAAAAATTTGGGGGTTGTGCCCTCGAACCCCCGCTCGAGGCCCGGCCTTGCCCTGAACCCCGGCAAGGATACGTTACGAGTGTACAATACTTGCATGATCAGTCGCCACATACCAACAAACACAACACATAGACGTGATTGGAGTATAATAGATTAATCTCAAAACTCCCCAAGGATTAACAATAAGAATGACCCCCTTTCACACAATTTGCAGATGGCGATGAATTTAGAAACCATTGTAGTTTCTCTCTAAATTATTTGACAAACAGTTTCCAATTAGATCTAAATGTAAGAATCACGTTGTGTAGTCCTTGCAAGTCTCACACCACAAAAATCCTCTACTTCTACATAGTAAAGTGGTTGATCATCAGGAGGATAAAATTAAAGAGCAACAATAGGAAAACCAACAAATAAAATGATTAACTATTGTATAAGACAACAACTACTATATTGGATACCAAATTAATGAAATAAATCTATACCTTGCATTGATTGGTTATTGGATGTTTTTAGTGAACATCCAATCCACATATAGATTGGATATATTATTGAAAACTTATCCTCAACTGCCTCAAATGACACTTAGATTTGATACCCATGATAGTATTTTTCAAGGACCGTGTAGGATTCAAACTTAGGATCACCCATTTGTTACTAAGGTGCTCTACCACTGAGCTTCTGACCCACTTTGTGACTAGTCCATCTTCGATCTAGGTATGGCTCATTCTCCAACAAAAAAAGACAAAATAAATCAAATAAAAATGGAAAAGTAAAAGAACCAAAGACATTTTTATAATATACATATGGAAAAACTAATAAGGTCCAAACCCAAGAACCCTTTCAAATCCAATATGTTGGTTCCCAAATTTGCATGCATCAAACTCTAAAGACTTGCCATTTCTTATGATCAAGGTGGGGATTTGCCCACACTTATCTCCCCTGCACTTTAGGCTCTTCCAAACCTAGGGGGTATCCGCTTACAACAACATCAGATGTATCCTTCATCACACCAAGCAGATAGTGTTCTCATGTATGTAAATCAAGATGTGTAAGATGAAAACCGGATTGGCAATGTTCCTGATTTATCTTCACAGTTTAAATCGGAGAACATAGAAAACCTAATCTAAAAAAAATTAAAAAAATGAAATGTTTTAAATGATTTGATTTCAAAATGTTGGGTTTCATGGACCTTTGGGCAAATCAACTCCATATCAGTGCTTTATTAGGGCAACCGAGTCAAGACTAGACAATGTAGATGTTTCCTCATGATAATAGATACTCGTATCCAGAGGATTGAAACAATAAGATTACTGCCTCACAGTAACCTATCCAAGAGAGAGAATCATCTATGACCATATGCTTCACTAATCCCTTGGTATTACACACTTTTCCCCATATATGATCTAAAGCAAATTTAATCTACTCCTTGAATAGATACAAAAAATCAGACATCTAACATAGCAAGTGTAATTGAAGAACTTAGAAACCCTTAGCAACTTTGTTCAAAAGGAAAATTGCTAATACCCAAGGAGACAGTCATAAATAATTCACACAAAATATGTTATTCATATAACTCAAGCTGGAAAGAAAATTATCATTCGGAAATTTATTCATATACAAGTTGAATTTATCTGTGCAGCCTAAATCAAGTCACCTGCTCTTGCAGAGATCAACTCCCCCAAATGTGTGGTCACCTTGTGTCCAGAGTCCAGAACCCCCTTTTTGATGTCCCCTTATTACAATCATGCAGGCTCTATATAAAGAAAAACTATGTTGGCCAAGACTTCCCGTCAAACACATTTTTAAATTAATATTTGCAACTTAGGAATTTGCATCTTTTTCTTGGATTGGCTCTTGGTGGTAATATGTTTTTTACAATCAATTTGGTCCATTGAACTGAGATTGATGCTCCTATGAAATTTGTTTTCCTCCTTCAAGATTGTGAAATTCTATTCATTTGATTCATTCAATTTCTTCCTCGGGACTGTAAAACTCCAGTTGTTTATATTCCCGTGCATAATTTTCCTCCACCAATAAGAGCAAAAGGTTTATAATCAGTTCCTGTATGTCTATTTTGCCAAAACTGGCCAATAGAAGGCCTTAGCACACTAGCACACATCTGGGGAAGGAGAGTGAGGTGGGTTGTGCGCTGGTGCGCTCAGCCTCAAAATGCCTTCATTTTGTCCATAAGGCATAAACATTATAATTATAATGTTTATACTATAATATTTTTCATCAAAACAACATATTTTACTTGCCAATTAATTTCTTCTTATTACTGGGTCGTTTTTTTACAATGCTAGGCATTTTTGGCAATTTCAACACTCAAAATCCATCACAAACATGATTAAAATCACTGCCCTGGTATTAGTAATGATCAGTGGGTGATTTCAGACCATGGAGCAACAATTTTTCAGCCAATAAAAGCCCCCAAAATCTTGTCGTAAAGCCAAAAATGTGAGAGTTGTTCATCCGACAACAATATCTGCTTGAATCTGCCCAAGAAAGCTTCTGAGAAACCTCCACAAAGATGAAAACACACCAATCTTCATTACAAAACTAATCTCAGACCATAATCTGCTCAGAGGAAGCCAAAGCGCACAAGCACATGCCAGAAGAAGGGAGTGGGTTGTAGCCTAGAAATACATTTATTTTGCCTTAAACATTATAAAATAATGTTTACTTTATAATATTTATTATTTAAATTATTAAATATACCAATAAATGTTTTTTTTTTTTAAATTGCATTTTTTAATTTAGGCAAATGGCAATTATTTAATTTCTTTTTCCAAGCAAACGATGCATCTTCACCACGGGCACACGGGATATCCAAGAGGCCGTGAAAATTTGTGTAGGGTCATTATCAATTATTTAGAACATACCCATTTCCTCAAAATTTGCATCGCCAAAAGATTTTTGGGACCTCCTTTGTAAACTAGCTTGCCAGACATGTTTGCCGCAATTGAAACACATTAAAATAATGCATCATATAGACTCTGTCTTTGATGAAAATCAAACTGGAGATGGTTTAGGCCAAAACAAGAAATGGATCGCCTTTAGAATTTTGAAATTTGCAACTTTCCAAGACACTAAATCTAGCCCAGTCATAGTCAGAAAAGCATTAAATAGCCCATTAGAATTCATCCAGGAGGCGTGAAACTGAACAGGCACACTACCATATGCACCAAAAAACTTTCTACCATATGGATTTTCAAGATGACTTCTGAGTTGTGAAATTTTAATCAGCAAAGATGGGCTCCGGGGTAGATTGAACAGTATGTTGACCTAGCCTCTGTCGACTCATCGAGAAGAGATAGGCACTTCAAATTTGCAAAATTTAAAGGTGCCATCACAATATAAAAAAGTGAGCTCAGTCCATTGCTCGTCTTGAGGCACTTTTTAAAACTTTTTGAAATTGAGGAGTTTTAGGAATGACAAATATAAATTGGCAAGTTTGCATTAAGAGTCTTAATAATAAATCTAGCATCTTAGTCCAATAAATATAAGTCACATTTCCCAACGAACATCCACAATGAATAAAATAAAATGTGCTAGAAGGAACTTGAGTTTCTCACGAGTGCTTTTACTAGATGTTTTTCATATACTATGTCCTCCATAAGTAAATATGTACCCTACTTTCTCTTAGGCCCAAGTTTGAACACATTTTATATGTAGGAGAAACTCAGACATCATCATTCTTCACCTAAGACTGATTTAAGTTCAAAACATTGTGAAGACTGATTTAAGTTCAAAACATTGTGAATGCAATCAATAGGGGTTATTCTTAAACTACACTCGATTCAATGGTCAAAGGTAGCCAATAAAAGTAGGATAACGATTTACCACT
The DNA here is from genome assembly GCA_027924645.1 of Cunninghamia lanceolata. Classification (NCBI taxonomy): domain Eukaryota; kingdom Viridiplantae; phylum Streptophyta; class Pinopsida; order Cupressales; family Cupressaceae; genus Cunninghamia; species Cunninghamia lanceolata. The sequence continues at coordinate 823,980 of BSBN01001298.1, forward strand.
TTTTGATAGGAACAATGTATAAAATTGCTATTGATTGTTTAATTACTGAAGAGTGATATTTAAGTAGAATGACCAATAGGTACTCACGTTGCCCAAGTATCTTGATTTTGAAAGGATTAGAAAAAAATAAGATAAAAGGATTGAGAATAAAGAAACGTTAAATTGATTTAGATGCCTCCATAACCATAAACACTTGCATGAGAAACTGAAGCCAGTAGATTTATCTATCGATATGATCTCTTTGGTGATTATTACAGACTATGTTCCAATGGAACTCATTTTATTTTTGTGGTGATAGAAAATCATGTAGCTAATGATTATGAATGAAGTCGACCTAAGGATAACACGATACAAATGATGAAAAAGAGGAAGGTTCTGCTGATGGTAGCGATGTAAAATAGGTTGTTGCAAAGAACAACAATTTGAGGTGTAAAAGGGATGTTGACCTTATAGATAATAAAGTAGTTCATATTCAAAATGCCATATCCTCTAATAAGGATGATGCTAGAAAAGAGAGAATGTTTTAGAGCCCAGTATTATGGTGAAGAGAATATGCAAGCAATTGGTTTTATCTCTCACATAAATCTACCAGTCCTTGAAGTTGGCTTATATTATATTATAAATGTGTCAAGAATCATAAGTATATCATGGTGAATAAGTATATTTTAAACCAAGTTTTGACTAAGTCTCAAGGGTCTTAAATCTTAAATGTCATTGTAAATAAATGAGTCCAAATGAAGTCTTTCGGGATTATTGTATAAATCTGATGTAGTAGATACAGAATTAGAAATAGAGTCAGAGAACAAAAAATTGTATTAATCTTGCTATAAATAAAATTTTGTTTTGTTTATTTATGAGTGAAGAGTACTGAGCAAATTTGTGTTTGTAATTGAATTAGAAGGATCGATGGTTCAGAAAACTAGTAATAATTAGAAAATTTGTTTGGAGAGAAGCATATGTGAGATTCGGCAATCTTGACTAGCACATGAAATATGGTGGAAATGCTTGTTGGATTTTAGTAGTAAAGATTCCTTTGAAGTTTGCATAGTCACAATTTGGTTTGTGTAAATACTGGTCTAATTGTTGATAGTTTAAAGTTGAACTCATCTCTTCTGTGAATCGAGCACAAATTCTCCGGAAAACTCTCACTCGATCTCTTTCCTCTGATTTTTTTAATAACCTGGTTAGTTTTAGTGGTAACTTAAAAAAAGTTAAACTTCATTTAGATTAGAATAGATTTTTTTTAGATTAAACGTCATTCTAGCTGACCAAATTTAAACAGTTAATATCTGATTTCATCCTAGGCTAAACATTGAGTCACAGAAATTTTAGAAAAATCATATTTAAATACCCGTGAACAACCCAAAAATTGTTAAAAGCACATTAAATCGAACGACTTAAAATTTAGATTCTCATAAAATCACAGGAGGTCTCTTGAACAAAACACTACACGTAGACCTTTGGGTCATTTTAGTGAACCAAGTAGTTTTTATCTCCTTTAGTGAGAGGTATAGCACATTTATGTTGTTCCTAAATTACTGTCATTTCAACAATATAAATGGTTGTAAGTTTACTAATCTCATTCTCTTACTCATGTTGTTTATGCGTACTTAAAAATTAAATTGTAATACAATCTATTGAAATAACAAGAATTATTGTGATTATGATAAAAGGTCGACTTTGAAGAGTGGATAGAAAAAGAACATCATGGGTGATGGTGTTGGTGTATGCACCCTAGCATAACATGAATATAGTTCATCTCTATCACGATATCATGTGTTTGTTGCAATCACTTTAGGGAATTTTACTTTTTCTACACTTTATTCGTCTATGTAATTGACATTTTCTATAGTAGGAAGGAAACAAATAGACTTAGAGATCTACATGCAAAAAATAAAATTACAAGGAGGTTATAGTAGAAAGTATAATATTAACCATTCAATACCATGCATTCTAGTCTCACAAAAATCTCTTCTCTTGTTACAACATTTCAACAAGTACTGCTTGATACTTATTCTAATGTGAGGATTATCTCTATAATATATTATTTTATAGTTTGATTTTTTTTAAGAAAGAAGTGCTTTTGTTTAAGGTCTAGTTGCTCTAATTTTTAATAGATTTATTGAATCTCCAATTACAGTACACCTTCCTCTCCTCTATTTCAATTAATGGCAAAAATTTGTAAGATAAAAGTAGCTAGTAGTATAAGGACAAAATGCCTTGGTTGAGATGCTTGCTCTAAGATGGAATAAAGTAAGCCTTTCATAATACATCCATACTTAAGATTTAGTCCTTTTAATTATAAGGTCTACCGTGTAATCTTCAAGTTTTTTTTCTTTAAATTTTCATGAATGAATCTCTTGTGGGGTGCCAAGCAATGTTGGAGGATACTTAAATACTTTCCATTTTGAATTGATAATTACTTATAAATTATTAATTTACATTGATTTTGGGTCTTGAAGTACTCAAAAGATACCAACTATTTTAGAGAGGCTACTGATGAGACCATAAATTGTCTCATCTATTAGTCAAATAAAAGCATCTCTTTTGCACAATTAATGTCATTGCATGTCTTAATGATATTTCATGTTTTATCTTGTAATCAACAATTAGTAGATTAAAGAATAAATTTTGTCAAGTTGGAGTGCCAGAAAACTTCCTACAAAGAAGCACGAAAAGAGAAATTTAAAAATGCAATATCAATAAAATGGTGATATCTCCCTCATTTCTTAATGAAATTTAGAATTTTAAAATGATCTGGAAAGCTCAGAACAAGGGAAATAAAATTCAGAAAGAATTTGAGAAAGTTCATCGAAATAAGCGATCAGTTTATGACAGAAAGTGACTGAAATATAAGTGGTGTGATAGAAGGCAACTAGATTGGAGGAAGAAGATATTAGTTTGTCTCCCCAAGAATAAGATCTTAGATCCATATTCTTGGTAGATTTCTTAAGAATAAGAACTATATAAATGCATTATAAACAAGAATTCAAGATGGGGAGAGTTTTATAAAATAATATAATTCAGTATTTTAGTAGTAATAGTTGTATGTAGTTTCATTTCTTAGTTTATTTTCCAATAGTCTTTCCATTCCTTATTTTTATTTATATTTCTAGAATTTCCCTTTACAAGCTTCTTAGGATAGATAGGATTTCAATATTTCCATTTACAAGCTTGTTTAATTTGTTTCATGCATTTGCTTTCAATCTTATTTATAGAAAAAGACTTTCATGCAAATTATTTCTTCTCCCTTTTGTATATCGCCATGGACACTGCCCTGGATTGACATTTATAATTAAATGATGAGGACTATAGCGACCCTCATCATTTTTGGCATCATTGTCGAGGATAGGTGTCATTAGGGAGTTGTTGATCTAGTGACAGCATGTCAAAAAAAAAATTAGTTTGCCAAGTCTTTTAGGTTTATTATTTTGAAACCCCCCCAAAACAACAAATCCAGAGGAAGAGGTTTTTGTATGCAAAGAATGTGACAACTCTTGTGCAACTTCCTCAACTAGAGGACCATGGCTTCAAGTCCCAGCAAAGAAAAGTTTATTGAAGAAAGAGACATTGATGGCCTACTACTTGCAATAGGTGATGAGTACAATGAAGAAATCTTATCTCTACTGGAGGATCTTGTATGGTGGAGTATTATTTGGATGCCTTCAAAGTCTAAGGAAGGATACCAGATTAGATATTTGAAGGACAAAGAGCTACTCTAGTTATGCATGTACCAGAATGTGAGGAAGAGTTGCAAGATCTTTCCAATCAGCCCATGCATCTACTAGAATTAGAAATTATGGAGAAGGCTACCATTTCAATGGAAGGTGAAGCATTAGAGCTAAAATATTCAATCATCTTCTTCTCATGGTTTTCTTCTTCTTTCAAAAATTTGAATGCATGGATCCATATTTTGAGAAAAGGAAGTTATTTTCTACAACCAGTTAATAGTTTTATGTAACCTATCTCTACATCGTTGAGTAGAGTAGGATAGGGTAGGTTTCTTTTATGCAAATAAGTGATTTGCACATGTTATTTCCTCTTCTCTAAAGCTATAAACATGCACATTTCTATACAAGTTGCTGCTCCCAAGAACTCTTGTAGATATTATGGCATTTGAAGACATTCTAGATCTCTCTGGAGCTGACCATGGAGAAAAGATAGCTAGCTCCAAATAGCTCTAGCAGCTCTGAAGTAACTCAGAACATCTTCATAATCGACCATGGAGAAAAGACAACTAGCTCCAGACAACTCTGAAGTAACTTAGAACATCTATAGAGCAACTATAATAAAGGTGAAGAGATTAGGCTCTAGAAGTTCACTATGAGTTGCATGAGGACCTGCAACCTATTAGGTGTGAGGGAGATGATGAGACCATAAATCGTCTCATCTATTAGTCAAATAAAAGTATCTCTTTTAAACAATGTTCCATTGCATGTCTTAATGATATTGCATATTTTTCCTTGTAATCAACAATTAGTAGACTGAAGAATAAATTTTGTTAAGTTGGTGCACCAGAAAACTTCCTAGAAAGAAGCATGAAAAGAGGAAGTTAAAACATAGTCTCAGTAAAATGGTGATATATCCTTCATTTCTCAATAAAATTCAAAATTTCAAAATGATCTGGAGAGATAAGAACAAGGGGAATAAAACCGAGAAAGTAATTGAGACAACTCATCAAAATAAGTCATCAGCTTATGATAGAAAGTGACTAAAATAAAAGTGGTGTGATAGAAGGCAACAAGATTGGAGGAAGAAGATATAGTTTGTCTCCCCAATAATAGTGTCTTAGATCCACATTCTTGGCGAATTGATTAAGAATTTAAGAATTCTATAAATGCATTGTAAACAAGAATTCAAAATGGGGAGAGTTTTATAAAATAATATAGTTTAATATTTTAGCAGTAATAGTTGTTTGTAGTTTCATTTCTTAATTTATTTTCCAGTAGTCTTTCCATTCCCTATTTTTATTTAAATATTTCCATAATTTCCCTTTACAAGATTCTTAGGATAGATTTGATTTCAACATTTCCATTTACAAGATTCTTATATTGAATTTGATTGTAGTGGGGTTTAATTTGTTTCATGCATTTGCTTTGAATCCTATCTGTAGAAAAAGACTTTCATGCAAATTATTTCTTCTCCCTTTTGCATATCACCATGGACACCACCCTAGATTGACTTTTATAATTAAATGATGACGACTACAATGACCCTCATCAGCTACTAGTATTGAATAGGGTTGTTATTTTGTTGGGGTTTATATGTCTTCAATTTTTTATACACAATGGTTCTTGTATACATAAATCATGATTTTTTTTATGTCAATCCATATATTTTTCTTATTCATTTTAATTTGGCTTTCTACATATTTACTTTGGCTTTCTACATATTGACTAATTATCATATTGGTGTAATACTCCTAAGAAACCTCATGTCTAAAGAAAGAATTGCCAAACAAGAAGGTGCCTAGTATGACAATATGAACACAAAAATAACTCCAAATGTTTTCATCATGGTCCAAGGATAAATAATTGAATCACTTCTCCTTAAAAAACTAAAAATGATGTAGGTAAGAAAAATAATGACTAGAAATAGCCTCGATCATTCAGAAGATATTTCCACCTTCTAGCCTCAACTACAGAGGCAGTTCTAAACAAGATCGTATCATCAACAAATTGTTGTATGATTGAAGGTTGGGCTATGGAAGTCAGTCTGACCCCTTGAGGGGAGCCATTCCTCAACATATTATAGATGTTTCTTCCCAAGACTTCTGCCATAATGATAAAAAGATAGGGAGATAAGGGGTCCCCTTGTCTAATTCCCTACCAATAGGAAAGAACTGACACGAGAATCTATTTACAAGAATAGAGAATCTAACAGTGGAAATACACTCTTTTACGAGGCTAATGACTTTATCTTGAAAACTAATTCTCTAGAGAACTTTAAACAAAAAATCCTAGCTAACTCTATCATGAGCCTTAGAAATATCAAGTTTAAAGTCGTACCTGGGATATTACTCTTGGATATGGAGTGGATAACTTCATGGGTGGATATGGTTGAATTGAGAATTTGTCTACCTGGGACAAAACTTTTCTGATTAACAACAATAATTTTGTCCAACAGAGGTTGCAGTCTGAACACCATGATCTTAGTAAATATCTTATAGACTATATTACAGAGGCTTATGAGTTTGAAATCAATCATGGAAGTACGATCAGTCTTTTTAGGCACTAGAGCTATGAATGTGTTGCTCAATTGCCATAGAAGCTTCCCAATTCTAAAGAAATCTTTAGCAATATTAATAACATCCTTTCCAAAAATTTCCCAAAACTCTTGGAAAAAAATGGGGGGGAAACCATCTAGCCTGGGAGCCTTGAGTACCTTTGGATAGAGAAAACCACAGTCCTAACTTCTTCCTCCATGACTAGTTTTGTCAAAAGATAGTTATCCTCCTTAGACAGAAAAGTGGGGATAGCACTCAACAACGTTTCTTCTTCAAGGGGGGTGAAATTAATAGGCTAGGCTATCGGTAGAGATTGAAAATACCTAGACGCAAAATCCCCCATTTGTTCATCCAAGCTAGCTTCCATACCTTCCTCATCCAACAACCTAGATATAGTGGTTCTTTTCTTATGTCTCAAAGTAGATTGATGGAAGAAGTATTTGTATCTCCTTCCTTCAACCATTGGATACAGGATTTCTGCTTCCAAAAGAGCTTGTCTTCCTAAAGAACCAAAAACCAGTCCTTAGATAAGGATTTTTCCAGAGGGAAAATCCCCTCCAAACTGTCCCCCTACTCTATTCTGGTCTAAATTTTAGACAGTCCATTGGCCAAGGCCTTTTTTTCTTCAAAACATTCCCAAAGGAGAATCGATTCCAACCTTTCACACGGTTTTTGACATTAATGAGTTTTTGGGCCAATCTCAACATAACCGACCCTTAGATTGAAATTTTCCACCAGTTGGATAAGCAACCCTTGAAGTCCGGGTGAACAACCCACATCATTTCAAACCTAAAAGGATATGGTCCTTTGTGAGTTCTTTCCTACAAGTTCAACAAAAGAGGGTTGTGATTTGAACCAATTCTAGGGAGGGCCTCCAGCTTGAGGAAGTTAATAGTATTCTAGTTTGAATAGATAAGGACCCTATCTAGCTAAAACTTGGATGAGGTGGTCTCCTTTCCGCCTATTAGACCAAGTGAAAGATTGGACAAAGAGTTTAATGTCCATAAGGCTGACATTATTCAGAAACTCTGCGAAATCAACCATTCTATCAGAATAGTCCATGATACCTCCTAGTTTTTCCAAAGGAAAAAGAGGGGTATTGAAGTCTGTCACAACCATCCAATGGAGCATTTTGAAATGGTTAATTTTAGAAAAAAAAATTAATCCCAAACCTCCTTTCGGCCCACTCCAAAATTTGGGGCATAAACATTAACCACAGACTAGTCATTGTCTCGAAAGGAGAAAGAGACTTCCAGACAATGCCTAGTGTGGGTAATAACAGAGCCCTTCAAATTGTGTCCCCACATAGTAACAATGTCGCTAGATGCCCCTTGAGCTCAATAATAGAAAAAATCTTATTAGGCCAAATATTATAAGCAACCAGTTTGAAATTACCTTCAGACATCTTGACTTCTTGTAACAACAAAATATCAATCTTGTTTTCAAAAATACAGTTTTGACCAAAAACTATTTGTGAGAACTATTTAGTCCTCTAATATTCCAAGAGAGAATTTTCATTTCTTCAACTTCTAAGAAGACATCTACAAAGTGATTTATCTTCCATTTGTTATCTCCTTAGCAATCTCACATTGTCTAGTTTGGATATGTGAAGGTCTCCCAGACTTCAAATCAACCTCAACATCAGCGGTCTTCCTACTATGTCCTTTACCCTTCCTTTTAGTTGTAGAACAACCCCCAGAGTCACTGGTAGGTTTACTTGTTCCATCCCCTAGGGATGGGGAGAAAGTTTCCCCCAATGTGCTTTTACCTAATGAAGACCCTCCTAAATTCTAAGGGGAACTAAGGACTTGGGCCTATTCCATTATCTGCTCTGGGGGAGCCCGTGCTTCTGCCCCTTCCACTATAGAGCCTGGGATCTCACCCTCTTCTCTTTCAGAGGTTGTCCCCTATATATCCAAGACAGTCGATTCTGTCTTCTAGGGATTATTGTCTGACTTATGTACTGCAACATTTTGGATTCCCAATTGTTGCTCTTCATTTCTGTTGTTTGTACGATGTTTGTAAAACAAAGCTTGACTCTCCTCAACTTTCTCCCCCATGGTTTGAACAGGGCCATGCATAATTTCCTACCTAAGTTTTCCTTCTGAGGTCTTCGCTAGGGAAGTAGGAGTAGAAATGATAAGATTTGAGATATCCTCCTTAAAAGGATATTCCTCTGAATCCTCCTTCATCTTTTCCACATATTCCTTAGGCTTGGGAATAGGTCTTTTAGGGACACAACACTTAGTTATGACATGACCCGACTTCATGCAAATTTGACAGAAGACCCGAGAGTTCTCATAGAGAATACTCTAGGTCCACCTCCCAAATTTAGACTCCAGGATGACGGAAGTTGGGAGGGTTTTAAGGATGTCCACATTAACACAAAATCTTGCGTAAATAAGCCTAGATTTTTCCTTGGTGACCTTATTCACTGTAACATAATCTCCAAAAGAATTACCAATCCAAGTAAAAAATTCTTCATCCCAATATTCAAGGGGCAACCCCAATTGCCTTACCCATACTGGAGCCAACTATTTCAGATTTGCCTTAGGGTCAAACCAGGTCTCCAATTACACATAGAAAGAGAATGCTTCCCATATAGCCATGGACTACCTGATAAAACATGAAGGAGATCTTCTTTAGAAATAAATTTAAAGAGAAACATACAACCTGTCGTGGCGCTAACTGAAATACTGGCCTTAAGCTACCATTGAGTTGCAATCCACCTTTCGACAAGGTCAATGTTGGGGTGATAGGAAAAAAAACTTGCCCACCAACGTGATTTCCATTTTTGACACCACCTGTTGGATAGTAAAGTCTCGCATCTTCAAAGCATTCCTTCCTCTGACTCAAACAATAGAGGGATCGTCATCCCACTAGCTTGACTAGAATGATCATTTCCCATAAGGGCAGCTTTCCAACCCTCAGGCCCTAAACCCAAGGCTAAAATCACGTGTTCAGTGGTGCTACCCATGACAGTATCGGGTACACCTTGCTCAGGGAGGGGTGAGGGGGCCACGAGGACCCCCCGCTGTCTACTACCATTTCCACTCATTCAAATTCAAAAAGCTATTTTGAGTGGAGAAGTTACAGAGTTGAGTGGAGAAGTTACAGAGTGCAGAGCTCATATTCATTAACAATTTATGTTACACCAATTGTAATATGTTATATGTTATTGTGGACTTGTTTTGTTATTTTTTAGAACAATAAATCTGTGAGATATGGTGAAATTGCCTATGACAAAACTAAACTACACTTCTTATTTTGTTCTTTTTCTAGAACACTAGATTTATTAAATTTAATGAAATTGCCTATTACAAAACTAAGCTATAGTTCTTTATGTGAGAAAGGATACATTAACGGGAAGTAACATTTTCTAACAACTATAATTGTGAAAACAAGAGCATGTAAGCCAAAGGAATGAAAGAAAAACATAATATGAACTTACAGTCGATAACGTCAATTACGGTTGATAGTAAACTACAAAAAACTATAAGAGGTTGTATAAAAATTCTATACAAGGTTGTAGAAAAAAGCTAGTAGAAGATAGAATGCATTTATAGACATGTCATCCATTAAACTGATTGTCCTTGATTTATGCAATCATGTTTAATTAGATGATATTGAATTGTGTTGCATCATTTCATTGGTTAATATAATGAAGTTAGGATTAAAGCAACTAAGATTGAGTAATGAACATCTGGATTTGGATGTATTTGAATATGTTGACAATAAATGCATTTATTTGGTCTTGTTTTTAACATTTTCTACATTCTTTGCTGACTTCATTGGTGAGCTTTACATATATTTTCTTATGGTTAGAGGCATTCATGGTGGAAATGACTAATTGTTGAACATATATTACATCATTAACTGGTTGTAATGGACATGTTGACATCTTTAATTTCTTCATCCAATAGTAGTCTTACACCTCTTTTATGTGGAGGTAGTGTTGTTCTTATTCTATTTGTACTATGTATAGTCCTTGCAGACACCCCAAATTCACCTCATCGATTTCCCATAATTATTCCCAAATTAACCATTTTCTGCCATTTAATCCCATTTCCTGTAATTAATTAATGTGACTAATTTAATGTCGTAATTAATTAATGTGACTGACCTAATTAAACTTTGCCCCATATTCCCATATCTAATGTTAATGTAGCGTATGAAAAACTACTCCTCAATTGAACGTATCAATCAAGGGAGCTTTTCACTATCTTCACATTTGAGTTCTATTATCTAATGTTTAAGACCTACTCTAGGTCTACAGAATCACTCTATGCACTAACATAAATAAAGCAAACTAAACTAGACACTTACACAAAAGAAGGAAATTGATTATAATGTTGGAAAATGAACAACTGTATACATAATATTGAAAAATGAAATATGGAAATCACAAGACAAGAGATGAAGGAACCTGGAACCTAAAGATGTAGCTCACTACCCTAGATGACAGCGCGCTGTGAGGACGTCTGCGCTAAGTGCTAGTGTCCTTAAATCCAAAAAAATAATTTTTTTTCCCAAAATAGATTCTAGATCCCTGCATAGCACAATAATATGCAAAAATATAACCTAGAAGTATTCACGTAATACTAGAAATGAAAATAAAGTATTTTTCAAGTGAAATAAAACTAAATGAAATAAAATGAGAAAAAGGGAGAAACACCAACAAAACCTCTGTGCGTTTGGGTGTCACTCCTCAAGAAACCTGTTGCTAAAATAGAAGAAGAATATTGTGTTGTTAAGGAGCTTGCCTCAGTCAAGCCCTTGATTTGGTCTTTCAACCTCCACGAGAAGCGAATGATAGAGAGTAGAAAAATAGAGTGTGTGCTCCTATCCTACTTGTGTCTAGGAACTTAGAGCAGTGACAATGAAAATAATCTAGGAGTAACTTCCCTAGTCTACGAGGAAGAATACCCTAGAACATACACGAGGAAAAATAAATGGATGGTGGTCTAAACCATGAAATTGCAAAACAAATGAAACAAAGCTATATATTCAAATATGTAATATTATTCAACAATAGAAAATAATGTTATCATCTTGGATAGCAAGAAGGAGGCTGCAACTCCTTGAGGGTTGGAATTTGGTGCAAACAACTTCAAAACCCCAAGGAAGAGCCTTCATAAATGATCAAGTTGTAAGAAGAAATCACAAGGACAATGCTACCATTCTGAAGAGCATGAAATCCTCAATATGCTATTGTAGATCTCAAATACAAGAGAGCCTTCACAAGATTTTTATCAAAGTTGCAGAACAAAAGCCAAAGGAGCGCATGAGAGGTTACCCAAAAACATTTATTCTTGTTTGAATGAGAGGGAAGGGTGACTCAACATGCAAGAGGAGAGTGTCGTTCGAAGTCGTAGAGACATTACAAGAATATCTCGAACAACAAGAGATGCTCAATGTGTATCAAAAGTAGCTCACTAATCGTTTGTCACTCGCGAGATGATAACGTGGCGCGCAAATGTCTGAGCTAAGTGCTAACATGCGAGTGAATCTACCTTAGAATTTCATGAATCATCTTCAGACTAGGAGAATCACAAAGCACTCAAATATATATTTTTTAAATTGAGAAAAAAAGAAGCTAAAAATAAGCCTAAAATACACAAAGAGAAAGCATGCACCCAAGCAGTCACCAAACGTAGTGTGAAACTACAAGGGTATTAAATTTTTTATGCTACAATTAATTAATTAAATACATGCTAAATTGCATGTATGCTTATCTTTCTCTTTAGTTATATATGTTCAAACTTGTAGTGTCTACGTAAAGTAGAGCCCTTACCCGCGCCCAATGTCAAAATGACAATAATGGCGTAGATTAGAGATAATAGGGTTGTAAGCCCAATCTTACTTCAGTGGAACAATAATTCTAGTAGTATTAAACTTATGTCCTCTCTTGAGGTAGCATAGACTACTGATAGAATGCAGTAACCTCCATGCTTTTATACTAAAAAGAATGTACTCTTGAAATAGGAAACATAGGGACTATAAAAGATAAATATGAAACCAACACAATCCATGTAGAATAAATTCACACTCTCAATATACTTGCATTAAATCATTATTATATTAGGAGGATTTACAACACATTCATTGTATCATGAATAGTAAATATATACACCTAAGAGAATGTTATGACGATGATACACATACTTGAGTAGGCGAGTGAACTTTTCTTAGTATTCATTCATAGTTAAATCACCTTGTTTCAGATTCTTAAAGTCTATAAGCTTTTGGTCATTAAATAGCTGAGGCAACCATCTTTGCCTAAAAAGTTCCACAAACCTGTCCCAGGTTAAACTCGTAGACCTCAAGCCTAACTCCATTTTCTTATTTATCCACCATGTGGATGCTTCACCCACCAACTAGATCTCATCATTAGGGAATTTGATAGTGCATCTTGGTAAGTAAGGACTAGAAGTGAATGACATGGTCCTTAACACAATTTGTATTGCCTTGTTTTCATTGAACTAATTTAAACAAAGTAACTTTCAAACTAATGTTGACTTGAAAATGTTGAGTGAAAGAGTTGGCTAATTCAGTGTAATAATGGATAGGGCTATGATGGAGTGCACGCTTTATGTAGGTTACTTTTGATTGGGTTTTTTTAAGAATTGAGTTTTGGTGGGTCAAAAATAGAAAACAATCATTAAACTGTGCGAGATGCTCAGTGGGTATCTGTTGGGAGCAATTAATTCAGAGGCTCCTCTGGTAATAAAGGCCAAGCAAAATAGTGAAGTTAAGAAATGTTATTTTTTTTGGTTCAATATGCAATATAGTAGGAATGGTTCCTCCAAAGTGAGTATGGATGCTCATGAATCGATTCATAAAAGATTCTCTTCATTTTAGCCAAAAAAAATCCTATTTGGTTCATTCATTTTTGCTCCTGCCACTTTTTTTCTTTGTCTTTGTTTAATTTAGCCGATAGGCTTTTATATGTGAGTATTATAGTGCTCAGAATTGTCTCACGCTGTAAAAAATATTCACTTCACTAAATTTTAAACTCGTCAATTATTCCTATCAGCGTCAGGGCTTAAATTTGATGGTCGTATGACCGTATTTAGTCATTTTAGCCGTAAAATACAATGAACTTGTTGTCTCTCAGATTTGCACCCTTGCTAAGTTGTAGAACTTAGCATTCTGGAGAAACATGGGATCTTTCCAGGCCTGTGGGTCACTTGTGATGGAAAGAACCTCCAGAGAAGGCCGGCTTCCTAGCTGGTTATCACCTAGAAACTATTGGATTTGCAGAGAAAAGGGTAAGAAGGATTGTATGAAAATGAAACCTACTGTCTAAGGTGATGCACCAAAATGGTTATCAGAGACTACACAAATAACTAACACTCTATAGAACCAGTAATAATAAGGCTCTCATACACAACCCAGTAAATCATAATCTTTGCATCATCACTTTATAAGAAGGCTAAATAACAACAGTTCTGTAAAGGAGAAAGATGTTTTCTCGCCACTCAAGACTGATTCTTATTCCTAGCACATCTCACAACCTACAAAAATATATGTATTCCTGCATAAAGGCACCAACATGAAATACAGTTCCAAGGACAAAGAACATCACAAGGATTTGTACTAACACCAAGGACACACAATATTAGAACTGGGAAGGTATAAACTGCTTATTACTGCTAAAAAGGTATTACAATGCTGTGTTACTCTGAAAATGGGTTACAAAACTGTTCACTTCTACAAAAGAACTCATAAAATTACAATATACAATGCAATGAATAGCCAGAACTGCTTAATAATGAACAAGGAAGAAGACTATATACTTCTCCAAACAGTTGTAAGAAGATAAGCACAAGAAACCTCCATGGTCGTGCATCTCATAAAAGCTCTCAAAATATCTATCTAAAGTCCTCCAAAATGAGTTCTGAATGAAGAAAAAGTCAAGGCATGTCATCACCCACCATAAAAGCTTCAAAAACAGCCTCTTAATGCCCATAAATGCCACTAAAAGAAAGTCAAACCACCACAATAAGTCCACCAGTTGGCCAACCTCTCCTGCAACATCATAAATGTCTGATATTTGCAAATAAATACTCAGCCACATCTCTTTGACCACATCTACAAGCATCCTCAACTTGCCCTTTGCACAATAAATGTCATAAATATAATTATTTTTGCATTTAATTAACGTTAACTAAGTGGTTTATAATTACACCACCTTAGCTTAATGTTTTACATTTCAAATTTATTACAAACCTATGCAGAAAATAATGGCACTAGGACATAAACATTCAATCTCCTGATTTTGCATAGTCGGAGATGAATAAAATATTGTGAAAAAAGACAAAGTAATCAATGAGACTTACTTTGTTAAGTGTTATGGATTTGCCTATCATCATTTTTTGCATTTTTATGACAAGTATTAAAGTAATTATAATTCATTACTTTACTATTTGTTTACAATGTTTTATCTATTTCTAAATTATGCAAAAAGAAAATAAGGCCTCTTATATCTCCTAGGCACAAACACAACTCTCCTTACCACACACCTCATGCTACTTATGCCTTGCAAAAACATGCATTATTCTTCATATCTTAATATCACCTTATATCTCCCACGCACTTGCAAAATTTCTCTTATGCATTACAAGGTATACTCAAGACTGTGTATTCATCACAAAGGTAACCAAATCAGTTTCAATGGCAAAAATACATAAGCACTATATGCAAAAGGGATCTAAATCTTATAATAGCTAAGTCATGGGGACTTTAAACAAATGCAAGGTAAGAACATACCACAATGGGTATTTCTTAAGGCATGAAAATATATTTCGATGTGATAAAAATCATAATTGAATCTTAGGGCAAAAATAACCCCAACACCAAAACGACGACACCTTACCTTTTGTATCAATTTGCATTGTCAACCCTTGGAGAAAAATGACTCTCTACCTAGCTGCGACCTCTACTAGGGTTTGGAAATTCAATCTTCATCATTCTCAGGCATTCTCTAAGGGATTCAATGACTCCTCATTGGAAAAGAAAGGTAAAAACAACCTCTATTTGATTTTGTTCGATCTGTTTGCTTCCATTTTGGAGATAAAACTAGCTTTTCAAGTCGCGACTTGGCATATCTGATGCATTTCTTCTTGTTTTCTTTGTCTTCATTGTTGATGTACTATCTCTGGTTGCGACTGTGCTACTAAATTTGCTTGGGGGCAAAATGAAAGCAAAAAGAGGGGTAATACCCATGGCTCTATGCACATTCATCCTCCTAGAAACAGATGCAAGCTTCGAACTCCTAAAAACTGCATTGATTTTTTGCATTTTTTGTAGCACGACATGGCACTAGAGGCCACGACCCCTAATATTTCATAGCATTATGAATTGAAGGCCTTCATTTTCTTTGTATCTACAATTTTTCTTCATTTTCTGTAGCACGAGGCTTGATCCGGCACTAGGCTGTGATTTGATGGCAGAAAATGGTCATTTCCTGAGTGTTTCCAGATGATACAACAATACTATAGTAAAATTTCTATTATATTCAATTACAATTTGCTTCAACTGCCAGACTCTTTGGAGTTTCAACACATGGATCTGCTTCAAATTATTTTGATGAAACAACAACTGAACATTTATTCTGTCCTACACATGCCTTTTCCACTAACTTTTTGGATTCAACCAAATGGCATGCACCTCTGACAAAAATGTCCACACACTCCTTGTGGATTCCCAAAGCTTGCAAACTGAATAGAGGAAACAACTTTACCCACAGAGCACTGAAGTTAAAGCCTTGGTTCTACATTCTCATGTAACATCTTGGAGTTGGTTCTCATCTTATGCCAAGACTGAATAGGTGGGGCGTTACTCTTTGAGACATGTGCAGCACAAACATTGTTATAAGTCTTGAGCACCATCTTTAAACCCTTGGATAATGACGTTGCTCATTCCAGCAGTCTGTCTTTCAAAATGTGCTCCCCCATTCGGCAATCCAACCATCACACTTAGCAAAGATATATCATTTTTTCCAGGTCTTAGAGAAATATGTAACTTGAGGCTGAAATTGGGACTTGTTTTATTTCCATTTGCACTTCCTACAAAATCATCATTGATAAAGACATAAACAACATAACCTTAAGACCTGATAGCAAGCACTGGTGAAATGTTGCTCCTTATAAAGGGTTCATTTTCATCAACATCAACCCTTATTATGTACCATAGGTAATCTGTTGTGTCCTTGGTTGTACAAATATGTTCCAGAAGACCCTTCTTCTCAAATTGAGTACCTTCAGAACCTCCAGTTCTCTCCTTGAATGCTTCCCAATCAAACCCTTTCTTGACTTCATTGTTCAATAAGAAATTGGATGATCCAAGCTTCCTCTGAGGATTATTTGATTTCAACTTGAGAGTGTGTGATTGTGCATTCACTTTTGCAGTGTCGAAAGCCACATTTTTGCAATCAGGAAGTATCCTAATTGACCATGCATGGAGATCATATTTTAGGTTCTGGAAGTTGATAGTTACACCAGATCTAGGATTCCTATTGGAAAGAAATGTTGCACATTGCCCTGATCCTCCTCTGTAAACATGTGCCTCTTGAGAAGGACCCAATGAGGAAGTCTCCGCTCTTGCAAAAAGTAGAATGTGACTACAAAGCTGAATTGTTGTGTTCAAATCTTTAAGGAGACTCCATTTAGGTTCCATTTTGTTGCCATATTTATCAATTGGTGCATCATAATCACAGCTTGTTGTGATAAAGGCCCCTCCTAATCTTCCAAAATTTGTGCCTCCATGATACATATAATAGTTTACAAATGTACCATTCTTCGTATAGAATCTTGCAACGGAATATGCAATGTCCTCTACTGGTCTGTGAGGCATTGACCCTCCAAATAGGTATTATCTTTCTGTGTAAAAGAAAGCATTCCTTTACCATACATGATATTTTGTCTCAGGCATATATCTTCATTTCTATTTTGTTTGCTTTGGTTGCACCTTTTGATATGCTACCCCAACTTGACTTAGTTACTCTTTATGTTGCTCCACTGTGTTTGATTGCTTTTTTGCCTTATATCTTCATGGTGGCTATTCCATTTGATAGCAATAGTTGTAGCATGATGAATCTTTTAAACCTCCTTTAGATGATGATGCTAAAACTTTCATTTGTTTTTCTCACTTATGCTTAGTAGCACATGTTCTATGCATGACTATGTCATTATGACGTATATGAGCATGACCATCCTATAATGATGTCCTTGTTGACTCTGGCTAAGCCTTCATGTAGATTTGGTTTGTATATTTTAGAATGGTTGATTTTCATGTAATATGAATTTGTCATAAACCAACACCTTCTTTATGACATTCTTCTATGATGTATGCCTTAGCACCTATCATGGTATGAACATATCTGGTGCAGTTGACATTTATCAGTCACCTTATCTTGAAAGGTTCTTTGTATTAATACTCAACTCTGAGCATATATTAGCAGCTTGATTCTATAATGTTGATGGTGGCTGATGATCATATACAACTGTACACTTTATGATCATATCATGCCTATAACTCTTCATTGTTGTACCTTACTTGTATCCCTTGAACAAATGCAAGAACACCTAAATAATGTGTGTTGTAGACGTACCTTTGACAACTATAGATGAATAACTGACATCTGCGTGTCATTTGTAACTTTCTTGGAATATATGAACTACATACATTAATGGGGCATTATTGATACCATCGTTAATATTATGCATTCAAACTTGTTGAATCTCTTACACATGAGTGTCATGGAACACAATGGTTGTTTAGACAATTAACATTGTTATATAGTTGTTAATCTTCAGTGATGATCTATCATGGTATCAATGATGATCTATTGGTTCATACTCTTCATTCTGTCATGTGCTCTCAAAGATTGGTAACTGAAAATGTATGCTATAACATTTCATTTCACTAATGCACATATACAATTATTATTGTTCTCATGTGTATGGATACTCAACTGTAGATAGCTACTTGATATTTATCATGACTAACAACATCTCATGACATGTTGGGGTCAACCCTTGTGGGAGCCCATTTTCTCCACATGCTATTTCATAAAAGATGAATCAGCAAACTGATTTCTCATATACCTGCATAGGAAGCGAACATGTTAGCATATGAAATATATCTATGATTCATGATGTGGGGTTACTCGTATGGATCTATCTCTTTCTAATATAGCACTTATGTCTGCTCATTCTGACCTCTCTCATGTTGATATCTAATTACTGATATTGCTGCTACATAAAAGTGAATGGTACTTTTGAAGTTCTGATTGTGTATGAAAAGACTTGGTACCCTGAGCATTAACAAAAAATGTTTTCCAGGTACATTGGAGCTCAAACGGATGGAGGAAGATAGCAGCCGACTCGACCATGAGATTCGTCATTCACATGCAATGATAGGTCCCCTTTCTTTTCCTATGCATTTATTTTCTTTCAAAAGTAAAATTTACTTTTATGTTTCCTATTTCAGTTACTCCCACGGCTTGTGTGGGATACTTTTATACATTCCTTTGAATACAATCAGCTATCTCATTCTATGCAATGACATGTATATTTCACTTTCTGAATCAAATACATAGCATAAAACAACTGATCTTTCTTTGGAACATATGTATAAAACATGATGTATAATTTGACAGTCTATAAATACCTCTTTTACTTGCACTGAAACATAATGAATAATTAACAATTGGAACATGAACTCCATCAATTCTCTTCATTCTTTGAATGCCTATTTTCTTGTCCATAGATGATTTCACTTACCAGGATGATGTAAAAACTCAGCTTGAGCTGTTACATGATTTTGATAAGTGATTTTGCACTTGTCTTCTATCAAGACATCAGACATTGACTGGATGATCTTGCATAAGCAAAAAAAATTGTACTCCTTCTAAACATTTGATGTTTAGGCCTTGCTAAATTAGGTGTGAAAGTTAAAAGCACTTATTTTTTTTTAAAGATAACATAATATTGAACTTTTACCTTGTATGGAGAATTATTATGTCATGGCCAATAATGAAGTGTCATATTCCCTATCAAATCTTGATGAAAAAGAACTAAAAAACAACATTATTGACAATAGCTTTCAATGAAGTATCATGTTCCATATCAAATATCTTGATGAAAAAGTAGAAAAAATCATTATTGACAATAGCCTTCCTAAAGGGTCAATTACTTGGAAAATGCCTTAAAAGAGTTTAAAAAATATGACACTAATTATTTCATTCTAGAATGTTCATAATGATGAAAAGACCTAACTAATAATTTCTCCAACTAATTAATTAGATAATACATGATTATCTAATTAATTACACTATTAGGTAATCATGTGTTATCTAATTAATTAGACTAATTAATCACACTTTCTAATTTCTTCTAATTAAATTTTTTACCTCATTCCACTAAAAGGCAAAAGATTTATTCCTTTAAGCTCCACCATCAATCTCAAATCCCAAAATCAATCTGTTGCAAATGAAATTCCCAAGATACTTTTTGGCAAATATTAAGTTTTAATCATCCAAAGATTTCAGTGTGAGAGCATATATAGAAAGATCCACAGTTGTTTTCAAGCAGAAATTAGCAATTGATCTGATAGAAATATTTGGATTTGATCTATCCTGATTCCCAAAGACTTAGCATAACATGGTTGAAGTGCTCATTAAAAAGAAACAGTAGACAAGGAAGTGAAAAGTTACAAACCGTGTTGAAAGTAAAGGAAAAATAGCATTAAGTACCAGAACTGAATACGAGTGAATTCCTTATTGAAAATGAATAGGGGTTGCTTTTTGAACCATCTTAAAATTCCTTGTATTTTACAAGTTATGTGTGTTTTTGATAAAATGCATTGTGGTATGGGTTTGTATGTTTGTATATACAAAGTCATTTGTATATACAAAGTCTCTCATACATGAAGTGGTTTGTATGTTCTGTCATTGTATGATACATGTGCCAAGTCCCTTGTATATTGGGTCACGGTATGGTCGCATATAGGAGTCATCAGGTTGATGCATCATTTAATTATATGTGTTTGGTTGACGTTTTATTACTACATACAAAGTGGACCTGACAAGGTTAAAAGTTGAAGTATATATTCTGTCAGGTCCATTGCTTGTATGTTATGTTTGTATGTTTGGCAGAGCGCAACATACAACGTGATACATGCAACACAATATACGTTGCCCGGACCTGAAATATTATCAAATGTGGTGAAACTATTGTATGTGTCGCATATTATATGTTTCGAGTTGATATACATATCGTGGATTTGAAAAAAATATGAAATAAAGTTAACTTGTTGTATGTATGCTTTCAGAGACATACATTTTAAATATACATGCATTGCCGAGATGCAATGCCCACATACAAGTCGGAACCGAAATAATTGTGAAATAATGATAAGTCTTTGTATATTTCACATTTGTATGTATCGGTACATACTTTGGGGGACATACAACGCGGATTTCGGGGAACATTAAAAAATGATATAAACAATGCATCACTACTCAATGTATATCAGAAATATACATTGAACTTTATGCAAGCTGGAACTGAAATGTTTATAAAATAAAGAATAATTGTTGTATATATTACGCCTTGTATGTATGATTCAGATTATACATCACGGCACATATGCAAGGCGGAACTCAGGAGAGAATTAAATTGGGCTAAAGGGTTGCATCGAAACTTTATGAATATTGGAGGATGCATATACAAGTCGGAGTTGAAAATAAATGAACCATGTAAGGAGTCCGGAAAAGACATACAATCGAATTTGTATGTATTGGGCATTGCACATGAAGGATACAAGTAGTGGGTCCCGCCGCATGCACATTTGGGCTTGTATAATATCAATGTATATCTTCGATATACAAGCCCATATACAAGCGAAGATACATTCTAAAAAAGCAAGCCAGATGTCAAGAAGAAATTAAATACAGGAAAATCTCTGCATGTCTGGGTGCTTGTATATACATACCTGATATACAAAGAATACATACATACAAAACTTGACTAAAGACTCAAACATTGTATACATCTGGTGGGGACCACGTATGTATGTCAGAGATATATGTATATGCATACATTTGGTGGATCCGAAGAAAATTCCAATTCATTTCATAAATTCAATAAAGTCCATGATTGTATAAAAAGCATATAAAAGGTGATATGCATAACACGGACCCCAAAAGTTTATTAAAGATGAAACATCCGTTATATGTTTGTGATTTGTACCTATCCAACATACATTGCTGATATACAAATGTATAACATACAAGTGGCGGAATCGAAAGGGTTATTCAAAAAAGTTAAGCGCTTGTATATTCAATGTTTTGTATGCAGCGAACATACAAGCTATAGATACAAAAGGATGTACAAGAACCGGACGTGAAGGAAAAGTTAAATGTTAAAAACTCTTTGTATGTTATAGCGAGTGTATGTTGCAATGAACATATCGAATTACAAAGAAATGAAAAGCGAAAAGGCGAGAAGTTTTTTTAACCCGACTGCGAGGTCTCACCGACGAAGGAAACCCTAAAAAACAACATTAAAATCCAAAATATCAAGATATTTTTCTGACAGATAAAATATTTGTTTTTGCAGGATATACACAGCGACGATTAAGTTGTGTAAACACCCGCGAGAGGATCTTAAGCAACTGATAAATTATCGATTAGGGAAGTAATCAATTGAGTAACTATATATGAATAAATTTGTTTTAATCAATTGATTTGAGACTAATGGATGTTCTATCTAGTCTTTTTAGGAATAATGAAGAAACCCTCAACGGATATTGGGCAGAACTACAGTTAAAGACTTTTCGACCCTGAAATGGTTATCCATTTGATGATTAGTGACCAGTATTAAATTTCATAAATCTATTTTATTAGAACTAATATTGTTGTTCAGTTATCAACCGTCACAACCATTGTAACTGGTATGAATCTTGTATGCCTCTCTTTATAAGAGATGACCAAGACCAGAGAAAGATATAGAAGAGAATAGGGAGAGACTACAGAATATAAGAGGAGATACTATAGATTAGATTTGAATAGCAATGCTAGTTCATTTTTAATATATTTTATTTCTGGTAGATCATGTGCAAGCATTCTCTGATGAAGTTAAGTCTGTAAGCATGAAGCAGTGACTGCAAAATTTTGGTATCAATTATCTGTTAAATTTATTCAATTATATGACTGTCTCCTTCCAAAGTTTTCTCTGTTATTCAATTTGAGTTATCAAGTATATCTTCAAATTGTCTATACACATTTGCTGTTATAGTGTGATAAGATTAATTGGTTTCTGCTTTCAGAATTAAATCCTTTAAATTTATGACAGTAACTCATAAGACTTTGTCTTGGATCTATAAGAAGAGCCATATAGTTAGGGTTTGTATTCTGTCTCCAATTTTTTGATAAATCTGTTACAATTGCAGTATCATTCTAATAGGTTCCTTCAAGCAAGGATTAAATCCTTTTAGATGAATGCAGGTAATATTTTGTCAATTGGATATATGTAAGTATGGAATACTAACTATTTCCTTGCAGGGTAGTACAGGTTACATACCTGTTCTTTCATGCCAGATAATTCGAGTTTTTACCAAACAAACAGTCATTTATTTCATAACCATATTGACTCTATATTAAATAAGGCACTGGTCTAGTATTTTCATTATCACTTATTCATCTTCATTTTAGATTTACTTAGTTAAATTGCATTATTGTTTTAAGCATTACAATTTATATTATTTTTTGAATTAATTTGCTGTCTTTTTATCTGTTTTTATAATTTGTGCCATTATCAATAGTTAGATTAATTTTGATTAAAATAGTGATCATCTCTTTATCTACTTTACTAATTAGAGGTTTACGTACCTAGGTCTGGCAGAGCTTGAAGTGAAGGGGGTTTAGCCATATCTACCCAGTGTCAGTTAGCCAAAAACGTCAAGAGAGCCTGGCACCCTCTTAGGGTTAACGACCTGCATTTTTGAGACCTAACACAATCTAGGCCCTCTATTTTCACACATGCCACTTTCCACCACTCCTTGCTTACACATGTGTGAGCATATTACGTGGGTCAATCTTGACCCTTGATTTCATCCTTCCATCACCATCCACTTGCATTATTCTCCTTCTTCCACATGTTTGCATTCCCTTTCATCCTACACTTTAAGATAATCTTGACCCTCCATCTTGCATGAGGACTCTCATCATGCCACTTGTCACAAGGCTAATGAGTATCCATATGAAATCAATCCCAACCTTTGATTTCGTCCTTCAATCAAAACCATCCATTCTTCCATGGGAAAGTCTATTTAAGGAGGCTTACCTAGAGGATTTAATCATGCATTCTCATAGTATCCACATGGTGTCAATTTGAGCAATATCCTGGCACTCGAGCATCCACATCACATCTTAACACATCAACTTGATCACTGAAGCATATCTACAACAATAATAGAGGTATAACGTGTCTTTATTTGTGTTTTACATTGTAGTTTTAGCTTCCGTTATTTCACAAACTAAAAGTAGGTATTAGTATTGGATTATGAGATTATTGAGTACTTGTGAATGGAAGTTAGATTGCCCATTTTCCATTCCACCATCATTAATGGATTTTAGATTACATAGTTATAAACTATTTTTGAAGTTTTTGTGCTAGTTAAAAATTTGTCTATATTGGAAGTCAACATCGGATCCCTAGTTGTCCAACAAAATGACAAGCTATGTGTTCATGTGGACTTGTTTTGTTCTTTTTTAGAACATTGGATTTATCACATTTGATGAAATTGCCTATGACAAAACTAAACTAGACTTCTTGTTTTGTTCTTTTTCTAGAACACTGGTTTTATTACATTTGATGAAAGTGCCTAGTACAAAACTAAGCTACAATTCTTTATGTAAGAAAGGATACACTAATGGGAAGTAACATTTTCAAACAACTATAATTATGAAAATAAGGGAATGTAAGCCAATGGAAATGAAAGACAAATATAATATGAACTTACAATTGATAATGTTGTGGTAGATAGCAGTCTAGAAAAAACTATAAGAGGATGTAGAAAAAAACTAGTAGAAAATATGATGTATTTATAGCCATGTATGTCATCCATTAAGCTTATTGTTGATTTATGCAGTTATGTTTAATTAGATGATATTGAATTTTGTTGCATCATTTCATTGGTCAATATGATGAAGTTAGAATTAAAGCATCTAAGATTGAGTAATGAACATATGGATTTGGATGTATTTGAATATGTTGACAATAAATGCATTTATTTAGTCTTGTTGTTTTTAATCTTTTCTACATTCTTTGATAGCTTCATTAGTGAGCCTTACATATATTTTATCATGGTTAGAGACATTCATAGTGGAAATGACTAATTGCTAAGCAAATATGACTTAGAAGATGTTGTGTTCATGTTAATATTTAAAACACATTATATTTCTTTAATAAGATAGTTGATATGCAATGTTATTATAAAGGAATTATATCTTGTATTAAAATCTTATTTTATTATTAACAACTACATATCTATTGGACAATTTTTTTTTTGATAAATCATGGGTGATCAAGTCACCTTCTATTATATTGAAAGGAGAATTACAAAAGAGGTAGCCTTAAGAAGAAAATGGCTATGCCCAACAGATTTGAAGTAAGATAGATTAACAAAAATGACAGATACAATTCAACAAGACAAAAACCTATAAACCATCAATGTGAAAAGACTCAAGAATTGCAGCTGCTAGAAGAACTATCACCACCACCAGAATCCACTTTGTCATCAGCAGCATTTGAAGGACAAACTTCAGGCGGCTGAGGAGGCTGTAAGAGAGCCTCTTCCTTAGCATGTTTCCAAAGATAATGCACATCATTGAACAAAGTGAAGGATTTGTCATAAAGGGCAGAACCAAGCTCATTTTTAATAGAGAAGAGAATTTTCCAGGTATAATCCACATCGTCAGACAAAAGCCCATGCCTCATTGCTTGCAAGGCCACCACCATCACTGGAGAGTCATGAAAGGCAATTTTGTCAAAGATACCCGCTACAGGAGTGTCGTAAACACCCAAAGAGTAGGCATTCAGAGCTACATCCAAATCAAACAGAGAGAAGATGAAGGGCTGAAGATATCGGGTTGCCAAGAAAGAAACAAAATCACTGTCAGCCACAATATCCATTAGATGAGAAAGAAAAGCTAAAGCCACTTGTTTAAGAACAACACCGAAGGATTTGATTTGAGCTAAGAATTGCCAATCACCGAACGAATGGATTCTTCCACAGGTGGGCACAGGACAACAAAAACTCTTTTAAACTTATCCCTCTCAAACGGCAAAGCATCCATCTGTTTATCCCAAAACAGCCTTGGAAGCCAAATTTTCCAAGGAAGCTCCATGAAGCACAATCAATAGAGACTCGCAAAGACTGGAATAGAAAGAAAATGGCAAAAAAGCCATTCCAAATGAAGTTAAAAACACCCAACAAGCATGTACCCTGAAGGGGAATTTACTTCGCATGTGCACAGAGATCATTGCAAGGCAAGCTCCGGATGCCCAAAACAGAGTAAACTATGCGGAGGGGAAATGATAACAGCAGCAGTAAAGAGAACTTCATGTGAGAAGCCACATGTTAAACAACCCAAGGTGAAAGTACATAAGGTACTCAGAATATCCCTTGCAAAACAAAAAACCGTTAGAAAGAAGAAGATCATAGATAATGAACATAGTCGCCAGATGAGGGAAGCAAGCACGAGTGCCACAAAAGACACAGATGAAAAGAGCGAGCTCGAGGATCGAGAAGCAAGAGGAGAGCACGACCACTGCCAACTGTCAATTGGACAAAACTGATTGAGCTGCCACTGAGGGAGGACCTTCCACACACTCCAGCCAATAAATCTGCCAAATGTTTGAATATCTATTGGACAAAATTGATATGAAACTATTTTATATTCACACTTTCAATCAATATATGTCATGTCAATTTTATACATAAAATATGTACAAATTATATCATATCACAATATTAACAAATTTTTTTATGAAATTAATTTATCTACCATTTATTTTAAGAAAGCATATTCTATCTAACACAAAGTGGCCTCCATGAGGCATTTGAATCATGTTTTGTTTAGTAAATCATGTTAGGTTGTAATAAGGTCTATTTGACCAATGCAAGTAATTTCTGTTTGTAAGTCCCGAGTGACATTTGTCAATTGTAATCGAATAATGCTAAAAATAGCAATAATGCCAAAATAGGCAGTAGTGTTTCCCAGCCGCTTGGAATCGATCTCCCAGCCGCTTGGAGTCAGTTGGTACTACCCTGGGCGAATCTATATAAACCAGGGAAATGAACAAGATCCAGCAGGGTGATTAGTATTGTAGTCAGATCGATTGAATGTAACCGCATATTGTGTTAAGAAGAAATCAACTATTCTGTGTCGTCAATTGGCTTTCTATTCTCTGTAAATACGAAATTACTTAGTTGTAGATTTCCTTTCCTTTTTGTTTTCCCATCATTGCATTATGTCGATATGAAGCATTCCACTGATAAGATTTCTATCAAAATCAGTGGAATGGCTTCGTTGTACAGTATGTGTTTTTCGTTTCCTGTTATGTTTGATGATTTGGCGATGCAGATACTCCAGATCGCAAGTTGTGCACAGTAGATGTCCTACCATTTCTATGTGCTAGGGTTCGAAGAAGGCAGATTGTGCATTGGAGAATCGACGTAGCAAACCCTAGGCGGTCGATGGTAAATGTCTCATCAATGAACAAAGAACAACGGAGGTTCATTGGGAGGATCTATGAGTCGATGACTGTGGAGTAAGTCTCGCCGAAGGAGCTGAGACTATCGGCGCATCAGCCAAGGAATGCAAGTTTGTTGAACGGTGGAAGTCAAGATTGGTGGTGAGAGGTCGCAAGAGTCCGTCGAAAGTTGAAGTCACAGCGGAGTCAATGTATATCAGCATATCGGGAGGATGAACAAGGAGTTCGCCGTTGATACAAGTAGTGACCAAGTGTAATGGTGAATCTATGCATGTGAACCGGCGATAACAAGTCAAACGATGTATATGAAATGATCTATTTTGATCCGTTTTGACCGCTTCCTTTGTGCGCTCTGCATCAATAGTGGAAATAACTAATTGTTGAGCAAATATTACTTAGAAGGTGTTGTGTTCATGTTAAGATTTAAAATACATTATATTTCTTTAATAAGATAGTTGATATGCAATGTTATTATAAAAGCATTATATCTTGTACTAAAATCTTATTTTATTATTAACTACATATCTATTGGACAATTTTTTTTTTTTTGATAAATCATGGGTGATCAAGTCACCTTCTATTATATTGAAAGGAGAATTACAAAAGAGGCAGCCTTAAGAAGAAAATGGCTATGCCCAACAGATTTGAAGTAAGATGGATTAACAAAAACAACAGACACAATTCAACAAGACAAAAACCTATAAACCATCAAAGTGAAAAGACTCAAGAATTGCAGCTACTAGAAGAACTATCACCACCACCAGAATCCACTTTGTCATCAGTAGCATTTGAAGGACCAACTTCAGGGGGCAGAGGAGGGTGTAAGAGAGCCTCTTCCTCAACATGTTTCAAAAGATAATGCATATCATTGAACAAAGTGAAGGCTTTGTCATAAAGGGCATAACCAAGCTCATTTTTAATAGAGAAGAGAATTTTCCAGGTATAATCCACATTGTCAGACAAAAGCCCATGCCTCATTGCTTGCAAGGCCACCACCATCACTGGAGAGTCATGAAAGGTAGATTTGTCGAAGATACCCACTACAGGAGTGTCGCAGACATCCAAAGAGTAGGCATTCAGAGCTACATCCAAATCAGATAAAGAGAAGATGAAGGGTTGAAGATATCGGGTCGCCAAGAAAGAAACAAAATCACTATCAGCCACAATATCCATTAGATGAGAAAGAAAAGCCGAAGCCACCTGTTCAAGAATAACACCAAAGGATTTGATTTGAGCTAAGAATTGCCAATCACTGAACGAATGGATTCTTCCACAAGTGGGCACAAGACAACAGAAACTCTTTTGAACTTATCCCTCTCAAACGACAAAGTATACATCTGTTTACCCCAAAATAGCCTCGGAAGCTGAACTCTCCAAGGAAACTCCATGAAGCACAATCAATAATGACTCGTAGAGATTGGAATAGAAAGAAAATGGCAAAAAAGCTGTTCCAAATGAAGTTAAAAACACCCAATAAGCATGTACCCTGAAGGGGAATCTACTTCGTATGTGCACAGAGATCATTGCAAGGCAAGCTCCGGATGCCCAAAACAGAGTAAACTGTGCGGAGGGGAAATGATAACAGCGGCAGTAAAGAGAACTTTGTGTGAGAAGCCACATGTTAAACAACCCAAGGTGAAAGTACATAAGGTACTCAGAATATCCCTTGCAAAACAAAAAACCGTTAGAAAGAAGAAGATCATAGATGACAAACATAGTCGCCAGATGAGGGAAGCAAGCACGAGTGCCACAAAAGACACAGATGAAAAAAGCAAGCTCGAGGACCGAGAAGCAAGAGGAGAGCATGACCACTGCTAACTGTCAATTGGACAAAACTGACTCAACTGCCACCGAGGGAGGACCTTCCACACACTCCCACCAATAAATCTGCCAAATGTTTGAATATATATTGGACAAAATTGATATGAAACTATTTTATATTCACACTTTCAATCAATATATGTCATGTCAATTTTATACATAAAACATGTACAAATTATATCATATCACAATATTAACAAATTTTTTTATGAAATTAATTTCTCTACCATTTATTTTAAGAAAGCATATTCTATCTATTATGTATTTTAAAACCAAACATTAATTATTTCCCTTGTAATAAATTTTTACACCTTATATTTTAATTTCTAATTAAATAATTTATAAGCACATAGTAGATTTTAAACACATTTTAATTTTCTATGTGAAGGGTCCCAAAATTTTTAGACCCGGCTCCACTATCGGGCCCCACCCCCCTATTATTTGAAGTTGTAAGCATAAGGTTTTTCCTACAAAGGTAGCAATAGACTGAACTCCCGCCAAACATAATTACAAAAAGAATTCGAGCAGGGAGAAAGCGAGAGGAGAAAATGGAGCTGCAAACCCCTCCTTCCAGTGCAAGACGAAACCCTCCTCGGAGAGCTAAATTAGCAGCTGCAGCCTCAGCCTCTACTCTGAAGAATCGTCCCCAGTCTTCCAAGAATTTGCCTTCCTTACAACAAAATTCTCTGCCATCTTTATCGCAAGATCCGGCTTTTTTATTCAAGGCCGAAACGGTTTCAAATCCCACAGAAGAAAATGGTGCAAATCTTTCGCATTCCACAGAGTGGGCTGAAGAAAAGGTTCCACAGGAGCCTCAAAAGGGAGAAGCTGAAGAAGCCTTGGATAGAATTGAGGTTTTGGCGGCTACAGAAGAAAATCTCTTAGAGAACAATAATCATAGTCATCCTTCAACCAACACAAATCCGGGGTTCAAAAATCTAGAGATTTTTCTCCGCATTAGGCCTGCTAAGCCCAATCCAGTGAGGAGATCAGTTATTGGCATTCCTAAGGCTTCTCGGCAGAAGCTAAAGACAAAGATGCTGCCCAGAGAAGAGGAGCAGCACGTTTGCCTACATGCTAATGATTCACACTCTGTCACTCTCACGCCTCCTCCTTCGCTCTTGGAGTCCAAACGAGCTAAAACTGAAGTCTACACTGGTTTCTCTCATGTCTTCCTTCCTCATTCCTCCCAGGTGTGCTTTTTAAGTCAATTTAATTAGGTTATTTGTATTTTTATAAATTAATCTTGTGGTATAATAAATTTAAATTTAATGCTTCGAACACTTGAGCTTGTTCCATTAGACAAGGTAAAATAATTTTAATGTGCTGTAGCTTTCCTTTTTTAATCAGATACAGAGTAGATATCTTTAATCTTCAACCTCTCAGGTGATTAAATGTATGTTATAAAAGAGGGTCGTGGCAACATGGAAATAGGTTTTCTGGGTTGAGCTAACAAAGAAAATCTTTACCAGGTCTAAAATTGAGGCGATTAAAATTCCTGACAGTCTTGAGTCTCTGTGTCCTTCCACTTTGGAGGGACGGGAAATGCGCAAATACTTAAGACCTAAAAATCCTAGGAACGGTATTTGCATAGTAAAATAGTAGAGGGAAGATAATGAGGGTATGGGGGTTAAGGATTGTAGATGCATCAAAATGCTCTCTGCAAAAACCCCTCTTAAGGACATATTTATCTACAGATTGGTGAATTTCAATAGTTACTTTACACGTTCAAATGTGAAGGTCTATTAGGTGTGATCCCCTGATCATCAGGTAATAAAATCCACACGTCCAATAATACGAATGCTCTAAAGAATAGCAACAATATGCGGAAATATGATAGAGATCAGAAAGCATGAGATGTTTGTGGGCCATGATGTTTAAATACCAAATATACTAAAAAATAGAATATTTATCCTTAAAATATGGCAACATCATATAACACTAAATAATCTTACGAGAAGAAGCTATTCAATGCCATATTTCCAACTTGAGATCTCAACCAAATAGAATATTTAAATATTTTCCATACACATCACATCATAGTCTGAAACTCAGCAATTTCTCACCAAATTTGCGAGTAAATTTGCAGGCTGAGTAACCCATGAAAGACTCGTGAGCTGTGACCTGCAAAAAAATTGCATTTACTTGTCAAGTTTTGCCTGCAACTCATGAGTTTTCTCTGCAAGCTAAATAATCTTTCACAGAAGAAGCTATTCAATGCAATATTTCCAACTCGAGATCTCAACCAAATAGAATATTTTCTATACACATCACATCATAGTCTGCAAACTCAGCAATTTCTCACCAAATTTGCAAGTAAATTTGCAGGCTGAGTAACCTATGAAAGACTCGTGAGCTGTGACCTGCAAAAAAATTGCATGTTACTTGTCAAGTTTTGCCTGCAACTTATGAGTTTTCTCTGAGATTCTGCCATCCAAAAAATTTGCAAATGCTTCATAAAACCCTGATTTTTTTGCATTTTTTGTCATTTTCATATTCAGTGATTAGGATCTCAGTGATGTGAATTGTTTGTTGTGTGACTGAAAGGATTTATGGATGGTTGGTTAAAAACAATAAAATTATAAAAAAAAAGCATGTGCCATGAAGGTTCCTAGACCCTGCGAGAGGTACTGCCCCTTGACCAGTGCTCTGATTTTAAAAAGCAAAACATAAAAATAATTTTGGGCTGCTTTAAATGGAAAAAAAGAGTCTTTTTTCCCCTTTTATTTGGCTTGAAATTAAAAAAAAAAAACAGTATTTTCCCCCTTATTTTTGTATTTTTTCAGCAGTTTTTAGTCTTCCGATTAGATCCCCAATGATTGACTTCTATTTATATTTTTGGTTTTCTGAGTCAATCTTGATTTCAAGTAATGCTATTACGATCAAAATAGACTTATGAGCTCTCTAAATTCATTCTTTATGTGTCTCGTGCATAATTTAAGTTTTTGTGTATTTATGTAATTTTTAATTTGCTGAGTTTTTGCCAAGACCTAAGTCCAAGTCAAAATTTTGGGCAGCATAAAGAATGGGTCTTGAGTCTTTGTTGAGTTCGAATTTTCAAACTATGCTTCACATGGCTCACATTGATATTCATCTCCTATTTATATACCCCCTCACTAATAATAATGGATGGGTTAGCCACTAATTCTAATATAAGACGAAACATTACCCAATACAATCAATTCCACAAGTTGCCCATACAACCTAATACAAATAGCTAATAGGGATGCATGCCACATGTCAATATCTCTATGACTCCATTAACATAATATCATATGCTTAGGTACATAACATGCCATCTCCCCATTGACATGTTTCATCCTCAAAACATGAGAAGAAGCCATTTGGTGAGACTTCCTCAAATTATTGCACATGTGACACCATGCTTTATCATCCATCCATCCCGAAGTGATCTAGGCAAGTGGTAGTGCTTGATTGTACCTTTCTCTTGGACTTGTTCCAAATTTGGTTTTGGCACTTCGATTTGATTTACATCGACATTTGTTTTTTCTTTGCTTCCTTGTATAGCCATAGTACTTGCCCCTCTAATTCCACTCATGTCCGTGGTTGTTTCTCCTTTGTTTCCATGCATATCCATAGTTACTGCTCATTGATTCCATGTATGTCCATAGTTGTTCCTTTCATACATCACTTCATGCCTCCATGTTTATTGCCTCTTAGGATGATGTGGATGTCTATACACTCCACTCTTAGCCTCTTACTGTGTCTTCAACTTGTTCTTCCTCTTATTACTTTGACTTTGAGTAGATGTGGTGTTCCTTTTTGCTTGTTGTTTTTCTTTTGATTCTTTCTTATTCTCTTCTTTGCAATTTTTTAGTTTCATCCTCATGCTTTTTCTTGACCTTGCTTTGCTCTTCACGATGTCAAATAATTTACAAAGTTATCTTCTTTTTCTTGTACCAAAGCCTTATGGAATTTTTTTTGCATTAATGTTGTTTTTTCCTAAATTCTCTAACTATAGATGTCCAAGTACAATATCCAAACCATCCCTAGATATAATATAAAAAAATGAATGCAAAACAAATTTGTTTATATGAGCTTCAAACATTCTTACCCTCTATTTGATTTTCCTTAATACTCTTTGCTTGAACCTATAGTTGTGTAATGTCCCCACTTTCGGAGTGATCACCTAGTGATGACCTAATTGGCAAGTTTTCATACTTAGCCATTTTTGTAGGACAAAACAATGATGGATTATGACTTGGCATAATTTTGTGATATTTTTGATGAAGTCAACACTAGTCAAATAATTTGCCCTAAGGTGGAGCGAACCACTTGGAGAGTGGAAAGAAGGTATGAAAAGGAAATAAAATAAAATAATGATACCTCTTGTGTTTTGGAGCCAAAGGGAGAAATAATGAAAAGGGACAAATCCTTAATTTGTAATTTTGGGTGCTCATCTTATCTAGAGGAGGTCGGCCCTAGATAAAGTGAAATAAAATAAGAAAAAACAAGGCTAGGTCGGCCATCCTATCTAGAGGAGGTCAGCCCTAGATAAAGTGAAATAAAATAAGAAAAAACAAGGCTAGGTTGACCAACTTGAGGAAGATGGAAAAAGCATGTATACATATAAAGAATTTGTGGTCATTTCATCATATCATTCAATACTAATTTCATATGGAGTTTATCTCTTTTGGCTGCAATGACAGTTGGGCTTGAATCCAAGGACGAAAAACCCTTGCGATTCTAGGTGAATTGGACGAAAATGTAATTCATCTTGTGAAGGTTTCATGACGGAAGCCTATTCGCACTTCATTGGAGATTCATGAAGGAGAAGAGCAGAATTTCATAGTCAGATTTCAAGATCAGATTTGGTGCAGCAGCATTGGTGAGTTTTGTGTTGATTTTGATCTAGGGTTTCGTCCTAGAGTTGAGAGCCACATTGAGGAGAAGGGCGAGTTGAGTTGTGAAGGGTGAATTTGGAGTTTGGAGAGCAGATTTCATCTTGCTAGGGTTTCCTAAACCCTAATCTATTGCTGCAGACCTAAGCGCCACCTTTGGAGAGGATCTTGGAGCATCATTCATCATATTTTGCTTGTTTTGTCATCATAATCTAGCTGATGTAATTCCCCAGCTAGGGCTTGTATTGGATCACCTAGTTCATCATATTTTGGTATGTATCAACCTAATTATAGGTCTGATTTGTAACAGCAGAGATCTGATTTATAATTTGACATGTTTGGCCTATGCTCTTGGATGTAATTGCATTTCCAGAATTTCAGTTTGTAGCAGCAGACTTGAATTCAGAAAA
Source organism: Cunninghamia lanceolata (assembly GCA_027924645.1). Lineage (NCBI taxonomy): Eukaryota > Viridiplantae > Streptophyta > Pinopsida > Cupressales > Cupressaceae > Cunninghamia > Cunninghamia lanceolata. The sequence goes on from BSBN01001298.1 coordinate 858,085, forward strand.
TCAGACTTGTCATTTTGGTTGCCCAACATTGTGTATTTCATGGTGTAATTCATGCTTATGATTGCAGTATCATTTGCCATCATTTTTGCCATGTTTGGATTTGTTTTATGTTCGCTGGAATAATATAATTAGGAGCAGAAATTCAGATCAGATTCTAGGGTTTTCAGCAGAAAACAAAAGTGCAGAAAACTAGGGCAGCATTCTGAAAATAAAAATCAGAATTTTAGGACAGATCCCATTGGGGATTTTGCAAGTTGCTTGGCTAAGTCTATGCTGATGATGCTATACCTATTGTGAGGGTTTATGGATAAAATGATCTTCCTTTGAATACATCAATGAGATGGCAATATTGAAGCTTCCTTCTTTGGAGCTGAAATGCTTGAGCTGTCATCCCTCAACTTTGCATCCTTATCATCACCACTATCACCATCATATGTTCTTTTTCTTTTCACCATCTTTATTTAAATCCTTATCTTCTACTTCATCTCATTCTTTGTCTTCATCATCCTCATTTTAATCCTTATCCTCTACCTCTTCTCCTTATTCTTCTTCATTATCCTCATCCTCCTTTTCCTTATAATCATCATTATTTTTTTTTGTCTATGAAGTTGTGATTCCCTTTGATATTAGAATGTCGATTTGTTTGCTCAGCTACTTCAGCTTCAATGGCTTGCCATATTGTTAAGATCTATGTGATCGACCTTTTCTTGAAGTTGCTCCAAACTCGATTGCTTTGCCAATGTGTTGAGATCCACATTGTCAATCTTTGCTTGAAGTTCTTACCCTGATTTTGTGGTAAAAAAAAATCTAAAAATCAGATTTGCAGGGTCAATGTTATATGACATATCTCCCTTGTTCCATCCAACAAGAAAAACAGTAATTCCATAGCTAGTTAAACTACAAAGCCATTGCCTTAGCCCATTTCTTGAGGTGAACTTGGTGTTTAATGTATGATTGGATGTTTATGAACGTAGGGTTGAAATCTGAATGAAGTCATAGGAAATATATCATGATCTAATTATGAATTGGCATGCATCGACGCTATTCCAGAACAAAGTGAATTCTCACAATGATGCTGTCTTTATTCCATCTCATTTCTATGCCATCTCCCCAATATCTATCTCAGGTCAAGTCCCAAAGATTGAGAGATTGGTAATCTTGAAAGCTTTGATTGATTTAGTTAATCAATTGGTTGGCTTAACCAATAAAGTGGTATTGTTCACATCACATGAAAAACCAACCATTGTTATTGGTCACATGAATGAACTACTGCCAAGTCTGAACTCCATCTAGTTTTGAATATCATAGTCACTTATACACTACATGTAGAGAGGAAGAAGTGTTTGTGGAGATCAATTACAACTATTGCTTAGAATCTTTATTTTGACGATCTTTTTGAAAGGTTTTAAAAACTCAATAATGATGTAAGAGTGATATGAACCAAAAAATATGGCAAAGAAATTGAAGCTTTTGAAGTTGATTGCTTTTTTCTAATTCTGCCCCAAATTCATAGGTCAACTTTGCACAGCTATATTTCCCTTGATATTGCTATAAACACTTTTTGGGATGCTCTTGACAAATACTTTCCAACAATGCAAGAATCACCTCAATCAAACACTTGTGTGAGAATGACCTTTTGCAAGATAGGTTGTTTTCTTGAAAATAAATCAATAAGAAAAACAAAAGTAGAATCCTTGTTTGATGAATGTTGAAGAACAAGGATTCATACTTTTGTGTATCTTTTGCTTTTGCACTTTGTGTGACTTGAAGTAAGAAAAATAGAAGGAAAATCCTTGTATCTTGAGCTCGGGCATAATTTAATGACATTATGATAGGTATGATAACCATAAATTTCGTTTCTTGCAGTCTTAGTATGAGTTCTTCTCATGGCATGAGTGATGGAGAGGGTTAGGAAGAGCCTATGGGGGTTGCATCTGAGACTTCGAGTATAGATGTGGGGGGGGAGTGTGGCAACTAGTTCTATTGGCAATGCACATTTTAGTTGCCCTTTCAAATTATTAGAGAATTTTGCCAAGTGTCCCTTTGTAAGGTGCGGAGAACTCACATACTAAAAATAGTATTCCAAAAAGCAATTCTCTTTCCAAATAAGGAAAGTGATTCATTTATTAATCAAAATATTCATAGTTGCACAATAATGGCAAGTTTCCAATAAAGAAATACAATTTCATACACTAAAAGAGTGTTACATTTACATACAGCACAAAGGGTGTTACATTACATCTATTTCAATGTTACAATTACAAAATGTTACATCTACTACTTCAGTTACTTCAATGAAGTATTCATACAATTTTCAGATTGGCTAAGCAAGCCATACCAAGAATAATACAAATGAACATATATACATCCATAATGATTCATATAGCATAAGAATCTCTGTCTTGGACCGCCATGACCCCACTAGTCTTCTGCAAGTCGAGGCCAAGAGTGTGGTTAAGGCGCTTTTTCCACCCAACCACGAAGTACTGGACTTCCCCGGGTTTTTTCCTAACTCGAAGAAAGCACCGACCCTGCATGAGGAGCCTAGCAACTTGGAACGGTAAGGCAGGAGGGAATCTCTTGATGCGTGCCTGTTGCCTGTATGCATTCCTAAACTAAGCTAGAATGACATAACTCTCACAAGCAGGATGTGGCAGAGACATATATAACATATAATCTAGGCTTTTCTAATCCATCTTTTTCAATGGTACAACAGCTTGGCCAAGCTATAATAAATAAAATTGGTAATTTAGAAAAAGTAAATTACTGTCTCTGGGAGCCCCACATTCGGCATCCTGTCCCGGAAGTAATTACACAAAAAGAATAAATATAATCTTTCACCAAAACCAAACGAGTTGTTTGCTTCAGTTAAAAGTGTTTGCTAACAATGTCCTTTTCGGAAAATAAAAGGATTTTACTCAAAATTACATCATTTTCTAGTTTGCATGTTTTTGGTCTATTCCCAGTGATAAACAATGATCCAATTAAAGAGAAAAGTCATTTACTAAATTTTGTGATATAAAATACTTGTATGAAACAAAATGAATCTACTAATTTCCTCATGCGGTTTATTTCCTCTCTAAATTTTTGATATATTTTACAGAAAGATGTATTCGTGCTGATAACGGAACAAAAATCCTTATAATATCTATATATTTTCCATCTTTGACCGTTATTCATTAAAATCTGATATATATGTATATATAAGAGTTCAATATGCTCACTAATCCAACGATAGAAAAAAAAAATATAAACATTTATATATCAATTTTACTGGTTCTTCTTCACATTACTATGAAATTATAATTCCTTCCATAATCATTATAAGTTAAAGATAATTACTTGTTTTGTTAAATATGTAGAAAAGAGAAATGCAATAATATATAAATATAAATATGTTCTTCCTATTTGTAATGGTTTTAAATGGAAATAAAATAGAAATTCCTTCCCAGGCATCAAGTTTGAGAAAGAATTCCATATTATGCTAGAAATTACTAACAATGAGTTTTATTAGAAAATAGCATTTGCTCACAAGTTCGTTATTCTGGTTTGCATATTTTCCAGTGTAATCTGAAATCACATCCAAAACATACATCACGTCCATCTATTTCTAAACTGCTCACTAAATGCTGCAAATATCCTAAAATCCTTTTTGGGTTTTGTTCTCCCTTTCACCACCTTTCCAGAACATTTTACGGTTTTAAATTTTGTTGAAAAATGACAAAGTTATCGCTGTTTTACTATGACTGTTCTTGACTTGTTTTCAAAAATGCCTTTTCTTTTCTGTTCTAAAATTTTCATCAAAACAAATACATTGTTCACTGGAATTTTTCCAACATATACAGTAATAAGAATATAAACAGCAATATCATATATTTTTGTTATTTATATATACAATTTAATATATATAATTTCAATTATATAATATACAGTAATAAAATACATGTGATACTATCATATTTTCTATAATACATGCATCATAAAATACAGATATACTACAGTAAGGTCACGAAATCTATAGTACTATAATAGTATTACGATATTCAAACAATTATGAATAAGGAAATAATAATAATGATAGTGCTGCAAATTGCAATAATAACTACAATTGATCAATCAAATACATTGATATCATTTAGCCATACAGTCTCATATTTTAAATATGACATTTAGGATTGATTAAAAACCCGTGAAATTTGCTTCCTGATGATTCGTTCTTGTTTGGGTTTTTTCTTTTTCTGTCTATTCCTCCTTTGCTTCCTTGCCAAAATCTCCAATCTTTTGCCTATGCTCTTGTTCTTTAGAATAAATGTTGGAAAAAAATAATGAATCTTGTGTGTTGAGAGAATGAGAGAGTTTTCTCTTTTAAAATACATTCTTTCCTTCTCAAATTTCTTTCTATCTTTTCCCAATTTCTAATTTTTGTTTTGTTTTTGTCTTTTTCTAATTTTCTATTTGTTTCTATCTTTTGTTGTTTTCTTTTTCTAAAATTTATTTCTAATTTAGCAAATAAAACACTTATTTCTAATTTTTTGAAAACACATTATTTAATGACTAATTTTTATTTTATTACTAAATTGTGAAACACAATTATAAATAATACTTCTAATTTCGAAAAGGCATAATTTAATAACTAAAAGTAATTTTAATAAATAAATTTGCCACACAATTATTTCTAAAATAATAATTAATAAAATATAATTATTTCCCTCAAATACAATTTCAAATATATGTATAATTTAAATTACTTTTTATTTCACCTAGAATTTTTTTAATATTAATTAATTAAATAACAACTATAAAATATAAAATGATTTTATTTTCTAGTAAAATAAGAAGGCAATATATTAATAAAATTAATTTATGCAGTGCTAATGCATCTATATGACATCTAAGTGTCAGTGTGTGAGAGAGAGACCACTCCATCCTAACCCTGCCAGGTAGCTAACCACCTCTACCTTAACCACACCGTTGTCTTCTACAACCTGCAACTCATGAAACTCAAATTTTCCATTAATAGGTTAATGTCCAAATAGCCGAAGCATAGCCAAAGCATTATATTTCATTATTTCAAAATAAAATAATATTCACTATATTTCACCCTTTCAAATAAAACAATATTCACTTATCTCATCTTTTCAAAATAAAAAAATATATATTTACTCCACACTCAATTATTCATAAAATAGCTCCAAATATAGTAAGTTCAGAATGCATCAAAGTTTGAGACGTGACACCCTTTGATAGGAAATCACCTTTAAGATAATTTGCAACTACATTGCAAGCAAAACTTAGGGTGATAGGGGTCACTAGGCTATGGAGATGTCATTTTTGTCAACTTGAATTTCAAGGCAACATCACTAGAGTTAATGCACACCTTCTTCATGTCACAGGCAAATGTGTAAGAGTATGTAAGGCATTGTCACTTGAAAAAGGAATTGAAATAAATAGACTGCTAGGTTATGTTGATGACCAAAGTCTTGTACTTGCTACTCCACCATTGAGGGGTCCTACTCCTACTAGTGCTAGGATTGCCCAACATCCACGAGTTTCGGGTCATTCTACTTTTACTTTTCCATCTAGTTCAAGCGCAGTAGAGCCTAAGGGGAAACATAGAATGACCACTAGTGATGTTGCAGACATGGTGGTAGAATTATTCAATTTGGAGAATAGGGATGACACAGATGATGCCATTCAAATTCTTCTTTGCCAATTGAATTCCATTCCTTGTGGCTCACTCTCCTTATAATAAGGAGGCTATGGCAAAAATAATAAGAGCAAGACCATCATATGTGCTACTAGGGGAGACAAAATTGAGGACAACAATCTTGTATAAGAACTATCAAAGATTGATATTCTAATGGAGAAAATGAAGGCTACTTGGGTCACTAGTGGATGTAGCAGAATCATGAATAGGTGGATAGATATCAACCATCGTATACTCATCAACATTATGGTCAAATGTACAGAGGGCGCTTGCTTCCTTAGGGCTATTGATTGTTTAGGGCATCACAATGATGCTAAATTTTAGGTTCCAAATCCTTAGAGATGCTATTGAGGAGGTTGGGCTAGAGAATGTGGTGCGAGTAGTGACAAATGCAACATATGTGTGCAAAGTTGCAGGGAAATTGATTGGGGCAGCCTACATGCATATTTGGTTGACTCGTGTGCATGCCATGAATAATGCACTCAAGGACATTTACAAAAGCAAATGGATCAAAGAGGTGGTTAATGATGCTAGAGATGTGTAGATGTTTATTTGCAACCACCATACTTCACAGGCACCTTTCAGGACCTTCTTTAGGAAGTAGTTTTTCAAGCCTGTAGAGACTAGATATGCATCACATTTCATTCCCTTGGAGAGGTTGCTTGTGTAATGTCCCAAGATTTTGCTCAAGACATTAACGGACAAAAGATGACCCAACAATTTTTTTGCATAACAAAAGTTGTAATAAGCAATTACATAACATACTGACATGCCCAAGGTGTCATTTGAAACCCATGATGGCACACTTGGCACATGTACCAATCCATAAGCAAGGTGACACAAGTGGAAGACTTAACTATACTATGTGACAAGACACCATGGTTGGCATGGAAAATGAGGCATGGAGGAGAGACAAGATTCCCAAAATCACTGAAATACCTTCATAACATCTCTACCAAACCATGCTTCAAATTTCATTTAGTTACGACAAGTAGAAAGACTAAAACTGCCAATTTTGGGTTTTGAAGAAACTTGTAGGTAGGTTGGACTTTAGACCCGAGTTGCAACTTGCAACTCTGCACACGAGGTTGGGTTCGGGTTTTGGGATGCAATCACAAATGGCACCCTCGCGGACCTCAGGATGCAATCACAACTTGCACCCATGCAGAACTTGGGCTTTGTTAGCAAAATGCAACATGCAAATGACATGCCGACCCTGAACTCCGACCATGAACCACATTGGGCTTTGGGAAACTTCTTTACTTTGCAAGCTATAATGTGCAAACGAACTCCAGTTCTCTGCTAAGAAGATGTTTGGACTATGGGATCCTCTTGCAGTTTGCACGTTTACAAAATGCAATTGAATTCCAAACACCAAACCAATAACATGTCGAACTTCGAGGCTCACTAGCAATTTGCATGTCTGCAAAGTGCAAGTAGGCGTCGAACTCCGGACATAGCGACAAGTTGGACTTCGAAGGACATTGACAATCTACATTGTGTAAAGTGTAGTTAACTTCCGAATTCTAAACACTTAATACCTCGAGCTCTAGAATCCTGGTGCAGTATACACTTTGCATTGTGTCGGGTTTCTAAACTCCAACCTTGCTCCACTTCAGGGTTTAGGGACCGATTGCAAAATGCAACTCGGACTAGCAACCCTATTTCTCAGTGCAGTTTGGATTGTATTTATGATTTGTAGAAAACAAAGCATAGAAAAGACTAAGGCATAGAAACAACATGGTTTCTCTTCACTCTATGAGGTGTAATTTGCTTGATTTTCGAGTTGTTTACAAATGGTCTTAGGGGTACGTTTATGGGGTTGTGGGCTCTGACTTGGCCACACGAAAACCTCCAGAAGTACATGGTTCCCAAGAAAGGAAGAGATATGTGAATCATGCTTTTTAAACCAAGGGTTAGTGAAATAATACTGAAATGAAAATAATGAAAATACACAACACTAAGTACTCACCATGCCATTGAGATGACCAAGTTCTCGACACACAATACACTATCTCGGAGATCTTTGAATCCTCAATGGTGGTACAATGCCACCCAACCATGTGGTACACTTAGGCCCAACCCACTATATTGAGAGACAAACGCAAGGATACAAACACACTCACACAATACAAGAATATGGATACACTCATGCTAAGCAACATGCATAACATAGTGCTACAACATTTGAATACATTAAATGCAATAATCACAATGCAATAGTAAAAATACTCAGTCATGTCAAATACAAAATCTGACTGCATGGAAGGATGAGAATCCTAGAACTCAGATGAGGAGTGTCATCACAATAAAACATTGGCTATGTGGGGTTTAGGAGTAGAACTTCCTCAATGGAGTCACTTGACCACATTCACCAACTATCATGAGTTGTGACATGTCCTTCACGACCGAACTGCATCCATTCAAGGCATTCAATATGGCACGAGTATCTTAGTTAACATGTTTTAAATTATCCAATGAAATTAAGTTATCACTTGATTAAAACTCTCCCCGCTCTATCATCACGTAACTCTCGGGATCACGGTGAGTGGTGAGAGCCACTCCTCTCCTAGTCTATACTGCAGTCTTAAAGGCAAACCACTCCAATTTTACCAAATCGGTGTGGCACAGAAAACAATGCAACAAATTCTACAACACAATGTCAAAAGGTGTAGATTTCCAAATCATAATGGAGGCCATTCTTTTCACAAATTATTTCAATCAAATAAGCCCTAAATTGCAATTTTATCATTTTCACATATACTTGCAAAGCCATTAAAATTCTCCATACCTCCATTAATGGAGTGTATGCAACTTTAAAAAATTTTCTACTTTTGATTTAAGACAATTCTTTAAAAACCAAAACTACCCTCTTACTCTAAATGCACCCAACACCACTATTCCTCAATAAAATTTGAGAGAGAGGTTTTAGGAAAATTTTGCCATAGTAATGGCTCTATTTTGGCATTTTCTAAATTTGAAAACATAAAATAAAACATAGAAATCTCCACAAAAAGTCAATTCAATTAAACTCCTATAGTAAGGGAGCCATATGCAGCCACCTATTGTGGGCATGACTGTGGAGAAAACCCATTGCAAATTTAAAATTCTTAAAACATGAAAGAGGGAAAAATACCTTCCAAGCAAGAGCTCTCACAAAAGGAAGAATTCCTCTTTTAGATGCAAGCACACCATTGAAACAATCCTTTATCACAAGCAACAATCTTCACTCCAAGCAATTCCACTTCAACAATCCTCCCAACTTTTTCCTTTCAATCCTTTTTCCAATTCTTTTCAAAATGGTAAGAAGAAGGAGAGAGAGAGAGAGAATGTTTTGGAAGAGAGCATGAATAATGAATTTCAAGTCTAACTTTTCTTTTTGTATTTTTCAAAGCTCCCATTTTCTATTTATTTCCTTTTTCTCATTTTCTATTAAGACATTTTGGAAGGAAATAAAAATAAAAGAATCCTTTATGACATAAGATATTGACCACTATTCATTTTCTTTACTAGCTAATAATTTATTTTAATTCCCCAAGGCATTTAAATCCAATATATTTTCTTTTCACATAAAATAATAATAAAGTACTCTTGTCATATCTCCTTTTGGGATATGAAGCCCTAATTCTGATTTTCTGCTGAAACCCTAATTCTGCCCTTAATTTCTGCACTTGAAGATTCTGCCCTAATCCTAGCTATTCAAACCAGACTTTGGAAAACTAATGAATTCATGCACCAAACTCACATTTATCAATATAAGATAATGCTCCAGAGGTTCACTTCATTAAGGAGGACGAATAGAACATAATTTCACATGTAAACATGAAGCTAGAATCATGAAAAGACAAATATGTAATCTGCTGTAACAGTCTGAATATATGTCTGGTTATGATATTGGAAATGATAGCAAATAGACCAATCAATACACAAACAAGTTCCAATTGATATATCAAGTGAGGCGCCACCATAAGAGCCTACTCTTCCCCGTTTCAAGCCATGTCTTAGCATCATAAATACCTCTTTCAGCAGGGTGCAGGTCTGCTGTGAACACAAACCCTAGCAGCCCAATATACTTCACAAACTCCACAAGAATGATCCCTTAGGAAGTGCGCTTCAATGTGGGAGGAGTCTTCAAGGTGTTAGCCCAAGATGAGTGGCTTCTTCAAAGCTAATATGAATTTCTGCTCTGGCTGATTGAAAGCTCCAATGGATCCCCATCATGGAACCCTCACAATGAGAAGCTAGGTTTTTGTCCAACTTCCCTTAGAAGACTTGAGGTTTCTGTCCCAAGCTCCGTTTTGAGATTGCTCTCCAGTATGCAATGAATGAATGGTTCGGTGATGATTTGAAATGCCTCAATACCACTTATATTTATACACTTCTTCTCCTTTTCTCTATGCTGGCCGACCTGGCTATTCCACTTGTTATTTTGTTGCTGTCTCCTCAAAGGGAGCCGACCTAGGCATTATGTCCTAGGGCCGACCATGCTTCTCATTCCAAGGCACCAAGACATTTGAAATTAGTATTATTTCCTCCTTTCTCAAGCGCTAGGAGTTAATTATATTAGGGGATATTGATCCATATGGAGCGCCAAGTATATAGCAAAATGGTTCGCCCAATGCCATGTACACACAAAAGAATATCCAGAAGTGAAGTGATAGCATCTATGCAACATGTGAAGCTCAAATCTTTGCCAGTACCTCGAAGCCCATTGGAAAATGCAACAATCTCTAGATGGTGACCATTCCGGCGAAAAGGGATATGACAACTCTAGGCTTTTCTACAAAAGCATAATTAAACATCTTTTCTGCAAACACAATAAACATGCCTTTCACGATAATTTTAAATGCAAAGTGCTGGAATACAATTAAACCCACACACACTTTATGGGCTTTCACAACATACGGATTTTGGAATCACTACCGGTTCGGATCCATGTTTACATAGGGATACACATGATCCATCTCATGCTCTAATTGAGCAAGACACATGAAACCCAATATGAACGTCTCATTTATAACCATCGTTAGGTAATAACCCTATACATGCATACTCAGGTCAAACATCAGTTATACCTGCTCATATATAGTAGCACACCCAATGTGGCATCATATCATATAAACCAAATAAACATCACATCTAACATGAATCATCAACTATAATCATAAGATGCAATAACTGATAGTAATCCACATACTAATCCATGTATGGTAAACACACCTCTACTATATATATATCAAAACAGTGAAATGATAACATTGAAATATCCAACATATAAAATCACAACATATACATCCATAGGCAAATGCCTAGATATCAATACAAAACTCCATAGGAAAACACCTTGATGGGATAATCAAATGTCATTGCTAATAATAGTAGCGGATCCAAAGCAAAAGTCAACAAATGATGGGGCACCAGAGGCATTACAACTTGAGTTGTAAGAGGTAATGCAGCTAATCGAGTGAAATTAGTGGCTTGATTCTATGCCAGAATAAGGGAGGAGGGTGAAGGAGGTGGTGAAGAGTGACACTTTTTGGGCTGATGCAAGATACATTGTTGCTATCATTACTTTAGTATTCAAAGTTGTTAGATATGGAGATGCAAATCCACCTAGCCTTGGAGAGGTGTATAAGTGCATTGATAGTATGCTTGGCTGAATGAAGGCCATTGTACAAAAGAAAGACCCCATATTCAGCCAATCATTCATCATCGATGGGAGAAGCTCAACACTTCTTGCACATGATTGCTTATACATTGAACCTGAAATGGTATGTGCAAAGGCCTAATAGAGTTATTCCTATATAGGATGTTGAGGTGAAGGCGGGGTTCATGAAGGCCATTTAGAAGATATGTGATTCTACATAGTCTAGCATCATTCATAGTAAATGGACAAAATTTGCCACTCTTAGAGGATATCTAGAAGAAGCCAAGATGGATAGGGAGATTATGCCACAAGAGGATCCAATTTTATGGTGGATTATGCATGAACCTAATTCTTTGACAACCACACTAGCCATTCGTTTGCTGTCCCAAGTTTCTAGTTTTTTTGTTGTTGAGAGGAATTGGTTTACTTATAGTTTCATCCACTCTGTTAAGAGGGACCATAGTACCTCTAGGAGGGCGGAGAAGCTTGTAGCTGTACATAGTGCCTCGTGTCTCATTGACCACAACACGTTTACATACAAGGAAAGTCCAACAACCCAATGGGATGTAGAGCTAGAGGAGCCAACACAAATTGATGACGATGCAACACAGACAGAGTTGGTTGGTATTGGTCTGGAGGAGCTTGATCTTGAGGAGTCCAGTAGTTCAAGTGATGAGGAGTTTGGTGTGGACTTTGGGGATTAATGATGATTTGAGGCGTTGGGCCATTGGTCAATTGTATTTGGATTTTGAATGTAATCATCATTTTGAATATAATATAAATATATTGATATTCGACATTTTCATTGTTCAATACAATATTTTTGAGTATTTCAAAGTTTCATATGTTATTCCTTATACATCTTTTTATATATTTTTTAAAAAGTACTATATATAGTTGCATTGTAGTCCTGCCATTGTCCCCAAATCTACGACCTTGGTCCTCCTGTCCTTGAGATCCATGGGACATAGGTTTTATCATAAAGCAAAACATCTCTTCCAAGGATCCTCAAAAGTTGAAATTTGAGGTGGTTGATGCTTCTTGTCATCTCTTCTATCCACAATAGTTACAAATAACCAGCCTGACTTGTTCCCTAGGGTTCCATGCTTCCAAGTAGGGTCCCTATTCTTGCCACCAACTTTGTTTCCTAATGCTATATCTCAAACAAAAAAATGAATTTCAAAGTTCCAAATCCTATCATAAACAAAAACAAAACAAAAAAGGAAAAATAAAGATAATCAAATACAAACCTCAGCAGCTAGCTAAACAACAACAAAAAAAAACTGAATAATATAACCCTAGTGTGCGCGGGAAAAACGAAACAAAACTTTGATAAAAAAAGGAAAAAAAAAGTGGGGACATACATCTCAAACGCTGCCAAAAATTCTGTCAATGTGTCAAGGAGGGAGAGTTAAAAGAGTGAAAGTGTGAAAAATATCGCCATGCATTGATGTTTTGTGCCAGTTGGCGAATTTTCAGGTTGGACTTGTGAATACTTGGCCAGTTTTTTGCCAAAAAATTGATGATTTTTGACAAAAAATTGCCACTGAGTTTTTGGTTGAGTGATTTAGGAGCAGTTTTGACTTGCAAGTTTTTAATATGTGAACATAACTGTCTTTTTTCGTTAGCGAAGCCTTTAATCTTGTTTTTTAAGCGTGTTAGTCCTTGCCAAGAAACAGGGGGAGATGGTAGGCATATCTTTCTCTATTGTGTAATTTGAGGGTTCCCAACTGTGATTCCAGTTCATTCCCTGCGTCTCATCCTCTTTTGTGTTCTACATGACATGTATGCGCTTTTCAGCACATCTATTGTACTTTCCCATATGCTGTAGACCGTTGGCCTCTATGTTCTCAAGTCATTGTGTTAAGTGAATAGAATTGTTAAGAGGTTGGGGTGCTTATTCTGTATCTATCTTGAGCTCCATATGTGAGTCCTATAAGGAATTTACGACTAGCCAATTTCTAAGCCTCAATGCTTGTAGCTAGCTTCATGGCCTCATCTATAGATCAGTTTTAGGAGTCTGACTTTGCGCTGAATCATATCCCAAAATCTGCATTTGAACAACTTCAACAACTTACTCTCTTCCAAGCTTTTGATACTTGATAGTTTATTCCATGACAGAATTGGTCTACTGGAGTTTGGTCAATTAACTGAAATAGTCCTTATTCCAAGCATTATCATATTGAGCACCCATTATAAAAAGTCCTGAAATGGTTTTCCAACAAATGTTGCCGAATTATAGATTGATTCATTCAGCCTCTTCTCAAGTACCCATTTGTACTTACACCCTAGTAGGAAAATCATTTTTGGGTTGCGATTAATGGGTGCTTGGTCAGCTTGCCAATTTCTTTTTAAATTCCCATTTTTTTGATAAAATCACTCAAACTTATTAATTGACCAAAAAATTGCAACTAAATTGTGATCTGTTGGAAAATTATAATTTTTTGGTCAAAAAAATTAAGGGTTACTTGGTTTTTCCTGATTTCTGCAGCGATTTTTTCCTGAGCACTAATCCTAACCCTAACCCGATCTTTTCTTGATTAATTGAAAAAATCTGTATCTTTGGGTTTGCTGATTTATGTTTGCTACTATGGGTATTGCTAATATTGTTCTCATTATAGATTGAAATATTGTTCTATTTAAGTTGCCTAACTCAAGGTTTATTTTTTGGAAGATTGGCCTTTGAATGATAGTTGGTGTAATTGAAGCCTAGAGTTAACTGCCCTCCAAAGGACATGCTGCAGCTACTAGATAAAGATGTAGGGCTTAAGCACAGTGATTGTGGTGGTTGGTTAGTTGTTGAAGTTGTGCCATTATGTCTGCATTCATATGAGCAATACTGGTTAAAACTTTGGACATTTCACTGCCAATTCGTAGCTTGAGGTTCCTGATTTTGGTATATGGGTTTTTGCATTGACCAATGTGATTTGGTCATGATTATGAGATTGGTGTTGTTCCACTGCATTCTCCTGAAATCTGTACCCTGTTTGGGTTGCTTGAAAAGTCACCACAAAACGTTTCATTTAGACATATAAGTGAAATGAGATGTATCTTGGTTCTGTTTATATATATTTTTGAAGATCAGCAATGATATGTTTTGACTTTCATTTACCTTTCATGATTGGAATATGTCATTATTTTATTTTTATAGGAGGATGTGTATGAAACTGTCATGCACCCTTTGATTGAAGATTTTGTGGAGGGTAAGAGTTGCTTGCTAGTTGCCATGGGGCCCACAAGTTCAGGCAAGACCCATACAATGTTTGGGAATTTTACAGAACCAGGTCTGATTCCGCGTGCTTTAAAGAAACTTTTGTCTCCTGATACGGCCAATGACTTCAGAATATCCAGGTTTGATAAGTCACATACATCTGTATTTTTTTTTAATTCATTGCATGTTATAGATGGCTTTCTTGGATGGTAGATCATTTGTTGTCCACATCAATAAAATTTTCATTGTATTATGTAACCAGCAATGTTTGTCAAATCTAATTGCAGGAGTTACTTTATCTCAATGTTTGAGATTTATTCTGAACGGGGAAGGGGTGAAAAGATTATTGATCTGTTTCAATGTGGAGCAGAGTTGAGCATGCAACAGTCCAACATTAAGGGTCTGAAAGAAGTGAGGATGGAATATGTTGTGTTCATTTGATATTTATACGAGTGCATTCATTATTATGCAAAATTTGGTTGATTGTTTGATTAGTGATAAAAGTTATGATTAATTTGCAGGTTGCAATTTTAAGTGTGGAAGAGGCTGAGTCCCTTCTTGCACGAGGCATGGAGAAACGCACTACTGCAGCAACCAATGCTAACAGTCAGTCTAGGTATGTTGTATTTCTAAGCAATCTTTCTCGTCTGCTACAAAAGTAAACATACCACCACCTGCATCATTTTGGTTTCAATTTCAGGAATGCTTCCCATCAATAGTAATTTATTGTATTTTGTCAGGCTTTTGATTTCACAAGCAATAAGAACATTGTTGTTCCTATAGGTGGATAGATTTCGTAGCAACTTTCTGCAAATCCCCTTAGGGATAACATAGATTCATGAAGTCATAATTTTTGACCTTTTATTTTATGAAGAAATGATGCATTTTTCACTTATGTATTTCTTAAACACATCTTCTTGTCATCTCCTCTTTCTAATTGCTTCATTTTCTGATGTCCACATGAATTGAAAGCAAAATTTGTAAATGTAAATATAATAAAGATCAGTAGATGTTGCTGCATGAGTAGTACCAACTTCACAATTGAAGAAGCTCCATCTTGGTGGTTGGAGTAAGCATTGATTCATCTATGGATGGAAAGAACTTTGGCATTCATGGATGCAAAATGTCTTTGAGGTTTGAACTTTTGGTATCATTAGTCTCATAATTGTAATAAAAATTACAAAATTAAATATATATGCTTAAGAGAGTCTCAATAAATTGAAAAAGACTAGCCAAATGGCAAAGTCCTTCATGAGACAAATCATGCAAAATCGCATGAGCTGTTTATCAACATGTGACGATCCTCTGCAAAGAAATGCAATGAACACTCATCATTGGAATTTGGAATGATTAGGCTAAATCCTATTCGCTTAGATCTCTCCTGTATGGAGTGTAAAGCCACTATTAATTTTGAAAATATAGGCAGCTGTTCCCAGTTGGCCAACTAAAGATTAATTAGTTATAATAATAATCCTAACATATAAGAAGCCGTTCTAGATTGATGGAATCTGATTTGGTTGAAAGTATCAATTAATAATTTCTTTGTATTTATGGCTTTTCTTCTGATATCAGATGGGAATTCACCAACACAAAGGGACATTGCCGATAAGAATGCAGATGAATCATGAATGTCATATAGGGGATAGAGACGAGAGGTTGTCTTATCCTATTTTGTTCTCATCTCAAGGGCAATTTTCCTTCCGACTCCTTGTTTTAAGGCCCTGACCTTAAGAGATTTGCGGAGTGTGTTTCTTGTTTATACCGAGTCTATAATGTGCAGAAGGCTGATACTTGTGCTATCAAACGTTATTCTTTGTCATCAAACAACTCAGCCAGTTACAGTTGAGTGCTATCAAACATGATTCTTTGTGAGCAAATAAAGCTATGATTCTTTGTGAGCACATTTGATTTTTTTTTAAGCTTGATTTTCACTCTGAACTGCCATGAAATTTTTCAAAAGAGTTGCAAGGGTAGCATTAGTTGGACTGTAAAGATTATAATCACAAATTTAGTGGAAAGAGTGAGTAAATTCATAGAGAAGGCAGCAAAATGGAAGAAGAGACTTCAATGAAAGTTTTCATTTGAAGGTGGGTGATACATTTATTTGGAACTTGATGACATTAAAACTGTCTTTAATACTTGGAATTATTGACGACAACATATAAAATGACCATAGAACTAGTGCCGCTATGTCATGTCCCCATTTTTAATAATTTAGGAAATATTAATATTTATGTTGTGTAGATGCACTTTTTGTTTTAATTGTAATAGGAGACTTTAATATCAGTTTATTATTAAAATAAAAGGGTAAAAAGGGCAAAATAGGAAACCATAACCCTAATGTTGTAATCGAACTCTTTTTATAGAGTTCACTTCATTATGTAGTTATCCAAGTTATCAATACAATTTATCTTTGTTGAACAAATTGTTTTGCAAATTTCATCTTGGACGAAAATACGAGTTGAAGATAGTTGTTGGGGACAAAAACCTGTAGCTTCTGGAATATGATTTGAGGATGGAAACCCTCACATTCGTTGTGGATCTTAGATGAAACCCTCATTTCCACATCTGATGTGATCTCACATGGAGATCACGTTTGTGCTTCATTTGGGTTTCACGGGAAATCCGAAATCTGCAAAAATCAGTCCAAAAGAGACATCACAATGGTGTCAGAGTTGGAAACCTGCTAGCTTGTGAATCATCGGGATTGAGATAAGATTTTCAAATTTTCAATTGTATTATTCATTATTTCAATTGAATTTAGTTATTGTGTTCAAATCTGTATATTAGGTAGAAAATCTTGTGGTAGATCTATAAAAATGTTGAAAGGATGCCATTAGATTAGTTTTCAGATTTGTATATTGAAGTAGTTTTGCTAGATCTGCAAATTGGAGCGAAGATTATAGTAGATTTGCCAGATTATTTGATAGATCTGTACACAATGTCAAGGGTATAAAGGAGATCATTTGGAAAGGAGTTTGCTTGCATAAAGAGTTACAATCTAGCAAGAAGGCCTTAATAGAGGAAAGCTAGATCTAAAGATAATAGTCCCCTAAAGCAAATATATCTCAAAATATTTGAGTATTTAATTTGCCAATTTGTAGACCAAGACCACAGATCTGCATGCATCATTAAAAAGGCATTTGGTTGAGTCACTCCACCATATAAAGAAGTTGTTAAAGCCAAAGGACACAAATACAAAGATAGAGAGGCCATGCAACCACGATACGTAGAGGGTGTTGGTTCCCAAAATTGCAGGTCCAAAACCCTAGAGTATGTTCTTCACCATCCAGGCTAGGGGTGTTGTCAAGACGGTGGAACAGAGGCTCATCAACAAGTTGAGGATGATTAAAGGTCAATTGACGAGAGTAGGTATGCTTTCCTACACTTCGGGCTCAGCTAGACCCAGGAGGTTATTCTTAGAGGTATCAAATGAAACGCAAATAAATAATCACAGCCATACCCAATGTACACTTGACCCTATATTTGTCACTAGGCCAAGACAAACCGACTGCATAAAACCTCTAATAACATGATAATCAAGATGAATCCACATAACTTCCCTTACACAATTTTCAAGGTGTAGGCATGCAAGAACATGATTCACAAATAATTTTAAACAGTTTTAAGTTGTTTTAGATCAATCCCTAGTTGTAACATTGAATCATGAACAATATGAGAAACCTAATCTACTCCTACAACTAACAAGACAAAGGATTGACCAAAAGAGAGTGCCGACCCTTCACCAATTTGGACCGTTGCCTATTCCATTGGGCAACAGAGTCATGAGGAACAAGGAGTAAGGAAATACATGCAACAAAGGATCAACAGAACTAGATATATATTCACATACACATCACATATTGAATCCTATATGATGGACATACTTAATAATCCAGAAAAGAACTACAGTGATCCATATGCAACAAAGGAATGATCAATACAAAAGCCTTGTATTAATTTAAATGTTGTTACACATTATCAAACCTCAATTACAATCATACCAACAAATGTGGCAAGAGGGGTGTTGGTTCCCAAAATAACAACTCGAAACCCTAAAACATTTCACAATCCCCTGGGCCAGGGGTGTCATCAAGGTGATTGGAAAGATGTTTGTGTAATGTCCCAATTTTCGGGATGGTCGCCATTGGAGAGCAAAAGGGTTGATTTCCACACTTTGGGATTTTTGGGAGGAGAATTAAGGTTTGGAGATGGCCTAACATATTTTTCTAAGGGTCTTGATATGTTCAATTCATTTAATATATTTCACCTTCCATGGAACAAACCCTTCTTGAGGAAATGGCGTATGGAGATTTATCATATTGAAGAGATGAACTTGCATAACATATTCTATGTTGGATGCCACCTTGGAGAAGATACCTTGGTCTTGTGTGAGTGCCACCTTTGTGCGACGACTTGTGGAGATAAATAATAAATTAAGGTCTAACCCTTGAGAGCTTGGAGGAAGGTAACTTGGAGAAGAAAAAAAGAAGAAAATCCAAATCATTAATTTGGATTTGGGCGCCTAGATTCCCTCTGGCTGGGTCGGCCCTCTTAGTGAGGAAAAATCATACATAAAAGGTGCTTAAATGCCCTAGGTCGACCTCCTATTGGAGAAGAGGAAACATGTATAAATATAAGTCGGATTTGTGGCATTTCAATCATCATTCAGTTATTCATTCATACACACTTGGAGAGTTATCTCTTGTAGAGGATCTTGGGATGAAAACCTCAAATATCCTAGGAGGAGTTGGAGGAAAATCTAGCTTCTTCATTGGAGGATTCCGTGACAGGGATCCAATTGCACTTCATCATCATCTTGGGCAGATTTATATCAGCTTGGAGAGCATTCTTTGGTGACGAATTGCCTAGGGCATCACCCTAGGGCTGGAGCGCACCCATTGGAGGAAGAGCGACTTGCTTTCTTGGGCAGATTTTGGTATTTTGTTGGCTGCTAGGGTTAGGGTTTGGGCAGATTTCATATCAGTATACTCGCAGCCTTGTGCGCCCTCCATAGAAGACCATATTTATGCATATTTTGGGTATGTAGATATTGCTAGTTGTGTTTGCTATGTTATTAGGCTTGTGGCTGTTCACCCTAGCCATATATTTGTATTTGTAGACTTCAATTTACAGCAGCAGACTTTATTATTCATGGTGGATGTGTTTATGATGGCTATCAATGTGTATTTCATGGTGTAATTCACTTATGCATATGGGCGAGTCATGTTCTATGTTCTTTTGATGCTTTGACATGACATATATTGGTTGTCATAAGTGCTTTCAATCTGAAATTGTGAAATTCAAAATTTAGTAATTAGGGTTTGAGCAAAAAAATTCAAAGTTAGCGAAATATCCCCATTTGGGATATTACAGTTTGTCAGCAAATTTAGGGCGATTTTGGCCAACTTATAGGAGCGGGTAGGCTCCTCTACACTTCGAGCTCAGCGAGGCTCTGGAAGGATATTTGAAGGAATATAACTTAATAGGTATGGAGTTCAAACAAGATGAACAACTAAAAACCAATTAACAACCAAACCCATCCTGTTATCTTGATCCCAAAATTGTCACTAAACCAAGAACAACTGGCTGTCACAAAACCCCTATATAGCTGATGTAACTGTGCATACATTACCCACATGAAATAGATTCATTTATATTCACTTGAAATAATTTTCTATTTATACTGATAATTAAAGATGCATAGAAATAATGGTTCTTCCCCTAAACCACTAGTTAATGTTTTTGTTTGTTTAAAATGATGTGAAGCTGATAGGAATGATGCCATACCAATGCTTAATCTATGGGCAACAAAGTCATAGTTCATTAAGAAAACAACAAATTGAAACCAAAAGGACAATGAGCTATGTATTTGCATACACCACAGAATATGAGATTTTGAAACAAAATATACTTGGTAATCCAAAACATAATTGCATATACCCATATATAACATGAGAAAGATTATTACAAAGCTTGCAATATTTTTAGAATGTTGTCACATTCATCTGACCTAGTATTACATTCGTGCCATCAAACATGGCAAAAGAAAATACCCAACTACGATTGAGAAATCTTCTTGGATACATACCTAATGACCTGGAGACATTCTACAACAAAAACCATATACAATATCAACTCCTATGGCTCCACAGTTTTGCACTCCTCAATGAGCTGAACTGGCGTTTCAATGGCTGCCCTGCAACTTTCTGCACTTGTAAATGTCTTTTGCAGACCACACACAAAAAAAACCTCTTTTGAAATGAGTTTCAAACTTGTATTTATAGCCTTTGCAGCTCGGATTTGATGGAAAAATGGAAGGGAAAACCCCAACAACTCCGCCAACTGCAATAAATACTTCATTTTCAACTACCATGTCATATTAATGGTGATTTGGAGAGTTGGCAGCATGTTTCTGTGTGATTCTGGACGTTTTTGGGCCTATGGTGGGTGGCGGGAGAACCTAGCACCCAAGAATTGGTGCCAAGGTGTTGGGGAGACCTAAAGTCCCATCGGAACCAAAAGTGATGAAGGTCCTGTTTTGGTAAATTCTTTATATATAAAAATGAAAGAGACAAAGCTCTTTATAAAGAATTACATAGTAGATGTTTCTAAAAAGAATAATACAGAGGTTTCTAAAATAAGCTAAAGATAAGAAAGCAAAAGAAATAGAAACAATCTAATCTACTAATATTACCTAAGTTGCCGGTTCTGGTACGGGAGCGAATATGGGAGCGGGCTTCTGATACCTCGGTACGGCAATTTTTTTTATTTGCTGTGGGTACGGCTGTACTATATATATATATATATATATATAATTTAATATTTATAATAATGTAGAATATATATTATAATATATTATATTATATTATATATAAAAATACATATATAAAATTTAATATTTATAATAATGTATGATATTATATAATATATTATTATATAATAAATAATATATAATAATATAATATAATATAGTATATATAATAGAATAATATTATATATTCTATATTATATTATATATTCTATATTATATTATATTATATTATATATAGTATTTAATAATTTATATAGTTATAGTTTTTTAAAAGAAAATTTGTAATTTAAAAAAAATCTCAAAAATGCGCCTCGGAGCACTTGGGAGCGGTTGGGAGCGGCCTGGGAGCACCCCTGCCACCTTGGGTTCCTTGGGGGTTCTTCGTCGGAGAACCCACAAGGAACCCGGGGTGGCAGGGGTGCTCCCAGGCCACTCCCGTCGCCGCTCCCGCTCCCAACCGAACCGGTGCCTCTGGGCAAAGAACCTGGTAACATAGAATATTACAATATTGACCATTAATATAATCTATCTAAATTTATTTTAATACCCTCCCTTAATGGTCAATCTATCAACTACACCAAGGTGCCCCCTAAATTTGACAAACTTATCCAGGCTCAGAGATTTGGTGAGAATATATGTAGTCTGATCCTTAGTTGGAACATACTGCAACATCACTAATTTGTTTTCAACAAGTTGGCGAATGAAATGACAATGAAGTTCAACATGTTTGGTCCGTTCATGGAAGATTGGATTTTTGGTGTAATATCCCTCTTAGGATATATGCTAATAATCTGATATTTTAAAATCTGCAATAAAACCACTTTGGACAAGTATTCTGAAATTGCAAATCTTAACTCAAAACCCTAGAACTGAGATCTGATTTTTATTTCTGCACCTCTGATTTTTTTCCCTCAGACATGAAACATGAACTAATGAATGCAAGGTATGAGGATAGAGCAAAGTAGATATTGCAATCGTTACAATTCTTCAATTACATCAAACAACTTTGCTATTATTGAAATCAGATTTGTTCATCAACTTCCTTACATCAATTACAAGCTTATGACAGCCAACTACCAGTATGGACTGCTGCATGCGTGATGATCAATGATAATAGTGAACCTGTTCGCAGCAGATTGACATTCTAAAGTAAACTCTTCAACTGTGGTTTGAAGCCTAAGGATGGCGTATGCAATGCCAAGTGCTGGTTGCTGCCTCAGAAATTGTTCAACAGTCCCAATAATGTCTCAATTGCTGGCTGTAGCCTCTCCAAACTGCACGATGCCTCTGCAGGTTATTTGCTGCCTCCTTCAGGATGATCACTGCCCAAAATATGCAAATATATATATACATAGCCTTCAAATGATATGTGTTCTTCTATGACGAACTCCTTATGAGGTGTGACTGCCTTGTACTGTTTGAATGAGACTGCCTATTAACCACGGTTATCTTCAAAATAACAAATCTGAATATTATTTTAAAGAGTCTATAAACGAGTCTTCAAGGAAACTATATTTAAAACTGTAGCTGCTGAATCAGCTAATCCGTCAGACTTGGTCCCCTGTTAGGCAGCAAACAATATAATCTTCTAAAACCCATGCAGCTACTTGAAATCAATATTCAAACATATAATCTATGCTATATTATATTTGAAGAATGCAATCCGGGATGCACAATCCACTAATCCTCTTAAATTTCAAATGCAGATCTGTTTTAAATCAATATTTAGACTAGTCCGTTAGATTTTTGTCTCCTTTAAGCCAGCAAACAATATAATCTTCAAAAATCACAAATTTCTTGTTTAAAACCCACGAACTATATCATATCTGCCTTCCTTAAGACATTCACAGCCTTTATGCAATATGGGGACCACGATGCACTATATCAATCTATTTTAAAATGCAAATTCTGCTGAGTTCTGTCAGAAGTTGTCTCCTGTATTGCAGCAGCTATGAATCTCATTTCAATAATACTCATAATACACATTGCCTTTAAACATGTAATAATACTATGAACTTCACACGGTGGCATCCATTTCCAAACATCCCATATTTTAATGATGCAATAGAATTATTTAGAAAACTTCAAATCTCTTGTCACGTACGATTCATACAAAGTTTGCAACAGCAAGCTACAGCATTAGCAAATCATCAATAAAATTCGTGCAAGCAAGAAACTTTAACAATGCAAGATATCCAATGAGTCCAATAATGGTTTCCGACCAAATATCAAAAGCCCACTAAAAATGTAAAACGACACTTTGAAGCACAAATTGTGAAATCTGAAATAATTTCACCTCAAGTTTGGTAAGGGAGCATCACCAAACCAACAACTACCAAGGGGTCATCTCTTTGATATTACAAATGCAAGGGAACATCTCCTTGACATAAGTTGAACACAAGAACTTTGACAAAACACATAAACTCCAACATCAACATGATTCCAAATGAATCCCAGCTCTCCTTTTAAAACCTTCAAAATTAGGATAGACCTAATTTTATTAAATGAAGGTTTTTGTGTACACCATCACACTTAAACATTTTTAAATGCTTACACATGAACTCTTTAAATGTTTGTTTTTGTGTACACAATAACACTTTATTTTATAAAGTGTTTTAAAATTGATTCAAGCAACTTAATAAAAATATTAATTTTATAAAGCAATTAAAATACTTTATAAAATTAATTTACAATTAGAACCTTTTTAAGTTACTTGAAAAATGGGGACATTACATTTGGCAAGTTTTAGCACCCCTTGATTGTCACAGTACAAGGGTGAAGGCCCTGCTTGAGACATTTGCATGTCTGAAAGCATCCTTCGAAGCCAAACTGCCTCACAAGTTGCTTTAACAGTCCTCTGATATTCAGCTTCAGTCAAGGAAGGAGCCACTGCATGCTGCTTCTTGCTGGTCCATGTAATCGCACTTGTACTAAAACTGAAAACATAACCAGAAGTAGACTTTCTGTCATCAAGAGAAGCTTCCTAATCTGAGTCTGTAAAGCCAATCAGATTGGGATCTTTGCACTTGCCATACAGAATGCCAAAGTCGAAAGTGCCTTTCACATATCTTAGCACACACTTCACTGTGACCCAATGTTCAGCTTTAGGGGCTGTCATGAAGCGAGAGATGTAGCTCACTGCAAAACCAAGGTCAGGTCTAGTGGCAATGAGATAAGTGAGGCTGCCCACTAGTTGCCTGAATGCTGATTCATTCTCCACAGGTGAATCTGATTTGGTTGATAACTTTAGCCCTTTCTCCATAGGTGTAAATGTAGGTTTGAAATTTGTCATCTGGAACTTGTCAAGCAGACTTCGAGCATATTTGGACTGAGAGATAAAGATGCTATCAGCTGTTTGCCAAACCTCAATACCTAGGCAATAATGCAGAAATCCCAAATCTGTCATGTCAAATGATTGACCGAGATTATGTTTGATCTCCATAATCAGATGTTTTGAGTTGCCAGTAATGATCAGGTCATCAATGTAGACAACAAGCATAATAATATCATCACTAGACTGTTCGACATACAAATTAGAATCAATAGGACTCTGCCGAAAACCATGATCAATTAGGTACTTATCAATTTTCATGTACCATGCTCGTGGAGTCTGTTTAAGGCCATAGAGTGCTTTCACCAGTCTGCATGCCTGGTGTTCTTTACCAACAACCTTTAAAGCAGGAGGTTGTATCATATAGACTTCTTCCTGTAAATCCCCATTGAGGAATGGACTCTTGACGTCCATTTGATGGACATTCCATCCAAACTGGGCTGCAATAGTGAGGACAAGCCGAATGGTACTCATTTTGGCTATGGGAGCAAAAGTCTCCTCATAATCAATGCCGTCTATCTGTGAGAACCCTTTGGCTACTAATCGAGCCTTATACTTATCAGGAGTTCCGTCAGTCTTATACTTAACTTTATACACCCATTTGCAGCGAATGGGCTTCTTCCTAGGTGGAAGATCAAAGAGGACCCAAGTGTTGTTCTTCAGAAGACTATGATGTTCAGCTTCCATAGACTGTTGCCACTCAGGTATGCCTTTAGCCTCTGAATATGTCTGAGGCTTAGAGATGTTGTGAACGTTGGCCATAAGAGCAAAATTAACTGTATTCTACTGCTTGCTCTTTTTCCAAACTGATCTACCCTCAATCAATTCATCATCATGAAGATCACTGTTAGCGTTTAATTTCGCACCTTTCGGTGAGGAAAAAACGGACAGCGTGTACAGTAGGACTGTTCTTCAAATTACGAGGGGAAGCTCCCTCAACAAGGAAATTAAAAAGACGTTTACAAAATAACCTATCTTTTTGGTTCACGAGCACAAGGCAACGAAGCTCTTTTTCAAGGCTAAAAGATTTTTCTAAAGTTTTGCAGAAGAAAAATAACTAACTCTATCTTAAAAACACTTCCAATTCCTTTAAGTAAATCTAGAGTATAAAGAAATTGGAGACACAACTTGGAGATTTCAGCACAAAAGAACAATGATAATCTGACAACAATCGTTCATGCACAAAGTCATGGACGATTTTCACAACCCTTGACAACAAAATAGATCTCAGAAACTATGATGCATATTCTCATTAATCAAAAGACAAGAACAAATAACACTGCTTGAAGAATAAAATGCGAGCAAAAATTAGTCTCAGCATTTACCATTAGAGAGTTTAAGTGTGTAGAATACACTTATTTATACCCTAAAAAACAAAGATGCAAGGAAATAAAAGGAAGAGTTAACTAATACTCTTCACTCTAGATCTAATGTTGCATGGGAAACATGCAAGTTTATTAACAATTAAAAAATAAAAATATCTTGTCATGCAATTCAGTTAACTGAACTTGCATGTTATTACACAATGAGTTCCAACTCAAAGAAAATTTGCATGATTTCCAAAAGCAAAATCCAAAAATAGATTTAACTCTAGATAGCAAAGTCAGTTCTCAAAATAGAAACTGCTTTGGAAATCTCTCCTTTTGCCAAAAATAGATCCCTCTTGCAAATAGTAAAAAATTGGCTAAGTATGAGAATTGAGATTTCTCTCAAATTCATCAACTCTGGCCTCATTGGGTATATTGATAGAATCAAGGTGAACTGTCCTCATCTGTAGGTCAATGGCAGCATCCTCTGGGACTTTCGCAAAATCTTCAAACTCTTTTTTTCAGCCTTGGCGAATTTTGATGCAATTTCAACTAGGAGGTACGTCTTGCCTATGTGGGGATCACCACAAAACCTTCTGCGGATCAGCTGTATGAACTCCTACAAATTGTGAACAAGACAGTTTACGCCTTCGTCGTTGAAATACCTGCAAGGAATATTTTGGACAAAATCAATGCCATACTTCTCAATGCCAAGAAGTTTTTCTTTCCACGTAGCCAACTCCATGGCTATGGAAAATGAACCGGCTTGGATGAGCCCTGAATTCAAGTTCTTCGCTGCCATATTGCCTGAGCTTATTAATGGTTCCAGGTCAAAACCTTCAGGGGAATCCTGGCACAAGTCTGTTTCCTTGACCTTGGAATATTCATGTTTGAGCAAAGATCTGGCCTCAATGGTGACCGGTGAATATTGCATGATGGCTTTATGGCTTGGAGGAGTCTTGTTCTGATGCCTTTTTGCCTTGAAAATTGCCAATCTAGACCTCTGTGTGTTCTCTGTCCAAGAAAATCAGGTTTCCCTCTCGCTGTCCAAACTTTGATTTTTTAGTTAAAAAATATATTTTTGCCCTTGGAAAGTGAAAATTTGGAGTTGCAACCTCAACGATTGAACGGATCTGAGCTCAAAATGGCCAAAGATGATGGAAAACGCCTTTTGCCGAGGTGGGTATGCACTAGAAATGAGAAATTTTAGACATATAGGCCTCAAAAATCACTTTTATTTTGGCTGTAGGTGGTGATTTTGCCCATGGACAGTCGTAACCAGCAAAACAAAAACTTGAAAATCCTTAAAAAATGGCCCCTTGGACTTGGACGTTGACCTTGGGATGAAGGAGAATGAAGAATATAGTGCCTTGAAACCACCAATCTGCCTCTTGGATACTTTGCTGGCCCAAAAAGTGCCTTTAAACCTGCAATAAAAAGCTTGAAACCCTCAACAATGGCCGCCGATGCAAAGAAATGGTCTTCCTGTGAACAAATATGCCTTGGAGTGTGAGAGAAAGGTATAGAATGATGTAAGAACATGTAGACTTTGCCCTGTATGTGAAGATCAACTCCTCAATGCCTTTGAATCCGCCCTTTGCAAGCTTTTAGTCTTCCATTAATGGCTGCCATGTGTGAAGTGCAGCCTCTAAACCCTTCTCTTGCCTTTGGAAAGTGATAATAACTATGCAAGAGATCTCCTTTATAGTGGATGCCACCCTTCTAGGGTTTTCAATGTGCTTCTTCCTAAAAGTAAGATGCTCTTATTTTTGGCTTCCATGTACAAATGAAAGAATGAAGAGTAAACTTCTATTTATAGCCTTGAGGATTGCCAATCTCTCTCCTATGCGTCAATATTCTCTTTCCTCAACGCCGAACTCATGCAAATTTTGGCGTTTTGAAATGGAGTGCAAATGGTCAAGTAGGAGCGCCTTTTGCATGTGTCAAAAAGGCGTGGAAAATGGACAAAATAGGTGCCTTTTTGGGTGATGAAAAGGCGTGGATTTTGGAGGTTTTAAGCGCCTTTTGGAAGGTATGAAAATGGGCGTGTGATTTGAGAAATTTAGGCGCCTTTCTGAGATGGAGAAATAAGCATGCATAATGGGGAATTTTGACGCTTTTTTGCAAGGGTGAAAAAGGCGTTGATTTCCTTGATTTGGAGCGCCTTTGTAAGGCATCAAAAAGGAGTGGATTTTGTTTAAATTGGGCGCCTTTTGGGGAAGCCAAAAAGGCATGCCTTTTGGTCATATTGAGCGCCTTTTGGTGAAGGAGAATCTCCCTTGCAAGAGCATTTGGCCTTAGATTTTCTTGTTCTTTGGCTTTTTGGAAGTGTCTTGGGTGGAAGTATATTTCAAAATATATTTCTTTAAATATTTTGAAATATACTTCCAGGATGTTTGAGATAGGTTTCGGATCCATGGGATTTAACATGCAGATTCTAGATTTTTGAGGATCCACCAGATTTCAAAATTAGACAGTTTTCAGGACGTCAGAACATCAGGCTTCAGGACACCAGACTTAGCCAATTTTCAGGGCTCATATTTATGATTCTTGACCTTGGAGAACTTTGAACTTTGCCTTGAACACATTGACGGAGGTTGCCTGGATCACCGTCGTTTGCCTTTGAATCTGGATCTTGTTTTTGTCGTAACTTCTTCGTCTGATGACAGAATGCCTTGAAGTTTGGAAACCAAGCTCAAATGATTCGAAGCTCTCATTGAAGCCTCTCCTCGATGAATTATACTCCAAGATGAAACACATTTTAGCCAAGAATGCCCAAAAATGCCTTAGAAATTTTTTTGAAATTTTTCAAAATTTCAAAATTTTCAAAATTGAATTTTGATTTGCCAGATGTATTTGCATTGCTTCCCTTGGTTCCTTTATGTTGTTTTGGCCTTCAATTCACCACTTTGACTTCCTCTTTTTTGATGTTCATTCACCGCTCCAGCCCTGATTGGCTAACCAGAATCTCCCTCCATTTAAGCCGTGCATTGCCATCTTTTGATGTCTTGTACCTGCAGAGTAAGCACAGTAATGACAAGGCTACATGGTGTTGGGGAGGTGTGTTTGGGCACATATACGAAATTTTTTGCATGGGTACAACAATCACCTATGGTCTTAGCCCACCATTTAGGTTGGAGAGTAGAAGTACCAACATCTGAAACAGGAGGAACAACATCTACTGGGGTGGTTGGAACAAAATGAGCTGGATAAGGATCGAGATTGTCCTGAGGAGGGGCGGGTGGTGGTACATTCTGCTAAGGTGCCTTCACAACTGCAGAATCCCTCCCATCAGGTGGAGCTAGGGGAAGGCGAACACCCAAATCAGAAGCCTTCAGAGGCTAATCCTCAGGGCTCACAGAAGGAGAAGACAGATGAAAGGGCCCAGTAGCTTCATCGACCACAACATCATGATTGAAGATGAGATGATCTGTATCTACATCAATCAGCCTATATGCCTTATGATTTTTACTGTAACCAGTGAAAATGAGTTTCTGGCTCTTGGAATCCAACTTGGTGCGCTTGGCATCTGGAATCCACACATGAGCAGTAGAGCCAAAGACTTTCAGGTGGCTGACCTTAGGCTTGCGTCCAGACTAGGCTTCTTCAGGAGTCATCTTCTTAACGACATAAGTAGGAGACCGGTTTAGAAGATAAATTGCAGTGTAGATTGCTTCAGCCCAGAACTTCTTAGGGACATTTCTATG
The DNA here is from genome assembly GCA_027924645.1 of Cunninghamia lanceolata. Classification (NCBI taxonomy): domain Eukaryota; kingdom Viridiplantae; phylum Streptophyta; class Pinopsida; order Cupressales; family Cupressaceae; genus Cunninghamia; species Cunninghamia lanceolata. The sequence continues at coordinate 887,809 of BSBN01001298.1, forward strand.
CTCCAACATAGAATGAGTCATTTCAGTAATGGTGCGATTCCGATGCTCAACGACACCATTCTGTTGAGGGGTGTAGGGGGTAGTAAGTTGGCACTTAATGCCATGTGCAACATAGAAACTGGAGAAGCCAGAAGAACAAAACTTCCCCCCCCCCCCCCCCCCCCATTATCAGACCTAAGAGTGATTATCTGATAGCTTGACTCTTTCTCAACTAAGGCTTTATACTGCTTAAATATACTGAACACCTTTGATTTATTTTTAAGAAAATACACCCACATTTTTCTGCTGAAATCATCAACAAATAACAAAAATTACCTACACCTAGTAACTGAAGGAGTATTCATTGGGCCACATACATCAGCATGAACCAACTGTAATACCTTGGATGCTCTCCATGAATCACCATCTGAGAATGGAGTCCGATGCTGCTTTCCAGCCTGACAAGCTTCACATAATCCATGATTTTGAGCTTGAATCTCAGGTAGACCACCAACCAAATCATCTCTAGATAATTGAAAGAGATAATGCATGTTCAAGTGCCCATGACGGTGATGCCAGAATTTACTGATGGAAGTACTCCTGGTTGCCATAGCGTGCTCTTGAGAATCACTTGAATCAATAAGTCTATACAGATCATGATCCTCAAGTCCTTAAACAACTGTGGAGTAAGTCTCTCTATCAACAATGCTGCATGTGTGCATGCTGAAAACAATATCTAGCTAAGGAGAGTGACACATGATCTGACTAACTGAAAGCAGGTTTAGCTCCATGCCAGGTACAAAGTATACATCGAGAAATATTAGATTTTTCCCACCAGATTGAATCTGCACATTGCCCTTTCCGACAACAATATACTCTTCGCCTCCTCCAAAGATAACAAAATTTCTGAATGGCATGTACTCAGTGAACCAATATCGACGATGAGTGAAATGCCGAGATGCACCTGAATCAATGTACTAGGCAGAGGATTTGACATGATCTGTTGGTCTCTTGGCCATAAAGGCATAGAAAGCAGGTTCCTTTTGTTCAGTGTGCTCTGCAACATGGGCTTTTGGTTGAGACTCTCCTTGCTTGGACTGTTCAGAAGCCAAGCGTTTCCGGCAATCTTTCTTCAGGTGGCCATACTTATGGCAATAGTTGCATTGAATGTTTTTCTTCTTGGAAGGGTCCTGGGATTGACCTTGGTTGGTTTGCTGAGAGGGCTGATTTTTGCCCTTATTCTTCTGAAAAGCCTTAGCAGTAAATGCTTGTTCCGTGGAGGATGAGCTATTCCAATGATCTTGCTGCAGAAGTTTGTTGCACAGTTCAGGAAACATTAGGTCAACATTTGTGGATGTAATGTTGAACGTCTCAATAAAGTGTTCATATGATTTGGGTAGACTCTTTAGAGTTATGACCACCATAGCTTCCTCCTCCATCTTCTGATCAATCGCCTCCAATTGATCACGGATGTCCTTGATTTTTGTCTAGTGCTCCTGCAGAGTTGTCTTCTCATCCATCATGATGGAGAATAACATGTTCTTCAGAAAGAACGCTCGACTCTTGTCAGATGTCTCATGAAGGTCCTTTAGATGATCCTAGATTTCCTTAGCAGTTTTGCCAGACGACACCTGAGGCAGTTGGTCATTGGTGACCGACAATTTAATAAGCATCAGGGCTTCTCGATTTTGCACATCAAATTTGTCCTGATCTTTACCTGTCGTTGGAGGGCATGTAGTTTTGCCTAGAACAATTTGGTCAAGGCACCGATACTCAAATATGGTCATCATATGCTGCTTCCAAGTGTTGTAGTTGCAGTCGTTGAACTTTTGACTACCTTACAACATAATGTAGGACAAAGACGTCATCCTTAACTCTTTTTGAGGCACGAAAAACGAGGTAAACTTGAGAATAATCCACAGCTTTGGGTGTTGGGACCAGTTCACCAAAATGATCACGTGCAGGGGCTGAGCGCCTGAGCTGAGATCTTGACGTGACCTGACACTGACAAGACCGTTGTTTGGAGAGCACCGAAACTGCAACAAAAGATCGTGAGAAAACCCCGTCGCGACCAACAAACACAAAGCGAAGAAGCACAGAGATTAAAACCATCGACCAAGGAAATAAAACCACTGTCCAGAGCTTAAACTGCCCTTAGCGACCAAGACCTTGTGAAAACTCGTCGTTGGAAGGAGAAACAACGATCAAACAAAGGTAGCACCAACCAGAAAAACGCCAAGGAAAACAGATGAAGGCCTTGAAAATTGTGACCACAAGGAATTTTGAACAACAATCGAAAGAGAATGCCGACACCTAGCTGGAATCACCACAAATTGCGACTGCCAGAATGGAGGTGCCGACCAGATTTAAACCCGCGACCTCAGAAATGACGCCCAAAAAAAATTGCGACCTTGCTAGGAAATAAAATGCGAGTTGCAAATGATAGAAGCAAGCGACAAAAAACTAGACACTACAAATTGCGATTGGAGGCAGGGGCAAATCGCATATGGATGGGTGTATAGAGAGTAGAGAGCTGAAGATGGTACATCGCCGTACTGTACGGCCACGTACATAATTTGAGAGAGCCCAGGAAAAAATTTCAAAAAATATGTTTCCCTCTCTGATACCATGGTTTGGTATATTCTTTATATATAAAAATGAAAGAGACAAAGCTCTTTATAAAGAATTACATAGTAGATGTTTCTAAAAAGAATAATACAGATGTTTCTAAAATAAGCTAAAGCTAAGAAAGCAAAAGAAATAGAAACAATCTAATCTATTAAAATTACAATATTGACCATTAACATAAATTATCTAAATTTTTTTTAATAGGTCCAAAATGAAAGCTTGACCTGAAACAACATAAAATACTTAGCCATTTTTGAAAAAATTATTTGAAAACTCGATTTTTTGTACCTTCAAATTTAACATGAAAATTCAAGGGGTCCAGAAGGGTTTTGGACTTAGAAGACCTTATGCGTTGGTGGGGATTGAGAGTTTGGGAGGACGAGGAACTTTGTAATCAGATCCAAAAGTTCTTGAGGGACCCGAAATCCCGAAGGGAAAAGGAGGGGTTGGGTAGGGAAAAAGTTCCGTCGCAGAACTTTCGGAAGGAGAAATAGAGCGGGGAGTGGGGAAGCGGAAGGAAGGTGAATCTTGGGAAATGTTCCCAAGTGTTAACGGGACCCAAAATCCCGTAGGAACAAAGGGCTCAAAAAAGAAACAGGTTTAGGACAGTATATACATAAAATATGAAATATAAGTATAAGTGGTAGTATTTTAATTTCTTATACTTTATGTATATTTTATGTATTTACTGTCAGGATGTTTGAGAGTGGTTTTGGATCCATAGGAGTTATAATGTAGATTCTAAAATTTAAAGGATCCATCAGATTTCAGACTTAGCCAAATTTTTAGGGTTTGATAGTTTCAAACTTAGCCAAATTTAGAGGTTCAACAACATGCATCAGGGTAAAGGCACAAGGACTCCTTAGAAAATTTTTGAGGAATTTGACAAGATTTTGCAAATATGAGGCTTGAAAATTTGGGTGCCAACACCGGCTCTAGTTGGGGACGTGTGTTAGACATTGACACAATGAGAATCTAGAACATCTTCTGGCATACCAAAAGGCAAAAACAAACAAGGGGAACAATGTATTTACAAAAGGGCATATATACAAGACAACATACAATCATAGGCATGAGGGCAGAAAATGAAAGTTGACTGCAATCAAAATTTGCAGGCACTTGCAGGTCAAACCTACACAAGACCGATGAAACTACTTTCCTATGTCAAAGGCAAGTTGAGTGAAGGAGTTGATCTCCCTCAAACCAAAACAATTTTCATCACCAGGTTGCAACAACTGAAGTCTTTCATCGGCGTGCACCAATCCGTAATTACTGCACACGACATAGAGACAAACTTCACCATTGAAAACATTGCTATAGGGCAGCCACAAATTATAGGTGCTCAACCTATTCCATATTACATCATGCTTGTTCTTTGCAACAAGGGGTGAAAAATATAGAATGAGGCCAACATCAAAAGAGACAGATGGAAGGAATCATCCATCATCAACTGCCACACTATCATACCTGCTGACCTCTTCATGCAAATTGAGGAAAAAGGCAGTGTTCCACGGGGACCCGTCCCCCCCCTAAAACCACCCGTCCCCAAGTTTGTGACGTTTCCGAGACTTGGGGACGCCTGCGAGACGTCCCCCCACCGTGTTGTGACCAAATCACACATCGCCCCATTGCAAATGGGGACCCCCCTTTTTTTGAGCTCCGATGCTTTGCATTTAGTTCTGGATGATGCCTTAGGTTCGTTTCCTCTGTCAATCCAACAAGAAGTCTCTCTCCTAGAAGTTTTGCTTTATAACTGGAGGTCTTATCTGGTACATAAACTTGCAGTGATGAAAGAGTCTTGATCAAATTCCATCCAGTTCATGAACACTGAGATCAATCCCGAGGTATGTTTGAGACCCTGAAAATGACTAAGTCTGGTAGCCTGAAATCCTAAAAATCCTCAAAAATTGACTAAGTCTGAAATCTGGTGGATCCTCCAAATTCTAGATTCTACATGTTAAATCCGGTGGATTCGAGACCCATCTCAAACATCCTGAAAGGTATATTGAAAAATATTTAAAGTATAAGAAATTCAATCTCTCAAGTTCTACTTAAATATATTTTTCAATATACCTTGACCCTCAAGGACCCTGAAAAAAAGACTAAGTACTGAGAGGGCGCAAATTTCCCATCTAGTGCGACGGGATATTAGAGTGGCGCAAAATCTTGGCGCAAAATCTTGATAAAATGCGCTACTTCAATCAAACCTTGGAATGATGATCCATTGCGCTAGAATCTGTTGGTACTTATTTTTGACCTGGAGGTTGTTTCTGCATGTTGGAGGGTTTTCTTCGTTCAAACCCCAGGTTTTTGTTCATCGCTGTGACTTTGTACTATCGGCGTGGGAGATTGTGGTTCCACCGATGGTATTGGTCATGCCGATGAGGGTATCTCACGTGTGCGATCGGCGAGGGAAGTTTCAGTCAGCCCGACGGAGGTATTCTCACCGACGAAGGTTTGAAGGTGACTATCGGCGTGAGTTGTATTGCCGGCCTAGGAGTTTCTTGTTGCTCCGATGGTTATGTCTCGCCGAAGACTTGACTTGACTATGTTTTGGTGGCCATCGGCGTGAGTTGTGTTGTCGGCGAGCGTGATTTTTGTTGTGTCGATGGTCTGTCTCTGGCCGACGAAGGTGTGTTTTGATGGCCATCGGAGAGACTTGGTAGATCGGGTGAGCTGTGGAATGCTTGGCCGATGGTCTATATCTTGGCGACAAGTGTGTTTCGCTTGGTCATCGGGGAGAGTTGGTCTATCGGCCAGGGAAGCTTTTGGGTTGGCTGATAGGCTATGTCTGGCCGACAGAGGATAGCGATGGCTTCATTGGTGTAACACATGAGGTCGGCCAGAGGATTTTCGGATGCTCCGATGGGTAGTGGTCTGGCCGACAGAGGCTTTCAGGAGTTGTTCATCGGTGTGATTAGTTGTGTCGGCCGAGGGGTTTTTTGCTTGGTCGATGGCTTTGGTCATACCAACGGAGGAGGAAGACGGAGTGGTAACCGCTAACGGGTTGCGAGCTGGTCATCGGAGTAACATTTGCTATCGGATGGACTGAGGAAGGCTAGTCCGATGGTAGTAGTCTGGCCGACAGGGGATTGCGATAGGCGTCGGCGAGACAACGGAGGTCGGCAGGAGGTTTTTGAGGCGAGCCGATGGCTTAGGTCTGGGCGATGGGTTTGGAGAAGGAGCGTGCGTCGAGCGCGGCAAAAGCGCTCGACATTTAGTATGTTAGTGGCCGTGTTTATAAAGTAATGAAGGAGTCTCCGCGGCACCAATGTGGGACTATTCTTCCTGCACATTTGAAACTGCAATAGAATGCGTTTTGGCGGGAATTTCTTTTTTGACTGCTGCGACTGTTTTCTCGGTGGCTGTGGGTGGTTGAGCCATCAATGGCGACTGTAGCAAGGGCATGGGCGAGTTGTTGAACAGTCATGTACCCGATTTTTGGCATGAGGACTTCCAGATGGTGGCATAGGGCTCGAGGCCACCATTGTCTACTTCCTGTCTTTGCAGCAATAAATTTTGAGCGCCATTCTTTTGAAGGATCTGTATCTGGCGGATTTTTGTAATAGTCATGTAATTAATTGCTGTGGTACACTTTCTGGCCAATATAGGCAGACTGTGTTACCATTGTTTAGGTTGTTGAAAGTTGAACATTTGGCTCTGTAATACAATACAGCTGATTTGGTTGCTCTGTACAGCTAAACTTGTGAGTTTATGTATCTCTTGTTGTACGTTTTTGCATGAATCCACTGATTTCATGGTTAATTTTATATGAGAAATGCTATGTTAGCATGTGTTTTGTTAATTCTGTCTCCAGTATTGCATGTATCTTTCTTCTGAGTCTGAATATTTAAGGAATGTTTGAGACTCTAGAACATAGAATTCCTGTGTTGAATGTCTGATTTCTTAACTTCTGCTCAAGGGGTAGATTAAATTGTTTTCAGATTGAATATTGGGAAGGGTATACTGCAATAGGGATGCCATAAGTATAGATAGCTTAACACTCTGTATTGGGAGATATCTGTAAGGCAGATATCGTGTGTATCCCCCTGAAATCCAGTTTTAGTTGTTCATGCATATCATTCACAGGTGTATGTCTACTGACTCCAGGCCCTGGATAGGCACCAATCTTGCTTTGTGTTTGTGTTACAACCATGTCCAGCTTTGCATCCAAACTTAAAATCAAAACCAAACTCTAAAACAACCATTAGGACATTAGAATTAGTTTTAGGATCCAAGTCCTCTGTCTACAACTGCAAATAGGCCCAAAGCTAGCCCCTTTGCTCTTATCTTACAGTTTTGGTCTACTTACAGGAGGACTTATCTGCTTTCTGTCAGCATCCCAGCCTTGTATGTATATCCTCATGGATGTTGAGTAGGGAATACCCCCCTAGGTTTTGTAGAGCCTGAAGAAGAAGAGGAGATAAAATATAGAGTCTATCTCCTACACTGTTGGCCCCTGGCCCAGAGATCCTGTTGATCATTGATGGCTACCTTGTAGGGAAATCTGGGAATAAGCATCCAGTCTGGGAAAAAACCAACAGAACCAATGCGCCCTAATCATTGCGCCAATTTTGGAAGGCAAAGGTAAGTGAGTTTTGAAGAAATGTTGACGAAAGATCAAAAACTTGATCTCATGCGCCCAAACTAATGCGCCATATAGCATTGCGCCATCTCTTGAAGGGAATTAACATCCGATCTTCAAGGTAATTTCAAGAAGATATCAAAGTTTCAATCTAATGCGCCCCCTCCAAGGATGAGATCAACCTTGCTGTCACTTGCTGCGCCATTGCAAGGGAGGGAAAGTTAAGAGTATTTTAAGATTTTCAAGGAGATTTCAAACTTATGATCTAATGTGCCAAAACCTTGAAGGTCCTAAAATCATGATCTATTGCGCTAACCTCAAGGAGATCTCAAACTTATGATCTAATGCGCCAGCCATATAGGAGACATCAAAAAACTCAGTCCAATGCGCTAGGAGGAACAGGTTAATTTCTGTGTTGTAGGATGAATTCAGATCCCTCTTCAAGCTTATATCAAGGAGAAACTCAGTCTAATGCATTCAAAGTAAGGAGAAATCCAAAATGTCATCTGCTGTGCTAGCTCTAGAGGAGAAGACATAATGCTGATTTGATGTGTTTGCATCAAGTGTATTAATTGCTGCGCTAATTTTGAATATAGTTGGATCAAAGTTTCATGAATACCTTTCAAAAGGAAGATGAAGTTCCATATCTAATGTGCTACTCCGGGGTGATGCTTAGTTTCAAATTTTGTGATTGCTTTTTTAGAAATTAATTAGTTTGGCATCCAATGCAATCAGCTTAGAAATGCATGAACTGACTCTTGTATGTTATCAAAAAGGATTGATGCTGTTTCTTTACTTGTATTGCAGCAATAAGGACAAAGCTAAGGAGTCATCAAGGAGGAGAAGCTTGAACCAGCTTCATCCTAGGAAGGAAGTCAAGAAGTAGTCCACAAGAAGAAGGCATTATGTAGCCAATCCAAAGGGCCTCCTTCAGGAATCATTGAATTGGAACCTTTCATCATCCTTGTGTTGGAATTCTTTGGCATCATGTTAAGATCATCTAGAAGACATCCATCCAAAGGACATCATTTTCATCAAGTGGCATCATGTTAAGATCATCATGTTGAAATACATCATAATCAAGACTTCCAAAGGCATCTATAAAGCTTCAAGCACTCATCCAGTATTCAAGTCTCTTTGAAGAGTCATCTACTCTACATCTGATGGAGATGTTATCATCAAATACTTACACTCTAAAGGAGATCACTTCAAGATCATCTTCAAGGAAGCATTTCATCAACTACATCATGATCATCAAGAGCAAGTGCTTGAATCACCTTCAAGTTGCAGATGAAGCATCATTCCAAGAGGCTCACATCCATTTTCATATGCTTCGTCATCAAATGTTCCAAGGCATTCATCCATCCAAACTTCAAATTCCTCCTGAATCTTCAAGTCCAAGAGAGATCCTACTTCTAATCATGAATCAAGTATCATCATTTACTACACTCTTCAAGAAGGATCATCCAGAGAAGATCATCATGTATCCTACAAGAAGAAGAAACATCACAAAATCATGCAAGTGAAGTAACATCTATCATACATCTAGTTTACAAAGCAAGATTAAGGCAAGATCAACAAGTTACATCAACAAGTTACATCCCAAGCACTCAAGTATCAAGAGAAATCACATCAAAGACATCATACAAGATGATACAAGTTGGGAATATGCTGAGGCGGCACCTAGGTGGCGAGTACTCTTCATCATCCAGTCACAAGTTGCCACATCATTTCAACTACATTCAATTTATCATTTAATAAAAGAAGCCAAAGGGACGCCTATGTGGAAGATGTTTTAAACGATTTCATCTTACCTTATCACATTGGAAAATGTGCCTTCATTGCCTCTCTCTTTTGTACTAAAAATAGAAAGTTGTTGTAACTACCTATTGAGGTGGCATGATCTGAGCCCTTGGCTATCGAATTGATCTAAGCCATTCATTGTAAACCTGGACCACTATATAAAGGCCTTGTTGCCTCATTTGTAATATATAGTTTTTTTAGAAGTAGAGTAGAAGAAACTCTCGAAATTCTCTGAGAAGACTAGAAGTTGTTGTAAATATTTCTCAAGATTAATGCAAGGACATTGGAGTTCGCTTGGTGTTTAAGTCTTGTCTTGTGGAATCACATGGTTTCTTGCACTTTGATGAAATGGAGAGATGTTTCAAAGTAGATTAGAAATAGATTAGCAGTTCATTGATGTAATGTATGTTTGTATTGGATATTTGATCAACTCCTAGCTCATGCTTTTAACATTCATCGCTGGTGAAGTGTTGTGTAAAGCTAGTCTGAGCCTTATTATTTGCTTAAGTTCGATTGTGGACGCTTGTTTAAGCTGCGTCGTCTTATGGGTGCTTACATAATCCTTCATGATTTGAAAACCATTTGCATAACCTTAGGAGATTACATCAACTCTATGTAGTTGTCGGCACCCTTGGCGAAGTGGAGTTAGGTTAATTCAGGAGTTTGTCTGTTTAATACATCATCATTGCTTCATTGACCTTTAGATTAACCTTTTTTGAACCCTTATCTTTTTTGCTTTTCTTTATTATTAATACATCACCCACACTGAAGGAGGAATAAGCTAAACAAGTATGAAGAAGTCTAATGTAAGTCCCTTTGTGATTATCAGCAAGATCACATGTAATCACTGAGTTAACCCATCATGAATTATAAAAAGGAACCTTGGAGTTACTTCACTGGATCACATAGTTCAGCCTTTGAAGAGCTTTATTCAAGAGAGTGGGATGCTCTAGTGTTTTACTCTATTGTTGACTTGTCTAAAAACAATCATCAACACGCCGTCCCCCCACCGCCGCCGGTACACGAGATTCGTCGAGGAAACTTCGGGGACTTCTAGACGTCCCTAAGACGTCTCGGGGACTTCTGGATGTCCTCGAGACGTCTCGGGGACTTCTGGACATCTCCTGTGCTGGGGGCAGCAAAAAGTCATTTTTATTTTATTTTTTGTTTTGCCTTGGACTTAGAGCCCAGGTCCGAACCCTAAGGAGGTGTTTGACCATTTTAAAAGCTAAAAACTCATTAAATTCTCATTCTTCATTTTATTTGCTCATTATGCCATTTCATGTTTTGCAACAACTAGGTGAAGAAGATGAAAACCAGTGAGAAGAGTGGGTTAAAGAGTGAGTTTGAGGTGTTGCAAGTGCAAGAGGGGTGAGAAGGAGAAAGAAGAAGAAGAGGAGGAGCCTCCCTTCACTGCATTTTGATTTTTACATTTTGTAGTTTGTACTTATTTTGATATCATCATATGCTATTCATTGTAACCATCTTTAAGACTTTATGATACATTGATATGATATTATGATGTGACATGTTATATTTTCTGTTTTTGATATAATAGAAATCTCAAATTTGACAATTTCATTTGTCTTTTAGTAATAGTATTCAAGGATTTAAAATTTTAGTATTTGCAATTTTGCTATTTTACTAATTTGCCATAGTTTAATTTGAAATGTTATTCTTAAACATCTTTTTATAACTAGTTATTCAAGTACCATATGTATATCAGCGCCGCCCCCCCCGTCGCCGTCCCCCCGCTGTCCCCAAACCTAGACCCTTTGTGCCCCTGTCCCCGAGACGCGTCCCTGTCAGGAAACTCCGTGGAACATTGGAAAAAGGAGAACACGTCCAATTCACATGGCAAGGAGAATTGTGCCAAAATAGAATGCTGATCCACAAGAGAAGACATTTCATCTTGCAGAGCAAACTCGAAAGACTTCAGCTCGGGTATACCTTCACGTTGGGCTGCCATCTGTTGAAATTCGGGCATAGACATGCCTTGTTGTTTATTCTAATCAATGTCATGTACAAAGGACACAACCTCTACTCCAACACCAACACATTCAAGAACTGATGAACATTCCACATCAAAGTGGAAAGATTCATATTCATTTGCATTTCCACCAAGCTCTTGAACACAACTTTTATATGTGCTGCTACAAGTTTCAATTTCTGAATCATACTCATGACTTAGGCTGCAATCCAAACCATTAGCACACAAATCAAGATCGTGAGACACCTCAAGTGAAAAACTATGTTCTTACAATTGTCTCTCTGTTTCAAGTCCACTCTAGCAATCCGTTGTGTCATTCTCATTGCTGCAAACAAACTGTTGACACATCTTCTTCCTTAATTTCTTGGTGGCTCAGATGAAGCACATACATAGGTTCTCATATGCGTCCACATGATCACCGTCTTCACAATCCAGGGCAAGTTCATCAAACTAAAAATTTACGACTGCTCTAACATCTATCTTCGATCGGTTATCATCACGTGTAGCCACCTCTACATCAACCTTATGCAAGCAAATATCAACTGCTTCATCATCACAGACATGAACAAAGGAGGACATCAATTCAAAGAAGAAACTAATTTCTTGCTCATCATATGTTTTACTTACCTGTGCATATTCAACATGATCAACCTCACAAGATGATCCCATTGATTGTTCATCCCTGTACACAACATCCTCTTTGTTCATTGAGCCATATACCTTAGCATCAGGTTGGAAGTCATCGTTGGTTTCATCATTTTCACTTTCACTTGATGAGTTATCCAACTGAAGGTAGTTGCATATGCTGTCCATATCATTTGCATTGCTGTCACATGATACACCATCTTCCACTTCTACTCTTCTGACTACACAATCATATTCATTGGATGTTGTATTCATTTGACAGTTTGTATCCACAATGTTGTTGTTCAAATCGACATGTTCCTTATCGACATTGCCAAAACTTGTGGACAACAAACTTGATATGTAGTCATCTCTTATCTTCTCCATGGAGTCTAGGGACAAATATGCCTGTTGCATACTTGTTATTTTTGAAATCATCCCGCACATAAAATCAAACCACATATGCTTCAAAAAACATATCGATACATGCGGCAGTGCTAAGCTTGAAATTAACTGGAATGTTGGAAGGGGCAACAACAAACCTGTGATTGAAATCCATGCTTGACTCTCCCTCTTGTCTTTTGATTTCGCTTAGCTCTTTGACTTGATTAGCAGGGCCAACAACCTTAGCAATTTTTTTTTCAAATGCAGCCACGAGTCCATTCCATGAGACAAAAGACTGCCCGAGAAAACTTTGAAACCATTCTTTTGCCTTTCCACGGAAGGACTTAACAAACAACCTCGTCCACATGTCTTCATCCTCAAATTGATGTTCATCCATAAAATCAGAGAAGTCATCAACATGCATGTCCTTTTCCCAAATGCTATATCTATCAGAGATAGGCATCTTGTTGTAGACCTTGGTTGGCATCCCTCGTGTTTTGAAGTCAACCCATGAGAGGTCTAGTTGATTTTATACTGGATCTAACGGAGGAGTAGGGGATTGAGCAATTTTATTTTTTGGGGTAGCAGAGCAAGCACTAGACTGCACTCTAGACTCTAGCAGCCTGACGTGATATTTTGTTTCTTCTTCTTGTTGCCATAAGGACTCTAGCAACTGTTTAGTCTAATCAATTTCACATTGCTGCATTGCTAAGTCATTTTGATTATGCATGTGTGCACATGGGTTTGGATTTGTATAACATGCAAAGCCATGACTGAAATATGCATTGCAAGAATGGTCATGAGAATGCACTCTAATATAGTTCCTACGGTTTGATACACATGAAGATGCTTGTGAAGGAACATCCCTAGGGTATTCAAATTCATACCAATTGGCCATGACTAAAAATCCTATAATGTAGGGCATAAAATAGAGGCATGCAAATTCCTTCCTTCAACCTAACAGGAACACAAACTTCAAAAGGTAGGAAGAAAACCATGCATCTTTAATAACCAATTGTTGCACATTGAGATGAGGCGTTCAAATCGCCAACAACAACCACATTGCAGCAACAACAAACGTTCTATTTCTGATAGTAGAGTCGCCACCTCTTTCAATGGGGAATTCCTTAAAGCTTGACCAATCTTCAAGGGCAAAAACTGATTCCAGGTTCTGCAGACCAGCAGAATCTTCAATAATTTTCAACCTTTTAATTTGTCCTCGACAATGACGTCAAAATGTTGGCTTAAGTTGACGGGATGCCAAACTTATCCAAACAATATGCACAATTGCCAGACTGTTATAGGGGTGTTGAAAATATTTCTAGTTGCCTAGACCCGACAATGGCTAAAGTGACTTTATCCCTGGCAGCGATGCCAAAATGTTGGTTCCCAAAATAACTACAACCGGAAACCCTAAAACATTTCACAATCACCTAGGCCATGGGTGTCATCAAGGTGATTGGAAAGAGGTTTGTCAACAAGTTTAGGGTGATTTTAGCCAACTTACAGGAGTGGGTAGGCTCCTCTACACTTCGAGCTCAACTGGACTTTGAAGGGATTTTCCAAGGGGTATACCTTAACAGGTATTGAGACCAAACAAGATGAACAACTAAAAACCATTTACAACCAAACCCATCCCGTTATCTTGATCCCAAAACTATCACTGAACCAAGAACAACTAGCTGCCACAAAACCCCTATATAGCCGATGTAACTGTGCATGCATGTCCCACATGAAATAAATTCTTTTATATTCACTTGAAATAATTCCCTATTTATATTGACATTCAAGGATGCACATAAATAATAGTTCTTCCCCTAAATGACTGGTTAATGTTTTTGTTTGTTTAAAATGATGTGAGGCTGATAGGAATTTCTCCAGACCGGTGCTTAATCTATGGGCAACAGAGTCATAGTTCATTAAGAAAACAACAAATTGAAACCAAAAGGACAATGAGCTATGTATTTGTATACACCACAGAATATGAGATCTTGAAACAGAGCATACTTAGTAATCCAAAACATAATTGCATATATCCATATATAACATGAGGGAGATTATTAAAAAGCTTGCAATTTTTTTTAGAATGCTGTCACATTCATTTGACCCAGTATTATGTTCAAGCTATTAAACATGGCAAAGGAAAATACCCAATTGCGACTGAGAAATCTTCCTGGATACATACTTAATGACTTGGATACATACCTAATGATTTGGAGATATTCTACAACAAAAACCATATACAATAGCAAGTCCTTTGGCTCCATGGGTCTGCACTCCTCAATGAGCTGAATTGGCGTTTCAATGGCTGCCCTGTGACTTTGTGCACTTGTAAATGTCTTTTGGAGACCACACAAAAAAAACCAACCTATTTTGAAATGAGTTTCAAAGTTGTATTTATAGCCTTTGCAACTCGGATTTGATGGAAAAATGGGAGGGAAAACCCCAACAACTCCACAAACTGCAATAAAAACTTCATTTTCAACTACCCATTTCGTATTAATGGCGATTTGGAGAGTTGGCGGAGCGTTTCCATGTGATTCTGGAAGTTTTTGGGCCTCTGGTGGGTGGTGGGACGACATGAGAACTTGACACCCAGGGAGTGATGCCAAGGTGTCAGCGGGACCCGAAGTCCCATTGGAACCAAAAGTGATGAAGGTCCAAAATAAAAGTTTGACCTGAAACAACATAAAATACTTAGCTATTTTTTGGAAAAATTATTTGAAAACCCAATTTTTTGCACCTTCAAATTCGACTTGAAAATTCAGGGGGTTCGGAAGGATTTTAGACTTAGAAGATCTTCTGCGTTGACGGAGATTGAGAGTTCATGGGGACGAGGAAGTTTGGAACCGGACCCAGAAGTTCTGGGGTGACCCGAAATCCCCAAGAGAAAAGGAGGGGTTGGGTTGGGAAAAAGTTTTGGCCCGAAACTTTCAAAAGGAAAAATAGAGCTGGGAGCGGGGAAGCGGAGGGAAAGTGAACCTTTGGAAAAATTCCCAAGTACTGGCGGGACCTGAATTCCCGCAAGAAAGAGGTTCAGGATGTTTGAGAGTGGTTTCAGATCCATAGGAGTTATAATACAAATTCGTTATAATACAAATTCTAGATTTTGGAGGATCCATCAGATTTTAGACTTAGCCATGTTTTTAGGGTTTTAGGGTTTCAGACAAGATTTTGCAAATATGAGGCTTGAAAATTTGGGTGCCAACAAGGGGATGAGTAATTGGGTTCAAGCATCCCCCTGAATAGTTACAATTTCCCATGGAGACATACCATTATATGTAGATATCCTTTACAACTCCTTCCTACACTGTATTGAATACATTCTTTCACTTGGAGCCCAAACCAACAATGTTTGATGCCCTAGATTCACCTTGAAGCACATGCAGACCCAAATTGGCTCAACAACCAACAACTTGAAATGAATAACAAGCCAATAATTATAGCGTTTGATTTTGTTTTATTTTGCATTGAATGAGATCTGCGTTTGAGGCGTTTTTCGCTCAAAATGAAGGGACAGTATCAGGTGCAGGTACATATGGTAGCTAAGAGCTGTCCGACCACATTCATGGCGATCTTGGAAATGTTTTATGGTGGTTGGGGCATATGAATGCACACCTGCACCACATATTGCCTTTAGTGCTAACATATCAGGCTATTTTTACTTTGACAACCTTTTTCCTTGTTATCCCCAGCACGTTTGACATTTTTAAAATCTTTCCATTCCTTTACGGCAAGTTGGCTAGTTCACAAACTCATGAACTAGCCAAAACATTCATCTATTTATCCTCTTTGACGGCTTTTGGGGCATCTTGGCAAATCACGAACCTTTTCGGCCATTTGTCTTTTCTTCTCTTTTCCTTCCTTCTCTTTCTTCCCTTGTCTTTTGGCTTTTCGGCAAGTTCGTGAACGTATGAACTTGCTGAAAGATTTCACTTTACCTTTCTTTTCTCCTCTTCTTTTCTTCTTCTTCGGCTTTTGGCATTTCAACAACTTTGGGAACTTGGGAACCTCTTCAGTGTTTCAACGATTTCTCAAACCTACGAATTTACTGAAACATTTCACTTTCTTGTATCTTTATTTCTTCTTTTCGATGATTTGACAAGTTCGTGGATTGGCAAACTTGCCAAAACATTCTTCTTTTTCATCTTCATCATCATTTCACCCTCTTTGTCGACATTTTATGCATTTTGGAAACTTATGAACCATTTTTGGCATTTAGGCAAGTTTGCGAATTGGCGAACTCGTCGAAACATTCACTTCTTCCTCTTTCTTTGTTTTTGCTTCCTTCTCTTGTTTCAACAATTCAGGTTAACCACGAACCAAAGAACCATTTTCTATAGGTTCGCCCATTCGCGAACCTATTGAAAATCGAAAAAATTCTTCTTTCCTTTTTCTTCATTCTTCCTTTGTATCGGGCAACATGAGAATTCATGTACCCTTCGATAGGTTTGCGAGTTCGTGAACTTGCCGAAAAGCCGAAACATAAGGCTTTTCGGGCTTTTGGCAGGTTCACGAACTTGTAAATCGCCGAAATAGTTCCATACTTAGAAGATTTTGCAGGATTTATGAGGGGCTTTCAACATGGCAAACACTTGAAGGATCAAGGCGAAAAAACACAACAATGAGCAAATACCATGCCCGAAAAGGGCCCATACAAGATCTCTTTGATTGAATATAATTGATGGGCACAACATGGGGATGCCAACAAAGTGAGCATAGGACTTAGGATTTTGGCAACTGTTGAATTGAGTTCCAATAGAGGGGCATATTGACCAATAGAAGGGAGACATGGGGGTTAGATCTAAGTCAAATCTATAACTTTGAATCACCATATATTGCAAGATCTACTATTCAAATAGAGTGTGAACGTGGAGGGAAAAAGATAGAATTATTGCCAAAAGAAAGGTGTTGAGCACATGCAAATAACGCCCTCTTAGATACTAGAACTTGCCAAGGATACAACTATTGCATACAAATAAAAGAAATATACATTGGAAGAAAAGGTCGATTGGAATAGGTCTTCTATTTTGTAAGTTGCCCAATAGAAAGGTATCAAATCTTTAATTCAATAAAATCTAAGGTAAGAGTTTTCTTTAAATTTCTGATTTAGTTGAAATTTGTCCAGCCATTAATTTTTATGGATTGAACGGGCAAGTTGTTCATGGCATTGCTTAAGAGATGTCTTGGAATGGATCTTTACGGTGAGGGTGGAGAATAGACTACAATGCTAATTTACTACAAATCTCGGGTTGTAGAAACTGTTGAAAGATATGAAAAATATATGCATCAGTTGAAAAATTTGAAGGCAACTCTCTCCTTTGTAAAATATGAAGAACTAATAAGAAAGATTTCATAGAAGAAATTGCAAGGCAAGAGTGAAAAAGCTCTAGTCATAATAGATCATGTGATTACTTGTTATGACATATACAACGATCTTATCAAAAAGATTGAAGATATGCAAGAGAAAACATCTTTTCCTCTTTTCGCGAAATTGATGGGGGCAACAAACGAATATTGTGCTCCATTGTAGGAGACCATGCCTCAATCCACTACTCACGAGATGGAAGAACTAGGACAAGTGATGGATATAGAAGACAGAGGTGGCAATTGATATGCCAGAAGTATTTCAAGAGCTCAGGGAAGACACGGTGATGGAGGAGTAGGAAACAGAAGATAAATCCAAGTCACCCGAAATTGCCCAGAGGAAGATCACGTAAGAGCATCCAATAGAGGCAGAGACTAATCCACATGGCAGCAAGGTAGAGAATTGACCATGCAAATGGAAGGGGTAATGCATTGGTATGAGTTTACAGACATCCCTGAAGTAGAAGTGCATGAGACATCAACGGTAGACATCAGTGCACAAGAAGCATAGGACACGAGAAGCTGGGAAGCAATTGAAGATTTGGCCAAAGTTGCAGATGCATTAGCTCTTGATGCATATGAAGAATTTTATCAAATCAGAGTAATGCGACGAAAGCAGAATGAAGAGATCCATCTTCATGCAGAACAATTGCTGATTCTGAGTTGGGCATTGCAGTTCAGCCTGTGCAACAACTTCAAGTACTTGTGATTGGACGAGAATTAGGAAGACAAATTTGGGATCAGAGTATTCCAGCATTGCTTGAGGACGAGCAATCTTAGGGATGGGCGGAATATCATGCCTTGATTTTAATAATTTAGGAAATATTAGTGTTTTATGTTGTGTAGATGCACTTTTTGATTTAATTATAATAGGAGACTTTAATATTAGATTATTATTAAAATAAAAGGGTAAAATAGGAAATCCTAACCCTAATGTTGTAATCAAACTCTTTATATAGATAGTTCACTTCATTATGCAATTATCCAACTTATCAGTACAATTTATCTTTGTTGAACAATTTGTTCTGCAAACTTCATCTTGGATGAAAACCTGAGTTGAAGATAGTTGTGGGGGACAAAAACCTCCAGCTTCTGGAATCTGATTTGAGGATGGAAACCCTTACAATTGTTGTGGATCTGAGACGAAACCTTGATTGTTACATTTGAGGTGATCTCACATTGAGATCGTGTTTGTGCTTCATTTGGGTTTCCCAAGAAATCTGAAATCTGCAATACTCAGTCCAAAAGTGACATCAAACACTAATACACAATGGCATTCGAGACAAAAAAAATTAGTAATATATTTCCTTATAGAATTCCTTATACCATAAGAGGATTGGCTCTTAAATGTAATAATAGGGAATTGTTGATCATGTATTGATTCTGCAAAAAATATTTGGTGTTGTGAATGCAGAGTATGATTTGGCCGTGCTGTTTCTTGTATGACTGTTGAATTCTTGCTCTGATGATGCATTGTCTCTGGATTAGAAGATATGAATAGTGTGAATGCTTTGATAGATTGCTACTTAATGACATAGAGACTGTATTGAGGATGATCCCTTCTGAACTCATAAATGTTGTTGCATGTATCATATCTGGCCCTTTTGTTAGATTAATAAGGTTTGCCGAGAAGGATGGATTACCAATTTATATGCATGACTTTGTCATGTTTGGCAAAAATCATGAATTCCATTGCTAAGGACAATGTATGAGCATGTGCATTTTATGTTGCCCTTATGTCATATTTTAGTATTAGATGTAAGTCACAACACTGCATAATACTATATGAATCAACTTTGGTCACAATGCAAAGGGAAATATATTTCCTTTCCACCATATGTTAAAAAATGTGAATACAGAGGTCTTGGTAGCTTGAGGTTGTTGAGAATGGATAGAGATATTATATTTTAATGACACAAAAAGCTGAATTAATACGATTTTAATGATTTACCAACTCCCGTTCCCCCTCATTTCCCAAGCTATCCTTGTTCAACCAAATGATCAGTTAGCATATCTATAGTGGTTGCTTCTTTGGATCTCATTTTGCATGAAACTTGTCTTAAACATGGCTTGTGTGTTGACAACAATTTCACTTATGGAAGTCATCATTGCAATATAACTTGGAAACTTCTTAGGGGGTTGACTCACCCAAAAAGAAGTCTTTGATGCTTATACCTGTTCTTGTGCCTCTTGTATTGTTTGAGTAAACCATCTACGCTTCCTAGTTGTACTAGAAGGTAATGAGGTATCTGCTTTTGTACTGGAACTTGGTTGAATTGGAGTTGGTACTGTTGTATTTTGCAGATTGGCACCTAGGACGGCAGTTTGTTCACCCTCCTCAATTTCCATTGGAGGCTCATGGGATTTAGAGGACCAAGCATCCCTGTCAAAGTTCATGACTTGGCTCACTATCTTTTGTTGTGGTGAAATATAGACCACATGAGCTTTGAAGGACTTATTGTATCCCACAAACACACCCTTCAAATGCCTTGAAGTACTTATTGTCCCACAAACACACCCTTCAAGTTGGAGGGTTCAAGCTTTGCCCTCTTCTCCTTTGACACAATAACGTAGACATGACTACCAAACACCTGATAATAAAAAACATCATGTTTCTCTCCTATGAAAGATTTGTCTACAGTCTTGTCCTTCAACACTCTATGAGGACACTTGTTAAGAATGTAAATAGCACAATTGCACACCTTTGCCCAAGAAACATAGGCAAATGTAGGTCATGTATCATCCATGGCCTTTGATGTCTCTATAATGAACCTAGTCTTCCTCCTTGCAACCCTATTTTCGTTTGATCAATATGAATCCATGATAAGAAAAGGATTTGGTTATCACAATGCATTTTCTTAGATGGTACATCTACTTGGATGCAACAATGTTTGGATGTTGCTTTCATGTTTAAAGTAAACTGCATTGCATTAATTTGTAGCATTCTTTGCATTTTATTAGTTTCTTTGTGAAAAGATGGACTTCTGTCAATTTAAATTTTAAATACTCTATGATGGTCAAGTTTTGTGATGTTCATAAGCTTGTGTATGCCAACAGCCGATCTCAATGTATCATCAATGTTCGGAGTAGCTCCAAAGTGGTTGATGGACAAAGGAATGAATGCAAGCTGGGTGATGCGGTGTTGACAATTGTTGACCTTGCTGGGGCAGAAAAAGAAAAGAAAACTGGAAATCAGGTTCTTGCTAAATAATTTTTGTTTGTTCTGGGATTTGCTCTTTAATAATCTCATGTGTCCCTGTTAAAAACAGATCTCTTATGTTTAACAATTCTCCAATTAATTTTCTAGCTTTGAAGTGCTGGAGTTTGTTGGTGCTCTGTGAAATTTTTATTTGACTGGTTTAGTTGCTTTTAAGCATAAAAAATGTCAAAAAGTGACTTGCTCGGTGATAGTTGTAGCAACTTGTTTTGTTGCTATAACTTTTAATGATATTTATAGCTCTTACAGTATCAGCGTTGTACATAGTACAATTTGTTAATTTCATTGTTCTTTGAACTGAACTTCATAGTTGCATGGAAGGCAATTGATGTTGAGTATCAGATATTTTAGGGACTGGATGTCTACATGGCTGTTAGCTAGCTTTATTGTAAAAAATCTGAGAGTCTTTTTTTGTGATTGATATATAGAATAGCTTGAGATGAAGAACAAAATTGTATCTAGAGATGTTTGTGAAATTTCCATTATTCGTGTAATCGGTTATGCGAAAGAAAATTAAATACTCAATACGTTAGGTTTAGTTTCATATGTAGGAAGCTAATGCCATGGTTCTATCATACAGGGCATTAGGTTCAATGAAAGCAACTTCATCAACAACACATCGATGGTTTTTGGTCTATGTCTACGAGTAGGTGCAACTTCAGTGACAATTTTTTTTTCTTCCTTTGTATATTGCTTTAGTTGGGGTGAGGATGATTTTGGGAATCGATTAGCTTTAATTTTTGTGTTTCCTGCTTCCAACTGTTTTTTGTTCTTGTTTGAAAATATATTTTCACTGTTTAGTTGGGTCCATGCAATTGTTTTGCAATGAACCGTATAAAAGAATTTTCATTTTCATATGTTAACGTTGTTACTCTCAGGCATTACTCGAGCATCAGAAGAATCCAAAAAGATCATTAGAAAAGCATTACCACAATTCTTTGGTAAGTGAAGTGGCCTAACTAGTTTTTTCATTAGAAGACTTCCAACTATTATGGTTAGACATAATTGGCTATAGTACAAAGTTACTGGGGTTTAACTTCTATTCTAGGATTCTTTTTGTATCATTTTTTGGCACATGGTAACAATTAATGGACTATAGCTTACTGTTTGTTTCTTAAGGATGTTGTACTCGTGTAATTTGTCTCTGGTTGCTTGTGAATTGTTCACTTATGTCTCATAACATATACTTTTGCAGCTAACAAGATATTTGAAAGATTATTTGGAAGCCAAAGGTCGAATGGTCATGGTATGTCCCTTGGTTTGTCTGATTTTTTGTAATGAATATGCTTTTGTATTGCAAACTTTTATGGCAATATTGCATCTTCATACAAGTGGCGATTCCTTGTTATCTGTTTTATGCTGTTTACAGGTTGCTAACTTTATCTTTGTATGTTTGATGACAAGGCTATTGCTTTATTCTTAAGTTGAGCAAATTCCTTTTGTAGCTAAATAGATAATTGCTTTCTAAAGAAAGTGTACACAAATCAATTGGGCACATAATGTCTTTTAAGAAATTTTAGAATTTAGATTCCTTGAAAAGAGATTGATTTCCATCTTTTCATTTTGAAAAGATTGTGCTTTTAGATGCTTTTAGGAGGTAGTGGGTAAGCCTCATCATGTTTGTTGGCGTTTCAATTTGCACCTCTGGAATGCGAGTTGGAAACGAACAGCTATGCACAGATAAACTGCTCTCCTATTGGAAGGGGGAGTTCCCTTTTTGCTGATGTTCGCTGAAAAGATAAATAAATTAAACTTCGCCTATCTTCTTTTTGATTCTCAGTTGCGAGCACAAGGTTATAAAACTCTAAACGCTGCACAAAAGGGTTTTTCCCTTTTAAAACTTCTACTACAACTAGACTTAAATTAATGACGCTTTTAATCTCTTAAGTAAATTCAGAGCAAAGGGATTAAAAGTGGACAAGGAATGATTGTTTTAACACAAAAACTTAAGTAAATTTCTCCCAGATTTACATCACAAGACTCATTGTACTTTAATGATGAAAGCTGAAATAAAAGTTACACAAGCCACACATCTGACAACAAAACTTGATGATCTGAAATAGAATATCAGAGCAAAGGCAGGCATGAGATTTCTATTCCAATATCACAAAGTTGATACAACTCCAGGAGAGCAAAACTGTAGCAAAAGACAGGCATACAGTATGCGATCAAACACTGGAAACAGATTACACAAAGTGAACAAACACATGGAATAACAAGTTCTGGAGGCTAGAATAGGCACAACAAATTTGCTATCACAAACGCAACCCCTTTTTTACAATGGGCAAGGCTGCCCTTATTTATACTAAATCAAAGGAGTAGGGAACCTTAAAATCTCCTTGATTTAATTTAACTAACTTGTCAACTCGCAAGCTTTATTTTTTTTCTAAGACAGATTACAACTAACAACCGCTTTAAAACAATCTGCTTTAAAGCAAAGAAAGCTCCAACTATTACAGAGTGATTTCTTTCTAAATAAAGAATGGATTAGCTTTAGATGAAAGCAAATGCTTTAAAACAAAAAACATTTGAGTTAATGCTGCTTTCTTTTGAGTCACATCCTCATCAACATTCTTGCTTTATGGTGATGTCATCAATAATATCTTCTAAAAAGTAGATTTTGACCAAAAAAGCTGGCACATGGGTTTTGTAGGCAATCCCGTTCTGAAGCAACCCAGATCGTCAGATTTTGAAAAAGCGGATGGTTTCCCAAAAAAGCAGGAAAAAAGCAGATTCCTAAAAAAAACAATTTTCCCAATCTTCAAGAGGATGAAATTCTGGATGATGAAAATTGAAAAAGCTTCGGCCCTGTTCCTGAAAAACAATCCCCTAGAAAAAAGGACCATGAAAAAGCGTGCCTCCTTGCTTCCTCATCCCGAAACTATGAAGAACGCTGAAAAAGCACTTCGTTTGGGTCTTCGAATCTTCATAGAAAGAAAAATATGCTTTCTTCCTCTGGATGCAACCTACAAAAATAATGAATAAAAGCGGCCAAAAGCTTGTCTTTATAAAACTTTAGGGCAAAAAATAGCTTTCTTTGTGAAAGAATAAAGCTTGAATCTTATCCATGAAGAAAGCATCTTTTAAAGCACAAATCCAAGAAGATGTCTTCCAATAGGAAGAATCCCTATTTTATAGCTGCCTATGGCTTCATGTGTGAGATGATGATAATATTTTGTAGCAATATATTTCATTCTGAAATTAGATAATATCATTCTTTTGCAGCCATTTACTCATTGTAAAATCTTTATCTAGTTGCAATTTAATGACTTATATAAACCCTGGACGGTAGTACCACCAGTGGTCTCATATCATGCATTTCATTTTGCAATAACTAGATGGTTTACTGCCAGTTCTACAGCGTGCTTGTGTTTTGGCACACTCTGCTGAATAAGCGCAAATGAAGGATGGCTTAGCCGTTGTAATATCCCAAATGGGGATTTTTTCTTCAATTTTGGATTTACGGGCTTTCCAAATGAAACTTGTTTGTAATAACTGATTTTTCTTTGAAATCTGCCCTAACTTCTGTGCTTTAGATTTCTGCCCAAACCCTAATTTCTGAATTTATTTTCTGCTCTTAAACATGTAATAATAACACCCAAATATGGCAAGTGATACTATACAATACAATTCACATCTCCCATGAATTACACTGTGAAATAAACATTCTAGGGCATCAACCATTAATCAACCAAGTCTGATTTTCTGAGTTAGAGACTGTTGCTAGAAAAATGGAAGTTCTGATCTGAATTTTCAATGGATCCTAGGGCATAGACAAACCAAACATTGCCCAGAATTTCTGCCTTAGAAATCAGCCTTATATCATATGAAAGTACATACCAATGTTATGCAAAATGGGAAGCCAAATGATCAACCCTACCTGGGCGGATACTCTAGGGAATGGCACCTAGGGTTTGCTGCTCCAATTTCAATGATGACAAATATTCTGCCCTAATTTTCTGCACTTTTAGTTTCGGCTCTAACCCTAACTTCTGCCCTCTAATTCAGACTTAAACCATTGGCAATAACTTCCCATGAAACATGAAAAATGAAAAATGAACATAATATCATGGCTAACAATATTGCTAACATCATATTTGAATTCCTCCACAAATTATGCAATTAAACCACTTCAAATGACAACCACAAATGACTGAAAAATGTTTCAGAAGTCTGCTGCTATAAAAATCAGAACTTAATAAGTCTTCAATTACATCCTATGCATGGGCAATCAAGACAAACAAGCCCAGCTCAAATCTGCCCTAAACCCTAAGGTTGTACATACCAAATGTAATTCAAGATAATGTTAGCAAAGTCCTCAAGATGATCTCCAAATTTGATATGCAATTCTGCTCCAAAACAATGAAGTGCAAGTGAACTCTCGTCACAAAATCCTCCACAAGAAAGAGTTAGGTTTTTTGTCCAACTCCTCCAAAGAGACTTGAGGTTTTCGTCCCAAGCTCTTTGCTAGAGATAAACTCCAATTGATGTGTGTATGAATGCTTGAATGATGATTGAAATGCCAACAATTGACCTCCGATAAATACATAACTTGTCTCCTCTTTCCTGGCCAACCTAGAGAGGCATTTTTATTTATTTCAAATTCATCAATCCATGCAAGAGGGCCGACCCAACTCAAGATACATTGGGCGCATAGAAATATAATTAAAAGATATGAAATTTATATCTTGTCTCCTCCCATCTGTCTTCCTCCAAGCGCTCAAGGAAAAGCCATTATTTTATTGTTTATTCTCTCCTTCAGAGGTCGTCCCAACTCAATAGTGCATCAAGAGAGTCTCCACAAGGATGGCGTATACACATGACCCAAACATTATCCTTCTTCCGACATGAATGAAAGTAACCATTAAACTATATCACTTATCCTTGTGAAAGTGGCATCAACAAGCAACAATATCATCACAAGGCAAAGCTCCTCACCATGACAAGTCCCCACACCCACAATTCCAAGGAAAGAAGAGTATAACCATTAAAAGGAACACACCAAAGACCATCCGAAAATATGATAAGTCATCTTCAAACCTGGATTCTCCTTCCAAAACTCTTGGAGTGTGAAAACCAATCCCTTTGCTCTCCAATGGCGACCATTCCAAAAATGGGGACATTACAGCTGTCTTGTGTGCATCATTTTGTTTGCATCAAGCACACTTCATTGAATAAGTGTAGAGAAAGGTCGGCTCAACCGCCTTGTGTGTTCATATTGTGTTGCATTGGTACACTCCGTTGAATAAGTGCAAAGATGGATGGCGTGCCACCTGGTGTGTCACAGTGATAGCATTTTGTGTTGCATACACTCTTGTTACTGCATTAAAAAAAGTTTGGGTGTGATCCTACACACTCTATGTTGTCACCTTGCCCACATTGGGATCTAGGTGATCAGAAGATGTTGAGGTTCTTTGTATTGTAGTTTCTTTCAGTTGGCAAAAATAAAAAAAATATGGTGGTGTTTATTACACAATGCGGATCCGATCAATGCCAAAAAGGGCTATGAATGACTACAATTAATTGGTAGTGAACCATCTAGTTTTACAATATGATATTTTTGAACTGCATGATTGTCGATGGTACTACCATTCGAAATTACAATGCTAGTCACTTCGATTTGGCGGTAGACTGCTCAGATATAACAATATAAATAACTAAACCCCTTTAACAACCAATGCTGTTTTATTAGCAACAATAATATGAAATCTTCAATATCAACCCAAACAACTACTTGCATAATACTTTCAAGCTTAGTAACCAACCAATTGTAACGTTCCCTTTTTTCGAGTGATCATCCAGCGGAGTCGGCTAGCCTATTTTATTCCCGTAGGCTAAATCGGGAGTTATAAGGGAATAGTTTGATTAATTAAATAATTAATAATCCTAAGTCATTTTTGGGTTATTTATATTTACTTAATTAGCTGGACCTATTTTTATTATAAAAGTGATTTTATAATATTATATTGAGAAATTATAAGAATATGTCACTTCTGGAAAATGAAAATATAAAGTAAAATAAAATAATAAAAGTGAGTCTTCTAGAAGTTACTTCTAGAAAGCTCACTTGTGGCTTTAAAAATAGGCGAAGGCAAGTCATTTCATCATCCTTGGCTTGTTATTTTCATTGAAGGTTTTCCTTGTGAGCTGCAACTACATGTTCAACATATTCTTAGGATGAAAACCCTTGGAATATTGGTGGATTGGATGAAAACTCAATTCCACCTTGAGGTGGATTCATTCCAGGATTCACATTTGTGCTTCATAGGTGATTTTGGAGGATTTGATTGAGCTTCAAGAGGATATATTTCTGCAGATCGGTGTTGGAGGAGTTTATTTGCCAAAATTGTGAGATTTGTGGCCAAATACAATTTTGATGATTGAGATTTTATATTCAAATTTTATTGCAGGTTTGGTTCAGATTTTATATCAGACTTGGAGTGTTTATACCAGCGCTGCAAATAGAGGGTTTGGACTGATTTTGTTAAGAGATTGATGCCAAAAGTGGATGCCTTCGTGGAGCCTATGCGATTTGCATTTTAGGGTATTTTTGGGTCCATTTTATGAGCCGCCTCCCATTCTTTGTGAGCTGCCACCATACCTTATAACAGGCCGATCCATATTAGAGGCAGAGTGGAAGGTTTTCAGGGAAGTTGCTGCCATTTGGGAAGAAGTTGCCGCCCTAGGAGAGGTTAAAATGTCATTATGATGCAGATCACCCTCTCTAGGATGCATTTTCTATGATATATGACTGATATACATTACCATCTGCATGTTTGGAGCAAGAATAATTGGTATGTATGCATTTGTATATTGCTGATATGAAAAATCAGAATTCTAGGCACTTTGTAACAGCTCCTGTTGATGTATGTTTTCATTGGAATTGATTAAAATAAAGGCAGATCTGAATTACTCGTGTTTGTTAATTGTTTGATGTATTGTTCCATCATTTTCTTTCAATTGTACACGAGATGTTAGCATTATTTTATCATATACATCTATTGTTACCAAATAAACATATTCAGAAAAATCTGCATAAATGTTTTCATCCTCGAAATCTGCATAACCAGAGGGTTTTCGTCTTCATGAATGAAAGAAGAACTCATGTTCATTCTTGAGAAATAAAATTGACAAATGAATAGGTAACCCTTTTCTGTGCACAACTCTTTTTATAACCACTTTAGAGCAATTTTTATTTCACGTTGTCCCTACGATAATAAAAATAAAGCAACTTTTCGAAGTCTTTTAAAATTGATGACACTATTAATTCTTGTTTTTAGCATCACTTTTAAAATAACCTTTTAAGTCACCACTTTGTACCCCAAGCCTAGTGTTATCACTTTTGGCCCTCTTTTAAAAACACTTTATGACTTTGGCCACCCTTCTTTTAAAATAAATAAATAAATAAACATAAGTTGCCTTTATGAAAATAATATAAAGTTACCTTAAGACAACTTATGTTACTTATTTAATTATTTTTCTGCACATTCCAAAGTCTGCAAAAAGGGGGTGCTCTCCAAGTATTTTGGAATGGACCAAAATAAAAAGGACATTACATTGTCTAACATAGTAATGACTAAACTACGGACAACTTTAAGTTGTCCCAAAATCTGATAGAAATAGTAGCGATGATGAACCTCAATGTGCTTGGTGTAAGTCTGTTAAACTGGGTTCTTCACTAACTTAAAGACTTTCTAATCGTTATAGAAAATTGGAGTTAGTGTAGTTTGATAAAGTTGAACCTCACTCAAACCTCATTGTAACTATACTACTTCGTAACTGGAATTTTGATTTAGTGGAACGTGAAGCTACAAATTGTTGAAGCTTACTTGCCACAAAACAACTCTTGAGCCTAAATAGAAGATATAGCAAATAGTTGATCACAGGGTATCAATTAAATTGACTCAATCAGAGTTTGTATATCTTGTCAAATTGAAATCATTTGCCCTCTAGTAGACAATGCCAAAGTCAAGAGTACATTTGACATCTCACAACACGTGTTTTGTTGCTTGGCAATGATCAAGCTTCAATTGGACGAAAAATTGAGAGATAGAACTAACAACACAATAAATATCTTGTCTTGTGGATGTAAGATATATTGAACTCCCCACCAATTGTTTGTAGAATGACTCATTGATTAGTAATGAATCATCATAGGCTAACAAATTCATCCCGACCTCCATAGATCTAGTTAAAGGATAACAATCAACTATTCAAAACCATAACAAAAGATTTGTTTCATACTTGAGCTAAGCCATAGAAATGAAATGGGCATTTTTCTAGAACTCTACATCTAAGCAATATTTTAAGAGTCTTGGAACAATCATGTCAAGGGTATAACATAGACAAAAAAACTTTTGTCATCACCATCACTTTTAACATAGAGGTTTGGATCAGATAAACTTCGTCTCAATAAAAAATATCAAAGATGTCGATCAATTTTTATATGCCAATTTCGTGGAGCCTACTTCAGCCCATAAGGAGGCTTGAGAAGCTGACAAATTGGATGTTCACTACTAGGTACCTAAAATCTTTCAGGTTGCACAATATAGACCTCATCCAAATCCCCATTCAAGAAGGTGCTCTTCACATCCATTCATGTAATATACCCTTTCGGGATTTTTCTGAATTTTGTAATATTTTTTTTGAATTTTATGATTATGGAAAAACTTAAAAGTAATGGTAAATCAAACCCTAGGTTAGACTGTTAACTGATTTTTTTGTATTTTTGCTTTAAAGAAACTTGCAAATAAATACTAATCTACAAAATTCAAACCGTATGCTAATAAGTAATTTTCAGATTGCAGAAGTGTAAAGAAAACAACAGAATATTTATGATAAGTTGACAGCCTCAAAATCAGTTATTAATCCTGGGCAAGCACAAGTGGTGGCTGCACGCCAGTCTTAATATGATTAAATCTGATCATTTCAAGCCCAATTTTAGATTGCAGAAACTTCAATAGTTTGCAGATAAAAAATCCTTAGTGGTAAAGTCAGCGGTAAAATTTCAGATTTGAAAGACTAGCAGATAATTGCAATTTACTGGCAATAAGTATAGTTCGCAGTTAGCAGAAATATAATCACATTTCTGTACAAGGCTAGCAAAGTATCATATTAAATAGTATTAGGCATGCCCTGATCACAAACCAGTAAATACTCTTGATAACTATAATAATCAGTGTTCCATGGAGTTTCTTGAAGGGGACGGGGGGACAAAGGGTCCAAGTTTGGGGACGGTGGGGGGGGGGGGGGGGGGTGGGGGGCGGTGCTGTTATACGTATGGTACTTGAATAACTAGTTATAAAAAGATGTTTAAGAATAACATTTCAAATTAAACTTTGGCAAATTAGTAAAATAGCAAAATTGCAAATACTAACATTTTAAATACATGAATACTATTACTAAAAGACTAAAAGTAAATAAAATATTAAAATTTGACAAATGAAATTATCGAATTTGAGATTTCTTAGTTTCTATTTTATCAAAAATCGGAAAATATGACATGTCACATCGTAATATCATATCATAAAGATGATTACAATGAGTAGCATGATACATTGATATCAAAATGAGTACAAAATGCAAAAATGTAGTGAAGGGAGGGCCTCTAATCATCCCCAAAATCAGAGAATTTTTTTAAAAAAATTCCTTTTTGGACATCTCAGTGCGGGAGACGCCTGGGAGTCTCCGAGACGCTTAAGGGACGGCTAGGAGTCCCCGAGACGTCTCGGGGATGTCTAGGAGTCCCCGCCGTTTCCTCCAAGTCTCTGACGTGCTGGCAGTGGTGGGGGGACAGCGGGGGAACGTTTCTCAGCCATCCCCAAGTCTTCGAAACGTCCAGGTCCGTGGGACGATTGGATTTTGGGGGGGGGGGGACAGGTCCCTGTGGAACACTGATAATAATTCAAATCTTAAATTATTGTTTCCAGCTTATAACAACCCTAAACAACAGAGAACTTATGAATAAAGTGCAATTGTATAAAATGCAGAAAAGAGTCACTAGATCTTTATGAATAACAATGAGATGTTCGAGTATAATTGCTGATTGTACAAAATGTTTCCAGATGTAGCAGCAAAGCAATATAACAATATTAAATTTGCCTCCCAAAGGCTGATTGTCGAAAATATCTCAGATTGGCGTAGCAGTCTATGTCCTTACAATTTCACTCAATTTTGCCATTTGATTACAAATCCAATTGCATCCAGCTGGTGCAATTCGCTCCACTAGATTTGAGGGTTTTTGTTCTCAAATCAAATTGATCTTCAAGAGGGGTTTCGTCTTTTGTATCTTGCCAATCAAGGGGTTTCGTCCTTGAGAGTTCAAATCTAGAATCTCAATTTGCAATAATGACATAATGGATGTCTTTCCTTGAGTGCAAGCTTCACATATATAGGTGCAATCTTCGGGGCCCCGATTAGTTTTAATTTTTACATTTTCCCTTCTAAGTGTCTAAAAGTACTTTTTAAAATTAAAATATTACATAGGCCTAAAATGTTTCATTTACACGGCCACACCAAAATATAAAATATTTCCCTTAGCCTACAAGAAATAGAAATAGGCTACATGACTCCAAATCCATCATTTTCAGGAAGGGGACATGACAATTTGATAAAGTTGGCCTCTTTTCAAGACTATACCATGTTATAGTTGAAAGTAACTTTTATTATGAATATTCAAGTTTGTGTGTGTGCATGTGTGTCAAGATGTTGTACCCATTTGAAATTTTTGTATTGCATCAAGTTTAAAATTGATGCCTATTGTTTTCCCAAGTGCAAGCCATGTTTTAGGTCTTGTCTAGCTTGGTTTGTCTTGTCATCCTTTATTCTACTGTAATCTTTGTAGGATTGTGGAATAGAGACTCATGAAAACATTTGCCACGATGGAGGAAATAAGTTCCTAATTGAAGAAGTTTGATAAGGTTGAGACCAGCGGTGCACCTATGTAATGTCCCCTTTTTGAGCCATTGTTTCAAAGTGACTTAGATATTTGGAAAATTGGAAAATAACTTAATCTTGGAGAATGGAAAGTCACTTTTTATGTATTTAACTATTTTTCCTTGGCAAAATGGAGATGGATTATTTTTTTTGTTGGGGGAATCCCGAGTTTTTAGCCTGGTCCGGGCCCAGAGAGACCCTTACGGGGATCTCTTCCCATCGACTTTATCGCCTGAGACCACAACTGGGGGGTCTCCGTCCTCAATGGGCATTATCACCCTTTGGGCAAACCTGCGGGCTCGTTGGCCCAGCGAAGGTCCACAGTCTGCAAGCACACCAGCCCAACGAAGGCACATTTAGCTTGCAAGCACGATAGCCCACTAAAGGCACGCATGACCTGCGAGCTCATTGGCCTTGCGGGGTTTTGAACGTTGGTGGCCGCCACAACAACCGTGCGACTTGACCATCGAACCACGCCCTTATTGGCAAAGCGGAGATGGATTATGACTTGGAGTATTTTTGTGATAATTATGATGAAATCAAAATTAATTAAATAATTTGCCTTGGATTGGAGCGACCCACTTGGAGGATGGAAAGTGGGAAAAATAAAGCTAGGGTTTGAAAGGCAATCATCATTCAAGCTAGGGCTTTATTTGGTGCTAGGATTTAGAGTTTAATGCAGGTTACGGGTGAATATCATGCAGATCGTGGGTCTTCAATGACATATTTTCATCTAGAGCTCATCGCCTAGGGTTTGAGGAGTGGCGCCATACACTGGAGTGATTTTTGGAGTTGACAATATCAAATTGCAATCAGGTATTGTTTCAGACTTCAACAACAATTTCAGAATGCAGATCTGAGGGTTTGAAGGGAGAATTTACATCTGTTTTGGCAAATTTTCCATCTCGGCTTAATTGGCCCTTTGTTGCAAGGGCTAGCGCACCATTTGGAGGGTTTGACGTTATCATTTTTGCAATCAGAACTTTGTATCAGACCTCTGCAGCCAATTTCGGTTGGGTGGATCAGTCAATTGCCTCATGTTTTATCACCAATTAACATCCCAGCATTGGCGGCTATCATAGGAGTTCATCGCTATATTTTTGAGAGGGAGATTTGTGACATTTGAAGGAGATAAATTCAGATCAGAAATCTATATCAGATCCGCCTTATATCTGAGTGTTGTATCAGCTCACATTCATTGTATGATTGGCACACTTAGCATCTTCTTGTCAATTGGGTATGTGCTTTGTAGTGCAAACCTTTCAAATCTTCAATTTGAAATAAACTACTTGCTGTTCCAATCTATATCAGTGGTCTGATTTGTATTTTCAGTCATCTATTTGTCTTTATTTCATGCAACAAATGGTTCTATATTGATATCATAACATGGCAAAGACATTCATGCATTGAAAATTCATAAAACCCATAAAAAACAAACAAGAAACCCAATCAGAAAAAGCAGATCAGAATCAGAAAGTTCGATCAGATTTTACAAAAATTACACTTGAGGAGTGATTTGATTCAAATTTCATAAGACAGTTCATAGTGCGCACTTGGGAGGCAAGGGCGCACCTCACCAAAGCAGAAGTCAATGTGAAGTATGAAGACTATATAGATATAGCATGTGCTTGTTTCTGAGGTGTGCCTAGAATTTTGAGGTTCAATGCGTAGGTGTGCGTATAGGCGTCAAGTGTGCACTTAAGCATTGAAGGATGCTTTCAAATGCAAAATTAACTAATTTCCTTTGACAAGTGCTTGCCTACAGACTAGGTGCACACTAGACATTGAAGAATGGAAGACATTTAAAGATGGTGATAGAGCACAAAATAGAGACATGTGCCTAGAGGGTTTGGGCATGTTTGAAGGAAGAACAATTAAATGTATATTTAAAAGAGACAAAGTGCAATATACATTGGTGTGTGCCTAACCTGGTGGCACACACCTCATAAGGCGATTCAAAATATGATCACAAATTTTTTTACAACCTATGTAGGGGTGTGTGATAGTATAGGCATGCACCATGACAAAGAAAGTTAGTGTTGGAAAGCAGCTTGTGTTGGGTCGCAAATGTGGTGAAGTGGCATGTTTTATTGAGCAAAATATTGATGAAGAAAAGAGCTTGTGAAGAGTGGCGTGTGCCTAGTTCGAAAGCATGTGCTTGGATAAGGGAACCTTCAAATTGAAACATAAAATCCAGAGGTTTTGTGTTGGTGTGCATGAAGTGAGTATGGGTGCACCCATATGAAAGCGGCTAGTTAGTGTTTGAAGGCAGCCTACTCAGCTCTAATCACGAGTCAAATCTAATATTTTATGAAGAGCACAACTTTCAAAAGTCATTCCTTTTCAAAATAGAAGCAAATCTTCTATAAATACTAAGAGGCATCTATATTCAGCTCAAAGCTCCTAATAGGAAAAATAAAAAACCACGCACTGATATTATTAGTGTGGAGACAGCACCCAGTTTAGGAAGAGAATTATGCTCAAATAGACCTTTTGCACATTCACTTTTTCATATAGCAGCAGAACAGCACCAGCAGATTACAGCTTTTATCAAGCATCAGAAATTATTTTTGTTTACAGGCTTTTTGGACATTGAACAGCAAGTGTAGGTGTCCTTTTTCAAAGGAAAAATCAGTTTTAATTAGCATAGTGGTCTCTCTCTTTTTCAGAAGTTCCCTTCTCTTGATAATTTTCAGTCTTGACAAGGTGAAGGCAGCACTTTTATTAGCAGGATGCTGGTTTTGAAGAAAAATCAGGCATTCAATAACAAACAGCAGTCGTATCATACATATCACCCTTACGTTTTCCTCAAATTCTTCCATTTTCTCTCAAATATCTGCAAATCAACAAGTTCAAGAAAAAACAGTTAGAGGAGGCAGTTTGAGATGGTTTTTGGACTCAAAATGGCAAGAAGATAGCCAGAGTTTTAGAGATTCGGAAGATTTGCCATGATTGGAATTGTCAGCATCATCATTCAAAACTGCCACAGAAGAGTATTTTTAACCTGCTAGCTGTCATCTTTTTCAAAGGAAAGAGCATATTTTGAGTTTCATTATTTTAATCCGGCGCTATTTATATTCCGTGCTGTTCTGAGTTTTCCTCTAAATTAAGCGTTCACTATTTTTGGCCTAGCATTAGCTATTGTTTGATTGTCTTTCTTTGGATCTCTTGTCACGTGAGAGATGTGAGTTCTAAGTGGCAGTTTGTAATAAATTACTTTGGTCAATTTAGTTGCACTTTGCTGGACTTCAATATTTAGTGTTAGTGGATAGGATTTTGTAATAAAACTTGCATGTCATGCAAGCAAGAAGTAGCTGTTAACTTTTTATTTATTTTGATGCAAGAGCTTTGTCAACATTATAAATAAGTGCCATTTGCGCTTATATTTCTAATGGTAATTCTCACACTCGCTTGTTGCTGAAGCCTGATATTGCTGTTCACTGAGTATTCAGTGTTATTGTTATTACTTATTCCAGAATTCGTTATTCATTCAATAGTATATAGTATGCTTATTTTGCTTTTAAATTATTGTTGAAGTGTTCAACCTTATGTGTTATTGTGCTTTTATTAGTTGAAATTTAACAATTATCGAAAGTTTTGTATTCCAGTAGGTGTTAAGGCAGTTCTCTTATAGCTTCCACTGCAGTTGTTGTATTTGGCTTATAATGTTTGTAGTATGTGTTTAAGCCTATTTAATCATTGTGTACTTGCATTATTCAGCATCTAATTTTTGTTGAACAATGCAAGTGTGTGGTTGTAGGATTTATTTCAATCAAAAAGTATATAAATATTTTGCCTCGAGTTGAAGAGCGTTTTAGCATTTTTCTCTAGGTGAATCCAAAAACACACACTTTTAATTTTATCAAGCATGAACGTGAAACACCTTAGAAGACATTGTAAAGATTGCAAATAACAAATATATATTGTGCAAAGTAGGTTATTTTTATTTATGGGGAGCTTTGTTTTTTAATTTGAAGAGCGGTTCTACTAGACATCTGTTCTGTTTTGTGTTGCACTGAAAGGTGAGAATTAAAATGCTAACTAAAGCAAAAATTACAATTGTCAAATTCATTTGCTTTCTGAACTCCTAAAGGTATGCAGCTAGGATGGTTTAGGTTGATCACTCTTTGCATAAACACACCAATTTGTGATGGAAATATGATATAGTTCCTGGTTGCAAAGTTGTATTGAAATATAGACGGGATTTTGTTTGTATTCCATTGTGGACAGCGTTTCTGCAAACTTGTTTCAAATAATGTTATGTGGTACACCATGTACTTAGCAAGTAATAGGAAGAAGGTAGTGCTATTAGAGTCCAAATTTATGTAATGTTTTCCAATTATCTTTTTTTTTTTGAAATTATGTCTCGCTTTGAAATCTTGCCAAAATTGCAATTTTGAATTGAATCTCACATTTAATTGATTTCATACCAGATTTACAAATCTGTTTTGGGTTTGTAATATGATATTAATAGGTGATGACAATCTGGTTGTTTTTCAGGTTCTAAACGTGTGCCCCGGGGAAGAGAATTATGTCGATACATCTTTTGTCCTTAGACAAGCTTCACCTTATGTAAATATAAAGTAATATTTCTGGTCCAGTTTGTTGTGGTGATGCCCAGTGTTTATAGTATATGAATCTCACTTCTAGTTTTCTATAACTTTGATTCATTAATAGAATCCTATCTACAATCATTTTTTATAGCACTCTTAATCTTTATGAATGAAAATAAATATTTCTATTGATGATAAAATTCTAGTTGCTTATTGGGATTGATGGTTGCATATTGTCTCAATTGGTGTTATTTTATCCTATACTTTTGCTTATATGTTTGTAACAAAGGGTCACTGAATAATGTTAGTGTGTGCACAGAACCTCAAGCAAAACTAAGAAAATAAAATACTTAAACCTACCCACCCCTTGTGAAGATGCATAAGAGTATAGCCCCCTCGATTTTGTACTGTCTACTGGTGTAACCTGCATGACATCTTCAATCGGGAAAACGAGTATCTTACCCTTGTACTAGAATGTAGGAAAAGGATAAACCACAAAAATTAGTATCTATAGAATTAAGATAATAGAATTTATGATTTTCTTCACTCTGACATTGCTTTGTGATTAAAGTATTTGTTTTTTGCTTCGTACATTTTGTATTTGTTTGGTGACCAATTGATGAAAAAATGTTTTCAAAAGAATATTAATGCAACTCCACAAATGTTCAGGGGTAACAAAACAATTATTTGCTTATTAACAAAGACATTTGATATAACAAGTCATGTTGAGGGTCCCAATGACAGGCAACATGATCCAATCTTCTGATGATTGGCAGACAAAGGTCATGACTATCAACAAGTAGACATAGATCATGATGGTTGACTTACAAAGAATAGTAAGAACACAGCTAACACAATTGAAGACATCTTTAATATGGGTCAGTGGGTGTATGATAGATTTGGCCACTGTATAAGATATGATATCTTACCCCACACACATGACTTACCAAGGTTGGTTTGGGGAAATAAAAGAATTATAGAAAAATTCAAGATACTAGAGCAAGCAATGGACTAAATGCAAACAGGCAGTCTGCTTAAATTATGTATGTCCATTCTAACAACACCTAAAAGTTAAGTTTTGGCAAAAAATGACAGAGGGATGGAAATGCAGCTGATTTTTAAATTTTTATTCTATGTTTCTATGGCAATCTAAAGAAGAGCTGAAGTTACACATTAGCCTAGGAATATTTAACATGAAGAAGAAGAAAGGTTCTATGATCTGAAAATGTAATCCATAGGTGGATTTATACAATCAGATAATGGTTTTGGGTGTTCAAAGACCAAGGTTATGGCATTTGATTACTTTTAAACTCTGGATTTTTAATCTTTGGTTTTCATAGGGATGATCTGAGTAGCTATATTTGTCAATGAAAATACATGTTCATTTTTTGTTATGGTTTTGCAAAGTTTCAAAGACCAAGGGTTAAGTATTTAATAGTTTTTAGACTCTGTTTCCAATCTCCGAATGTGTCAATCTTAGATGTGTAACCTTCTCATAAAAGCCTCTTACCAAAAAATTTAGGCTTTGGCTATAACTGTAGTATTCACCCATTACCTCAGTCTCTATTCTTTTTGTTGTATCTAGGAATTATTGAATTTCATGGTACTAAGCATTGTTTGTCCATTTAATATTTCCATCGATACACACTTTTCCTCTTTTATCAGAACTTTGGTGGGATTTTTCTTCATTTTATCCCTAACATTTTACCTACATACTGCGATTGTTCCTTCGGGTTGTGACTTCAACTAAGATGACAGGTTTGCATTTTTTTACAGTCAGTCATGGTTTGCAAGAGCCATTTCAAAGTGGAAATTTGCCATTCGGGTTTGATTCAAGTTCATGCTGTAGAGTGCAAGTGCACTATCCTGTTTTTTCTTCATTTACAACTTTTCTTTTTCATTTAGTCCTAGGTGGCTTGGGGACACATCCCTTATGTTATATCATTGGACTTCATGTTATCATACGAATATTTGAAATTTTCTATATTTTTAAAATTTTCCCTATTTTTAATAGTTGTCCTCTGCCATCCCTTAAAAAATGGCCTCCCAAAAAATTCGTCCCAAAAACACATCCTCCAATCCCTTGTCGTCCCCATCTCAAAAACTTGGTGTAATATAGATTAAAACAAATATTTAAATAAAACTGTGCAGTGATGTAAAAATAAATAAAACATATATATTATTTTATAAAAAATATGATAAAAAATATATATTAAAAAAACGTTACATATTAAAACAAAATCTTTAATATTATCTAAAGAAAATTGTGCAGTGATTCTTTACATCAACTTTTTAGATCACATTAGATGGTTAAATCATAAGATTTTAATCTCTTAATAACGTACAAGATGTGTGAAAAAAATTGTTATGTCCACAAACAAGTGACAGAGATGTAGTGGAGTTTAAAAAGGAAGAAGTCCTAAAAAGTAAAAAGCATATCAAAAATATCAAGTATCGTTGAGGAAGACGAGCCAATCGACCTTGACAAGATTGATCCAGATTCTGAGTGGATTGTAAATGATGATGTCCTTTTCAATCTTGATGATTTTGATATTCTAAACGAGGTCAACATTGATACTGAAGTGGTTGAATGACTTAGGAGAGACTCTAATCCAAGATCTTTATCATTAGGGGTTGTATGTAAAATACCCTACCAATTCTACCTTAAATGTTTGCCAATAACCTGTCAACAAATACCAAATCATCAACCAATAATCCAAATCAAACACATCATTACAACAATGAAACATGAGAAAGTAGTACCTGAAACCTTCAAAGATTGTTATTGATTTGAATGAGCAAAACACAATTGACAATATGCTGGTCTGATATATCAGCAGTGACTGAATTTTGCATCAGTCATCATACAAAATAGAATTGGAACAAGTACAAGCATGAAATGATATGCCAGTGAAGTACAATGAAGATAATCCAATGTAGAATGACGCTATGATTGTAGATGATCCTCAACCCTCACTGTACCTTCACACTTTGACTGATTTTTCTCTGATATGACTGCTGATCACGAAAGATATTACCCAGATTTATGAAATGTGCCTCCAAAGTGTCAAAATGAAGCCCAAAATGCTAGCGATAGCTCCTAGGAATGGAACGATTAGGGTATAAGTGTTATTAATGGCTTCCAACCCTAGAAATGCTTCAAAATGTGATGTTTCAGACCTCTGTCCAAGCTGCAACAGACCTGTATCAGACTTTTGCTCTGCCCAGATTTCAATATATGACCAAAATCAATGCTAAAAAGTACCTTTCCAAGCTAGCGATTGGTCTAGGAGAGTATGGATTGGATTTTGGAATGCTTCAAGTCAATCAAACCCTCAATATCTTCAATAATCTGATGTATAAAAACCCTGAGATGACAAATACAGTTCGCTGTCTTGAAATTCAGAGCATTATGTTATGACAAAAACACATAAAAATAGCTCTCCAAACAAGTCGACTACCTTAGTAGTCTCAAAGCATGAACATGAGCTTCAATCACTATCCAAGACATCAAATGCAAAGCAATTTTCCTCAAAGCCCTCAATGAAAAACTGCAATTTCAATACCAATGATGAAATCTTCATGATATCACCTCATAACAAGATATGGGTTCATCTCCATATCACAATCAAGGGATAATCTCCTTGACAAAACACTGAAATTACAATTTCCAGCCAAAAACACAAACATAAGAGAACTTACCAAGGGAATCAATAGTTCAATAGTTGTAAATTGATGGTGAAACTCCTCTATTTATCCTCCTCTTGGCTGGTCGACCCAATTAGCTCCAATTTTGCAAGTGTTTGAAGTCCACCAATGAAATGTCATTCACTTGAACAATTTTAAATGCATTGGATCAATGAAATACAACATTTAAAATTGTTCCGTGATTTTATTAAATGATTTTACCTCCAATTCCAATGCTTTTAACCGATTTTGCAATTCTAAATGCATTTCTCCCTTTGGGTGGCGATCCATGAGGGAAAAGTATTTAATAATGGAAAAGAAAATTTAAAAATGTTCAAACTCCTCCTTGTTTGGCGAACCAATGAAGATATGATATTTTATCATTTAAAAAAACCTTCTTCTTGTGTTGGTCGTCGATCCTCATTGGCAAATGAAACAATATTTTATTTTAAATATTACCTCCTTAACATGGCCGGCGATCTTCTAGGAGAAATAAACATTTTTATTAATCAAAAATACCTCTTTGTTGGGCGGCGGCTCCTTGGGTAATGAATTTCCATCTTTTTAATCCTTTTTCTAGCTTGACTATGGCTCATCATCCAATGGGATCAATATTTTATTTTTATTTGAACTCCTCTTAGTTGTTGGCACTTGATCCAATGTATCAATTTGAAAGCACCTTTCCCTTTGAACGTTGGCACAAAACTCAACAACAAACAACTTTTATTATTATTTTAATTTCTTTGAAATGTGGCGTCAACCTCCAAATAGCGTTGGAAACCTCTATAAGAAATATATTTGAAAATGCTAATTAAAGATTGGCATTTTCACTTGTGCCCATTTGTCATCATTTGGATTAACCAATGAAATGATGAAAATCTAATTTGAATATTGCATTTTCCATTTAACCTCAACTCCTAAATTTTGGCTAAATGAATAATATTGCCAAATAAACTTAGCCAAAATAAAAATCTTGTCTAGCTCCAAAATGGGGACATTACATTGTAGCCCTCTAGTGTAGCTCTTTTTGTAGTAGCAACAGTCATTGGCTATGTTTGATTTTTTGGAACTTTGTACCTAATTTGTAGGTTGACTTTGTACAAAGTAGATTTTAATTGAATAGTTGAAAATTATTAGTATCCAGTTATCATTTACGCACTATGTAGTATGTTGAGACTTTAGCTCAATTCAAAACTTCTGCATATGTCCAGTGTGAACGTGCAAGTAGTTTGAATTATTTCTATTTTGCATTTCACTAAAGTGATAAAGCGAATTTTTTTATTTAGCTAATTAAGTTTAATAAAGTGTAGATATACACTAATGATTTAAACTTATCTTCCAAGTCATCTTTTGCGTGAGATAAGAAGCTTTTTGAAGATTAGATTTTAGCTGAATAGTATAAAGATAGGTGCAAGATAGAATATTATCAACTCAGTGAACACAGTCATATAATTCCGTGCAACTATTATTGGAACAACTTGTAGAGGTTTCCTTGTAAGTTTTCAGAGGAATACAAAACTGATTTCAAGGTGTAAATTATTTGTGTCTTGATTTTGCTTTCGCTATTTTGAGTTTTGTTTATTGTGTGATTTATGTGATTCACAGAGCTTGAGAGAGAAGAAATTTTAGGGATTTTCGTGATAAAATCGGGCAGGGTTGTAAGATCCGTAATTAGATCTGCCCTAAATTTCTGATTTTTCTTCTCAAACCCTAAATCTGAACTCTGATTTTTATTTTTGAAGTACAAATAATTGTGGACGAATATACATGTGCCAAATGCTAAAATAAACATGCCAAAAATGTATCCTTATGATGAAATGTCAACCATGAATTCTATCACAAGATCCAAATGTAAACAAAATGACATAATGGCGAAGACTGATGTCCAATATCAAACCCTAGATGGGCGAATCCTCCAAGATAGGTGGCGCTCCCAAAATGATGAAGAATGGCATGTAGAATAGGGTGGCGGCGGCTAGGGTTTGGCTCCAAACTCAAAACATGAAATCACCCTCCTTGGTGCTCAAGCTAGGGTAAAACCCTAGCAGAAATCTCCACTTAAAACCCTCCAAAAATGGCTCTCCCAAGCTGATCGTAAAATCTGAATATATCTTTGATCTTCCAAATTGTATTTGGCACAAATATCACAATTTGACCCTAGGGTTTCTGCAGAAACAAATGTCTTTGAAGCTCCTTCTTTCCTTCCAAATCTCCAATGAAGTGCAAATGTGAACTCTGTATGAATTCACCTCTAAGATGGAATTGGGTTTTTGTCCAATCCACCAATATTTGTAAGGGTTTTCGTTCTTGGAATATGCTGAACCAAAGTTGCAGCCAAAGAGAAAAATCTCGAATGAAAGGATATGAATGTGAATGAAAGAAATGACTTGTTTCTTCCTTCTTTTATAGCCATCCATTAAGATCTCATCATGGCTGACCTCCCTCTAGCAATATATATTTTATTTTATTTTCTTTTATTCTTCCCAGTTGGCCGACCTCCCTTTGGTAATCTATTTTATTTTCTTTTTCTTTTCCTTTTCTGTATTTACCAATGGCGCTCATAAATAGTAAAGTCATTTCACTTTACAACTAGGTCCAATTTTATTAATAAATATGAATAATCCAAATTGACTCAATATTATTTAGTATTTAATTAATGATATTATTCCCTTACAAATCCTGATTTTAGCCTACGGGAATAAAATAGGCTAGTCAGCTCCACTGGGTGATCACTCAGAAAAGGGGGACATTACAAGGGTTTTCATTTGGATCATGCAAGATTATTAGAAGTAAAATCTCTCAAGGTTCAAAGGGAAATTCATGGCCAGTAAAAGAAAGGAAATCACAGGATTTCAAGGTGAAATCATGCTATTTTTTAAAAGAATTCACGACCAGGTTGTAGGAAAAATCTTGAATAGAAATAGTTAAAAATCGTGCTGATTTTTTTTTGTAAAACCTGCAACAATTTTCTGGCAGAATCACAGCATAGAAGGGTTTGAAATTGCGTTGATTTACTTAGCAAAATTGTATAGAATTAGAAGAGAAATGACTCCCTTGTCTATAGAAGAAAATTGCATGAGGGCTTCAAGGAAAATCATGCCTTTTTAAAGAAGAAACCATGCCATATTTCCAATTGAAATCGCACACGATTTTGGGGTTTACATCGTGCCTGGGCTTTCTTAATAAATACAAATATTTTTTCTAGATCACGGCTAGTTTTTTGGGAGCTGGTTTTCTTTTTTCTTTTTTGGTGTTCAATTCCAATCAGGGTTTTTGAATGCACAACTAGGGTTTCAAAGGCAACAACTAAGGTTTCAAAAAACAACAGAAGGGTTTTGACCGAAATTATTGCAGTTATTTTTTTGCAACGACAGCTAGGGTTCGTAACCTAGGGTTTGAAAAAGGTATTTTCAAAATTTTTGAGCAGTTTGAGAAATATTTCTCAATGGTTTCTTGTCTTTTTACCAGCACGATTTTGAGGAATGCTTGCTATGTGGACAATGGGCCTCTATACACATGACATCAACCCAACAATATTTTACCAAACTGGAAGAACATTAATTCTGGTTTAGGTTGAGCTTAGTGATGATGCAAAGTATCCAATAGCAAGAGTTGGTAAAATTCCCTTTAAACTTCAGTCAACTATCTCTTTAGAGGTTGATGTGTTTTGTTTGTTCCTGGTTTCAAAAAGAATTTGTTTTCAATTTCAGTTATGGAGGATAAGGGCTATGTAGTTGAATTCAAGAATCAACAAGTTCTTATTAGATTGAAAGGATCTAGCCTAGATACAACACAAGTTATAGGGGTTAGAGAAGGCAATCTATACAGGTTACAAGGTGAACCAATTCTAGTAGCATTGATGAGCAACATCATAAATTTTGAGCCTTCCAGCTTTCAAGAGGTGGTAGACTAGTAGGTTTGGCAAGATGCCATTGTGGAGTACACCTTGATCATAAAAAATGATGTATGGGACATAGTCCCAAGACCAAAATGGAAATTCGTTGGTGAGTTCTAGGTGGCTCTTTAAAATCAAGCATGTTGTAGATGACAACATTGAGAAGTTCGAAGTAAGGTTTGTGGCAAGAGGGTTCTCTTAGAAGAAGGGAGTGGACTATGAGGAGAATTTTGCTCCAGTTACTAGATCCACTTCTAATAGAGTAGTTATGTCTTTAGCTTTAGTCATGGGATGGAAGATACATCGAATGGATGTTAAGACAACTTTTCTTAATGGTATCATTGAGGAAGAAGTGTATATAGAGCAACCTTAGGGCTTTGAGGTAAATGGGAAGGAATTCCATATTTGCAGGCTTAAGAAAGCCTTGTATGGACTCAAATAGGCAATGCGAGCTTGATATTCTAGGATCTTTGAATATTTACAAAGTATGGGCTTCATCAAAAGTGAAGTAGATCCTAATCTATATTATATAGTGAGTCAGATATACTTATTTTCGTATTATATGTAGATGAATTGTTCATTACAGGAGTAGAACAACTCATTACAAGGTGCAAAGTAGATTTATCTGTTGAGTTTGAGATGAAGGACATCATCTTGATGCATTACTTTTTAGGTTTAGAGGTTTGGCAAAAACTTGGGGAGATTTTCCTTGGGTAGGGTAAGTATTCAGTTGAGATATTGAAGCAATTTCAGATGGAGGATTGCAGACCTATGACCACACCTATGATCACTAATTTGAAGAAGGTGACAACTTTAGATTCAGAGTTGATTGATCCCCTGTTGTACGGGGAATTTATAGGTTCCTTGATGTATTTGGTGAAGAGTAGACCAGATTTATGTTTTGCAGTGAGCACCTTGAGTCAGTTCATAGTGGAGCCAAGAAAGGAGCATTGGGTAGCAGAAAAACATGTGCTTAGATAT
The DNA here is from genome assembly GCA_027924645.1 of Cunninghamia lanceolata. NCBI lineage: Eukaryota > Viridiplantae > Streptophyta > Pinopsida > Cupressales > Cupressaceae > Cunninghamia > Cunninghamia lanceolata. Next base: position 932,437 of record BSBN01001298.1, read on the forward strand.
TTGAGGGGCACAATGGAGTATGATTTGAGATATCTTGGAGATGGTGAAGTGAAGTTGTAGGGGTATATAGACTCTGATTGGGTAGGTAGTGCAACAGATAGGAAGAGCATCTCAAGGTGTTGCTTTAGCTTGGGTTCAGGAGTGATATCCTGGTTCAGCAGGAAGTAGACTTTAGTGGCACTAAGCACAACAGAGGTAGAGTATATGGCAGCTAGTGCCACCAATTGTGAGGCCATCTGGCATCGCAAATTACTTGCAGGGTTATTTCATCAGGAGTTGGATCCCACAGTCATTTACTGTGATAATCATAGTTGTATCAAACTCTTTGAGAATCTTGTGCTTCATGATAGGTCCAAGCACATAGAGATCATATATCACTTCATTCGAGACATGATTCAAAACGTAAGTTGTTAAGCTTCAACATATTTCCACATATCAACAATTAGTTGATATTCTAACCAAACACTTAGCGAAAGGGAAGTTTGAAGATTTTAGAAACAAACTTGGATTGGTGCAGAATTTCTTCCTCACTAAGAGGGAGTATTGAGTTTTTAGCTCAGTTTGGAACTTGTGCACACGTTCAGTGTGAACGTGCAAGTAGTTTGAGTTATTTCTGTTTTGCATTCCACTTAGTGATAAAGTGAAATTCTTTTAGTGAGCTATTAAGTTTAATAAAATGTAGATATACACTAATGACTTAAACTTATCTTCCAAGTCATCTCTTGCGTGAGATAAGAAGCTTTTTGAAGATTAGATTTTTAGCTGAATAGTATAAAGATAGGTGCAAGATAGAATATTATCAACTCAATGAACACAGTGATATAATTCCATGCAGCTGTTATTGGAACAACTTGTAGAGGGTTCCTTGTAAGCTTTCAAAGGAATGCAAAGCTGATTTGAAGGTGTAAATTATCTCTGTCTTGTTTTTGCTTTCACTGTTTTGAATTTCAATTTTTGTGTGATTGATGCAATGTTATTATCTAACATTAGGACATAGTCATTAAGGTTGGAATTTTCTTCATAGTATGCATTGTGTAATGCAATGTAATAAATGATATGAACATAAATGAAAAAATCTATATTCCACAATTCATGGACTAAATTCATTTTTATTTGCTGTAATATCCCCAATGGGATCTGCCCTAAAATTCTGAAAATAAATTTCTGAATTCTGCCTTAATTTTCTGCACTTCAGTTTTCTGCTCAAAACCCTAATTTCTGTTTTTTTTTTTCTGATTTCAAACATATAATTACAGCAAACATATATATGCCCAAACATGTCAAATAAACATGGAAAAATGATGCTACATGTTGACATTCATAACAAGCATGAAATCACCTTGAAATACACAATGTTGTAATGTCCCTATCTTTGGGATGGTCACCATTAGCGTTGATTTGGGTATTTATTCCACTCCGGGACTTTTGGAGGACGTCATGGGTGATGACTTATCATATTTGTATGGATGCCATGTTGATGCTTTCATTCATGCCAAGAGAAGTATAAGGGTGCCTTATGGTCACATTGTATACATCACCAGGGAGGTTGCTATCGTTGCCTTAATAAGGAATCAAATATTATCTACCACCTCATGAAGAAATAGAATATAATGGTAAGTGCTTGAAGAAGAACACAAAATAATAATCAAATCTTTAATTTGATTATATCTAGGCACTCTTGTGACTGAAGGTGGGTCGGCCCTCTTGGAGGGAAAATATCATTCAAAAAACAAAGCATAATTGCCCTAGGTCGGCCATGGTGAGGACGATAAGTTGTGTATATATACAAGTTCCATTGGCATTGCAAATCACATATCAAGCATTCATTCATACTTGGAGAGCGATCTCTAATAGGAGCTTGGGACGAAAACCTCAAGTGACTAAGGAGGAGTTGGGCTCCAATATAGCTTCTCTTCTTGTGGTTTCCGTGATGGGGATTCAAGTGAGCTTCATCATCATCAAGTGCAGAAAATTACATCAGCTTTGGAGAGCATTCATCATGGGTGAATTAGTCTAGGGTTTACCCTAGCTTGGAGTGCACCTCTTGGAGGTGAAGGCTACTTCATTGGAGGCGATTTGGAGGATAAATTGGCTGCTAGGGTTTCATGTTACAGCAGTTCTGCTACAGAAGTTAGGGCAGACCTCATTCACCCTCCTTCTAGGGCTTATTTGGCATATTTGGTGTGTAATTTGATGATAGATACCTTGCTATGTGATTTGTGACTTGTGGCTGTTTGGCCTAGTCAAATACTTGTCATTTTGGAGTGCATAATTCCAGTTTATAACAGCAGAGCAGATTCCTTCATGTATGAGTTGATATCATGGTTGCAATTGTGTATTTTATGGTAAATATCACTTGCATTATTGGGCCGATCATATGAGGAAATTATGTTGATGTATGATGTGATTAATGATAATTAAACGCTATTGTTCAAAGTCTTATTTTGGAGGGGAAGTTAGGGTTAGGGCAGAATAATACAGTGCAGAAATTTTAGGGCAGAATCAGGGTTTAAGCAGAAAAATCAGAATTACAGTCAAATATCCCATTTAGGGTATTACAAATGTAGGGCAACCAATTGCAACAACAAATCTGATTTTTCTGTAGAAAACTCTGCTGCTACAAATCTGAATATTCTGATCTGATTTTTACAATGATTTCTAGGGAACAAACATGATAATGATGCCCAGATTTCTGCACTACAAATCAGACCTATAAAATATGTTTGTACATACCAAATACAAGTAAAATAGATGACAAATGCTCAACCCTAGCTGGGCGAATCCTCCAAGAAGTGCGCCTAGGGTTTGCAGCTCCAAAACAAGCCAAATTCGCCCTAAAAAATGGGCACTCCAATCTGCTCCAAATGTGGCGCTTAAAATTAGGGCGAACCCTAATGCACATATGCTCCAAACCTGATCTTCAAACCTGATTATGCAATGAAGTTCTTCTCCTCCAAATGTCGCCAATGAAGCACAAATAGGACTCCGTGATGAATCCTTCACAATGATGAGCTAGGGTTCTGTCCAACTCACCACATTCACAAGGGTTTTCTCCCTTGGAATGAAGGCTAACAAAGTTGCAGTCAAAGAGTATGAAACTCGAGAAAATATGATGTGAATGATGATGAAATGACTTGCAAATGACCTTGTTTTTATAAACAATTCTCTTCCCTCCTCAAGCTGGCTGACCTCTTAAAAACTCATTTAATATCCTTTTTTCCTGCTCTCATAGGGCTGACCTCATGCTAGGTGCCCAAACTCAAATAAAAATATTTTATTTTATTTTCTCTCCTCCGCCTTGGCCGACCTAGACAAGGTAAATTATTTTTTTCTTATTTTTCTTTTCACTCTCCAAGAGGAGCGAACCATTTAGGCAATTGATATTCCGTGTTTTTGACCTCCAATTAGGTCGTCCACCTCAAAGGGATATTATCTTAATTTATTCTTATTTTTCTTCAAAATCTACAAGGGCATTTCCATCTCTTTCTTCCTTCCTCTCATTCTTCTTTCTCTCTCCTTGGTTGCTCATCTCTAGGGCAAATTATCTTTACTTGTTTTGACTTCTCCAAAAAACTCACCAAAATACACAAAGTCATCTCACATCATCAATTTGCCCTAGTAAAATTGACTAAGTATGAATTCTAGTCAATTAGGCTATTACCTTAGCCCTCCGGCTTAGCCTACGAGAATGGAATAGTCTAGCCAACTCCATTAGGTGATCACTCGAAAAATGGGACATTACATTTGCTCTCTATATCTCTATGTTATTAAAATGCCTTTAAATTTAAAAAATAGCATGATTTTTCTTTTGTTTTTGGCATTTTTCTATGTTTTCCAAAAATCTGATTTTTTTTTGATCTTTTGAAAAAATCGTAATCTTTTTTTTTGCCGATTTTTCCTCAAAAGAGTTTTGCTGCTATGGTCAAAGCCTCTTTATATCAAATTAAAAATTTGATTTGTACCCTGTAAAGCTGTTCCAAATCAAACAACCACTCTTCAACAAAACTTTCTTGTCTAGAACATTTATTTCCTTGACATCATCTTGCTGGGCGGTGGAATAGGTGCATGGGGTAGGCGTCATAAAAATGGTCTTTGACTCGTTTGCCAAAACCCATATGACCTTTTTCTCTGTTTTGTTTGCCCATCCATATGTGCTTTGTTTTTTTTTTCACCTTTTACTATATTCTTTTATTTGAAGGATTTAATTTCCCTTTACTTATTATTCTTTTGTTTTTAAAAGGTTTTCACTTTTTTTTTTAAAACTAAGTTTATTATATTTCTTTTCTTTGGTTTATAAAAGTTTTCACTTTCTTTTTATTTAATATATAATTTTTTTTAATATTCTTAAAATTGAGTAACTCATGTGTCCAATGTTAGATGTTTTACTTACACTTAGATGGTGTGTATGTGAACACAAATTGACTTAGGTTTTCCACTATGCACGATATTCCAAATGTCAAACATGCAACCTCCAATAACAGTTAACACAATTAAAACGTGCATTAAAAAATAAATCATTTTTGACTTGACATAACCACATACAACTAATTTGAAGGAAGGGAGATAATACTCTAATGACCTTGTGGTTAGGTCTTAGTAGTGTTCATTTGCATGGGGTTTACACAAGGTCCACAACCTCACTTTAATGGTTAAAGAGGACTTGGTGGCTTGACACATAAGTTATTACTCTTGAATCTGTCATCACTAAACTTGTGAATTGTTGTAATGTTCCATTTTTGGCACATTGATTATTATGGGCATTTGTGCTTGTTCCTAGTCCTTTGGAGGCTATCCAACATATTTGAGAAGAACTCCCATGTTCTTGGAGTGGTCTTAGTTCAGTCTGCAGAACAGTTAATTGGGTTTTCCTTTTGTAAATGGATAATTTTGTCATGGTTTTGAGCTCAGTTGATGTTCCGGGTAACATTGATGGTTTCTAAAGTTTGATCGGGCTTCTGGTTTGCTCTCCAAGATTCTTGGGGGAGTTTTCTATTTTTGGAAAGTTACCCAGAAGGCATCGTTGCACATCCCAAACCTTACAGAGCATATTGGTTCAGTTTATTTTGCATTCGGAGGCCGTTTGGGATTTTCCGCAAAATTTAATATTTAATGAGCTATTTTAATTATTATTTTCACTTAAGCTCCTAGGGGTGAAAATAATTAATAAAAATTTAAGTGTTATAGCTCGTTGGAAAGAGGAAGAAAAGTTTTAAATCATGGATGCATCATTTTTGGGCCTTGCGAAGCAGATATTTCATTTATTTTGATAAAGGGGTCTTTGGAGCTAAAAAGAGCTTTTAATTAAAAGTGGTGACTTTAAGTTGTTCACACTTAATGAATTATTTTTTATTGTTTGAGGAGAAATATGAAGGGATAAAAGAAATAATATTTTATTTCCCTCAAAAAGTTATAAAAAGAGGAGTTGGGCTCATTGTTTAGACATGCTTGGTTTTGATATTGTTACTCTACCGGATTGAACCTGTGTGTTCTTCCATTTTCTCTTGAGGACGAAAACCCTCTTGTAGAAATTCTTCTTGAGGACGAAAACCCTCTTGGAGTAAATCGGTTTCGGTGGTGAGAAATCCACCTTAGCTGAAGTTGGTGTGGTTTCATACAGGAATCACCATTTGTGCTGAAGATGGAGTTTCTGGAGCAATCTCACACAGAGTTTGCCTTTGCACTTCAATGATTGTTTTGTGCTTTGTTGATGATATTTGGATTGAGATTTCATTTTGGAATTATTGTGATTGAGGTTTGATGATATTTTTCTTGCTGGGCCATACATTTCTGTCCGTACCCTTAGAAGAAGTCTGAATTTGGTTACGCAACGAATCTTGTTGTTTGATTAATAATTTGGTTCAAAAGGCTTTGTATTCCTTGGGTGCCTTATCACAGATGTATTTCTATGAGATTTGGGCAAAACTTGGGATGTTTTGATGCTGGCGAACCATCCCAGGCCGTACAAGCTGGTTGAGGGTGTTTTGAGTTACTAATCAAATGCTGATTCCTTTGAAGTTTCTATTGAATTTAAACTGTTTGATATGGTTGGGCGATCCTCTTGATATATCATTTCTTGAGTTTGGAGGGAATCCTTAATGTTATGAATGATCCGTACCAGCTGGTACAGCACGGACCTGTATAAGGGCATTTGATTTCAGGAAACTGATCATTGTCTTATTTGATTTCTTTATCATTCATTGGGTTTGTAAACTGTTATTGAACAGTCTGAGGCAGTCTGGGAAAGAACTATGGCATAAACATGTCTTTATGAGGGAATAAACATGCTTAGTGCTGCTGTACAAGTTCAATAATGGACTGGTTTTTGTCTCAGTTTTGATCTGCAGTATTTAATTGCCATTTGAAAGGGTGCAATTCAGTTCTGAGATATCCTATTCTGATTTTAACTTGAATTCAGTGAGTTGTGATGTTTCTGTGAAGTTCCACCATGCACAGGCAGCCATACAGCTGTAGAAGAGAGTCCAAATAGCAGTGATCAGAGTGACAACAGGGGTTCTTGCTTAAAGATTGCATTGATCAGTGTTAGTATTGAGCAGTCTTATTGATCTTTTTGGTGCAGGTTGTATATGAGTTGCATATCACAAGCTACAATGAATCTTGCTCAATGTATCTCTCTTGAGTAGTATGTTGTTAATATCTTTGTATCCTTTCTTTAATATGCAGTCACATCATAACCCTTGGATGGTATACCGCCAGTGTGGAGAAATAACCCTTTCTTTATTGTTCTCACCCACTGAATAAGTGGAGTATTCCCACTGAATAAGTGGATGGCTTTTTAATCTTTCATTCTTGCTCTTTACCCACTGAAAGTGGTGAATCCCCACAGTTTGTGGATGCCTGCATATGCGGATGAATGTTTACTTGTTGCACAATGTTTTAATTTGTAGTCCAAAGCACATTATGCTCTCACCTTGCCAGTTGGGATCTTGGTGATCAGAAGTGTGGAGGAGTTTAATTGTGCTAACACTATTTATCATTGTTCTATATTTTGGAAAAAAAAATTTGGGGTTGCATATTACAATTGTACATTCAAGCACACATCAAATATATTCATGGTAATATATGGCTGAAGCAACATATAATGTTGCAATGATGGAATCCATGGTGTAAACAATTAATTATTTGAAATGCAAAAAATGAAATAAGATTTTTTTTAAGCATTTAGTTTCCATCATCGTTAAATACACAGTTATCCAACATTACATCACAAAAGAGTCATAGTATTTTAATTATTAGAAATGAGAAATATGAAGTGCAGATGTTTCCAAAAAAATAAACATTTGAATCAAAAGTTCTCATCGGATTTTACAAATGATACTACATAATCATCACCACAAGGTTTGGCCTTACAGAAATTGTTTAGCTATGTGCACACAACAAACCATCTTGCAAGGGCTAATGCATGATTTAGAGCTAAATAGAACGATAGGATTGCTTGTGTGCACATGCATGTATCTATCCATGTTGCGTTGGTGGATGTATTTGGGCCAAGACAAGTCAAACTAGGTGCACCATTACATTGAATACATGGGAAATTCTCTATCACATCATTTTTGATACCTTCTTAAGTGTATGATTAGCATTTCCTTGAAAGTTCATTTGATTATGATATACTTAATGTAGAAGCCATTCTTTCGACTAATGAAAATACCTTTGTAATTAAACAAATTGATACAAAATGATTCCTAATGCACTATTTTCAGAGAAGTTGTTTATTGATTTTATTAATATTTTCTCTCTTTTTATTTATCATTCTTTTGCAGATTTGATAGATAACAATATTGATTTTATGATTCCTAAACTTTGAAATGTACAATTGTTCAAAGTCAAACATTATCCTACTTTGCTATTTAAAAATTGAAACGTATATTGTCAGACATGATAGTGATTTGTTGTGTATAGCGTGTTATTCTTTTAATTTTGTTTATTACGTTCTTCTTGTATAACATGTTAACTATTTTGAGATGATCTCGATTATTGACTTGTTACTCTTATGTAATAGTATTTTGTTATTTATTTCTAGGTTTACCCCCTTATCTGAAGAATTACCCAATTGTCCTAGACCTAAAAGATCCTCAAGTATATTATCCAAAGGACTGCAGCCAAGACGAAAGAAGCTTCGTCTCTCCCAAGAGGTGAGTTTATTTCTGTTTTGTGCCCTTAAGTACATTGATTTAGTCTTTTAGATATTATAGTTTAACTTGACTGGGATGTCACATCAGCTGAGTTAGATAAGTTTATTGTTTTGTGAGAACAAGAACCAGTGAGCAACTTGTTGAATCGTATTTAGGGAACAACCTTAGCACTGAAGAAAGAGGCTTTTGGGATGTAAGAACCCCTTTTAGAATCCTTGTTTAAAAACCACAATTTTCTGATTTCCACCACTTAGGCATTTCGTTAAATACTTGGTAATTTGTTTATTGACTGAATTTTCTGATAGTAACAATGTAGAGTTGTTTTGCATAGAACATTCTTTAACAAAAAACACTCATATAGCTGACCAACTTCATTGGCATTATAGCAAACAGTTTGTAGATATAAAGAGAGATTCAAATTGAGGATTTGAATATATATTATTGCAGTTATGATAAAAAATACAATGAGATAGGTGTTCAAGAGTTTGTAACCTTCGATATACCGATATCATTGAAAATAAATGATGGTTCATTCTTTACAAACTGTGTAAAATTCCCTACTGAGATTTTTGCTCAAAACACAAAGATTTCTGCTTTTTAACTATGCTTTGATAGCACTGTAAGAACCCTAACTTGTTCTAACTGAATTTTTTCCTTTGTTGGTCTGAAAATTTTTGATTTGTTTTGCTTGCAATGTACTTAGAGTTTTCAAATTTTGTTTTCACTGATTTGCCGGATGGAAAGATTGACTTCTTTATTAAAATGTGATGGGCTGATTACAAAACAAAGAGGTCTGATATAAAAATCAGACTTGCATATACATGTAGATGATGCCCTAAGTTGATCAAATAAACACACAAATGATCCTCCAGTGAAGTAACATCAAATGCCAACACATAGATGAAGAATGCTGATGGAAACTCAAGCCAAATGCCAATCAAGAAGTCTAAACATGAAATCTGTAGCTGCTGATTTGGAATCAAACCTATAAGTGTCTACAGATGTGATGCAAAAGATCACCAAACGCCTCTCCCAAGTGTAGCAATGGATCCTAGGGCTGGCCGCCTAGGCTGGAAATGATACCCAATGGAGAAATAGGACTGATCCACTTATATATAGTCTTAATTAGATGTCTGTAGCTGCTGATAACAAAATCAGAAATCAAACCCTAGCCAAAACATGCAAAATACTCTTCCAATATGTAGCCGCCAGGAGTAGAAATGTAGCCATAATGCCCTGTATACAAAATAAGCCCTCAACTAATCAATTCAAGCCACAAAACCCTCTGAATTGAAGCTGATATATAAAAATTAGAAGTTTGAAACACAATTCAGCGTGCCCTAGTTTCATTCAAAGACCAAAATCTTCCTCCAAGGCCAAGCGCCACAATTGTAAACCCTTGCCAAACAACTTATTGATGAAATTATGTAAATCTAAGCCTCAAATCTGCAAAATGCTTCAAACCCTATCTGATATAATAAATTCCTCTTCAAACCCTAGCTGAAATGAAGCAAAATCTCCAATAAAAACCTCCAATTACGCTCAATGATGAACTCCACATGAATCCATCTCCCATGGTGTATTGGGTTTTCGTCCAAACCACTACAATTCAAGGGATCATCTCCTTGAAGAAACTGAAAATCACTTTTAGCCAAGAGTAAATAGTCAACATGAAAAATATCAAATGATCAAAGATGTCAAAAATGATATCATAGACCTCTTTTTATACTTTTTTCTCCAAGGGCGACCAATTAGACAAAATATAATCAATTTTCAAATCCACCGTCAATATCAAATTTCAATTTGATATTTTTTAAATGCTTTCTCCTTATCCACCTTGGACGCTAATTATGAAAACAATAAAATAGTAATATTTTATTATTTTTTTTCTTTTTCCTCCCTAGGGGCCGATTTTCCTTGGAAAGATAATCTTTTTAATTATTTTTTAATCTCTCCCTTGGGTGCCGATTTTAGTCAAATAAAATAATATTTTATTATTTTATTTTCTTTTTCCTTCGGCATCGATTTTCTTGGGTTTAAAATAATAAAATATAATATAATATTATATTTTATTCTCTCCACCAATATTCCCAAGTCCAATCTTTAAGTTATCCAACTTTTATTTTTTCCATCCTTAAATTTTGCCTTGGCATATTATTTTTGGCTTTATAAAAATATTATATAATATTGGTAGCCAAAAATACAAATAAAATAGAGTGTTGAGCCAACTTTTTAGTTTCCAAGCCTTCAAGGTTCTAGCTCAACCCATAAACAAGTCTTGCTCAAAAAGGGGACATTACATTGTGTTGGAACTTTATGTACTGCTGTAGCTTCCCAAAATACTGAATCAGCAAAGCATAACTACTGCTACCTTTGAACAGCCCTGCAGATATCAAGATTGAATTCCTTTAATAGTCATTACTCCCAAGAATGGCGATGCATTTCTAAGCGTCCCACACTCCATTGATACTCACGTCTCAATCAAAGACAATCTGCGGCTCTTATTCGTTGACTGGAACCCATTCACAAGTGCTGCGATCAAATGAAGGAAGCTGTGACTCCCAAAGTACTCCCCACACACCACTAAAACTCTTCCAAAGGCTGCGTTTAAGATGTTGGAAGCTGCGTGTCATCCCTTTTTGGGGCCCCACATCTCATACCACAGAAAATATATTCCAATACTATGAAGCGGATATTCCAACACCCCTCATGATCTTCATATGTATGCTGCGCTAGTTTAGAGAGGCTGTGATTTATGAAGAGGGATACTACATGTCTACTTAACTCTTCCACATCACTCCTAAACTTTGAATGACCTCCTAGACGTCTTTTGATTCCCTTACGTGGCCTTAGAAGCATTAAACAATTAAAACATAGACTTCCAATCTGCGGCAGACCTTAGGATTTAGCTGCGGCTAGCTTAGGATCCCATCAACATATGATTGTATATCAATAAATATGTCTTAAGCATTCACTAGGGTTTCGACATAAACCCTTCTCCCTTCCAAGATGATATTCAATTGAAACCCACAGAAACTTCAATAATAATAACGATTAAAGCTCCAGAAATCTGAATGGATTAATCTCTGCAAACTCCAATTTTATATTTGCATAGCAAATCTCATAAAATTGGTAAATAAACCTTTCTGTAGCAAACACAAAACCTGCAAATAGATATAACTTTCCGCAGAGAGTAGAAACTTGCACACCTGCAAGTCTACCAAAAACAATACCAAACATTGAAGAATCAAAATGGGACAAATTATTATGCTCAATTGTGAACCTTGAATTGAATTCACCTCCAAATCCTTGAACCAGCTGTTCAAAGTTTTTCCACAATGGAAAATATCAAACCAGTAATCATCAAATGCATGTCCAGCCCTTTCACCAAGCCCCTTTTTAAAACATTTTTTGACTTCCTCTAGAATCTTCCATTTTGGCTGACAAAGTTTTTGTTTTTTTATTTTTATTTTATTTTTCCTCAAAAGTAATTTTATTAATTTATTTTCTTTTTTTATTTGACAAAAAGTCACTTTTAAAATAAAATAATTAAAAAAACACAAGTTGCCAGGAAATAGGGACATAACATGGGATTTGGTTATATCAAAAGCAAGTTATGTGGGGACCAGTCATCACTTAATGACACCCCATCTCCATGGCTTTTGCCCTATGAATTGTTTGTTTCATGATAAGTGCAAAGCCATGCATCAGAGACTTTGTTTTGTCCTATCCCGTGATCATCTCTTGTATCTGTCGCCTGTAGAGATCATCTTTGTCTTCTTTGTTAGAATAAATAAATAAATGAATGAATAAGCAAGCAGCTGGCAGTAGGAGTCTCAGTCAGCATTAAATATGTGAGTGTTAGATTCAGTTCGACAGTTAGGTGGCTTAGTTAGAGCCAGATTTGTAGGAGTTTATTTATCATCGTAGTCTGTATATAATCTTCTTTGGTTGAATGAAATGCTGAAGTGTTGTGTGTAAATCTTGTTTTGCCGCATCTCATTATTTCAACATCCATCGCTCTAAGAAACACAAGTTTCTTGTGTCAAGGAAGTATGAGCTTCTTGCTTTCCTTGATCAGTCCCCAAAGATCTTTCAATTTGCCCTCCTCGTGAGGAATACCCCTATCTTGAAGGTTGCATTTGGAGAGTTTTTTTGAAGGTTTGCACTAGCAAAACTGCAGATCGTGAGGCACTCAAAGTTGAGCTTCTCAGGTATAGCATGGATTCACTTGCCTACCCTATTTTATAGCTATTCAATAAGGTCGTTTCCTTTGGGTTTCCCTTTGCTTTGTCACAACATAATTTTCAGTACATTCACAGTTTTGGGGATAGTTTCAACCCAAACAGTTATAGGACTATAATGATTCGACATAAATTTGTGAAACTCTATGCCAAGGTACCAGACATGCTAGTTCTTGAGTAGCTGGAGGACAAGAATTTGAGATTGAGGGGGTTGGTTGCATTCAAAAGAGGTTTCTCTACTATTGGGCAATTTTTCACACTCCAAAATGTTATCAAGGAGGCTTGCCATCGGTCTTCTAAAGTCTTCTGTTGTTTTGTGGACTCTATTATTCTAGAAGTTGTGAGACATCATTTCCGGGTCTCTGATTACTGTCATAATGAGGCTCTACAAGACAATTGTTGGACAATTCTAGATTCCTCATGGCTTCTTTGACTTTGTCGAGAGAACTATTGGAGTCAACTAGGTTTGCCCTCTTTCACCAACCCTCTTTGATATAAACATATTGATGTTGATGATGGTTGCTTACTTCACCATGTTTTGATAGCCATATTGTTCTTTGCAGATGATGGGTTCCCTCTCTCTCTCTCTCTCTATCTTTTTCTTTCTCTCTCTCTCTCCAACTTATAGAAACAACTTGATGCCCTTTCTGAGTTTTGTAAACTTCAACACAATGATTATGTGCACAATGCTTTGCAGTTCACAAGTTTGAGGCCTTAACTTGGGGTTTAGTGATTGGGCTTGTTAATATATTTGCAGCCCTACCACTTCATGTCGAGAGTATCTTCAGACTCACTTGGTATATAGATAGGCTTAAATATATGGTTGATTCAACTTTGACCCGTGGGTTGTATCCATTTTTGGCACTTTGTTTGTGATTCGAAATTTCTATTGATTTTCAATAGAAAATATCAAACCAAACCATTCACAACTACTGATCTACTTGGGATTCCCAAATGATAGTTTTTATTCTACTAAGCTACTTGAATCTATCAAATGGCTGTGTTAATACTACTGTGCTACTTGGTTTTATCAAATGATAGTTAATTTTTGGAGGAATAAGAGGATTGAGATATACATGCAAATGAAGATGGAGAGCTCGAAAGTAAAGAAAATGAATAATGCAACTATCGAATTTTATCCTAGAAAACCTTAGAAAGGGTAAAAACCAGTTGGTAGCAGCAATTGCTCTTCCACCTAAGTATTATTACTCAAACAAATGAGTACAATGATAAAAAATTATAAAGCATGGGTGTTCTTCACAGCTGCCATCTCTGTTCTTTGCCTTTCAGCTGGAAATACTCTTTTTCTTTGTCATACAATGTTCAATCCTGTCTTTGATCATCAATCACATCGCCTCATCTTTAAATAGATGTTGGACGGTTGTCCATATGCTCTAGAAGCATCTAGAATCGGAATTGGAAGTTATGATTTTACTTCCAATTTTGACTCTAGAGGCTTCTAGAGCATATGGACAACCCAACAATTATGTAATCACCTTGACAAATTTGTGATTGTCTTAAATTTGTTATCCATCTTCCGGAAGCCATAACTTTTGTAAATAGGCCTGAAACCAGGTGCCGTTTTTCTTTAAACAAAATAGCTTTTATAGAGGAACATGAATATGTGAAAATATTCAAACTTTGGTGCCACCAAAGTACAATTTTTGGTCTTGAAGAACAACCAAATGTATGATGCCAACACCATCTCCATCCATTCCAGTCATTGAACTCGAACAGTTGAACTTTGTGATGAACTAGATCCATTTACGGATCACAATTCCCTTCGTAGAGAGCTTTAGAAGAATTTCTCCCTTCATCTTTAAAACTTCTGTGTCCAAGTGATTTGAACAAAACCTCCCTGACATTTTCTTGTCAACTTCCAAGATGATGCTTTGCACTCAAGTGCCTTGGGATAGAAGGTAGTAGTATCTATATCTTGTGTGTGACTGGAGAAAAACTCCCTTACATCTCCAAAGTGATGCTCAACACCAATAGTGTTACAAGGTCGAAGGTAGTGATGCTCTTATCATGTTTGAAATTTGGGTATGTAAGAAAAATCTGATGTCTTTGTGTCCTTCCCATGATCAAATCTATAGTGGTCACTGATTTCTCAAAACTAATGCTTTATGTTGAGTCTTCAACCACCTATTATGCACATAACATGATGTACTAAAAGTCATTGACTAGAAGCCATGTGACAACATTGGTCTCTTCATGCCTCAACATATAACCTGTTGCCATGAATGGTCCTCCTTCTATTATAACCCATATTACAACGAAGAGCATATCACAATGCTGTGAAAGATATTATGTCTTGTGGTTTTCACAGAACCTCTTCTACATATAAACCTCCTTTCTATTGTATCACTTGACACAATGAAGGTGATACATTTTATAATGTTTATAATGATAGAACATGATTCCTCATCTTACAACTATGTGTATGCTGCAACTGTAACAAGGTTTTGTGCAAAAATACAGTAATGACTACCATCACAGTTATGCTCTTGACTGTCCTTATGCTTATCTATGATAAAATGCCTCCCTTACCTGCCTATACAAGCGGAAATAGTTTATCTTCCTTGCCATATCATACAAGTGGAACAAGTTACATGCTACAATGTTTACATTGCCATGGAATGGAAATATGCATGCTTACAACACCCAAAAGCATGTTCATAGCAC
Source organism: Cunninghamia lanceolata (assembly GCA_027924645.1). Classification (NCBI taxonomy): domain Eukaryota; kingdom Viridiplantae; phylum Streptophyta; class Pinopsida; order Cupressales; family Cupressaceae; genus Cunninghamia; species Cunninghamia lanceolata. Next base: position 947,519 of record BSBN01001298.1, read on the forward strand.
TTCCCATGCTACCCAAATTACCAATCTTGCTACAAGGCTTATGTCCTCATGGACTCAATGAAGTATACATAAATATGCTACCCAAATATGCTTCATAGTGCTGCCCATGCTGAACCAAAGGAAGTATACATGTGTACAACACCCTAACATGTCATACTGCTGTCCATATTATCAAATTTCTGATTAAAACATGTTCGTAGCACTGCCCATGCTACCAAAATTACCAATCTTGCTACAAGCCTTGTGTCCTATGGAATCAATGAAAGTCTACATGCCTGCAACACCCAAATATAATTCATGGTGCTGCCCATGCTGAACCAAAAGTATACATGTGTACAACACCCTAAAAAATGTCATAGCGCTGCCCATGTTATCAAATTTCTGATTTTGCTATACTTTAATTGTACTTGCCTAGATGGGTGGAACAAAAGTGCGCTTTTGCAATAACATATTGCCCAAAACATACATGTCTACAACTTTGAAATCTGTTTCCTTCAAGCTGTCCATGTTACTAATTATGGTCATATTGCTAGAAGACTTATACCCTGATGCAACAAACATCAAATTTACCTTTTCTAACTTCTCCAATTTCACAACTTCGCTAACTTCTCTATCAAAGGGTTGCATGTCAATCTTGGCTTCAGACTTGAAAAGTTCATTGTTCCTGCTAGATTTTGACTCTCCTAGCCTTGGTCAGCCCCCTTGGAATCTTCCTCCTCCTCACGTTCTTGTGCGAATCCCAACTTTCGGGAAAAGACTAGGATTTTGTTTTCTAGCCTATCCGAGTTTGCAACTAAGAGAGAAATGCATGCCACATCATCCTCTGACCTTCTGAACCTTGCTTCAAAATGATGCATCTCACTATCCATATCCTAGGCATGGATCTTCCTGTCCTATTCCACTCTCTTGTACTAATTTCGGGTTCAAAAGGAAACAAGTAACCACTCCCACTTTATCTTGTCAAGGGCATGGCTAGCAAATAGTCTTTTCTTACCTAACACACCGAAGAAGAAATTTGCAAGAACCACAATCTTGCTTTGATACTTCTTGATCCATAAATAGTTGAAGATAGTCTCCTAAGAATCGTAAATTACAGATTTTTGACTATGTCAACTGCACAAACACTCCCAACACATTGAATTCCAGCTCAAATTGCTTTATAAGTTCAGTTGGCTAATTTCCTTATGCAAGAAAGTGAAAAAAACAGATAAACCACATCCAAACAATAGTAGCAAACATCATGAAATGGACCGAAACATAGTGATACACTTGGAGAAACATGGAAATGGGAAAAAGTCTATAAGAGTGAGTAAAAACTCCTCATGCCACTATTTTCTTGTGTTTTACAAGTGTATTTATTGTCTTAGAGATGTATTGGAACTCAAATGATGTGTATGAGTTCCTACACTTGTAGATGGTCACAACATCATGGAAAATCCTTTCTCACCATTTCCAATAGTAAAAAATGAAAGTATAAAAGCTTAGAATGAGAGCCAACCCTTTCCCCAAATGTTTCTTGTCCTTTATGAGTCTTAGGAGTCTTCCTTGGGTGGCAAAATCTGTTTAAAATGCTTGGAATGAGAAGAGATAATAATGAAAGCTCATCAACTTCCTTAGTGCAAAATTTCTACTTTACAGTAGTCTAGTGGTTATGAAATTGCCACCTAGGTTTGATTGGACTCTTGCCATAGCTTAGTGTTTTGAGATCTTGGATAAGGTGATGGAGGAGCTTGTGTTGGCGCTCTCAAAACTTAGAAAGGTATTTCAAGTTGACTATGATGCTAGTGGAACTGCAATAGCAGTAATTTTGAATCAAGGAGGAGTCAATTGCATTTTTTAGTGATAAACTGAATGATGCTAGGAAGAAGTACTTAGTGTATGACTAAGAATTTTGTGCGATTGTTCAACTTTTGAGGAAGTGGAGGCACTATTTGTTGGCCAAGGAGTTCATTCTTTACACAAACCATTTAGCTTTGAAATATATCAACAACCAAGCGAAGCTGAACTAGAGATATATGAGGTGGGTAGAGTAATTTCAAGATTATTCAAGTCACAAAGGCCCTAAGTAGAAGGGAAGTTTTGTTGTCCACAATGATAGTTAGAGGGGATGAAGATTTGTCACATGTCTCGATTTGACATATGCATGGATGGCTATTTGTTTTGTAGACAACGGTTATGTATCCTATGGAGTTCGATGGGGGAGAACCTCTGCAAGGGGTTGCACGATGGCAGTTTGGGAGGACAACTCAAAGTTGATAGGACATAGCCCATGTCAGATGAGAGGTATTAACAACTTGAATTGTGCAGACATGTTTTCAAGTTTGTGGAGAGATGCAGACCATGCCAAATTACAAAAGTGGTGTCATAGAACATTGGATTGTATAAACCATTTCCTATGCTAGATAGACCATAGGACTTGTACCATAGGAGACAACATTGATTGGAAACAACATATACCAAAATAACAAGAAGATGAAATAGCACATATCCTTAATGAGTGGATTGGAAAGAAGATCTGACATCATAAGTACAAAGAATATGCTATGTACCTTTGGGACACATCCTTGCATTTTCAAACTCTGTCGTTTCAGGGATGTCGAGATGCGTCAGAAATGTTCCCTAGCCATCCTTGATTTGCTGAATTTTTTGGGAACATACCTGAGACACCATTTTTTAGGAGACTGTTGGGGACAGGGGCTGTTCTTGGGACACAGTGGACATCCTGGCTGTTCCAGGGATGGCTAGCAATCCCCTATGGCCCAATAAAAAATAAAATAGAGAAAAAACGGACATGTCATTGGCTTGATTTTAACCCTATAGTTTGAGGATGAAACAATAATGTCACCTTACTGGTAGCTTGTGATACAAACGATATATCCTTGTGCTACTCAAAATTTTTCTCAAATTCAACAAAACTTTTCTATCAACATGTCCAATGCCCAATATTTGTCAACCACATTTTCTATTTTAGTTTTTTAAAATACTAATAATTGTCAATTAGGCTGCTACAATTCTTGATTTAAGTAAAACTTGGTTTCAATGAGAACACTACTTTCTTCAGCCACAGAGAGTTATCAACAATGTAAAGGAAACTGCTATTTCAATGGACCATTGATTTTCAAATCATTAGATGTGCACTTTGTTATTGGGAAATTTCAGCACTCTATTAAAATACAATCCATATACTTGACATCTATGCATTGCTTACGATAGTGTGCAAATCTTTTTGAAGTGCCTTTTTATATAAACTTGAAATTCGAGGCCAATATGGTGGACAAAGCGTTTTCTAGTTCCAGTGTATTTTCAAATTAAATTTGACCCAGGTCTATCTGAAGTTAGATAAGATGATTGCATATCTAGAAGACATATTTCCTTATTTGCATATCTCTTATTTGCATTTACCTAAGTTGAACACATCTAATCAATAACCACCCTTTTCCTGTCAAAATATATGAGAGGATCTTCTTGTGAACTAACCAAAGAAAATCTTTAGTTTTATCCCAGATTCTCAAATTCTATAGCTTTGTTCAGTCTTTGCTATCTTTGAAGCTATGTTCTAAAAGCAAGGTTGTGATGCACTGTTCATTTGTGTCACTTCTCTGAATATAACTGATCATTTCCATTACTTAGACTTAGCTTTCTATTGGAAAGTGCTTTGCTTCCTGTTTCAACTGGTATGTGAACGTTATGCTAATGTTGAAAATTACAGTCAAATTTCAGTTCACCTGTAGTTCTTCTGAGTATTGAGTTCTTTAACTCTGATAATGCTATAAGCAGAACTGGATTCTAATCTGCATGCAGACTATTATGGCCATTCCACATATCTTTTCAGAACGTTGGTTTACTTAATCTGTTTATTTTCTAATTTGAAATGTCCTTCTAAAGCTGGAGTCCTGACGTGTCTTTAGTTGATAGCAGCTTTGTCTGTCTAGGGGCTTTCATAGAAATGCCTGTTTACTGTTATATCCATATATTTGTGCCTTAAACCTTTCCCAACAGAAGATCAAGTCCCTGATGCAATCACAGCCTAATTTGAATTTCATTGTTAACATTTCGGTAAACAAGCATATATGCTTGATATTAAGAACTCTCACCATCTTTGGCTTGACAATTGGTTACCATGAGGTTAATCGAAACGTAAGTTGTCTTCAAATCCATTCCAAAGATAATAAATTTGGGTTCTCACCAGTTCCTCTTCCTTGTCATTGGAATCAGTGATAAGTGATAAAATGACATTGCCTAAAGAACTGATTGTATTAACTGGATTCTGGCTGGAATTGGATGTTGTCAATTTGTCCAAAAAGAAAGCTGATTTCAGACTGTTTCTCATATTGATGGTTTTTATGGCCAAGCTTTCCATCTTTCTACAAATGCAAGCTATCTATTTGTTCAAAGGGCAAGAAACTACATGATTGTATCGGGGAGGAGGAAGAATTCTATTACGTGAAGGATGGAGCGACTAACCCTACCGGGGGTTCAGGTGGATAGACCGAACAGGGGGTGTAAAGTCCTTCCCTCACCCTCGGTGGCAACTTCTCTGGACAGGCTGCTGTTACCCATGCTTTCATTTTATTTCTTAAAAAGCTGGCCGGTGAGGCGATGAGGGTAATTTGAAATAATGTTCCCGTGTAGGAATCCAGCCCTGTGGGCAACAACTATAAACCTCCCGGGGGGGCTGGGGTTGGGTGGGACGCCGAAGTGCCCGGGCAACATTCCATATCCTTTTCTCATACTGATGGTTTTAATGGGCAAGCTTTAAATCTTTCTATAATGTAACCCTTATATTTGTCCTATCGCCAAATCTTATTTTGCAGGTGACAGCACTCCTGGTCCACTCCATCCCAGTTTTATCGAGACTTAGGAGATTAAATGCGCACTTCTGCAAATTGTTAAAGATTCAAGGAGAAAGAAACAGATGTTTAATCGTATCTAAAGTCATCACACTTTGCCTCCAGTCACTTACCTACAAAATTATCTCATGTGCGAAGTTGGATTTTGATTTAAGGAATAATACTATAGCAGATAGGAAACTATCCAGTCTTCGTGATATAATAAAATTGTCATGTGTCTCTATCAAATTGGATATCCTAAAATGGTCACATCTACAACCTTTGATCGTTTCATTTGGGGTCACATACAAACAATGAAATCTTTGGACTGGCTTCATGTCATTTGCAGTTCCCATATTGATGGATTGCCCACCTTTTCTCTTCTCTAAAATTTTAACAATATTAATTTCTGCCCAGAAGAACAAACTTATGATTCATGAGGATTAACCAGTGAGGTATTTTGTCAGTCATTTTCATTGAATTTTCCATAAGGTAGAACAAAAATGGAAACTAATAGAAATCCAAATTAAATTAGGAAAATAATTGAAAGGATTTAACAGAAGTTTTCTCTTGGATCCCAGAAGATGTCAACTCCTCTATATTTTTCTTTGGTTCCATTTTAATACTAGTTTTGTTGTCCCATTATATTATAACAATCATTGTAGTTTGCTTCCTGTCACAGGAGTTTGTTGAATGAGAACCAGACATAAATTTGTACATCTGATTTTCTCTTGGAGAAATCTGTTTTAAATGATTATGCATTGTCTGGTCTAGAGCCTGCTGAAATACAAGACAAGTTACACTGATACTTGTCACCATTTTAGGAGTCTACAGGACTAGTAGTTGTGGTATCTTCATTACCTGAAGTCAGCCATTTTGTTTGAAGTTTTTTTGGATATCATAGCAGGAGAATCTGGTGCACAAGAAATTATATATTTTCCTTTTTCATCTCTTACATGGTGGATTTGCTGATTGCTTAGTGAGGACATTTCTTGAAGCAACTGTTGCATACCTTGAAGTTCATATGTTGATCAGGAGCTTATGGTTACTATGTGAATCCATGGATCTCTATGAAGGAATGTGAGCAGATGGAATTTTATTATTTCTACATTTCATAACTGACAAAAAGTGTTGTGTTTGCTTTCTGAAGGATTTCATTGCCAAATTTGTGGGATTTGTTTACAAATACAAATTTAGAGGCTATTGCTGAAGAATTATTCATAGTTTTCTGTGGAGTTTATTGGAGGGTTTATACCCTAGTCATTTCCAGCGACATATTTTATTGGTTGAAGATATTGAAGGAGTTAAAGCTCCTAACCCCTAGCCGCAGCCCTATTCCAAGTAGCCGCAACATTTCTAAGGGCTTCATCTATTATTCTAAGGGAGTCACTTCTTATTATAAGTGAAAGGCGTGGTATTAGGAAGGTGCATGGGGGTCTTTCTTGGAGGCGCCTATGCTGATTTTCGAGTTTTAAGGAGTCACAACATTGAAAAGGAGTGAGACGTGAGATTTAGAGGAGGTGTGGGTTCTTAAGGAAACACCAATATCATGAGAAATATTGTACAAGCTGGCTGCCCAGCTGGAGCTTATTTGTATTCTGTTTCAGCATCTTACTTGGTATGCATAAGAATTTCATTGAATATCTATTTAACTTAGTAATATCTGATTTACAAACAGCAAACTTGGGTTATTGTATTCAGCTATCATTGTTATAATAGTGCAGCAAACTGTTTGTCAAATTTTCTCTGCATTTCCTTTATGCTTTGTGACTAAGTCACAAGGTTTGAGTTCGAGTTCGAGTTCGACAACTATAAAATTCAGATGAAGTTCAGCAAGGGGAAAAAAAATTCGCCATTAAATTCGCCTATATAAATTTGATTTTTTTTAAAATATAAGTAGTTTAAAAATAAACGATAAAATAAATAATAATAATAATAAATTCATTTTGAACGCTCAAAAATTATATATTATATTTTTATTTTTTATTTACAAACTAATAAAAAATATTATAAATATTAAATTTAATTTAAAATACATATATGATATTTTATATAATAATATAATATATAATGTTAATAAAATTAATAAATTCATTTAGGTATTACAAATTATAATATAATATTAATAATATAATAGGTAAAATAAATGCAAATTATTAATTTATATTATGTTAAATTGATAATAGTAAATACTCCAATAGTTTTTAGATTTTGTTTTTGAAAAAAAAAAACCTAAAATTGAATAAGTCTAGGGTGCCTTCCTTTCACGTAGGCTGCAGCTGACGAGTCGATCGCCACCGCTTAGAAGACACTGCCGCTCGTCGCTCAGACTCCAGAGGACACCGCCGATCGTCGCTCAGAAGACACGCCACTCGTCGCTCAGAGAATTGCCGCTCGTCGCTCAGAAAATTGCGGGAACGGGAAGCAAAGGCTAACATAAACTTACAAAGCGTTGCGGGCAAAGGGAAACGGGTTGGGGAGTTTTATATCTGGAAATTAAACCTAAAAAGTGCCTTTTACCATTTAAAACCAGTTGACAATGTTATATTATATTGAAAAAAACGCTTTCTACACTAAGGAATTTCAAGCGAATTTTTAGAGAATTTCATGTGCTGTCCACAGCTTTGACAAATTTCTAACACCAAGCAAAAAATTCACCGAACCTTGTGACTTAGCTTTGTGATACATTTGTGAGTGGAATAATATCAAACTTATCAAATAAGCTGCCCACATTGAACACACTCAGAAATTTCAATTTATGAGCCAAATGAAAAATGTTTGACGAAATGTCAATGTGGTAGATAACAAAAAAATGTGTGGTTAGAGTGAAAATCTTGGAAGGGGATTTTACATTTGCAGATGTAGAAGATTGTGTCTTTCACAGTTGTAGAGGCAATGTTTGCAAGAAGTATGTCTTTTGAACTTTGAAGCACAAGGATGTCAGTGGGCTTCGAATTTTCCTAAATTCATCTTTTCAGGGATGTTGGCCTTAGATAGACTGATGCAAACATGCAAATGAGGACTGTCTCTTGAGATACCACAATCAATGTTCCACTTCATAGGGAAATGTATTTTTGGGGACTATCCCTTTCTAAGTAACATTCAATGGCCATTCTAGCCAAAAAGTTAGGGTCTGCTACTGATTTTCTAGTATGCTAGTGCACAAGCTTCAGAAAATCCTCCCTAGATTCCGAGTGCTGTCTTGAGTGATGGTGGATTCAAAGGTTGGCAGGGGTGAGTGGAAGAAACCATGGGTCCTCCTCGCTTGAATGCCTTGCAGTAGAACTTCAGAAGCAAACTTACTAAAAGAAACATACTAAAAGGATGGGAAAGGATGAGATGGAGAATGGTGAGAGAAACCAACGTCTTTTCATCTACAGATGCTGTCTTATTCACTACCAATACCTGGAATCAGTCACCAAATTATGCATTTGGGTCATTCAATTTAAGGTATTTTACTCAGTTTATAATTTTTATCAATATCTTAAAGCCTAACGTTTAGGAGTGCTTGTTTTCTTGAATATACCGAAATGGCCAATATGAAAAAAGTAAAAGTCTAGACATAAGATTGATTGGGAACAACAAATGAGCTTTTGTTTAACAATATAGTCTAGACATAAGATTGAACACACAGTTTACCTTTTATCCTTCTGTGCAATTTGCCATCCATCAACTTGGGAATTAGAGTATTACGAACCTTATTTAATTCTATGATGGTATACTTTCTTGTTTTTCCCTGTATCCAAGTTAGGGTTGCATTTATATTTTGTGCTTTGTAGTTTTCAGAGTAAGTAGTCAAAACACCTGTTTTTTTCTTTTTGGATTGCTGAAAGCTACGACAGAGTTCTTCTGACTTGTTAACTTTTTATTGATTCACATGATTGCATTTCTCAGCCTTATCTTTAATGGTCTATGCGCCAAATTTGGTGTGATAACTTTCTTGGATTGACAACAAGCATGACTTTCATGAAGTTGGGAGTTGGCGTATTCATGATAATTGGAACTTTTGTTTCCAAATGTATTTGATAACTCCAAGGAATTGGAATAGTGATAGTAACACAGACTCTTATGGTTTTTCCAATCACTTGTCAAGCTATTTCATTCTCTATTCAGAGTACTACTTGAGAAATGTATGATGTTTGCCAAAAAGTAAGGCAGGTGTAATTGATCATTTGCACCTGTGCTTTGAGCTATCACATTGTATCTAGTTTTCTCTGAATATATATTTGTGGCTTGTTCTATTTCAATATTGTTTTCCAGGAATTGCAATATTTTGTCGGTAAGGAGTGTTAAGTAGCTTAACTTTTTTGTGGTTTGTTCTATCTCAATATTGTTTTCCAGAACTTGGAATCTAAGCATGGTAAGGGACTGTCAAACCGCCAAAGTTTAGTACAGAGGACAATAGAGGATAAAGTAAATGTGGAAAATCCCATAGGTGAGTTTTTACTTCGAAACAAATACATTACAAAGAATTTCATGCAATTTGGCATTTGATAACTTCTGTTGAAATCTTGAATACATAGTTTGATGCATATGGTGAGATTTTGATTTGGTATGCATACATCTCTGCATAATTCAAATATTTTTGTGTTTGACACTTTCAAATGATATTGTGTTGTTTTTATGTTGATACCTTCAATTTGATGCTGCTATTGTGGCCTTCCTATGATGACAGCTATTGTGAAGGACACAAATGCCTCTTGCAGCCCTTCATCTGTTCATGCCCCAGGTGAAGGTGAAGAGCAAAATTCAAATATTTTTGTGTTTGACACTTTCAAATGATATTGTGTTGTTTTTATGTTGATACCTTCAATTTGATGCTGCTATTGTGGCCTTTCTATGATGACAGCTATTGTGAAGGACACAAATGCCTCTTGCAGCCCTTCATCTGTTCATGCCCCAGGTGAAGGTGAAGAGCAAAATTCAAATATTTTTGTGTTTGACACTTTCAAATGATATTGTGTTGTTTTTATGTTGATACCTTCAATTTGATGCTGCTATTGTGGCCTTTCTATGATGACAGCTATTGTGAAGGACACAAATGCCTCTTGCAGCCTTTCATCTGTTCATGCCCCAGGTGAAGGTGGAGCAAAATTCAAATATTTTTGTGTTTGACACTTTCAAATGATATTGTGTTGTTTTTATGTTGATACCTTCAATTTGATGCTGCTATTGTGGCCTTTCTATGATGACAGCTATTGTGAAGGACACAAATGCCTCTTGCAGCCCTTCATCTGTTCATGCCCCGGGTGAAGGTGAAGAGCAAACACACATTAAGGATTCTTCAGTTATACTTTTCACTGAAGAGCAACTTAGAGAGAGAATATCCTTTGAGGTTGATGAGCGATTTAAGGAACGAGAAGATAGGCTTATGGCAGCATATGAAACAGCTTTATCCAATGTGCTGAAAGATCACCAAACAAAATTGAAGGTATCCAGTTAGATTTCTTCATAAAGGTGGAGCCATTGAAAAATACACCTATTGGCTTAGACTATCAGTGCAACCATTGTTAATCCTTATCAGTGGATTTTTTTTTTTGGTATTACTATCTTTTGCTTTTTTTTCTCGTGAGATAGGGTTCATCTCTCTTTATTCTTGGTTTTCTTTTATGATTTATTTGGCTCTATTTTAGATTACATGTAGATTTTTTCAATGTTGATATAGTTTGTCAGATTGTGAGATAATTTGTGTCAACCTGCTCTAACAATTGGTGCTCCTGCTAGGATGACAATTGCTAATTTCAACATTATATAACAAAGAACTTATTTGTCCGAGTAACTGCTTTAATAAGAGAGTATTCTATATGATGCTTGTGTACCTGCCCATTGGTGTGTTTTTGGAATGCTTTGTTGTTTTTGATCGAATTCAATATTGTTAATGAACTTGCAAAACTGATAACATGCTAAATGGGTGGATATTTAACATGTAGCAACTGTTTGCTTGATGTTTATTCAAGGAACAATTGAATTAATGATCTTTATAATAAAAAATGGCAATTGATAATGTTTGTGGTGAAAGCACTCTTTGATTTGATGAATCAAGTTTTATAATGAATTTTAATTTTGATGTTCCATTAAGTGCCTTTTCTTGTCTAGTAGATGATGAAAAAGCATGGCGAAGGGCTTGAAATAGAGCTGAAAAAAGAGAGGGAACATTGTTTGGAGCTATCAAATGAAGTAGCAATGTTGAAGGAACGCTGTGCTTTGTTGGAACATGAAAATCAGAAGTTACAGATAGCTCATAGATCTGGAAACATAACAACCTATACTGGATCTGAATATGAGATTACCAAACCATTCCTTATCCCCCAAGATGTTGGCTGTCAGACTATTGTGAAAGCTGAATCAGTGGTCAGAAGTGATTGCAATAGTAAGGCATTATTGGTAAGACACGTTAGAATTCAAGATGCAGATTTAATGCTCTAATGCAAATTCTTTGCAGGTTTGTTTGATCAAGCTTTGTGAATTCCTCGGTATGGGACAGTTTTATAATAACTTACTCTATGGATTTGTTACAGGTGATAGAAGGTGAAGCAGAAGTGATTTCTAATGGTTGTCAGGTCTGTAACACGGTTGGTGAAGTGGAAGAATCTTGTACATGTTTAGAGAACAGTGAAACTGGTGATGTCAGCTGTGATACATCTGTGTCAGTCAATACTAAATCTGGTTGTTTGAGTGGTGATAGCTTGGAAGCTTTTCAAATTGTTACTTTGCATGAGGAGAATATAACTCAGCCATGCAAAGGTAAAGCTAATTTGCCAAGTTTGATTGATGAATAGACTAGAATCTAAGTCAGAAGCACAGCTTTTTAGTTCTATTTTGTCTGAAGTATTGTCATTGAATAAAATGTGATGGACAGGTCTCCTGGAGACGGAGTATAGACAAGCTACCATATCAAAATATGAAGAAACAATACCATCCCTCATCTTTGAAGCTTGTGACAATCAGAATAACCTTTCACACAATAGAGATGATATGATAGAAAAAGAAAATGCCAACACTTTATTGGTGAGCATATTAAGTTTATTATGACATGTTTATCTTATGTTCTTTCTTTATGCTTTATGATTTGAACTTAATGAGAATTGCGGTAACTAATGCTGTGAGTGATGTTCAGGCATGGAGAAATGCATGCAAATCACTTGCAGAAGAGGAGCGGAGTTGTGTAAATGGTAATGCAAATAAAGGTCTTAAAGAGGATTCAGACAATTTACTGCAAACCAACAAGAAAGACAATGCAGATATTGTATCAGGGAATACTTCCTTGGAAAAATTCAATGTTGACCTTGTTGAAGGTCCTGAAGTTGACACATCTCAAAACAGCAAGGCGATTGAGATATGTGAGTCAGTTACAGATGAGAAGTGTTGTACACGTAATGAAGTTAATGAAATTCTGAAAGAGGATATAGAAAATTTATCTCAAATCAATGATAAAGAGAGCATTGATGCTGTATCAGGGACTAATACTCTGTCAAAGTTCAGCATTGTTGCCCTTGAAGCTGAAGGTGCTGAAATAGGTGCATTTCCAAATGGAAAGGAGATTGAGACACATGAAGAAGAGCAGATTTGTGTAAGTGGTAAAGCAAATGTTGTTCTTAAAGAGGATGCAGGCAATTTACTAGAAACCAACAAGAAAGATAACACTGATATTTTATCAGAGACTACTTCGGAAAAAATTAATGTTGACCTAGTTGAAGGTGCTGAAGTTGACAGATCTCAAAACAGCAACACAATCGAGACATGTGAGTCAGTTACAGACGAGGAGTGTTGTACACGGAACAGAGTCAATGAAATTCTGAAAGAGGATGCAGAAAATTTATCTCAAAGCAATGATAAAGAGAACATTGATAATGTATCAGGGGCTAATACTTTGGCAAAATTCAGTGTTGTTCCTGTTGAAAATGCTAATATTGGTACATTTCAAAACAGAAAGGAGTGTGAGACATATGAAGACCATAACTGTTTTTCAGGTTAGGAATTAGTTCTATTTGTTTTGAATCAATTATGCTACAATATTTTGATTTTACTGCTCGCACTATGGTTTCCGATTTTGCTATGCAATGTTATGTTCAATTACCATGAAAGCATTTAGTGAGGATTATGATATAGTGCTGGGAATCTTTGATCAGATATTCAAAAGATAAGTTGCAGGCAGAAATGAATAAATAATATTGAAGACTGGTTAACAGAGTTGCAATTTAAACATGTTGATAACGAAAGCATTATAGTGTACTGGAATGTTTCTAGATTTATGTAATATCCCAAACGGGATATCCCCTAAAATTCTGAAATTCAAACTTTGAATTCTGCCCTAAATTTCTCATTTTTGGTTTTGTGCTGAAACCTTAATTTCTGATTTGTTTTCTGCACTTTCTTGATTCAATTTTCTGTCCTAACCATAAGACTGAAATCTAATTTTTACTTTCTGGATATGAACACTTATGAGCAGCCAATAAACATATGCCAAAACATCCACAAAATATGCTTAACAAGTAGATAGTCTTAGCTACGATTGCAGTTATGAACAATAATCATTCAAGAGACAAACATATGACAAACAAATCTGACTTCTGAGTAAGCAAGTCTGCTGCTCCAAATCTGAATTTATTGAAATGGAAATTGCACCAAGTTCTAGGGCCCAAACATGCCCAAACATAGTTGTATTGCTGCCGCTACAATTCCAACCTAATCATGTGTTTTAACATACCAAATGATGACAAACAAGCCTCCAAAGTGGCAACGCTTGCAAGGGATGAAGATAGCTGATGTGATAGCTCCACAAATGATGCAATCCGCCTCACCAATACAAATTGGCCTTCTCCAACTGATCTGAAATGATGACTCAAGGACAAATAGGGTTTAGTGTTCCAACATGCGAAATATTCTGCCAAAATGCTAGACGAACCTCCTCCAACAATGGCGCTCCACATTAAGTCAAACCCTAATGCAAGGAAACCATGATAAATCATGAAATGGGGTCTCCAAAGGTGGTGCACAAGTTTGCTCAAGAAGGTCTGCAATGCTGCTCCAAAGATATTGAAATTCTGCTCTGAAGATATTAAAATTCTGCTCCAAATGATGATCAAATGCAGCTCCAAAGTAATCTAACTTGAAGGCTCAAATCCTCCTAGTGTGGCGCACCAACCTAGGGTAAAACCCTAGCAGTAATGAAGCACAAATGCCAGAAATCTGCTGATCCAATCTGATCTGATTTACAAATCTGCTCTTCTTTTCCACGAATAACTCCAATGAAATGCAATTGTGAATTGCGTATGAATCCACCTCCAAGATGAGATTGGGTTTTCGTCCAATCCACCTATATTCTCAAGGGGTTTCGTCCTTGGAATATGATGCAACAAGTTGCAATCCAAAAGGAATAAAATGATATGATGAATTGATGCCTTGAATGATCCAAATCCTCTTATATCTATACATGTTTTCATTGACCTCTCCAAGATTGTTGACCTAGGCTAGAAAACAGCTTTTATTTAATTTTTCTTTTCTCAAGAGGGCCGACCCTCTTTTAGGCAAAGATTGGCGCTCAAATTAAAGGTTTGGCCTTTTTCTTCATACCCTGGCCGACCCATAAAGAAGATGCTATGTTAGCGCTCACAAAAACAAATTAAAGATTTATTTTAATCTAACTCCTCTCCCTCCTAGGTCAACCCACTTAAGTTGTCTTTTCCTTCACATCTTGGCTGACCAATACAAAAAACATTTTCTTTGTTTTTTTTTAATTTCTCCTTTTCCAATGAGTGCGAACCCTTTCAAATGATGCATCATGTATTAACCTCAAGTCATGTTGTCCTCAATGTATGAGATCACAAAATATACATTTTCATATTTCCTTTCATCCTCCAATAGGCCGCTTCTCCTCAAAGCAATTTATTTTATTAACATTGATTACACCAAAAATGCTATAAAAATATTTCAAACCAACTCCCACACTGAAATTGTCTTTCAAAATTAGCCAAGTGTGACAATTGGCCCATTAGGTCCATCATAAGGTGATCATTCCGAAAAAGGAGACATTGCAATCCTCCTTTTCTGAAATTGCTTGTCCTCAAGCAATGGCAAAGCTATATACTGTAAAATACTATCAAGTGACAAGTATCTCCATCCAATCAAATGTCTCATGATCACTCTACTCCTCAGCCTATGGCTGCATCTTCCAAAGAGAATATGAAGAAAGATATGCAAAGTGATCTTCGGTGGCAAAACTAGCCATACACACTCGAACTCAACTTGGCTCCACTCCCTAAATTCGAAAGTCTTGCCTGTACAAGTGTAGGAATAAGAATGCAAAACCCTCAACCACAAGTGCAAACAACTCCATGCCTCCAAAGGCTCCATCATCCATGAGTGCTAAGTCTATCAAAGACAAAACACTGTACAAAACCAAGGCCCTGTAGGGAGACAAGTCTATCAACAAGTGATGAAATATATGACCTTTGAAACATGCCCACATGTGCCAACACTTCCATTCCTTCACTTTGATACAAACAATACTATGCCAAGAGTTGTGAAGCAACTCATCAAGATCCATAAGAAATAGTGCACCGAACATACCACCACAAGGATCCCATATCATCACACTATCACATCTATCAAAAATGAGGAGATAGATGTATCTCAAAGAGCTATGGACAACAACCAACCCTCCAACTCCAATTGATCTCTCATGGATGTGCAAGATGCCCATCATAGGTGCATAGAAAAATATATCAGGCCTTCCTAGGCTGCTGATGTAGATCAAAACAACATCCACAAATCTGAAAATCAGATCTATGGTGATGCAAAAGGTGCCTCTAATGACATATGATGATAGTGCCTTATCATTATGCCTATATTGGAGGGTTCGCCTACCAGCCCCCTGGGTGTGGGTGCGATGCGTCCCGGGTGCGGGTGCGAGTTCGGTGCGCCTGTGGGTGCTCGCAGGGGACGTTCAAAGAGGGTGGGTGCGTCCTGGACACACCCGGGCTGTTTGGGTTCGCACCCAGTTTAAAATAGCAGCACCCGCGGCGCACCCAGAACGCACCCACGCCCCCAGTCTTTTATTTTTATTTTTTTTTAACTTAAAACTCATTTTTATAATTTTTTAATCATTCTAAAAGGCAAATGAAACCCTAAAAAGACATTATAAACACAATTTTGCCATTTCAACTCATTTCTTTCATTCCAAAACACAAAAACTCTCCATTGTAGCTGAACTCAAAATTTTTCTTGTGGTTGAAGAAGAAGCTTGAAGATTGAATCTTGAAGGTTGGAAATCCATTGCTCCACCATTCCTACTCATTTCCAACAGTTTAGAGGCTGCCAAGAAGATCAAAGGAAGAGATTTTTGCAAAGAGGTAGGTTTTCTATTCATTTTTTTTTTGCATTTTTGAACAACAAACAAATTCTTTTCAACTTGTTTTTTTTTTAAACTATTTATATGAATCATGAATGTATCACCATGCTTTTGTTTTTGTTTTGATTCTTGAAAGTTTTGAGTTTTCATTGTTTCCATTTTGTTTACAAAACTTATTGCCACACCCACAGGTGACAGGAATCACAATGGCAGCTAGTTCTAGCTCAGTATCACAATCAAAATTCAAAATCGATCCACACTCACCTCTTTGGAGGCATGTTGAAATGATTCAACAACAACCAGGTGGTGGGGGTTACCTTTGGAAATGCAATGGCTGTGATGTGCAATATAATAGTTCATATAGTCGGGTGAAAGCCCATTTGTGTAACATCCCTGGGATGGGGATCAAAGCTTGCCCAGGAAAGAATAATAAACCTATACCACGAGAGCAAGTGCTGGCATATATCATGGAGCAAGAAGCAGCAGATGAAGCAGCAGGCCGTAAATCAGTAGCAAACATGTCAAGAAAAAGAGGTAGAAATCAAAGAATGGAGTCTCCATCTATTCCTAGTTCCAATGTTGTGATAGAGAGCCACCCATTTTTGGTCACTTGTCAAGAGCAACCCACAAGCACTAGAAACAAGAGACCAAAGGGACCTTTGGAAACATCATTTCAAAATGAGGCTCGAGAGCCAAATGCATTTATGCAAATGGTATGTCATTCAATGTTGTTCGCTCACCATATTGGCAAGAGATGGTGAGAAAAATTAATGAGGCTCCAAAAGGGTATAAGAGCCCAGGTTATGAGAAGGTGCATGCCACCTTATTTGAGAATGAGGTCAAGAGTATAGAAGATGCATTGAAGCCCTTAAGGGATTCATGGAGTGAGACAGGGGTGCCGATTGTCTCTAATGGATGGACAGATGCAAGAAATCGACCTTTGATCAATGTCATTGCAGTGTCCCCTAAAGGGGCAATGTTTTTGAGAGCTGTGGATTGTGAGGGACAGGTGAAGGATGGTGATTTTATTTCTCAAATCCTCATTGCAGCTATTGAGGATGTGGGACCTCGTAATGTTGTTCAAGTGATAACGGACAATGCAAAAAATTGTAGAGCTGCTGGGTTGTTGGTTGAGGAACAATATTCCCATATCTTTTGGACACCTTGTGCTGTCCACTCTCTCAATCTAATGCTACAAAAGATTGGAAAAAAATTTGATTGGATTAGAGAGTTGTATGCAAAGGCCAAGGAGATACGAATGTTCGTCACCAACCACCACAGCCCCAAAGCATATTTAGATCATTTTCTACATTGGAGATGTTGAAGGTAAGTGAAGCAATATATTTTTAAATTAAAATTTTTCATAGTGCTTTAAATTTTTAATTTCACATATTCTATTTCTTCTTAAAAGTTAAAGTTTGTTTTCAAAATTTTAAATGTTTAAATTAAATTTTATTTATTGTACTTTTTATTTTTGATATTTCAATAGGTTGCTGAGACCTGTTTTGCCTCAAACATAATTGCCTTGAGACGACTTGTGAAAGTCAAATAGGCTCTTATCAACATGGTAACAAGCACTACTTGCTCCATATGGAGGCAAAGCAGCACTGAGAGGGCAGCAAATGTTAAGGGGATGATCCTAAATGACTATTGGTGGGATCGTGTGGAGTATCTCCTTAGTTTCACCGAGCCCATTTTGAGCATGATTCGTTATACGGACATGGACAAGCCTTGCATGGGGGAGATATATGATGGCATTGATTCAATGATAGAGAAGATAAAGAACATCATAAATGAGAAGGAGAAAGATCCTCAAGAAATTCTCTTCAAGCAAGTGCATGAAATTATTGAGGCTAGATGGAATACAATGACAACCCCGTTGCATCTTCTTGCATTTGCATTGACTCCAAAATATTACAGCAGTGAGATTCTTTCGGTGACAAATAGGATTCCCCCTTGGAGAGATTTAGAAGTGTCTGAAGGGTACAAGGCAGCATTTTGTAGACTTTTTCGTGATCCAGATTTGCATGATATGGTCACTGATGAGTTCATTGATTTTGTACACTCCAATGGTCTAAGCATTGAGGCTCTTCGTGATGGATTCAAGAAAGATGCTCACAATTGGTGGTACTTTCATGGCCAACAATTCTGGTGCCTACAGCCTCTTGCAGTCAAAGTTTTATCACAAGTAAGTTTACTAAATTTCTATGTTTTTTATGATTTATAATTTTATCTTAAAGACTTTTAAAACTTTAAAGTTTGAAGTTTCATAATTTTTAATTATTATAAATTTTATAACTTGTAACTTTATAAGTTTTAACTTTGTAAGTTTTTATTTTTAACTCTTTCTCTCTACTTTGTCATCATAGGTTGCTAGTTCCTCTGCATCTGAGAGGAATTGGAGCACGTACTCTTTTATCCACTCAATAAAGCGCAACCGATTGCACTCCAAAAAGGTGGAGAATTTAGTGTATGTGCATTCCAACTTGCGCATCCTTTCGCACAAAAAGCAAAACTATAAGTAGGGGGAATCAAAGTTGTGGGATGTGGACCTAGAGCAAATTGACATGGATGCTTCTACTTCCCAATCCCAACATGATGCACTTGAGGGATGTGGGGATTGGTTGTGGTTCTTCAAATGATCCTGCTACTGTCCAAATCCAAGATGATGATGATGATGATGTGGAGGATTTAGCAAATCCATATGATGATTGACACTTGTCATTTGACATTGAAACAATGAAAATTGATTGTTGAACATGATATTATTATTTTGAATGTTGTTATTGAACTTGAAGTTCGAGTTTTATGTTTTGTGATATTCAAGTTGATGGTGGTTTTGTTGATTATATGATGCTATGTGGTGTTCTACACTTTATTCTTGCATTTCTACACTTAATTCTTGCTTCTATGCTTAATTTTTTTGCATATACATATATTTATATATATATATATATAAACGAACCCAAAAATGAACCCAACCCCCAAAAAAAAATTTGGCCGAACCCGCGAACCGAACCCGTGAACCCGAACCCGCACCCGCACCAGAACCGGAAACTTAGCATTATGCCAACCTCCAATGATGAAGTGGCAATCCACTCCTCTCCAATTCACCCAAACAGCCGTTGTCCTCCAAGTATCCCCTATGAAATCCATGTCTAACAATGTAGAACAGCCGTCTCCCATCAATGCATGAAGTAGTGACCCATGAATT
This sequence comes from Cunninghamia lanceolata, assembly GCA_027924645.1. NCBI lineage: Eukaryota > Viridiplantae > Streptophyta > Pinopsida > Cupressales > Cupressaceae > Cunninghamia > Cunninghamia lanceolata. Next base: position 966,912 of record BSBN01001298.1, read on the forward strand.
TGGGCTGGAACATTAGTGCCCTCATGCTCATATCCATACCATACATCATAGTCCAGCTGCAACACAAACATTTGCAACTTAAAAACAATATCTCCATACCTTGGATCATAGATCAGCCGAAACTCAACACCTCCAAGTACATGCCAATAAAAATCAAAGGTCTCCATGGTATATGTCTCAAGTCCTAAAACTAGGACAGGCGCATACTCCATCAAAGAATCACCATCATGATGGGGTTGTGTCTCAACACAATTGATCTCCTCGAGTTCTCCATTGATAGCTAAAGGCACAACCAAATCTGAATCACGCATGTCTCCATCTTCACATGTAGGCATAACACTAGTGGCTGATCCACAAGGTGTGTGCTCAACTACCCCATCCATGTCCATGACTTGAGCCTTCAAATGGCTCTCCAAAAGAGGTGACACAAAATCCTCATGATGCAATCTACGTGAGCAAACAGAAATCTTTGAATCATACCTCTCACCATACAAATCTGATTGCGCCTCTTGCTTGATTGCCATACAAGGCTCATTGCTCACTTGCCACATGCTTTGAATCTTCTTTACCTCTTTCATGCCATGGTGTACCATATCAGTCCTCTTGTGGCTTGGATCCACAACAAAATCCTCATGTTTGACTCCCAATTCTTGAGTGCCAACAATAGAAAAAGACTTCCCACTAGCATCCTCATGTGTAGGGGCTGCATCTCTTGATTATGTAAAGGTAAGGGACTGCTGTTCCAAATCAGAAAAATCAGAACTGCTGTCATACCTTTTTGTAGTGTCTTCAATCACCTCAAACATCTCCTTCCTCATTGTTGCATGCCCTCCATCAAGTGCTGATCCAACATGAGCCTCCCAATGAAAATCACATGCCTCATGCCATTGAGTGATGTCTTCATAGACTTTAAATTTTAATCTCCTCTGTCATATCCCCATTGGGGATATGAGGCTCTAATTCTGATTTTCTATCCTAACCCTAGGTCTGAGTTCTGATATTTCATTTTCAGTACCATCACAAAACATCTCAACGTTATATCAAACAAGGAAAACATCACATATGAAGTGCCAACATAAGATGATCATGAAAACCATATATCCATTGCACAAATACAATTATGAATAAGTCTGATCTGCTGTCGTAAATCTGGACATATGCAATCTGCAGTATAATATCAATGGCTAGGGTGTAGAGCCTTTTGCCCAATACATAGGAATGAATAGCTAGATACCAAATATACAATATAATTATGAAAAGTGATCTCAAGGAGGGCGCTCTTATATGATCTGACTGCTGTAAGCAATGTTGTTTTGTAACCCTAAATTCGGCAGCCAATGAACAGGCCCAGATCTGCCTTAAATGTGGTTTGCTTGCTCTCCAAGAGGTGTGCTCAAGCTAGGGCAGTCTTCTTTCACTAATGATGAACAATTCTCTCCAAGAAGTGCCACAAATGTCCTTCAAAACAGATCTGCTATTCTGCTCTAAACAATGAAGTGCAATTGAATTCCCGTGATGGATTTCTCCTTAGGAAGAAGCTAGGTTTTCGTCCTACTTCTCCAATAAGACTAGAGGTTTCTGTCTCTAAGCCTTCTCCACAAGTTGCTTGACAAATAATGAATGATTGATGATGATTTGCAATGCCAAATGACTGGTATATATACATGTCTTATCCTCTTTTCCCTCTAGGCCGACCCATGCAAAGTATCTCTTGTTTGAATGTTGTTTTCCCTCCAAGAGGGCCGACCATCTTCCATGTTCTTGGGCACCCATACATAATCAAAATATAGGTTTGATAGATATTATTATCATATTTTTCTTTGAGCGTTAGGGATAATAGTGTGTTATTAATTGGCCCAAGTGCATAGGAATGAGATGAGTGCCTAAAAGACACACAAAAGAGTGATGTTGGTTCTTTGCCCAAGTGAGAGATGATCTCCATGACTCACCATAAGCCAAATATCCATGAGAAGGCATCCCAAGGTGAAATGATAGCAACATGTGAAGCCCGAACATCTGCCAATACCTCGAAGTCCGCTGGAAGTTGCAAACAAACGCTAGATGGTGACCATTCCGGAAAAAGGGATATGACATCCTCTCCTTCCATGAGTGGATGATCATCAACTAGTGCTGGTCTAAGGGATGTCTCCAATTGAAGATCAAGTGTATCATGTGTCACAATCTTTGTCCCATGGCTGTAAGCTATATCTTCATGTGTACATATCTCTTCCATCCTCAAGACTTCATAATAGTAAATATTTTGAATTTGGGTGGCCACATTGGGAGAAAAGAAAATAAATAAAATATTGGTCTCGGCCGACTTGGAGGAAAAAGATAATTCAGATCTTTAATTTGAATTTGTTAGCTACATTGGCATAAAAAAGAAGATTCAAGTATTAAAGAAGGTTGACGGAGCTCATTTCATTATCACGAACATTTTGGCAACTTTGGCATTTTGCTTGGCAATTGTATTGTAGGACTTTCCAAGGATGAAAACCCTTGTGGAAGGAGGCGTGTTGGACGAAAACCCAATTACATCTTGGAGGTGGATTCATACGGAGTTCACACTTGCGCTTCATTGGAGTATTTGAAGTTGATTGAGCATTCAAGAGATATCTTTCTTGGCAGATTTGAGTTTCATTGTTGAAGATGCTTGGCATTGCCCTTGAGCGCCGATTTGTAAGCACCATTGGAAGACAAATTCAGATCAGAACTATTGCTTGAGGAGGATTGTTTGCATCAAATTTACATCAGCTCAGATCAGCGATTTGGATTGCATCTATAACCCTAGCCGCCGCCACCTTGAGGTTGCATATTGTCATTGGAGGGAGGCCGATCTGCGTAAGGGACTTGTATCACCATTGGTGAAGGGCGATCACATCAGCTAATCATTGGATCTGCAGTCCTAGTGAGCGACCAACATTGTGTGATTGACGATTCCAAAATCGCCATCCATGGAGGTAGCAACCAGCATTCCAAGAGGCAGCGATCAGCATTAGAAGAGGAGACAGCATTCATTCATATCATTGATCATCATTTGAAGATACGTTTGCCTTCATTTCATCACCATCTTGAAGGCCGAGTTGACTTGAAGAGGTTCGCTCCTTTGTTGGCATCATAATTGGTATGTTGGAGTACATTATTCATTTCTGATTTGTAACAGCAGTGAGCTGGGAGTTTGATGGCCATGTTGATCCTATGCTTTTGATGTAAATTCATTCTATATCATTACAATTTGGAGCAGCAGACTTGCATTCACATTTTGCATGTTTATATGTGCATTTCATTGTGTAATTCAATTTGATAATGCTGCTGATCTATACTTTCTTTTGCCATCAATTTTCTATGTGATATACTATGTTTCATGCATGTTGAAGTCAAATTGATAAGGTGCAGAAATAAAATCTCAGAATTCAGTGCTAGGGTTTCAGGTTTGAAATTTGCAAATTCGGAAATTTTGGTCAAACCCTAGTTAGGCACATGTCAATGGTATCAGAGCTTGGATCCCGCCAGCCTGGAGGGTATTCGGTAAGTGACAAAAGTTAAGTCTTATCCAATAGCATTCTTGAGCATAAGATTCGAAGTTAGATCCACCTACACTGGGTTGAGATTTGACTTGATCTTATCTTGGCATGTTATGTGTGAAAAAAATGACCTAGTCGGGAGTTATAGTTGTCTTTATGCAGTCTCCATATTTGCAACACTATAGAAGAAGACCAGGACAACAAAATGAACAAGAAGAGGTCAATCCCTTTGGCAAGAACATGGATAGAGAAAGAGGTACAAGTCTGCCAAGAGATGATGGTAATGTTGATAATATTTTGAGGTCTCTAGCAGCAGGACAACAACAAACAAACAATGCTTTGACACAAATGATGCAGTGTATGACACAAGCCACATGAGGCACATGAGGGTTAATGCAACACCTACGGGTGAAGGGAGTGTGGTTGGCACACCTCGAGTTGACAGAGCTCGTACTCCTACAAATAATAGACCCATGTGGCCTACATTCCTTCCAAGGGAGGAAGAAGAAGAAGAGGTTGTTGAGAATGAGTTGGTACCACCAACGGATGAGGACATGATTGCTATGCATCAAGCATATAGAGCACTTCTAGCACTTCTTAGAGAGGATCTAATTTTTCAACAATATTGGAATTAAAAGAGAGGAGGAAGACTTAGAGGAGATTCGAGACCTAGGGGACATGAGAAGCAACATCAAGAGTTCAAGGAAGCTTTGAACAAGGTACCTCTATCGAACTTTGATGGCGGTGGCAAAATAAGTGCAAGAGCTTGGGTTAATAAGTTGGATACATTTTTCACCCTCAAGCCTATGCGAGAAGAAAGAGCAATTCAACTTGCAACCATGCACTTGGAGGGAGCAGCGTATGATTGGTGGCACTATGGACCTGTTACTCAAAACCAAAGAATGATCCAATCTTATGAAGAGTTCACAGCCAAACTCATTGCAAGGTTTGACAAGAAGGATGAAGAGGTTTACTACAGGGAGTTGGCACAGATGAAACATATTGGATGTGTGAATGCTTACATTGATGAGTTTCAGAAGATTGCAAAGATGGTCCCTGATATGACAGAGAGAAGGGTACTCATGTTGTTTGTGGAAGGCTTGAATGATAAGCTATGGGGTTTGGTGAAGGCTCATAAGCCTGACACTTTGGATGAAGCCATTTAGTTGGCACTTGATCTTGATACTACACCTTCGTCATTTTGGCCACATAAGAAAACTTTTAAGGGCTCTAGTTCGAATCAGAAAAAGGTCAATCAACAGAAAGACCTACCTCCTAGGATGGATTAGGAAACAAAGAATGACATGAAGAAGAAGAAACGCTGTTTTTCTTGCAAGGAGCCATGGGAACTAGGACACAGATGCCTTGGGAAAGGCAAGGTACATCTCATCGAGGTTATCTCCGAAGATGAGAGTGAAGCTATTGAAGACATTGGCTCAGATATTGATGTTGATCATGTGGAGTAGCAGCCTTAGTTGGAGCTTGACCCAAACATTGTAAAGGACACAGGACATGTCACCATTGCATCTATTTCAGGACTGCTGAAATATCATGCTTTTCAATTGAAAGGAGTTGTTAATGGACAAAGGGTCACTTGTTTGGTTGACAGTGGAGCTGCTCATAACTTCATAAATGAGGGCTTAGTTGTGAAGAGAGGATTAAAAGCTGAGGATTTGCAAGGTTTTAGTGTGATAGTTGCAGATGGCTTTACCATGAGTTGCACTAAGACGATATCCTAGCTTAGCATTTGGATGGGTGACTACAGATTGATTGACAATTTCTATGTGTTAGGATTGGGAGAGATTGATGTTGTGTTGGGAATTCAGTGGTTGTAGTCACTTGGTAGATACATAGAGGACTTCCAGTAGATAGAACTTGAATTCATTTATGATGGAAAGAAGGTTGTGTTGAGAGCAATTTCAGATGGAGGACCCAGGGTTGTGTCAGCAAGGAGAATGGAAACATTGTTTAGGCATAATGATGTTGCTTGGGTAGCTTAATGTTTTGTATCATCCAAATCTTCTTCCGGTAATCAAAAATATCACGTGGATATACAGTCGATGCTTGATAAGCATAGTATGGTGTTTGTGGAGAGATAATTTCGGGTAGACCACTAGATCGTACGTTTGAGCATGTTATTTAGTTGGAGGAGCGCTCTGAGCTCGTCATTAATACACCTTATTGTCATCCGCAACATTTCTAGGAGATTGAGAAGATGATTATGGAGTTGCTTGAGATGGGACACATTCGTCCTAGTTCCAGTCCTTTTGTATCTTTAGTTGTTTTGGTGAAGAAGGATGACACCATGAGGATGTGCATTGATTACAGAGCTCTGAATAAGAAGACAATTAAGAATAGGTATTCTATTCCCAAGATGGATGAGTTGCTTGATGAGTTACACGAGGCCATGTACTTCTCTAAGATTGATCTTCGTTCACGATATCATCAGACTTGTGTTTGTGAGGAGGATATTAACCGTTGCTTATTCCAAAGCATGCTTGTATCAACCATTGCCTATTCCAGAGCAAAGGTGGGAAGGTATCTCGATGGATTTCATCACTGGTCTACCAATAGTCCAAGTTAGGGATCACATCTTTGTAGTGGTTGACAGGTTGACTAAGTATGCACATTTCTTTGCAATTCCGGTCGAATATTCGGCGCTTCAGATTGTAGAGTTGTTCATCAGAGAAGTGTTTAGGTTGCATGGGCTCCCTAAGACCATTGTTAGTGATCGAGACAACATGTTTCTCAGCATGTTTTGGCAGAATTTGTTCCGATTGGTTGGAACGGAGTTGACACCGAGCACGGGTTATCACCTTCAGACAAATGGACAGACAGAGGTTGTGAAAAAATTGGTTGAGGGATATCTTCACAACTATTTTGCAGGGCAACAACGTGCTTGGATCAAGTGGTTGCACTTGGGGGTTGAGTATTGCTTTATTACCACCTATCACATGTCTATTGGCATGTCACCTTCAGGGCCTTGTATGGTAATGATGGTCCATCATTTGTAGACTTGGCTTTTGAAGGTTGTAGAGCTCGAAGACCTAAGGAATTAACACATGATAGTCAGTATATCCATAAGGCACTTAAGGATAATATTCAATAGGCTCAAAATCAGTATAAGATGTATGCAGATAGACACAGAGTTGAGAGGACTTTTGAGGTTGGTGATTTGGTCTTCTTGCACCTTTAGCCATACAAACAATCGACATTGAAGAAAAGTTGTACAGAGAAATTGAAGCCGCGATTCTATGGACCATACAGGATTATGAGGAAAGTTGGTGAGTTGGCATATGAGCTTGACTTGCCGACAGGAAGCTAGTTTAACAATGTTTTTCATGTCTCATGCCTCAAGAAGGCATTAGGACAAAAAGTTGTTTCTTCGCTTGATCTTCCACCTCTTGATGAAGAGGGCACTTTGGTTTTGGTTCTTGACAACATTTTGGAGATGAGGGAGCGACATCTGAGGAATAGCGTGATCTGTGAGTATTTGGTGGAATGGAAGGATTTGCCATTGGAGGATGCAAAATGGGAAGGAGAACAAATTTTGCAGCATCCAAATTTGCTATTGCTTGAGGACAAGCAATCACGAGAAGGGAGGATTGACATGTCCCCATTTTCGGCATGATCACCTAATAGGAGTTTGAGTTAGCCTATCCTCATTCCCGTAGGCTAATTCAACAAGCAAGGGAACATTTTGGTTGAGTTTTTGTGGAAAATGGCTTGGAGAAGATAACGTTGTTTAAAAAATTGGAGAATGAAAAGTTGATTTATAAGCATAGTTCCACGGAGTTTCGGGAATGGGGATGGGGGGACGGGGGGGACGCCTTTCGGGGATGGGGGGCCTAATTTTGGGTGCGGTGGGGGATGGCGGTGGGGGGGCAGCAGGGGAGCGGTGCGCTGAAATACATATAGTACTTGAAAAATTAGTTATAAAAAGATGTATAACTGCAGAAGCCTAAGGAATAATTTAATAAGTAAAGTTTGGAGTTTAAACACATTGCAATGATTTATCATTTCAAACAGTTCACGTGCCTTGTCTATGCTTCCACATTTTCAGACCACATTTCTTTGAGGCATTCTGTCAAATAGTTCATGTGCCTTGTCTATGCTTCCACATTTTGCATACATGTCTAACAGGGCAGTTGCAACTACAACAGCTGACAAAATTCCTCTATCCTTTATGTTTTGATGGATGTCCATACCCTATTCCAAATCTCCCATTTTGACATAGGCAGGGAGGGTGCTGGCAAAGGTTGTGGAATTTGGCTTTACACCAGCCAGTTGCATTTTCTTTAAAATTTCTAAAGCCTTTTCAACAAATCCATTTTGTGCATATCCTGCAATCATTGTAGTCCATGAGACCAGATTTCTTTGAGGCATTCTGTCAAACAGTTCATGTGCCTTGTCTGTACTTCCACATTTTGCATACATGTCTACCAGGGCAGTTGCAACATTTGACAAAATATGAATATTTGGAAAAAAAAAAATTAAAAAATTTTAATGCATTTTGGGGGGGACGGGGGGACGCCTGGAAGTCTCGGGGACGTCCAGAAGTCCCCCCCAAAGGGAGACGTTTCGGATTCGGCGGGGGGGACGGGGGGGGCGGCGGGGGGACGTTTCCTTGACGTTTCCCCGTCTCGGAAACGTCCCTGTCTTGGAAACGGCCCTTTTTCAGGGGGGGGACGTGTCCCCGTGGAACTATGTTTATAAGGCTCAGCTAATTTTCTAGCACTAGCAAAGTTGGAATATGAATTAATGTATTTTTACATTAATTATGAAAAGGATAAAAAATAAAAAAATAATGGTTTTTGGAGTTGGGCGAACCATTTGGGTTTTTGGAAAATAAAATAATATTATTTTATTTGGAGACCTAGTGCCCACATTGGGGAAATATAATTAAATAATAATATTTTATTATTATTTAATTGGAGTGCTCAATATTTAGGAAAAAAATAAATAAAAATATTATTTTCTTTTGTAGTGCTCAACTTGGAGAAAAGAAAAAAATAAAATAATAATAAATATTTTGAATTTGGGTGGCCACATTGGAAGAAAAGAAAATAAATAAAATATTGGTCTCGACTGACTTGGAGGAAAAAGATAATTCAAATATTTAATTTGAATTTGTCGGCTACATCGGAGGAAAAAGAAGATTCAAGTATAAAACAAGGTTAACGGAGCTCATTTCATCATCGCAAACATTTTGACAACTTTCGCATTTTGCTTGGAAATTGTATTGCAGGACTTTCCAAGGACGAAAACCCTTGTGGAAGGAGGTGTGTTGGATGAAAAGCCAATCACATCTTGGAGCTGGATTCATACGGAGTTCACACTTGCGCTTCATTGGAGTATTCGAAGTTGATTGAGCATTCAAGAGATATCTTTCTTGGCAGATTTGAGTTTCATTGTTGAAGATCCTTGGCATTGCCCTTGAGCGCCGATTTGTAATCACCATTGGAAGACAAATTCATATCAGAACTATTGCTTGAGGAGATTTATTTGCATCAGATTTACATCAGCTTAGATCAGCGATTTGGATTGCATCAATAACCCTAGCTACCGCCACCTTGAGGTTGCATATTGTCATTGGAGGGAGGCCGATCGGGATAAGGAACTTGTATCACCATTGGTGAAGGGTGATCACATCAGCAAATCATTGGATCTGCAGTCCTAGTGAGCAACCAGCATTGCGTGATTGAAGATTCCAAAATCGCTATCCATGGAGACAACGACGAGCACTCCAATAGGCAGCAATCAGCATTAATAGAGGAGACAACATTCATTCATATCATTGATCATCATTTGAAGACACGTTTGCCTTCATTGCATCACCATCTTGAAGGCCGAGTTGATTTGAAGAGGATTGCTCCTTTGTTGGCATCATAATTGGTATGTTGGAGTACATTATTCATTTCTGATTTGTAACAGCAGTGAGCTGGGAGTTTGATGGCCATGTTGATCCTATGCTTTTGATGTAATTTCATTCTATATCATTACAATTTGGAGCAGCAGACTTGCATTCATATTTTGCATGTTTGTATGTGTATTTCATAGTGTAATTCAATTTGATAAGGCTGCCAATCTATACTTTCTTTCGCCATCAATTTTCTATGTGATAGACTATGTTTCATGCTTGTTGAAGTCAAATTGATAAGGTGCAGAAATAAAATCAGAAATTTTGGTCAAACCCTAGTTTGCCACATGTTATTCCTCTACCTTCTTCCATGATGTATGATCAAACCCTCTAGGCTGGCAAGATCAGAGCTTTGATACCACTGTAATATCCCAAACGGGATATCCTCTAAAATTCTGAAATTCAAACTTTGAATTCTGCCCTAATTTTCCTCATTTTTGGTTTTCTGCTGAAAGCGCAATTTCTGATTTGTTTTCTGCACATTCTTGATTCAATTTTCTGCCCTAACCATAAGACTGAATTATGATTTTACTTTCTGAATATGAACAATTATGAGCAGCCAATAAACATATGCCAAAACATCCACAAAATATGCTTAACAAGTAGATAGTCTTATCTATGATTGCAATTATGAACAATAATCATTCAAGAGACAAACATATGACAAACAAATCTGACTTCTGAGTAAGCATGTCTGCTGCTCTAAATCTGAATATATTGAAATGGAAATTTCACCAAGTTCTACGGCCCAAACATGCCCAAACATAATTGTATTGCTGCCACTACAATTCCAACCTAATCATGTGTTTTAACATACTAAATGATGACAAACAACCCTCGAAAGTGGCGATGCTTGCAAGGGATGAAGATAGCTGATGTGATAGCTCCACAAATGATGCAATCCGCCTCGCCAATACAAGTTAGCCCTTTTCCAACTGATCTGAAATGATTACGCAAGGACAGCTAGGGTTTATTGTTCCAACATGCAAAATATTTCACCAAAATGCCACACGAACCTCCAACAATGGCGCTCCACAGTAGGTCAAACCCTAATGCAAGGAAACCATGTGATGTCACGAAATGAGGTCTCCAAATGTGGCACGCAAGTCTGCTCAAGGACTGGAATGCTGCTCAAAGATATTGAAATTCTGCTCCAAAGATATTAAAATTTTGCTCCAAATGATGATCAAATGCAGATTCAAACTGATCTAACTCGAAGGCTCAAATCCTCCAAGTGTGACGCACCAACAGGGCAAAACCCTAGCACTAATGAAGCACAAATGGCACAAATCTGCTGATCCAATCTGATCTGATTTACAAATATGCTGATCCAATCTGATCTGATTTGCAAATCTGCTCTTCTTTTCCACGAATATATACAATGGAGTGCAATTTTGAATTTCGTATGAATCCACCTCTAAGATGAGATTGGGTTTTCGTCCAATCCACCTATATTCTCAAGGGTTTTCATCCTTGGAATATGATGCAGCAAGTTGCAATCCAAAATGATTAAAATGATATGATGAATTGACGCCTTGAATGATCCAAATCCTCTTATATTTATACGTGTTTTCATTGACCTCTCCAAGATGGCCGACCTAGGCTGGGAAACACCTTTTATTTTTATTATTTCTTTTCTCAAGAGGGCCTACCGTCTTTTAGGCAAAGATTGATGTTCTTCAAATTAAAGGTTTGTCCTTTTTCTTCATACCCTGGCTGACTCATAAAGAAGATGCTATGTTGGCTCTCACAAAAACAAATTAAAGATTTGTTTTTAATCTAACTCCTCTCCCTCCTAGGCTGACCCACTTAAGTTGTCTTTTGCTTCACATCTTGGCCAACCCAATACAAAAGAGATTTTCTTTGTTTATTTTATTTCTCCTTTTCCAATGAGAACAAACCCTTTCAAATGATGCATCATGTATTAACCTCAAGTCATGTCATCCTCTTCAATGTATAAGATCACAGAATAAACATTTTCATATTTCCTTTCATCCTCCAATGGGTCGCTTCTCCTCAAAGCAATTTATTTTCTTAACATTGATTACACTGAAAATGCTATAAAAATATGTCAAACCAACTCCAACACTCAAATTGTCTTTCAAAATTAGCCAAGTGTGACAATTGGCCCATTAGGTCCATAGTAAGGTGATCACTCCGAAAAAGGGGACATTGTAATTTATTTTTGTATTGTTGCAATTGTTTGCAAGATTTTGTTGCTTGCATTTTTTCAATTGCAGACAGAAAATATTCAAACATTATAATGTACTAGAATTGTTTATTGATTTAATATTGTATTGTTGCAATTGGTTGCAAGGTTTGTTCCTTGCATTTCTTCAATGGCAGCATTAAAACATATAAAGTTGTTTTCGGATGGCAATATGTCTATTTTTCTTGGTTTTCGTGGTCGTGCACATATTTCTGTGATGACAAAAAGTTTCCTTGGTTTGTGGGGTTGTCTGTGGCTGTCACAATGTTTGCTGATTTTCATTCTTGAAATTAAAAATCTGGTGAATAGAAACACACACCCATAAAATTATTTCAATTTGCTTGAAATCTCGGTCATATTAACACGTACTCATTTTTTTACATTGAGTTTTAATTTTCCATATGCACTTCACCTTACAATTTCATTCCAATGATATAGGAAACTGTAATGTCCCATTCTTGGAATGGTTGTTATTAGAGTTGATTTGGTCCTTTTACCCCGCTTCGGGACAATTGGGGGATATCACGAGCAATAGAGATGACTTGTTACCTTTGGTGCACTCTTCAGGGATAATATTGTTCATATTGATGCCACTTTGATGATGAGACATTAGTCTTATACATGCATGCACCAACCTTGAGGAGATCATCTTTGCTCTTTGATTTGGGACGACTTGTGATGGAAAAATGAATAATAGCTAACACCTTACCTTGGCGCTTGGAGATAATATGAAAGAGGAATAAATTATAATAAATTCATATCTTTAATTTGAATTTATTTGGGTGCTCATGAGGCTTGAGGCTGGTTGGCAGGTACCTAGATGGGAAAAGGTTATTAAAGTGAAAGAATACTCTTCCCAGGTCAGCCAATTGGGAAAAAGGATAAATCATGTATAAATACAAGGTCAAGTTTGCATTCTAACGACATCATTCAAGCACTCATTCATTCATACTTGGAGACCAATCTCTAATAGGAGTTTGGGATGAAAACCTCAAGTGATTAAGGTGGAGTTGGGTGCCAATCTAGCTTCTCTTAGTGTGGTTTCCATGATGGGGATTCAAGTTAGCTTCATCATCATCAAGTGCAGAAATTAGATCAGCTTTGGAAAGCAGTGATCATGTGCGAATTGGTCTACGGTTTAGCCTAGCTTGGAGTGCACCTCTTGGAGGTGAAGGCTACAGCGTTGGAGGCAATTTGGAGGATACATTGGCTGCTAGGGTTTCATGTTTCAACAGTTCTGCTATAGCAGTTAGGGCAGACCTCATTCGCCCTCCTTCTAGGGCTTATTTTGACATATTTAGTATGTAATTTGATGATAGATACTTTGCTATTTAATTTGTGATGTGTGGCTATTTGCCCTAGCCAAATACTTGTCATTTTGGACTGCATATTTCCAGTTCATAACAGCAGATCAGATTCCTTCAATTATGAGTTGATATCATGGTTGTATTTCATGGTGAAATCTATTCTTCATGCTTGGGCAAACTCATATGTAATATTCCTTTGATGTTTGGATGTGATATTTATGGTATTTCATGAAGTATTAGACTGCTGAAATTATAAAATCAGAAATCAGAATTAGGGTTAGAGCAGAAAAATAAGAATTACAGTCAAATATCCCATTTAGGATATTACAGAAACCCTACTATAGATTTGCAAGGTTCAAATATGGGTATGATTGATTTTTCCAAGACAACCTCCCGTTTTGCTCATTAAGAATCTCTTTTTGATAATCAAGAGCTGACGTGGACAGAAGTGTTGGGAAAGGTGTCTCAACCTTGCATCTAATGTTCATATTTATTAATTAGTTTGTCCTCACATGGGAAAGAGGGCATCTCACTTAGAGGTTGCACTCTTGGTCACATGTCGGATATTTTGTAGAGTTTGTAAGAAGTTGTAAGAGTATTTGATGTCATTATGATGTGTAAGAGCAACTTATGACATTGTAAGATGGGAGTTACTTATGACAGATTCTATGATGCGTAAGAGCATCTTATGACATTGTAAGATGGGAGTTACTTATGACAGATTCTATGATGCATAAGAGCATGATTATAGGTGAGTTACATTGGAATCTTGACTAGCATTATGACAGTTTATGACACATCATAGAGCATCTTTGAATGGATAATGGAGCCAAACTAGGGTGCTCAAGTTGGGTGGCCAACTATGACAAGGTGCAAGAGAATAATCTAAAATCAGCTTGGAAGGTTAAGACCAACGGGGGTTGTAATGTCCACTTCGTAGGCATGAGCAATTGGTAGAGACCTTTAGCCTATTTTAATTCCCGTAGGGTAACTGAGTGGTGGAAAGGGAATAATTAATTAATTTGAATGGATAATGGAGCCAAACTAGGGTGCTCAAGTTGGGTGGCCAAATATGACAAGGAGCAAGAGAATAATCTAAAATCAGCTTGGAAGGTTAAGACCAAGAGGGGTTGTAATGTCCACTTCGTAGGCATGAGCAATTGGTAGAGACCTTTAGCCTATTTTAATTCCCGTAGGGTAACTAAGTGGTGGAAAGGGAATAATTAATTAATTAAATTAAGTTGTCTAAAATCTTTCATTTTTACGGGCAACTTATATTTAATTAATTATTTTATTAAAGTTGGATAAATTATTTAATAAAGTGACTTATTTCGGGGCCCAAAGGTAAAGTCAAATTAAAAAGAAATTCCAAAAGTCACTCTGAGGGGGAAAATGAAATATAATATTTCATTTAACTCAAAAAGGTATAAAACGAGGAGTTTGCGGAAAGAAATTCATTCTTGACATTTTTATTTCAACTGTTTATCTTTTTTCCCTATGATGTTAAACCTACGGCAAACATTGGTTTTGAGGATGAAAACCCTCCTAGCGATTTTGTGAATGGTTTCATCCAAAATTCAAAGGTGTGCTGAATGGTAGAAGAATTGTGGAGATTTGTATTGAAATATCATTTCTAGATTGATATTTTGATTTTCGACGGAGTTACAAATTGGAGATTTATTGAGAAGATTTGCGAAGCAAATTATTTTGTCGATACAGGGGAGTATTTGATAGTGAGTGTTGGAGGTTTGCAATTTGAGGAGATTGATGCTTGATATATATATTTTGATAGGTAAGTGTTGCCAAGGGGGTAGCTCCCATATATATTGAACAACAAAAAAGAGAAGTACATTTGCTCAAAGCTAGAGCATACAACATACATATTAATTTCTTGTCACCCTAAGGTGCATTAGGAAATGAAGACCCTCAGACACCTCAAATGCCCGCTCAACTTGCTGAGGGGATAAGATGTTAGCGTGGTGTCCAATGTAAAAATTGAAGACCTCCATGTTATTCCAATTGAGGCCTTCACTAAACAATCAAACCGCCTCAGTGATATCCTTGTTCGTTTTAGTAGACCTGGCATTTAATACTCCCCCCAACAAACCTTCATCTAACTTCTTGTTGAGTGCTAAAATCACTTTGTAAGCCTGCTCTCGCAATTCCTTTTTAATGAAGGCATGGGTGAGGAGTTTTCCCCATCGTTTCCTCCCCAAGATCAAAATCACATTTGTCAAAAACTCCTCATATAGTCTCCCGTCCGGGAGGTGATCACCATTAAATAGGTGCACTTCCCTTAAAGCATTGAACAATCTACGAATTTGAGTTGCTGGATCCTTAGGATTACACTTACATTCGCATTCGAAACTAACTTGCTGCACCATTTTTCGTGAAGTGCTAAACTAGAACCAGGATATATCGAATTGACTAAACCAACACAAGTGAATAGTGAGGTAGGAGACACCCTGTTCGATCCTGTCGGCATCCATAAAGGGATCTCTGCATCTTGATTTGTAATCATCCTATTATGTAGAAAGAAGTCTATCTGCCTCCAAAATGTGGCTTAATTCTATCCAATCCGTGACCTTGTTAGATATCTTGAATGAATCAATCTAATCGATAAATTGATATGCCAGGTAATTCGCAGCGTTGTTCGATTCTCTATAATTATGTGCTAAAGAATACTCCTCCAAGTTATTCAATGATCGCCAAATCAAATCGACCCATTTTTGTAGCTTCGAGTTTATAAATTTTTTCCTTTTAACAACATTTATACATATAATCGAGTCTCGCTCAATGTCTACCACCTTGATACTCTTCTGTTCATATATTCTTAGGCCTTCATATAGCGCTTCCATTTCAACTTCATTGTTTGTGCCATGTTTGAGCTTTTTTGATAAATTTGTATATATTAATATATTACTATTCATTTTCATAATGGAGATTTTCATTGGGGTATATGTAATGTATATGGCCTTCATCATGTTCAGATTGGAGAGGACTGAATCAATAGCTCGCGCAAGTGTTCTGTTCATTGGCATTTCTTTCATTAGGAAATGTTTCGATGTTCTAAACGAGAGAGATGCCCATTCCTTGCGCAACGTATAGGGCCAGTCATTAATGTTAATATACTTGCCACTCAATCGTTTACTTGGATAAGGATTAGACATTCCTCCTTGGGGTAACATGGCCGATCGAAGCGAAATAGAAGCTGAAGTGCGTATCATCAAAAATGAAGAAATATTACGAGTCTGGAAAAGGGCTGCATTTTTTTTCTTTGGCTGTGAAAAAAATAAAAAATATTTGGCGCAGGGACGACTTGGCACTAGAGGGGGCGTCCCCATTTTTGTTCGTGTCCTTGCGTCTCATTTGGGGAAACCCCTTAAAAACAAGGGGACGCATCCTTGGGTTCATGAATATTTCATTCTAAATATATTGTGTTGACTTAAGTAGTGTGACATTCTCATTGAAATGTTATAAATAACTCAGTTTTCAATCCATTGTTTATATTATTTTGTTAAACATTTGTCAAAATACAAAAAAAATTGGTTAAGGATATTATAGTGGTACCAAAGCTGGTTTTCCTGCCAGCTTTTTGGGAATTTAACAGATAGATGTCGAAATACAATTCATATACAATCTAGTGAAAGAGCTAACAAGTATAATCAGAGGAATCTCAGAAGAGGGTAGTATAATTTTCCCAATCTAGAGGAAAGATTTCCTTTTGCAGATTTATAAGTAGAAGAAATTAAGGCAGATAGGGAAAGGAGAAATAAAGGAAATAGCACAGAGCAAATAATCAACGATCTTGCTCGAGGACAACAATAGTTGACCAATTTATTGACACAAATGTTGCAAAATATGAACATGCCCCGGGCCGATCAAAATCATAATGGGGAAGCTAGTAACTCTGTAAACAATCGAACTAACAACAACACTAGAATGGTTATTGGATTAGTAGCAAGACCATTGATGCCTACATTTTTAAACAGAGAAGAAATTTTAGAAGGTAATGGGGGACAACAGAATGATGGTGAGAGTTACCTAGATTATTTGCATGAGTACCAGTCATTAGAGGATGGAATTCACGCTACTATGTCATTGATTGATTTTTGCCAACTAAAGTTGAGGAATAGAGATAAGAAAGACAGGGGTACACACAATCAGGACTTGCAACGAAGGTTGGGCAAGTTGTCCATACCCATCTTTGATGGCTCTAACAAATGCATAGCATGTTCATGGATCAAAAAATTAGATACATATTTTTCACTTAATCGCATGATTGAAAATGAAGCAATACAATATGCCACATTGCATTCTGAGGGGGATGCTCATGAGTGGTGGTTCCATGGGATGGTGACACAGGGGCATTGTCTCATAGGCTCTTTTGCAGATTTCAACCAAAGACTAGTTGACATGTTTGATAAGAAGGATCCAAAACTCCTTTTCAAGGAGCTAGCACAATTGAAGCAGTATGGCTCAGTTGACAGTTATGTGTTTGAATTTCAAAGGATTTTCCTGATGGTTCTTGATGTATCAGAGAGAAGACTTGTTCTTTTTATTGAAGGTTTGTTTGAGCCACTTAGAGGTTGGATGAAGGCATTTAACGCACCTTCTTGATAGGATGCAATAAAAAGGGCAAGAAACATGGAGTTTTCCACACCCAAAAATAAATTCCAGCCAAGTCATTCCCACCAAAGAAGGACAAGCAACCCTTTCAAAAGGAATGGCCTAAAAAGGCAAACATGGGCGAGGAGACAAAGAATGAGTTGTAGAGGAAGAAATTATGGTTTTCATGTAAAGAGCCATGGGAACCAAGTCACAAGTGCCTAGGAAGAGTCAAGGTTCATTACATTGAGGATATCTTCGATACAGAAGAGGAAAAGGAGATTGGTTTAGGGAGTGAATAGGAAGAAGAAGAAGCTAATCCAGAAGATCACATTGTTGGAAGAGTTTCGGGAGGGACTTTTGCTACTCTATCAAGTACACCTAGGTTTAATGCATTCGGAGTTAGAGGAGTGTTGCAGGGTCAGAGAGTGACGGTTTTGATTGATAGTGGGGCAACCCACAAATTCATTGATGAGGGCCTAGTAACAAAAAGAGGCCTTGAGGTGGAGGATTTCAAAGGATTCAATGTGATGGTTGCAAATGGTTTTACTATGTCATGTACCAGAAAGATATCACAGGTGACCATCATGTTAGGCAACCATTGGGTAATAGATGATTTCCATGTAGTTGGGATTGGAGAGACATATGTGGTCTTGGGAATACAGTGGTTGTATTCTCTTGGGAAGTACTCCCAACACTTCTAGACTATGGAGTCGAAGCTCAAAGCAGATGGAAAAAAGGTGTTCTGCAAGGCATGTCTAATGGAGCACCCAGAGTAGTCATTGCCAGGACGACGGAGGCTCTTTTCCGACATGGTGAGGTTGCATGGGCAGCCCAATGCCTTATTTCTAAAAATGTCTCTTCAGAGGGTAAGAGGGCTTATCATGTTGATATTTAGTCACTATTGGACAAACATAGTTTGGTGTTTGGCAATATTCCTCTTGGTAGACCACCAAATAGGGGCTTTGAGAATGTACTTGAGTTTGAGGAGGGGGCCAAGCCCATCATCACTACCCCTTATCACCACCCAAAAAGGCGTAAAGAGAAGATAGAGAAGGCCATTAGGGAGCTACATGATATGGGGCATATTAGACCTAGTTCCATTCCTTTTGCTTCTTCAGTACTTTTGGTTAAGAAGAAGGATGGAACTATGAGAATGTGTATTGATTACATGGCTCTCAACAAACAAACAATTAAGAATAGATACCCTATCCCTAGGATTCATGAGTTGATTGACAAGTTGCATGGAGCATTTTACGTTTCAAAGATTGATCTTCGATCAAGGTATCATCAAATTAGAGTTAGAGAAGAGGACATTCATAAAACTGCTTTGAGATGCCACTTTGGATACTATGAGTTTTTGGTCATGCCTTTTGGATTGACCAATGCACCTGCTACATTTCAGTCATGTATGAACCAGATATTTAATCGAGAGTTGCGAAAATTTATACTTATCTTCTTTGATGACATTTTGGATATCTAGTAAAACGTGGGATGATCATCTCAGACATATTGATGAGGTCCTAAGGATCACGGAGGCACAATCACTATATGCCAAAGCATCTAATTGTGAATTTGGGATGACAAATTGTATACTGGGGCATGTGATCAGTGCAGAGGGAGTCAAAGTAGATATGGATAAGATTTGGGCCATCTTGGATTGGCCACCATTTAAGACATTGTTCCATCCAAGGGGATTCTTCAGTTGGTGTACTTATTACAGGAGATTCATTAGGGTTTTTTCACAATTGGTAGCACACTTTACAAATCTAACCAAGAAAGGGTCTTTCATTTGGATGATTGCAGCACAACAAAACTTCGACAAACTCAAGGAGGTGATGAGTTCGTGTCCAGTTTTAGCATTGCCTGGTTTTTCTTAGCCCTTTGTGTTGGAGTGTGATGCTTCTGGTGAGGGCATTGGCATTGTCCTAATGCAAAACAAACATCTTATAGTTTTTGAGAGTAGGAAGCTCAAAGAGACGGAAATAAGATTTTCCATTTATGATAACATGTTAGCCATTATGCATGCATTTGCTAAATTTATATAGTACTTGGTAGGGGGTGTAGACCATGGAAAAATTAGGGGAAACACAAGAATCATCAACAACAACCACAAAACTGTCTAAATTCAAGCCATAAAGACCCTAATCTATCAATGAAGCACAAAATGACAATAGAAATCAAATGATAAAAGCCATAACATCACAATTCCTATGCCAAAGTTGATTCTCCTCCATTGCTCTTCTCAATTTCGCTTTGTTTGCTCTCATATTTGTAGCATGCAAGATATATGATAAGCTCAATATGATAGCAAAATATTGAAGATTGTGGTTCAACCTTGAAATGAAGATGAAGGCTTGCTTTTATAGAGGGCTTGGATTTGAATGAAGGGTGAGGATTGAAAGGTGAATTATGTGATGTGGACGGCTAAGATTAAAAGATGATTTAATTCAAGGACCTTTCATTTAATAAAAGGTAGTGGTGTGACAAGTGTGAGGATAAGAATAGAGGTGACATAATTTAAATAATAAAATTATTTAAATTAGTTAGTAGTGTGACAAGGCATTTAATGAAGGTGGTAGTTTGACACAATTCAAATAAAAAATTACTTAAGTTATGAGAAAGGGACGTGTTGTGATGAAAATAAAGGTGAGGGCAAATTTAAATAAATATTTTGTTTATTTAAATTGGATGATGGAGGAAATGGAAAATTATTAAATAATTGAAAACCATTATTCAATAATGTAGGAAAATAGATAAATGACTAATTAAATAATTAAAAATAATTATTTAATTATAGAAGGGAAGAGGGAAAATGGAGATGAATAATTAAATAAAGAAGAATTTATTTAATTACAGATTAGAAAGGGATAATTAGTAACATAATTAAAGAAAATTTATTTAATTATTTAAGAGAAATAAAGAAAAAGTGAATTAATTAAATAATTCGAAATTATTTAATTAATAGAAGAATATGTCATTAGGAAATAATTAAATAATTAAAAATTATCTAATTATGTGAGAGGAGATGAAAATTAGTATGAAAATGTTAGTCGTAGACTCAGGACATTTTAAAGTGTCTACAGGGGGTAAATTTGTGGTAACAATAGATCATAACAGGTGGAAATGCTTCCTCAACCAGAAGCATTTGAACGAAAGGTAGCAAAAGTAGGTAAGCAAACTCCAGGCTTGTGATTTTGCTATTGAGTATGTTAAGGGAAAAAGAATGTAGTTGGAGATGCCCTATCCAGGAAGCCTACCTTGTGCTCAATGATAGAGATATCAGCAGATTGGAAGGCTCATCTGTTGGTTAAATATTCCAAGAATGCATTTGCTTGTGATGTCATGGAAGGGAAGGTGCAGGATGACAAGTACATGTTAATGGATGATCTCATTCTCTACAAGGACATGATCTACCTTATTCTAGAATTCAAGATGAAGGAGAAGATATTGAGAGTTGTTCATGACACACCATTAGCAAGACACACTAGCTACTTTAAGACTTACAAGCAGATCAAGGAGAGGTTCACATGGAAGGGACTCAAAGATGACGTCATGAGACATGTTAGGGAGTGTCTGACTTGTCAACAAAATAAGTCAGAACATAATTTTCTTGCAGAACTCTTGTAGCCCCCGCCTATTCTAGAGTAATTCAATGCATAGTTGGAAAACTCGGACTCGCCGCAGACTCGGCAGCCCAAAATAGTACTCGGACTCGGGACTCGGCAAAAAACTCAGCTAGGACTCGGCTAGGACTCGACAAAGAAGAAAACCGTAGTTTTACAAAAAACAAAAAGAAATTAATGCATTTAGAGAACATAAGAGCCATAATTCAAACATTACACATGTCATATGATCTTCAAACACTCAATATTTGATATTTCATCATTCATGAACCATAATCATATGATTTATACTCATAGTTTCAAACTTTCAAATGTATAACATCATAAGTTTATAAATGTTTACATATAATGATGTCAAAATGAGAAAAAAAAAACAAAAAAAAACAAAGTTTTTATGCTTGTTGGGCATCTAACTGGTAAAATGAGAGTCCAGGGTTGGGACTTGGGAGTCCGACCCTGGACTCGCCAGGACTCGACTCGGGAGTCAATGGCGAGTCGACTTGGCTCACCATAGGACTCGGGAGTCCGGAGAGTCCTAGAAGAGTTTTCCAACTATGATTCAATGACTATACCTCTAGATCCTTTTGGTTTAGTCATTAATCGAAGGTGGGGGTGTATTAATATATTATAATAATATTAAATAATATGATACTGTAACTCCTATTACACTTGTCTATAATGTCTCTTTTGTAACCACAACTTATGTAACTATTGTCATTATACCTTTTGTAACTATTGTCTATTCTTAGACATCCTTCAATAATATAAGGACCTTATGTCTATTTGAGATGACACGCTTGTTCTCTCATCTCATTCTTTTGTTGTTGCTTCATCAAATGGCAAGTCTTTAGTTGGTGAACCATGAATTGAGGAATCCACTTTTGCCACCAATGAAATAATTTCAATTCCCATGTCTCCTCCATTCTTATTTGGTTCACTGTTATGTGGAGGCTACATGAATTGGATGTCTTTCTTGTTCAAGTAAAGATTTCTCTTGGCTATCAAATTCAAAATTTCAATCCATCATTCACTTTAGTTTCAATATTATTGTAAAATTTATCTAAGTTCTCGTTGTGTAGAATCAAGCATCTCTTTTTATTTCATCAAACATCTCTATTGTAGAATCAAACATCTTTTGGGTGGAAGTAAATTGACCCTATAATCCATTGTATCTTCAATATTCTGAAAGAGCATCTTGCTTTCCAAATCCTTGCAAAATGAATCCTCTATATTGACAACTGCACTCTTTGGCCTGCTACCAGGTGGTATTGAAGGTCAAAGAAAGACAAACCAAAGCATGTATACAGCTATAAAATTCTCAATTGCATATAAAATATCCACAAGACATGCCTACACAAATATTAAACATCTTCTTTTGTAGCAATTTCATCCTATTCTAAGATAGACCATAACTTATGCTTGCTTATATATTTACATTTCACCATATTATATGAAAGAGCACACATGCATTTCTAAATTATTATTAATTATTTTCCCTTGCAAATTGACTCTACACGTGCAATTTTATTGCACGTTTTGTTTGTTAATCCGATTTAACTTGTCTTGCTCTAACAAGAGTCCCAATATGTTCAGAACTCAAACAACACTCTTAACGTAGTCTTAATCATAGTTGAAAAACTCGCCAAGCCCAAAAAACACGACTCGGCAAAAAACCAGCAAAAGCTCGGCAAAAAACTCAGCAACTTAAAAATTGCTTAAATTTCATTAAAAACATATTTTTTTTTTCAAAATTCAATGATAAGATGCATCTAATGAGTCAATAAATGAGTACATAAAAGAAACAAGCTGAGTCTAGTTGTATTTGATTGATTTGAAAGCAAATTGGGTACAAAATGGCATCCTCATGTGGAATGCGCTGATACTGATAGTCTAAAGTAAAATGAAAATAGCAAATTGTTTTTGTAAAACTGAAAGTACATACTACATTAATATATTTCACAAATTTACATCTTCCTCTTCCTCTACCTTTCTTGTGCGCAGCCGAAGATTATATTGCGAAAACTTGCCCAAACTTGCCTTGACTCAGCGAGTTTTTCCCCCTTGACTCAGCTAGTAATTCAGGAGAGTTCTTGCAGGAAAAGCTCGCCAGGCAAAAGGACTCGCGAGTTTTTTAAAACTCGCCGAATACTTGGAGAGTTTTGCAACTATGGTCTTAATCTATTAACACATGACTTCTGCATATTGTTCTTTATTAGTAGCATAATTTTCAAACTATGCATTTTACTTGCATCAATTCCTTACTAGGTGAAAAAAAAAGAACCTCCTAGATCAATCTCCAATACAAATCTCTTTTATTTCTCCTCTTTTCTTTCACCTATCAAATCATTCTTCAAATGCAATCCATGCAGATATTGTCTCGTCAAATGGGAAGTCTTCAATTGATGAACCATCAATTGATAAATCTGTTCTCTCCAAACAAACAATCTTTATTCCAATTTTTCATCCTTTCTTCTCTGCTTTGCTGTTACAGTCCTCCACTTTGAAAATGGTGAGTACTTGCATCAGATGTCTTCCATGTTCAAGTTCAATTTCCACTTGTCTATGAAATTTAGTGGGCTCTTAACTTTGAAATCTTTCATCCTTTTTATTTTGCAATTTGAAATCTTTCATCCTTTTTATTTTTCATCACTTAACCATTATAACTTTTCTTGAGCAGAAACAAATGGACTCTATAAACCATTGATGGCTTGTATAGTTTCTTCAATATTCTAAGAAACGTATTGCTCTTCGAATCCCTGCAAAAACTAATTCATGATGTTAGTTTACTGTGATAGCAGGGATCAACTGAATATAAAGCTACATTGGCAGATACATAATTCTTAATTATCCATACAATAATCAACAAAACACACCCACACAAATATCCGACAGATTTTCTTTTGTAACTCAGTTCTTTATCCAATTATAAGTTATACCACACTCCTGCCTTCTTACATTTTTACATTTCACCTTCTTACATAGAAGAGTCTCATGTGTTTCTGAATTATTATTAATTATCTTTTTCTAGAAAATCCGCACTACACAAATGCTCATTATTACACTCTTGCATGTGAATCTAAGTACAGTTGTTTTTCTCTAACTAGAGTTCCATAATGCTACGAATTCAAACAAGACTCTAAAATGACTATTAATCTTTTCATCTATGACTTTGTATGCTTTTTGTTATTGCTAACTAAATTTGATTAACTATGCATTAATATGGAAGATCAATATTAGCTTTAGCAGTTTGAATGGAATCTTGAAATCCATCTTTGGGGACAGACAAGATATGATCTGATAAATATATTTTGGAAAATTGCCTATTAATATTTTCAAAAGTTTTGTGCTATTGACCAGTTTTTATTAAAATGCATTTTGTGTAGAAATAGAGTGGTTGAAGACTGCATTGAGTTGCAATATTTGTCAGTAATTATTTGTGTGAGGAAATGGGTTTTTCATACAATGTGACATTTCTTGAAGATTAAAAACCTATCTCCCCCATTTTCAAGTTCTCTTGCAGCTTAGTCAGAGCTGACTTTCTGGGTTGGTGACAACATAATCAGAGGAGTATTTCGCTGTCAGCAGGGTGTTCGGGTGATCCAGTGGAGCTGTATGACACTTTCCGGAGAGATTTCAGACAACTTGTCCGTACTTACTATTTATAGTAAGTGCTTGCATGGCGATAATTTTTTTGGGTTTTCTGGGTTTTTCTCTTTGGTCCTCAGAGAAAACTGCTATTTATAGTAAGTGTCAATCTGGCGTTGTTTTGGTGACTTGGCAGTCAGCTGTTGGCCATCCCTGATGTTGCATTGAGCTCAGTGATATCAGATGGTTTGCAGTGATGTCTTTCCAGGCGATTTCGGACTTTGGGCTCGGACTTGCTATTTTTGGCAAAGTAGGGTTTTGGTCCGTTACGGGATTTTCAGTGTTGGAGATGGAGCGTTTTGATGAGACCTTTCCAACAGTCTATATATCACTAAATTTCGAGTTCAATTGGGCCTCCATATTAAAGTCTGTAAATTAATAATAGTATTTAATATTGGACTTTGGGTTATAATGGTTAAGTGATGAAAAATAAACTATTTAAAAGACACTTAAGTCATTTTGTGGAGTGTTCACCTTGGGAAATATTAAAAGTGAAATTAAAAGAAATATTTCCCTCCAAAGTGAATGAACCCCTCTTGTGGAATTATAAAAAGAGGCGAATGGGAGTCATTTGATATGCTTGGATTATTATTTTCTCTTCACTTGTGATATTCTCGTGCATTGCTTGGAGCTTGGCTCTAGGGTTTGGATAATGGCTTTGCTGAGATGAAAACCTCTGCATAAGTCCTCTTCTTCGTGTGTGAAAGACCACATCAGGAAGAGATTCTCGGAGGCTTCATTCAGGAGCCTCATTTGAGCATTCATTTGATTTATTTGGTGGAGTTTTCATGGAGTTTTAAGCATATCTCGTCGAGTTTTGTGATGAAGTATTGAGGACAGTATTTTTTAGCAGATTGCAGTATTTTTATGAGAGATTTGGGACTGACTGCAACCACTATTACTGGCCGTACCCCTGCTGAAGTGAGCCGTACTGTTGTAGATGGTGATATTGAGTGATTTGGGGCAGATTTCGTGTTGTTACACATCCTAATAGGTTCGCTTATTAGCTGCAGCAATTCCTTATACAAAACAGAGGTATTAAAGGCTGTATTTCATTTGTTTGTAGCTGATATAACCTTTAGCCTAGCTGTACAGTACATGGAAATTCGTGGGTGTTAGTGGTAGTGATTCCTTCTTCATTGGGAGCAGCTATATCTTGTAACTTGGACGCCTAGTGATTTTGTATCACCCCCAAACTTGTGTATGCTGAAATATCTTCATTTGTGGAGTCTAGGAGGTATTTACAGGCTCTCATATTGCTGGTCCGGCTACAACACCGACATGAAGTTGTAATCTGGTGTATGGGTATGTTACTATAATTCATATTTTGGCTTAATATCATCTGGGTCATTGGTATTTTGTTGATATATGCTTTAGTTTTTTTGGGTTTTGTTTATATGCTTTATATTCTATGTTATCAATGCAAAATCAAAAGATGCAAAAACATGCAATAAAACGCTATACCTAAAACAGTTAGAAAAGCAAAAAAAAAAAACTTGGTATAGAAAACATATCTGAGGGTGTATGTTACACTGGGCCTGTGGGTCCATCCGGGAGGAACCCAAGGAGAACCCGAGCGAACTCGAGTCCCCACGCCCAGAAAAGTGCCTTTTTTGACATTTTTTTGATAATTTTGGACATTTTTTAATTGTTTTTAGTGATTTGACTATCACTCTAACCCTAAAAGCATCATTTGGAGTCATTTTAAAGACAAAACATTCTATTTACCTCATTCTAAATGCAAAATAGAAACTCTTCCATTTTAGGCTGAACTCTCATTTTTGCTTGCCATCAAAGAAATAGAGTTGAAGATTGATCGGTGAAGGATCCAATGTGATTGATTTGCTATTCCTATGGGTGTGCAATAGCCGGTTTGCTACAAAGGAGATTGTAGAGGCAGATTTTTGCAAAAGGGGTTGGTTTTTTGGTTTTTTTTTCCTACAATTTTGTTTTGTTTTGAAATTTTTTGGTCTTTTTCTAAATTCTTCTATCTACTATGAATCAATGGCACATGTGTAAAGCTTTTAAACTCAACTAGGTTCTATATTTTATTTTTTTTGTTTTCATTTGTTTGGATTCTTCGAATGTGTTGTTTATGTATTTTGTTGGCATAGGGATTACAATGACACCGGTTCAACCTCGTCGGAGAAATCCATGTTCAAAATAGATTGAACTTCACCCTTTTGGAAATATGTTACTATGTTAGAACCAATTTCAGGCGGTGGGGGTTATGTATGGATGTGCAATGGGTGTGGGGTTTAGTATGTAAGATGTTACAGTCAGGTGAAAGCCGATTTGTGTAACATTCCTGGGATGGGCATGAAATCTTGCCTAGGAAAAAATGGTGTACCCATCCTACAAGCTCAAGTCCTTGCATATATTCAAGAGCAAGAAAAAGCAGAGGAAGCAACAAGTCGTAAATTAAATCACCCTTTGCTAAAGAAAGGATCTCGAGGAATGAAGCCCCCTCAATCACCATCTATTCTTGAACTTGTAGAGAGCCACCCATTTTTGGCCACAGTTGAAGAACTTGCAGCACGTAAGAGATGAAAGGGACCATTGGAAATGGCATTTCACAATGAGTTTTGTGAGAGTGCTGATTAACATATTGCAAGATGTGTCTATGCAAATGGATTAGCTTTCAATGTTGTTCTATCACTGTATTGGCAACAAATGGTGAAAGCAATTAATGAAGCTCCAAAAGGGTACAAGGGCCTACGTTTTGAGAAGGTGCGTAGCACCTTATTGGAAAAGGAAGTGAAGTTTATAGAGGATTCATTGAAGCCCATAAGGGATTCTTGGGTTGAGACAAGTTTATCCATTGTTTTTGACGGATGGAAACATTCAAAAAATTGGCCATTGATCAATGTTATTGTAGTGTGCCCTAAAGGGGCTATGTTTTTGAAGCCAGTAGATTTTGAAGGGGAGGTGAAGGATGGTCCATTTATTGCTAATATTCTTTGTCATGCCATTGAGGAAGTGGGGCCTCGAAACGTTGTTCAAGTCATAACAGACAATGCAAAAAATTGTAGAGCAGCTGGTTTATTGGTTGAGGAGCATTACACATCTTTTGGACACCTTGTGCAGTCCATTCCTTCAACCTTATGCTACAAAAAATTGGCACAAAAATTGATTGGATCAAACAGGTATATAGTGAGGCAGAAGACATCCAAATGTTCATCACCAACCACCATATGTCACAAGGCATTTTCAGAACATTTTCAAAATTGGCGCTGCTAAAGGTAAGTGAAGCAATTTTTATTTTTTCTTAAGTTTATGTTTTGAGTTTTGTAAGTTTATTGTTTAAGAAGCCTTATTTTTTATTTTTTTTATTTTTATTTTTATAGGTTGCTGAGACCCGTTTTGCCTCCAACACAATTGTCTTAAGATGGCTTCTGAAGGTTAAAGAGGCACTCTCTAACATGGTCTGCAGCCAAAATTGGTCCATATGGAGGCAATGTAGGATTGCAAGGGCAACAAAAATTAAGCAGTTGATCCTTGATGACACTTGGTGGGATCGTGTTGACTATCTCCTCAGTTTTACCGAGCCCATATTGAGCATGATCCGTTATACGAACATGGATAGGCTTTGTTTGGAAGAGGTATATGATGGCATCGACTCAATGATTGAGAAGATGAAAGCCATCATAAATGAAAAAGAGCGAGATCTTAGAGAAACTTTCTTCAAACAATTACACAAAATTATTGAAGAGAGATGGAACAAAATGACCTTGCCATTGCATCTTCTTTCCCTTGCATTGAGTCCCAAATATTATAGTGTTGAGCTCCTTTCTGTGTCGACAAGGATTGCCCCATATAGAGATGTTGAAGTCAGCCAGGGGTACAAGGCAACATTTCACAAACTCTTCATTGATCCTGATGTACGAGATGCAGTTAGAGTCGAGTTCATGGATTTTGTGAGCTCCAATGACATGAGTATTGATGCTCTTCGTGACAAATATAGGGTTGATGCTCATAGGTGGTGGTACTTCCATAGCCAATCATTCATACACCTATAACCTCTTGCAATCAAAATTTTAGCGCAAGTAAGTTTTATTATCTTTTAAATTTTTAAGTTTCATTTCTAAATTCCAATTTATAACTCTAACTCTCTAATGTTGTCTTAATAGGTTGCTAGTTCATCAGCATCTGAGAGGAATTGGAGCACATACTCCATCCACTCAGTAAAGCGTAACCGGTTGCGCTCAAAAAAGGCAGAGGACTTAGTGTATGTGCATTCCAACTTGCACTTCCTTTCACACAAAGACAAGGACTACAAGGAAGGTGACACAAGGAAGTGGGATATCGAGCCAGAGCATATTGATTTGGATACTACCATTTCCCACCTTGCCGCACTTGAAGTTGATGCTGATGTCGAGCTTGGTAGTGGGCATGAGAGTGCTAGTGCCAGTGCCAGTGTCATTGCTAGTGTTAGTGCTAGTGCCACTTTTTGTCGTTCTTCTAATACTCCAATACCCGCATCATCTAATATGGATTGTGGTGATGATATTTTTGAAGACCCATATGACGATTATGCCTAATTAGTGATGACTGATTGTTGACATTTGGCATTTTAATTTTTACTTTTGAATTGTAATAACTATATATATCATGACATTCGACGTTCGTGTTTGACTAATTGACATTGTAGTGTTTTTAATTTCTAATACTAGTGTGGTTTTGTTTATTATATGATCATATTCATGATGCGATGGTATTCTGAACTTAATTACTGCTGCAAATATGAATATATTTCTGATTTTTATATGTTTTTGTATGGACGAACCCGAAACAAACCCACACCCAAATTTTTTTTGATCGAACCTGCGATCCGAAACCCCGTACCAGAACTAGTACCGGTACCAGGATCGATAACTTAGATTATTATTGATGTTTGTGATGATAATTATTATTATTAATTATTTCTTGAAGATTAAAAACCCATCTCTGCGATGTAATTATTATTTCTTGCTTTTCCGATGATTTCGTTTGATGTAGTTATTTATTTTTAATGGGAGACTCTTATAAGCTAGATTACATTTTCTATTTAATGTATATGTTAAATTGTCTTGCAAGCATATAATGTAACTGACATTTGGCGTCAAGATTTGTCATTG
Source organism: Cunninghamia lanceolata (assembly GCA_027924645.1). Taxonomy (NCBI): domain Eukaryota; kingdom Viridiplantae; phylum Streptophyta; class Pinopsida; order Cupressales; family Cupressaceae; genus Cunninghamia; species Cunninghamia lanceolata. Next base: position 996,868 of record BSBN01001298.1, read on the forward strand.
GAAAACATTTCTCTTATTTGTATTTTTGTTATTTAGGGGCAAAGTCAAATCTTAAAAGAGGTCGGATGCTAGCTTCCTCATTGTTAAATAGGAAAGTGGATGCTGGTACTGAAGATATCAATAGAAATTCTATTGAATCGTTGGAAGAGAAGGCAAGTCTTTTACACAATCTGTCCTTTTGCTGCAATTTATTAAAAAACAAAAAGAATGTGGACGGATGGTCTTATATGCACAGATGATTGTTTTTTCTTCTAATCTCTAATTAGGGACTTAATTCAGTACACTTGTATCACTGTTTTAAGCTTATTTAATCCAACACAGTAGAAGTATCACCTGCAAATTGGAAAATTAACTCAACATGATGGTAGGAACTCATATAAGAAGGGAAATCCATTCCTTAGCAGTCAAATATGTTACAATGCAATTCCATGGTTGTAGCTTCTGAATCCCTTAGTGCAGATCCACACAAAAGGTGAGCTGTAGCTTTCAGTTAAAAAATTACAATATAGAACTGACCATACAAAAAGTGTGTTTGCTATAGATTTGTATTTGTTGGGTTCGCTTGAAATTATAGTCAAGATTTGTAAATGAGAGGAGAAACTGGTTGCCGTCTTCTTATAATTGGAAGATATAGATTGAATCAAACGATTCCAAAACAAGTTGCAGCTTTCAGGTCTTGGTGATCCTTGGCAGAGGTGGAAAGCTAAATAGGCTCTAAGCAGCTCCTCATTCCCCGTGTTGTGAATTTAACATTTTTCTAATGTATTTTCTCCTTGAAAGAAGATAGATGATGACCAGGAAAAAAATGCTAGAAAGTCGAGGTCTTCTGAGTAAAAAGTCGAGGTAAAAAGATGATGGGGAGATCACTTGCTTAAAATTGAGGAGCTTTTGGGCAGACTGATGGTTCTTCAGTCAGAATTAATTGGTTTTGCATTTCCCTTGAAATGTTTTCCAGTTTCATTGAGAAGCAGATGCTAGGGAAGATGTTTGCTAGGTTATTTGTAGAAAAAATGATCCAGAAGTGCCTCTATGAAGAAAGAAAGAGAAAACAGACTTTAAGAATGTCTTACTGGAACTGAGCAACAAAAAATGAAGAAATGTAATTCTTTCAGACTTTTTTGTAAGTTTTGTTAAACCTTTCCATCTATCATTTTGTGATTGTTGGTGCAGGTCTCTCAGTTGTTTTGTTTTCCATCTTGCAACAATATTGTTCGTTGAAAAGTACAGATGCAAAAGTGATATGCATCATTTCTGCAGATGGCCCTGCAATGAAACACCTTTTAAATAGCCATGGAAATTTTCTCACAAGATATAAATTACTCTTAGCATATTCTGCCTCAGTCACTGGATAAGTGTTTGGCGAAAGTAAAGTGAAAGGTACTGCTATATCGTAATCAATTGGGTGAAAGGCTCATTGAACATTATATGGGTAATTGTAAGTTAGAGTAGACAACAAAGGTGAGATTGATAATTTAATATCTAGATAAAATATTAGAAAAGTGTTAGTGTTTTAATTCACACCTTTCAGTGCGACACAAAATGGAACAGCTTGTACACTAAACTGTTCTTCAAATTGGAAGGGGAAGCTCCTTTTTGTTGCAAATGTTGTCATTGATGTCAAGAAGGGATTCGATGTCTAAGTTTATTGTCATTGATGTCAAGATGATTTGAGAATGACAAGATCTAAAGGTAGTATTGAAATGTAGTTTGCTGTTTGTAGTTGAAATTTGAGAGTGAATAGAACTCAATGGTGGGCATTCAAAAGACCACAGCAATGTATGGGCACTGTTCAAGTGTGCAGACTTAATTGATTAGCGATGGCTTGTTGTTACTTTGAAGGCAGATTAGACATAAGAGATGTGGTCAAGATATTAGCATGCTGGCCGATCATACCCACAATATGATTTAAATTAAGTAATTAATCTTGGCCGACTTATTACAAGACAGTGGCAGCGATGAAATTCAAATGAATTTAGTTTAGATTCTTTACAAGGCCGACTTCTTATGAAGGAAATAAATTCTATTATAATGGCCGACCTTTACATAATATTTTGAGTTTAAAATTACCAAGGCCGACTTCATAAGATAAATTCAATTTATGGCCGCCTCATTATGTTTAATAAAGAGGTTGACTCTTTATGAAATAAATGTTAGCGCTTATAAATGGTAGTGCTTGAGTTTAAAGAAAATATAGCTATGCTCCCCCAAGTTTTGGGGATGGGGATGGGCTGGGACGGGGCGACGTGTTTGGGGATGGCATTTTTTTTTGGCCATTTTTTAGGGGACGACAGGTGATGGCATTTTCTTTGGCCATTTTTCAGGGGACGACTACTAAAAAAATGAGATTTTTTTTTTAAAAAATATAGGGAAATTTCAAATACTTATATGATAACATTGATAAGGCATTCATTATAGACATTATAGAACCTTAAAAAATGAATACATAACATTAACATTACATTTGAACTTAGTTTTCAACTAGTCACATCCCTTTTTTCTGTGCTCTATTGAATCGAAGGCGAATGTTAGCAAGAGGATTGAGTACATAACTGCAGAATTGTAAGTTTTTTAGTTTTTAATGCGTGTCAAAGTTCAGTGTAGTTTATGCTGTAAATGCTTATTGCAAATCAAGTGGGGAAATAGAGGTTTTATGAGTTCTAGTATGGCAAAGTTATCATATTCAAAATAAATACATTTAATAGCTTTAAGCATCAAGGGGGCGGTTACCATAACAACAAAGCATTCAGTGAAACTTTCAAGTTCTCTTCATGTCCATCCCTTTTTTTCTTTTAAAAAATGTGTTTTTTAAAAATTGTGTCCAACATGTTGCTGGGCCGCAGGGGACGGTTAGCCATCCCCAGGACGGTTAGGGGATGTCTTGGCCATCCTGGGGATGGCTAACCGTCCCTTGAAGTCCCTGATTTTTTAAGGGACATCCTCGGGGAAGGGGTAAGAGTAGGGGACATTTCCTACCTGTCCCCGCATCCCCGGAACTTCTCGGGTACGATACGGTGGGGTCTGGGGTAGGGGACGTGTCCCCGTGGAGCATAGAAATATAGTTATTAAAGAGGCCACCTCTCTTTGTGATGGAGCATGTCATCGCTTTCCTTTGATATGATATAAAAGAAAGACATAATGGGAGGTTAAAAAGTAAGAACAATGAAATATCATTCGATGTAAAGCAGATTTATAAGCAGCTTTGTGAAGCACAGAAGATGTGTGGAAGATAAAGTTATATCAGAAAATACACCAGTAGATGTGAGGAGAACAATAAGAGATATATCAAAAAATACACCAACAGATGTGAGAACAGTAGAAGATATATCAATGATGAAGATCATATATCAATAATGGAGTAAATTGAATATCAATAATAAGAGTGGAGATATAAAAATAGATCAATCAATAGAAGTGTGAAGAATGTTGGAGTGAATAGAATATATAAAGAAAGTAATCAATGAGTGACAATGAAATATTTGAGAACAAGAACATATGCAAATTTGAGAAGGAGAATATATGAAGATTTTATAGAGCAGATTTGGTGAAGGAGATAAATCATAGAGTGAATAAATGAAGTAAGAATCATGGAGTGAATAAATGAAGAAATCGAGATGTCCATCATCTGTTGAAGAAGCAACATCCTGAAGGTGGAACTTTGTTGTGGAAGTTGGTGCTTCCTAAAGGAGAGAATGGTGTCTCTCCCTAAGTTGGTGCTTAGTAGTGGGCGTTGGTGCCTCCAGTAGGTTGGTGCCTACAAATTGTGGAGGCTTGTGCCTACAAATTGTGGGGGTTGGTGCCTACAAAGCTTGTAAAAGAGTTTTATATAAGCAAAATTTTGTTGTGGATTTCTCTTGTAAGGGTTTCCGCGTAAATCTTGTGTTCTCCTTGTATTTTTCAGTTGTTGGATCTTATGTGAATAATGGTGTGTAATTGATATTATTGTTGTTGTTGGTTTGAAAAAGTAAAAGATTATGTTATATTGATTCACCCCCGTCAGCATAATCATGTGCTCATCACTTTTGACTAGGAATTTTAAAGGCTTTTCAAGTATACAAGAAAAACAAACTAAATTAAAACCTATGTTGCATGACGTTTCGGGGACGGGAACGGGGGGACGACAGGGGACACATTTCGGGGACGGCAGTCCGAGGGCCATTTTTTGGGGACGACGGAGGGACGGCAATAATATATATATATATATATACACACACACACACATATACGTATATATGTACATATATGCATGTACATATATATATGTAGATATACATATATATTATGCATATACATCTATATATATACATATATATTATATATATTTTAAATTTGAGTATCTCTCTGTATATATATATTGAAATTTTTTTTTTTATATATATATATATAGAGAGAGAGAGAGAGAGAGAGAGAGAGAGAGAGAGAGAGAGAGAGAGAGATTTCTACAAGTTAATGGACAAAAGTATAAGACTATAAGTCGAATAACAACAATAAATATTAACGACAATATAACAGAAATAAAATTAATCATGACAGCAGTATAACAGCAATAAATTTAATCATGACAGCAGCATAACATCAATATAATTTAATCATGACAACAGTATAACAGTAATTTAATCATGACAGTAGTATAACAACAATATTTCATTGCCAGCTATGAGTTTTCTTTTTAAAAACATTATAAAATGTATATTTGATGTTGGGGATGCCTGGCCGTCCTCGGGACAGTTAAGGGACGTTTGAGACGTCCCCTACTGCCTTGGGGACGACCAAGCATCCTCGATGTGTTCCCTGGTGTTTCCGAAAAAGGGGACGCATTCGGGGACGTTTCCCTTTTTTTCAATTTTTTGGGGACGGCTAGGGGACGTCCTCTAATGTCTCCCCGTCCCTGAAACGCCAAAGGCGATAGGGACAGGGGTTTGAGGGAAGGGGACGCATCCCCGTGTAACATAGATTAAAACTTATCTTTTTTGTTTTCTTAGTCTAGAGCACAAGGCATTTTCAACACATCCACACTAGATAAGAACTTTTATGTATTTGAACCTATCTATTGTAGAAAACAAACTAGTATAACTACATATGCTTATGATTTTTAATTAAATTCAGAGATCAAAAATCATAAGTTTAGACAAGACTTGAGTCAAGAACACACATAGATGTTAAATAGAAAATATTTACACATAAAGTTGTAATACATCTTTCGATAATAATTGCAATAGAAAGCTTGCAAAAAACTATCAAATTGTATTTAACATAAAATGATCAATAACACTAAGGACTTAGTGAAGAATAATTTCAGCAAATAGGTAGGCTTGAAAATTTACCATTAACCTTCTAAGTGCAAAATGATACTTATTTATAGTGTTTACAAAGCTGCATGAAAATTAAATAAAACAAATTAATTGTATTTCTAGCCTAACTATGACCACTTGCATGGTCTGCAAGATTTATTACAAATTGATTCTATCCACTAATATTCCACCTAAGCATGCAACATATTAGTTGAATTGATGGTTTGATTACATAAATAAATAATAACCTTAAGGTTATCATGAAAAAAGATCTAAAAATAGATCCTTAAATTAGTAGTCTTTTTCAGAACACTATCAAGACCAAAATGAAGTATTAACTTGCAATTTCATTGGATTTTTCTGCTATAACCGTTTTTTGAAGTCTTGCAAGAAATTGGTCTTCTTTGGCTTCGCTGGAATTGATATTGAATCCATACGCACAATCTAAGTATGAAGAAAAACTTTGGCCTTTGAAATGATAATCTCAAAAAGTTATGATTCTTTTTCTCCTTCTTGAAAGTGTAGAACAATCCTTGTTAAACTATATATGTCATCTATTTGCTGATTTTCCCCAAAACCTCCTTTGATTAGTTGCTGAAATTGTCTTTGTACCTCATCAACATCAAAGTTGACTCTTGCCTCATCTGAATATTTGCATGAAACAAGGGGAACAGATTTAGAAACATATTTATCAATTGATAGCAACTTGTTCTTTTGTTCAAAGAAAAAGGACAAAGCTTCATTTAAAGTCATCATAAGAAATGGATATTGTACTTTCCATGCGAAAACCTTTCCTTGCTGTTTTTTATTCATTTCTTGACCTATTTGCTTAATTTTTTCAGCAACACTCTCATAGGAAGGAAGAACTTCTATAATGTCCCCTTTTTCCGAGTGATCATGAAATGTTCTACCCCAATTTTTAAAATTCTTTTTCAACATTATCAAATAGTGTTAGCAAATCAAATGCGACCATGTAATCTCCTCCACACCTTCTGATCACCAAGTTCCCGATATGGGCAAGGTGAGAGCATACAAGTGCTTTACACTTAGCAATTCAAATACAAAACAACAAATAACAACTTCCACTTGTTTAGTGGGCATCCACTTATTCAGTGGGAAATCACCACTTATTCAGTGGGAGTACTGAAAGGAAAACCATAGGCACATCCACTTATTCAGCGGGAAGCCTTTACAATGAAACCACTTATTCAGTGGGGTGAGTAACATAAACAAGAAAATACTAATCCCACTGGCGGTATTACCATCCAGGGGTTACAATCACCCAATAATGAAATATAAATGTTTATCACAAATTATTATACGTTGCAATACATCAATTAATTCTGATTTTCAAATTAAACATACTGCTGCAACCTTTTACATAAGGATAAAATTGTTATCACTGCTGTAGCATTGAAATCATGAGGAAATGGCATTAAAAATTATCCAAACAACATATGAAGTCATACCCACAAGGTTCTGGTGTTGTAGATGATGAAGAAAACTCAAACTATCATTGTAAACCCTTCTGAAAACATTGTAGCAACAGAATCACATGTCTGATATAAATTGCAGCAGGCTATGGGTCTGAAAATGAAACACTGCAAACCCTAACCAGCAGAGAATAGTCCACAAATCTGATTTATTCAACCCAAGACAACATTGATTTCAGGCTTGTGACTGAAATATACTGTTTATTAGGTCCTAACAGCAAAGGAAACACTCCAAATCTTCACACTAATAATTGTTATGAAGTACCCAGATGATACAAATTGTCCCAACATTGATCTTCTACTGAAAACATTGACATGCAACCATTAGAACTGACATGCAATCACCAACAATAACATGCAATGATTGATACAACACATGCAACCATCAAGCGTTGACATGCAATCATTAGAACTGACATGCAAGTGTTGACCATTAACATGCAATATGAAAATTCATTCTCCAAATTACTAGAAAAAGCTGGAAGAGCTTCACACAAATAATAATGGCACAAACCGTTCAATACAATGGTAGTTTTTGACATGAAACCATACCCAATCTACAAGAGGGTTTTCGTCTTCAAGAGAATCTACAGGAGAGTTTTCATCCTCAAGAGATAATGAAAGAACACACATGTTCAATCGAACAAAGTAACAATATGATATCAATAGCATAACCCTCAATAATGAGCTCCAACTCCCTTTTATAACATATTGGAGCTATTTTAGGAAAACAACATTTTTTTGCTTTTACGAAAAAGCACTTTTTTTCTTTTTTGTTGCTTTTTTTTTTTTTTGAAAAAACACTTTTTTCCTCTCCAAAAGACCTTTATTTGAAATAATATTAATATTTCATGTGCAAGGTCCCTTTTTTAAGTGACTATCTTTTAAAACACTTAATTACCTTTCCGAAGAGCTATTACATTTAAGTTATCTTTTAAAATATTTACGACATTAGATAACTTAAGTGAATTTAATAATCAATAGCTCAATAGTTCACCCAAGCTTATGGAAAATTCCAAATTGAAGCGAATTGCAAAATAAATCATAGCAACATGATCTTGAAGGTTTGGGATGAAGAATGATGCCAATTGGGTGACTTACTATAAATAGACATGCTCTCCAAGAAGTTTGGAGAAGCCACCAGAAGTTGGAATTAACTTTTGACAGTGTCAAACTGATCCATGATGCTTACTGAGCTCATTTCCCAGAACGAAAATCACTGCTAACCAAACCCAAGCACTCCATGAAGTTTGGAGTTCTCTCCAACTCACTGCGACTGTCAGAAACTCAACATGAACAACCCAACTTTCTCGAGAAAATTGGAGTTTTCCAATGAAGTTAGAAATGTCCCAAAAAGGGGACATTACAGATCACCCAACGGAGTTTGCTAGCCTATTTTATTCTCGTATGCTAAGTCGGAAGTGCAAGGGAATAAACTAATTAGTTAAATTAAAATACTAAGTAATCCTAATCATATCAGGTATTTATATTTAACTAATTTTGCTGGACCAAATTGTGTTGTGGAATGACTTCTAATATTTTTGTGAGCCACTTGGTAAAATTAAATTAAATAAAGAAAATTGCCAAGAAGGTGAGCGGCCAAAATAGAGGATAAAAAAATAAAATAAATTGCGAAGGGTGGTCGGCCAAGAGGGAAAAGAATAGAAAATAAAATAAAATATATTTTGCTTGAGGGAGGTTGGCCATGAGGAGGTCTTATTGGATGGCTATAAAAGAAGGCAATTTGGGGGTCATTATCATCATTCACATTCATATCTTTTCATTGGAGTATTCTTTTCCTTGGTTGAAACTTTGGTTCAGCTTATTCCAAGGACGAAAACCCTTAGGAATATTGGTGGATTGGACAAAAACCCAATTCCATCTTGGAGGTGGACTCATATGGAGTTCATATTTGCACTTCATTGGAGATTTGGAAGGAAAGGAGTGACAAAGACATATTTGTTTTTGCATAAACTCTAAGGCTAAATTGCGAGATTTGTGCCAAATACAATTTGGAGAAGTGAGATATATTCAGATTTTCAGATCATCTTGTGAGCGCCAACCTTTGGAAGGGTTTTGTGATTATATTTCAGCGAGATACTTCTAGGGTTTCACCCTAGGAGTGAGCGCCACCTCAAGGAAGGGCGATTTCATGTTTGGAAGCCTTGTTGATCAACCCTAGCCACCGCCGCCTTCATCTTGCATGCCATTTGTCATCTTCAAAAGTGTGCTGCCTTGTTGGGGGGATTCACCCATCTAGGGTTTCTTGATTGACATCATTCTTCATAATTTTTGGTATGTATACTATAATTAGGTCTGATTTGTCATAGCAGAAATCTGGGCTATGTTTGGGCATGTTTGAGTCTATACATTTGATGTAATTCCAAATCAGAATATTCAGATTTGTAGCAGCAGACTTACATATTCAGAAATCAGATTTGTTTGTCATTTTGTTTGCAGTTGATTGGTCATAGCATGTGGTTGAGTTAATGGTTGATGATATCTTCATAAGAATACATGATTTCCATGTTTATTTGATCATTTTGGCATATATATGTTCGTTGTCCACAATTGTTTATAATTCAGAAATAAAAATCAGAATTCAGATCTAGGGTTTGAGAAGAAAAAAAATCAGAATTTTAGGGCAGATCTGGTTAGGGAGCTTACGGTGGTATGAAGCAAGTGATCTTGTCAGCCTGAAGGGTTTATATGATAAGAATGTTGACTTATGAATCATGAGAAAAGAGAGTACATCACATAAGGAGAAGGCAGCAGTTTATTGGCTTAAATTCCGAAGGAGAAGACACCATGGGTGACAAGAATCATGAGGACCCCAACACTAGAGATATCCTCAAAGATATTGCTAGAGGACAGTGTGATCTAATGCAACTTTTGTCTCAATTTTTGCCGCATAACGTGGGAAATAATGGAGGCAATGAAAGCAATGGAAACAATGGAGAAGCTAGCAATTCCGGAAATAATGTTGACACTCACACTAGAGCTACTCAAACTTCTGTGAGTAGACCTCTCATGCCTGCTTTCTTGGATCAGCAAGGAGCACAAGATGGTGGACAACAGATTGCAAGTGAAAGCTTCAATGATTACATGAGAGAATGGCAATCTCTAGGTGAGGAGTTTCAAGCTGCTATGTCTTTATAGGATTTCTGTCAATTGAAGTATAGGAACAAGCCTAGAGCGGAGAGGAACCACAACCATGATTTGCAAAGGAAGTTGGGAAAGGCGACTATCACTCCTTTCTATAGTTTGGGAAGATGCACGACACGCGCATGGATTCAAAAGATGGACAACTATCTCACGTTGAACCCTATGTTCGAGAAGGAAGGAATTCAATTTATTACTCTATACTTGGAGGGAGATGCACAAGATTGGTGGTACAATGGGATGGTTACACAAGGTCATAGCCTTATCACTACATATGCTGATTTCATTCAGAGGCTGATTGACAGGTTTGTAATGTCCCACCCTGGTTTTTTTGGTTTTTTTCTGTTTGTGCTTTTGTTTTGTTTGTTTTGGAAGAAGACAAATATGCATAAGTTTGTTTAACAGGTGATATTAAAGAAATACAACATGCATTCAAATAAACTTCATAAGCACTTTTTTTTTTAAAACACCCATTTCCACTATAAACTGAAAATACATTATTTCAACAAATTATAAGATACCCAATTGGGAGAATCCTATTACAATGCAATTACACACATACCCATTCATTGATTTACTTGACTGCGGGTCTGAAATTGGCATGTAGCAGCTTGGGACTTCTTGTTTGGTGCCTCAAGTATCAACCCTATGCTTTCTCCTTCCACAGACCCAAACAACTAAAAACACCAAGGCGCCTCAAATGGGTGTGATTTGGTGAGCAAACCCTAAGCGACCCACTCCCAAGGATCTCACGCCTCCCTAGGGATGTAGTTGGTACGGTTGGAAAGAGAGTACAACAGCCACAAACAATGCAATCTGCTCACAAACGCTGTCATGATGGACTGTTCACCTCTACTGGAGTAAATCAGATTTCCTACGCCAAGATTGAGTAGAAAATCCTGCCCAAAACACCTTGCAATCACACCCAAAGTGGTACGGCCCAAACAACAGCTCATACAATTAGAAAACTTAACCAAAAATATGCATTAATAGCTTCACAATAGTCTCCAATACCATACTGAAATTATCATTTGAAGAAACTCAAGATTTTGCAATGTAAATATCTCCACGACAACTCCTCAAATTTGCAAATAAGCACCAAATGTGATCCCTGAAATGCGACCACCAGCAATACCCTAGAGAGGTCTTTCACTCCTGCAGGTATTCAATTCCATGAAGATTTTTCGTCTCCACATGTTGTAGGTTTCAAAATGTAATGCCCCCATTGTAGGCAGTTGTGATTTTTGGGTGGTTTAGCCTATTCATGGCCCTCCTAGGCTAACACAGGTGGTTAGAGGGCCCTGTTGGGCAGATATCAGTGTGGTTTCTTTTCCAGGGTTCAATGAGGTTCAGGCTTGGTCTTTGCAGAGGTTTCAAAACTCAGTTTCTCATACTTACTATTTATAGTAAGTCTTTCAGATGGTGTTACTATTTATAGCAAGGCACCTGAATGTGAATTGTGGGCAGTGTCGATTCCGATATTCAATTGGTTTGGTGAAATAAGGAATTTGCCTAAGTTATAACGTTTAATTATTATTAAAGGTCACTTTAATAATAATTAATATGTTAATATAATATTTTAACGTTATATTTACACTTTATGACTTGAGGAGTCTTTAGTCATTTAAAGGGGGCCATTTTATAATTAATTATTGAGGCGCCAATATCAAGGAGATTATTTAATATTTCTAAAAGGCTATATCATTTTAAAATGATTAAAAGGCAAAAAGGAGGGAATCGACCTCTTGAAGTTTATATAAAGGAGCCAAAGGAGAAATCGAAGGAGGGATTGAGCATTTGATATTTGTCTTTGTGATTTTTCTTGGTGTTGGAGGAGAGAAACCTAGGGTTTCTTTATTCCAGAGCTTTCCAATCTTCGGGAACAAAAAATCCCATTGATTTGCATAACTGAGGTAGTGAGACTATCTACTGAAGGGTTGCAGCTGTTGGAGGAGATATTTCAGTTTTCTCACCACTACAAATTTAGTGGCCAACGGCCAAATTTGCGGAGATTCGATTGGAGAATAATTGCTGATTGTGATTCATCATTTCATCATCTTTAAGAGCGATTTTGGCAAGATATTATATTCTGATATTTTATGACAGTCATAGCTGGGAACCATGATTTTGATTGTGGAACGTTGATTTGGCATCAATTAGGGCTTGAGTGCTCCATTCTAGAGACTTGGACAATGATGTTTGATGCATGTGAGAGGGTCTAGAGGCTGGATATAATTTATTATCAGAAGTTCAGATCAGACACGGGCGACTACCATAGAGGTGCGATTTGGCTTCAAGAGATATCCATTGCATGGGTTTAGGCTACCATCTCTTCATCGATTTGGAGGGCTTAATAATCCAGGTTCTTTGAGGTCATTTCATTGCATTGTAATGTTAGTTTCAGATCATAATATCATTGTATCAGGCCATTAAGGCGCTGCCATAAGTTAGTTGCATTGTGTTGCCAAGAGTCTTGGCCGGCATTCTAGATCAGCATTGTAATGGGAGTAGTACTCCAATAAAGGGGAAATAAGTTGCATGCCAATTGTTTGATGCAATGTTCATATCTATATTGCTCTTGATTAGTATAATAGTTTGCATGCCAAGTGTTTGATAAAATGTCAATTGGCTGTAGGTGCACGTTTTTCATCTAGAATTTATATATATGCATTTGAAAAGCCAAAAAGAAGTTGCATTTGCATCGAGATCATTGCTTAGATATTGTAGTGTTATTTGCAAGCATTTAGATTACCTTTGATATCAATTCAAGCAAACAAAAATCAGACTGAAACTACAAACCAGCAGGCATAGAGGTTGTATGAGAAGTGTTTGACAATATTCCTTGAAGGAAAACCACATCAGAACTAGCAAGGGATATTCCACAAAACCCTTGTTTCAGCCATAAGACTTCTCTCTTTTTTCAAAATATGCAATGGTGAGTGAAAAAAGACCTCCACGCTTGTTTTATTTCCCTTCCCTTTTTCCAACGCATGCCTTTTGGAAATAAACATTTTAATATTTCACTTACCATGGGCGCCCAACATAATATAGTCATCTGACTTTATTTCTTTTGAAATATTCCCATCCTTTTAATAAAGTCACTTTATAAACTATTCTACTAAGTTAATATATTTAATTTAACTTAGGAAAACATCGTCCCATTAAAAATATAGCTCAAATGGACTCCAGACATGGATTTCGAAGCACCAACAAGAAGGCAAATGAAGAACGAGTGAAGTCCAAGTCCATCGCACTGAGTCGCATCAAATTCGGGACCATTGCTAAAAATTTGGATCGCATTCCCAAAATCACCCTAGAAAAGATCAGGAGTGAATATCCTGCAAAAAGGAATTCAAATCAAATCTCCAAATAAGCCGACTAAGCACCAAGATGAACAAAACCCAACATGGGTTCCCTAACCATCCACGTTAGTTTATGAGAACTCAAGTGATAGACTAACCCAAAGAATTGAAGTTGCTTAGGAAGGGGACATTACAAGGTTTGGCAAGACTAACCCTGAACATTTCTCCAGAGAGTTGGCCCAACTCAAACAGAAGGGTTCAGTGGATGCCCATATATTTGAATTTCAGAAGTTTGCAGTCTTGGTTTTGAATGTTTCAGAGGGCCGATTGATATATCTCTTCATTGAAGTTCTAGAGGAGCTTCTTTGTGGTTGGGCGAAAGCCCTAGATCCACCTTCACTGCAGGATGCTATTAAGAGGGCTAGAGGTATGCAATTTTCAACACTGTCCAAGTCCATGTTCCAAAGCAAACCCTTCTTTGCATCAAGAAAGGATCCCAAAAATAATTTTTAGAAGGAATGGGCTAGAAGGAGAAATCCAGATATTGAAGCCAATAATGAAATAGGGAGGAACAAGTTGTGCTTTTCATGCAAGGAACCTTGGGAGTCCGATCATTGATGCCTTGGGAAAGGCAAATCTCATTACATAGAGGTCACTTTTGACATTGATGATGATGTAGTCTAGGACACTAGTTTGGATAGTGATAATGAGGAACAATAGTTGGAGCTTGATGCTACAACTACAGGTGACACGATACATGGCACTATTGCTACACTATCAAGAGTTACTAAGTATCATCCTTTTAGAGTGAGAGGAGTTCTGAAGGGACAACGGGTCACATTTTTGGTTGATAGCGGGGCCACTCATAACTTCATTGGTTAAGGTGTGGTGGCAAAGAGAGGATTGCATGTAGAGGAGTTTCCAGGCTTCAGTGTGATGGTTGCGGATGGATTCAAGATGAGTTACACTAAGAAGATTTTGCAGTTGAGTATCCTGTTGGGTGACTATACAATTATCGATGATTTCTATGTGGTTGGGATTGGTGATACTGATGTTGTTCTGGGAATCCAGTGGGTGCATTCACTTGGTAGATATATTCAGGATTTTTAGAAGATGGAGTTGGAGTTCGTGTTAGACAGGAGGAGGATAATATTTAGAGCATTGGCGGATGGAGTGCCAAGGATAGTGCCAGCGAAGAGGATGGAGACATTGTTTCAATATGGTGATGTTGCATGGGCAGCTCAATGTTTTGTGTCTTCTAAGTCTTCTAGCAGTGACCAACAGTATCATGTGGATATCCAGTCAGTGCTAGATAAGCACAACGTAGTGTTTGAGGAGATTCCTCTTGGTAGACCTCTAGATCGTGGTTTTGAGCATGTGATTAAGTTACAGGAGGGCTCCAAGCCCGTCATCATCACTCCTTATCGTCATCCTAGGACATTCAAGGACGAGATAGAGAAGACAATTAAAGAGCTATTGGCTATGGGACACACCGGGCTTAGTTCTAGCCCTTTTGCTTCTTTAGTGGTCTTGGTGAAGAAGGATCTGTAATGTCCCCTTTTTAGCCTGATGTTGTTTGTGGATGGTTTAGCCTATTCCTGACCCTCATAGGCTAATGTGCATGGTTAGGGGGTCTTCTTGAGGCAGTTACCTGGTTGGATTCAGTTGGATTGGAAAATTAAGGGAGATAATAATTAAATTAGTTATTTGTAAGGTTATTAAATAAATAAATATTATAAAGTGACCTAATATTTAATTAATTTAATAAAGTGACTTAAATAAAATATTATAACATAAAGTCACTAAAATAAAATAATATTATTATTTTTCTAGAAGCTTCTTGGAGATGGATTGAAAAAAAGTATAAAAGAAGCTCAAGCCAAATTTCGTATCATCTAGGAATTGATATTTGCTTTGATGTTGGTGTTTGGTGAGGAAGCCAGCTAGGGTTTTTGCCATTTCTAGCCATTGGGAAAAAAAAACTCATTGGTTATGCAATTTTGAGGCTATCAACTGAATTATTGCTTCATTGTGGGCTTCACTTCAGGGGTCCAATCTGTGCTACATTGGAGGATTTACAGATTTTTCAATAGAGTTTATTTGCAGATTGGAAGGGATACATCAGTCCTTTCATTGGTGCCAAAATTTGTGGCCAAGGGCCAATTTTTCTAAGTTCGATTAGAGGTTCGATTTAGAGACATTTTGTGCTTGAAGTCTTCATCAAATTTTGCTATCAAGGTCGATTTGCATCCTACATATTCAGATTTATATATCAGCCATTTTCTGTTTTCATAGCAGCTCATAGAGACCCACGATTTCACTCATGGAGGCCCCTATGTGCATCGATTTCCTTCCCTAGTTGGAACGCTCCACTTGTGAGAGCCTTGTGAAGATTTTTGGTGCTCAAGAGGAGACTTGGAGGCTGCATATAATTTTATATTGGCATTCTACATCAGAATAGGGGCGGCTGGGAGAAGGCTTCAACTTTGGGCTTGGAAAGAGCTCACCTCATTGGATATTGATTGTTTCTTCATCAGCATCATTGGGCGCCACTATTACTAGATTACCTTTGACATCATTTCAAGCAAGCATAATCAGACTGAAACTCAGAAACAACAAGCATAGAGATTGTATGCGAAGTGTTTGATAATATTCCTTGAAGGGTTAAATCAACAAATTTGCATCAGAACTACCAAGGGATATTACAGGATGGCAAGATGAGGATGTGCATTGATTAGCGTGCCTTGAATAAGAAGACCATCAATAACTGGTACCTTATACCTAGGATTGATGAGTTGTTGGATGAGTTACATGGAGCACTGTATTTTTCCAAGATTGATCTTCGTTCAGGGTACCATCAGATTAGAGTTCGTGATGAGGATATTCATAAGACTGCATTCAGATGTCATTATAGGCACTATGAGTTCTTGGTTATGCCCTTTGGTCTTACTAATGCTTCGGCGAGTCTCTAGTTGTGTATGAATCATATCTTCAATCGACAGCTGCAGAAGCTTGTATTGGTTTTCTTTGATGATATCTTGATATACAATAAGACATGGGAGGATCACCTCAGGCACATTGACGAGGTGTTGAGCATCATGGAGGCACGATCCCTTTTTGCTAAGGCCTCCAAATGTGAGTTTGAAATGACAAAGATTTTATATTTGGGACATGTGATTGGCGTTGATGGCGTGAAGGTACATCAGGAGAAGATACATGCTATTTTGAATTGGCCGTCGTCAAGGAACATTTCAGATTTGAGGGGTTTCTTTGGGCTTTGCAATTATTACAGATCTCACTAAGAAAGGTGCTTTCAGATGGTCGAATGAGGCTTAGGTGATATTTGATAGACTCGAGTATTGGCTCTTCTTGATTTTTCGTAGCCATTTGTATTGGAGTGTGATGCTCCAGGTGAAGGGATAGGTGTCGTTCTCATGTAGTACATGCCATAGCCTATGAGATTAGGAAGCTGAGAGATGCGGAGCATTTGTATTCCACATATGATAAGGAGATGCTTGCCATCATGCATGCATTGACAAAGTTAATAAGTACAAGGTAGGTGGAAAGTTTGTGGTAAGGATTGACCACAACAGCTTGAAATACTTTATAGAGTAGAAGGATCTGAATGAGAGGCAGCAAAGGTGGGTAAGATTCAGGCATATGACTTTGACATTGAGTATGTTAAGGGGAAGAATAATGTTGTTGACGATGCACTATCTAGGAGACACACACTTTGCTCTTATGACCGAAATTTCAGTTGATTGGAAGGCTCACCTTTTGGTTGAGTTTTCCAAGAATTCTTTTGTATGCGAGCTCATGGACGACAAGATTTAGGATGATACGTATAAGGTAGTTGATGATGTGATCAACTACAAGGACAAAATCTATTTGATACTTGAATCAAAAATGAAGGGGAAGGTTTTGAGGGTTGTTCATGACACTGCTTTAGCAGCACACCCAGGATTCTTTAAGACCTATAGGCAAGTGCGAGAGAGATTCTCTTGGAAGGGTCTCAAGGATGATGTCTTGCGACATGTTCGTGAGTGTATGACTTGTCAGCAGAACAACTCAAAGCACATTTTCTTGATGGGTTTACTTCAACCATTGCCTATTTTAGAGTAGAAGTGGGAGAGTATATCTATGGGTTTCATTACATATCTTCCGAAAGTCCAGTGCAAAGATTGCATTTTTGTGGTTGTTGATAGATTGACTAGGTATGCACATTTCTTTGCTATTTCGTCTGAGTATAAGACACCTCATGTTGCAGAGTTGTTCTTTAAAGAGGAGTTTAGACTCCATGGACTTCCCAAGACCATTATCAGCGATCGGGTATAAGAGATTTCTTAGTGTGTTTTGGCACCAACTATTTAGATTGGCTGATACAAAGTTGACCCTGAGTACTGGCTACAAATTTGAAAGTCATTTTGTTGTATAAGGTTAGGTCTTATGGAGTGAAATTTATTGCTTGAGGCACCGTACTAATTTCTTCATTTCCCCTAAACTTTCCCACAAACTTGATATGTTTCTTGTCTCCTTTTCTTAAAAAAAAATTTCTGTTCAATTCTCTCTATATAAGTAGGTATTAATTTTTGGGTTGGTTGAAAATTGATTAGAAATATTTTAAGAAAAAGATTCAAAATTTGGGAGTTTTGAGTAAAATATTAATATTTGGGGGTTGTTCTAGAAAATAAATATAAAAAATTTAATATTGGGCATTAGAGGGAAAAGTTTGAGTTTTAGGGTTTTTTTCATAGCCCCCGTAATTCATTTATAGCGAAGTTCTTTATCCAATCACCCTGTTTAAAGAAAATGATTCTTTTTAGTTAGTGAGTGATGAGAAAGTGCTGAAAAACAGGGCCGGACACCCTAAACTTAATGTCATTGATTATAAAATTAGATACTAAGCTTAATGTGATTGATTATAGAGTTAGATTCTGAAGGAGGAGGAATTAGTTTGCCCTTTGGTATGAAATAATGTTTTCACTACCGGTAAAAATAGACTAGATAAGTCTAGATATTTTGAATTTTCTATATGGTAGAAGTCTGTAGCTATAGACACAGCTAAAATTTTAAAGTAGTCTTCTTGTCATGAAGATTGATCTCTGTTTAACAATGCTTTCTTTATCTAAAAGGTTGTGTACGATTTCATACATTATCTCTAGGCTTGAATAAATATTCTATTATGATGTTTGGTATGCACTACAATAATTGATAAATTTGCACTAAAATAATTGATAAATTTATAGTGTATCTGATATGAAGTTATATAGTTACACTGTTCACTCTTAGAATAAATGCTTCCAATATAGTGAAAGTTACTGATGTTATGTTCAAGCATAAATTTTGTGTAATTGGTGCTGATTATAGTTTATATTCATGTTCTGTAATGTTTTAAATCCATCCTTGTGGATGGAAATAGAACATGAAGCTTTTTAACATGTTCATATATGCAGACATCATCAGAGTCACACACAGCGTCTGAGGATGATGTTGGACCAATCGGGCACTGCTTAGAGGTTTGTATGTATGCATCTAAATTTTTCAATGTAAATGGGAGCTTCTATATCCATATCTATAAGGTGTAGTTCCACTTTATAAAATGTACCATTTGTGTTAGATTTTGTATGGTGTCTTCGTATGTTTTTTGAAGTGGCTTCAGTTTGAAACAACTTATCTTATTTAGAAAGCTTAGATTGTAGTGTTTGTTACAAATTCGTGAATTAAAGTTTTTGAAAATTTTCATGTGACTGCTTGCATGATGCTTTACTTCTTGCAGGAACTTTTAGGGCTTTCTCCAAATGAGATTGATAATGGCCTATGGAAACAAGATATTGAGTGCAAACGTAAAATTTCTGATTTGCTTGAAAGACATGGTGGCATCCTTGATATTCACTCATTGAAAAAGGGCCATTCACACCAAACGTCTTTGTGTTTAAGGTAATGAAGTGAATTAGAATTCCTTTGTTTATGATCTAGTTGAAAAAGTGCTCCCTTGGACTGCCACCCCTGAAACATGTTCCACCATCCCATCCCCAAAATGCCGTGGAACATAGCAAATAATGGGTTACATCTTCTCTAGAACCACTGAATTTTAAAGCTTCCCTTTTTCTTGATTTTAAATTGCATTTAGCAAGGTGTATCTGTTTTGTATCAAGCCCAATTTTAGGCATATATATAGTGAAGTTTTCTACAAAAAAAAAAAAAAGAAGACACTGAATACACCGTCCTCTATTTTGCTTTTATTGTTGGTATATATCTAACTGAATGATAAATGGAGAAGATTCAATTTTTTGTAGATTTTATTTATATAATGCCAAACACTATCATACTTATGACATCTTTAACCCTTGCACTTCTCAACCACTGTGCTTCAGATATTCTAAAATTCTTTTCTCACCATGGTAGCAGTCAATGAAATCAAGACAATGCAATTTTATCTTTTGGTCAAGTCTATTTTTGCAAAGACTCAAGCGTGAACAATATCTTTTCTGCTTAATAAACATCCTTTTACTTTTCCTTACATACTATTACTTTGCATGTCATGTGTAATGTAATATCCCAAATAGGATATCAACTACTTTTTCTGATTTTAGGGTTCTGATTTTTAACCTTATTTCTGATTTTCAAATTCTGATCCAAAACCCTAATTTCTGCAGTTCTGATTTTCTGTTTCTGACTAAAACAAACACTTATTACAGCCACTCAAACATGTCAAATCATCATAATAATCATGCCAACACATATGTCAATATCATGGTTGAATTACACAATGAAATACACAATGGATCAACACTAAAATGCAAGCAATATGACTGGAAATCCGGATTAGAAAACTGCTGTTATAAATCAGAATTGAGGAAGTCTGAAATACATAGCACGGGCAAACAAGCCAAACATGCCCAAGTACAAATCCGCTATAAACCCTAGGGTTATACATACCAAAACCAAGCCAAAATGACCTCCGCATGGTGAAAATAGTCCTCCAAAGTGTGGCGCCAAGCCTTAGGGCTTGAAACCCTAAGGCAATAAATCTTCAAACACTCCAAAGGCCGCTCCAAATGAGGCGCACAGGTCTGCTAGGCTTTGCTGCTCCGGAAATGATGATAAATGATGCCCAAGATGTCACAACAACCCTCCAAATCAACTCCGACTGATGGCGCTCCAAAAGTAGGGCAAACCCTAACTCAATGATAATCAACAAGCACCGATATCACTCCACAAACTAGGGCGAACAGGTCTGATCTGCTGCTGCAATAAATCTGAGAATTCCTTCAAACCCTAACAGCAAACAATTATCAAAATCGCCTCACAAAACCAAGGCGCTTCAATCCTAGAAGGTGGTGCTCAAGTTCTAGGGTCAATCCTTAATTAATATGCAACAAATCTCGCCAAATGATGGAATCTCCAAATCTGATCTGCAAATCTGATCATGCAATTCCGCTCTTCTTCACCAACAATCAACAATGAAGTACAAGTAGATACCTGTCACATAATCTCCCGTGGATAAACTAGGTTTTTGTCCAATGCACCTTGAAACACAAGGGTTTTCGTCCTTGGTTCCGTTGCCCAACTTTCGTTGCAGCCAAGAGAGTAACAATTCAAATCAAATGAAGTATGAAAGATATGATCAAATGCCTCCACATGACCTCATATTTATTCATGTTTTCCTTCTCTCTCCTAGCCAACTTAGGCTTGTCTCAATTTTATTTTAAAATTTATTTTTTCTTGCCTCCAATAGGCCGACCAGCCTTTAGAAGTCTTGGGCGCCCAATTCAAATTTAAGATTTGAGTTTAAATTTCCTTTTCTACTTTCCAAGTCATCCCCGTCCAAGGCGCCACTAATGGTTGATATTAATTTCTATTTTCCTTCATAGGCCGTCCCTCCTCAAGGGCTCTCACATGAGACCATACTTATTTTATTAATTTTCATTTAAACTCCTTCAAAGTTCCAACATGAGGGATGATATCTGAAAGCCCAAAACTCCACATTTTGTCTTCTCCAAGGGTGAGCCAAAAATCAAATGAAATGAAATTAACTAACCTTGACCCATTTTTCCACACCTCTACCATCCCTAGATGGTTCGCTCCACTAGAGGGTAAATTATTTTATTCAAAGTAAATACATCATAATTATTAGAAAAATATGACAAGTCATTTCCCATACTCCATTTGCCCACCAAAAAAGCCCGAAGTGTGAAAATTGGCCTCATAGGTCTTCTTATGTTGTCACTCCGAAAATGGGGACATTACATGTAACCAACCAAGCACATAATTCTATATCTTGATAACTAGCTTTTATTTTCGATCAAATGAATTTTTTGTATCCAATTTTATTTTGATTAAAGTGTTTAATTTCTTTCCTTTCATGAGATGCTGATTTGTCAAGATTTGCTTGGATGCTTCCCACCTACCAATGACTTCAAAATGTATGCTATTCTTGTGACAGTCCTGTAATCATTCTTTTCCCTCTATTTCCTGCTTGATGTAGCCTTGTGTTTGTGCTGATCATTATTGTCTCTTCCTGATATCAGACCACAATGTGTTCCATTTTTCCAGTTACATTTTCTGAGTTTGGACGTATGCTATTTCTATTCGTTCTTGATAGTCATGTGTCACTTCTAGTAAATCTTGTTTTGTCAATCTTAGGCCATGTCCTTTTGCAGCATGCAATCTTGAACAAAACAACGTAATTTTAGTTGGCTCGATGCCAATCAGGGTCATGCAGATTGAAGTTGATCATTTGGGATTCTATCATGCATTGAGCATGTTTCTATTCCAATGATCTTGTTGCATGTCATTTATCACATCATTCTCTTTTCTATGGTTTTCCATAAACTGACCATTCTTTTCTTTTATATATCTTTAACCTTGATATACTTTTATGTTTGATTTGAATGATATATTCATAGTTTTGAAGCATTGATCTGTTTGGCATGAAGATTCAAAACATAGCGATAATCAGAAAAGGGCTAAGAAGAACACCTTGTCTAAGCTCCTCGGAGGAAGAGAAGAACATTCTAAAACAAGTAGTGTTAATGGTCCCAAGTTCTGCAGCTCCTTTCCTACAACAAGTTGTGATGGATATGACAAATACGAAGAAGCAATTTCAGCAGAATGGTCCATCCAACACAATGGTACTTCAATGACATTTCCAAAGAAATAATAGAAGCGATCATTTCAAACTACTTCCTCCACTTGAAAGGCTTGCCTTGGAAGCACATCTTGATGATAACACAAACAATTTTTGCTCTTTCCATGAGATGACGACCATGAGGACATTGTTTGGAGATGCATCGCATGATGCAACTCTTGGTGGCTTTTAGGTCAAATTATCAAAAGTTTTTGAGTAACCTTAAGATCTTCAAGATGAGCCTGGTGGTGATTAAGACAAGATATATCCAAAATGGGCCAGTTTATTTTGGAAAAGTAAACACATTCAATGATTATGTATGTTCATGGAATCAAACAATTGTGAAAGAGCTAAGACTGAAAAGAGGAAAGTACATGAAGAGCATTTATGGGCGTAATCGACAATGGTTTCTTGTTTCCAAGAGCGTGAACTTTTTCCTTCATCAACAAATCAAGAGTTAGTGTTAGCTTTCCCATCTACCTCACAAGCCTTGCCATTTTCTGTGGAGAGGAACAAGCTTTCATGTTAGAAGAAATTGTCTATCATATGTTTTTTGACGAGGATGAATTCTCCCAAGCATCCATGAAACAAAGTGATGATTCAACTATTTCCACTATTTAAGAGGAGATTGACTGCACTATAGATGATGAAACATCGAAGGAATTCCTCTTTGCATTTGAAGGGATGTTTGAAGAACCTGAACAAGACAAATTTGAAGAATCAAAAGTCAAGCATTCAACAATATTCAATGAGTTGATTCCGAGTTTGGATATTCTTGAAGCAAAATGGTCAATCAATGAAAATACTAGCTATGAAATTAAAGATGAAGAGACTAATTGTTACTTTTTTCTTAAGGACATAATCTTTGAAGCCAATTGCATTGATAAAACTGAGAAGACCTAGTTTGCCGAAGGTTTGCCACTATGAGGTGATGGATGACAAAGTTTGTCACTAGAAGATGATTGTTTTCTTTAGCATGTATGTTTTGATAATGTTGTTAGATGAAGACTTAATGGAGGAAAATGCTGAAGATCGCAAGCACAAGGTTCACTGTTGATACCTATTATGTCATGTGCCGGAATAGGTTTGAAAGCCAAAGATTTGAATTTTGCCAATTTGTTTTCAATGAAACCCTTATGATTTGTAATTTGATTCCTACTTGCACATTTATGTTATAGCTATGTCATTCATATAAAGTAACTGATACAAATGAAACAATGAAGGTGGCAGCCTTGCACTATGAATTTTGCAAATTACAGTGGTAAAATTGATACTTAGATCTTTTGCAGTTTCATATCAGACTTGCTTTTCTTTCAATTACAACTCAGTCTGTAACTCTATGGTAGCTAAATACAGCTATTACAAATGAGAGATCTATGCTAATTTTGACATACCAATTGGAGACGCCAAGAGAATTACAGGTAATGCAATCGTTGATGTGAAGTTGTCCTCAGTTTGACGCCTAGCTGATCGCTGCTAGGAAAGACGGATCACTGTGTATGAAGGTTTGCTGTATATGATCTATGTCGCTGCCCTCTGCAAGGTATATGCCACCGCTTATGATAGGAATCGCTGCCACAGATCTCCAAGTATGTTTGCTGCCCTGAGAGATGAATGCACCAACGCTTGTGATGGATCGGGTCTGCTCAATGTATCTTCAAACTATCAATCGATGCCTTCCAATAGATTTTATCCTCACAATACTATAGCAAGTGGGAGTTAGTAGCTGTCCACCTCAGTCTGAAGTATATTAGATGCAATCTCCAAATCGGCTCCTAGCTGTGACAATGATTTCTTCAATGGAATTCAAACAAAATCTTCAAATCAATGCAAGAGCTCTGATGAAGCTCAACTATGGTCTCCGACCCAAAATCAATGATGAAGCAATGAAACTCAAACAATGAAGTGCAATTACGAACTCCGTATGAATTTGCCTCCTCGATGTGTTTGGGTTTTCGTCCAACACACCAATCTCCTCAAGGGTTTTGTCCTCATAAGATCAAACAACAAGTGCCAAGCATAAGTGCGAAAGTTTGCATAAGATTCGTGATGATGAAAATGAGACGCCAATGCTTCCTTTATACCAATTCAAATTAAAGATTTGAATTGCAAATTCCCTCCAGTGAGTGCTTGATCCAATGCAAGGACCAAATTTGAATTTCATTCTCCAAGAACCATTTTCCCTTCAAGATGAGCTCCACCTCTTATGTAATGATTTTATTGTCCTGTTCACACATTCCCATGTAGGTGCCCAAATAGGTTAGGACCTATTCATTTATTTATTTTTTGTATTTT
Organism: Cunninghamia lanceolata; assembly: GCA_027924645.1. Lineage (NCBI taxonomy): Eukaryota > Viridiplantae > Streptophyta > Pinopsida > Cupressales > Cupressaceae > Cunninghamia > Cunninghamia lanceolata. Next base: position 1,021,538 of record BSBN01001298.1, read on the forward strand.
GCTTTTAATTAAATAATATTATTTAATTTATTATTTTTCCATGGCGCTTGATTAAATAATAATAAAAAATTATCATTATTTAATTATTTACAATTGAATAATTAATGCAAGTGCATTAATTTCATTTACCATCTTCGCCGGATTATTCCCTTGAGTTGACAAACTAGCCTAGGGGAATGAGGATAGGCTAATTCCATTTTCAGTTGGGTGATCACTCCAGAAATGAGCACATGACATATTATTGATCCAAAAAGTCAAGAGCAAGTGGTTGAATTTTTTTTCGACATCTTCGGCCTTTCTGGAAGGATGATGCTTTAATTGAATTCAAGGTTGAATATGCTGAAGTGATGGGTGAAGAAGAACAAATCAGATATGTAAAGATCATTATTCCTACAAATGTGTTAGAGCCATAGGACCTTGCGAGATATTGTGAAAAGGAGGCACGATATCTTCACTTGCTAGAAATGTTTTTCCTAATGGAAGAAGATCATCTAGAAATGATCTACATAAATTTGTTTGTGTTGAATTTTTTGATGCATGCTTGTATCTACGTGCTTGAACCTTGGATCTTCATGACAAATTTGTAGAACTTTTCATGATATGATCTGCCATGATTAGAACCTCAACTCAAATGTACGGGTTGTTACTTTTCCCAATCTGTTAATGGATTTGCTTAGTCATTGTGTCTCCTTTCTATTAATCTCTAGATAGCTTAGTGTTGTTTCTTGTGATCGTCATGTTATATTTTTCCCTTTCACGTAATGTGTATTCTTATTGTTTTATTATAGGTTAGGTGTTAAAGAATGGGCTTGACACTATTGCCCATACATAAGACACTGTTCATTGTTTTTCCTAGAAATTCTAAAATTCTCCTATTGTCTAAGTTTGTCCCATGGGCCCCCAAAAGTGCCAATTGTTGGTACCCTTATGAAACTTTACCCTCAGTCATGTTGTAGTTAGTAACCATGTCATTCTTGTCATGTTATCAATGTCAGCTAGGTCTTCCTTCTTGTCAAATTGCAAATTCATTAGGTCTTGGTCTATTTTGTCAACTAACAATGTTTGTAGATTGCTCATGGACAAGGAATGTTATGAAAATGATCTAGTTCTTAATAGAAGAGGAAGGAAATGTCGAGGACTTGAACCTAAAATCAAGAATGGCAAAGACAAGTTTCACTATGGTGTGGTTTTCAGTGGCTCAAGCCAAGGAAAACTTTACCCCGAAGGTTACCACATGGTAGTGTCCTAAATGATTAGCGCCTAACTTATAAGTGAGAAAGATAGGACAAAATGTGGTGCCATATTGTGATGGTAGTGTTAAGAGGAAATTTTCCCAACAAGCATAAAAAATGGCAAAGTCAGGCACAAACCATGCTAAGGTATGACTTGGACAAATTAGTCAAAGGTGGCACAACTTTTAAGTGGCAATGCCAGTAAAAAATGGTGCTAATGGTGGCAAGACAGTTAGTGATCTGTACCCTATTAAAAAGACATGAAAAACACCCAAGTTTGAGGCTAAAATTAGGTGGCAGTGCCAACCCAAGGTTTTGCCAAATAGGGTAAAGTCTATGAAGTCGGGCCAAGGATGTGGCAAATGGTGCTAATGGTGGCAAGACAGTTAGTGATCTGTACCCTATTAAAAAGACATGAAAAACACCCAAGTTTGAGGCTAAAATTAGGTGGCAGTGCCAACCCAAGGTTTTGCCAAATAGGGTAAAGTCTATGAAGTCGGGCCAAGGATGTGGCAAAAGACTTAGTGATCAATACCTAGCAAAATTAGGAAAAGAAAGACATAAAATTGGCATGCTTTTTGGGTGGCTCTACCAACATATTCCTTTGCTGTTTCTTCTCAACATGGCAGTTGTTTAAGTGAAAGGCAACTTAAAACATGTCAAGAGGTCACTTTTTACTTGGCGAAGACACCTTAAAACTCCACGCTCACTTTTGTCAGATCACTTCAAAATCTAATGCCAAGTCAAGTGTTTTAAAGCAAAAATCAGCGAATCATGACCTCCACTTGTTCTACTTGCCCTATATTAAGGAGAAAGTAGATCTAAGTTGGCCTATGTGGCATCCATGGCATAAGTATGGTATATAGAGGATGTAGTGGTTAGTTTATTATCATCATATTGTATATTGTGTTCTCATTGAAAACCATTAGAGGTTCCTCTCTTGAAATGGCTTATTTTATCAGGTATTTGCAACATATTTCCTATTATACTCTTCTCTTGTGCAAGTTATTTCATTACAAGTGGTATTAGAGCATCATCTTGCCACTCAGAGGGCAAGAATCAAGGCATTTTTTTTACTCAAGAGGTCAAATTGTGAAGCACATATCTTTCTCAATTTGACAAATTTTTTCTTGATTTTTTTTGGAGGGTTTTTAAGGCTATATTGAAGCTGCTAGAGTCTAGATTTGAGGTCATTGGGAGCAGATTTGAAGGAATTATTGCAAAATTAGGGTTTCCACCAAATTTGCTTCCAAGGCTACAGAGCGGTTTTTTTAAAAATTTCTAGAGGGTTGATCAAGGACATATTGAAGCTGCTATATTCTAGATTTGATGTCATTTGGAGCAGATTTGAGGATGTTATTGTGAAATTAATGTTTCCACCATATTTTCTCTCAAGTCTGCAAATCAGCGAATTTCTTAGAGATTTTTTTTGAAAGGTGAGATCTTGGTTCAAGTAAGTTATAGTAATAGTTTTAGATTATTTTGATTTGTTTTGAGTAAGTTATTGTGAAAACTATATTGGTGGCATCATGGTGGGGGCTTCAACATTAGGTAAGGGAAGGAATCTTGTCACCCTAGGGAGGTCTCTTGAGAAGGATGATCCAATTGTTAAAGAGAAGGATCCCATGGATGTTCAAGCTACTGTAGCAACCACCAAGGTTAAGGAGGAGATCTTGGTAGTAGTGGCTCAGAAAGAAGATATTGATGAAATACACACACAATTAGCTTCTCTTATAACCTTTATGGATACTCGACAGGTGGATTCACACCGCAAGACGTGGGAAGAAGATGTGTCTTCTAAGGGACATGATGCTTTTGGGTTTGATTTAGATCTAATTGTCACCCAAATAATTCCATGGTTACACACTTCACACTAATGAGGGATATGCAAGAAGAAGAAGATCTATTGCTCTAACATTTTGGTGCACCCTCAAGGAAGAGGTGATGGATGGTGGGTAGTGCCCTGTTGCTATTTGAATGACATGATCATGATCTACTTTGGGAGGCAATTCTTGTGGCACATCCCTAGCAACTACTAAGTACACATCTATAATTACTTGTACACATCTACGATCATGACCTTCTTGCATATCCGTCATTGGTTTGCAATGCCTAGCCATATAATTATTTGGGTGACGATCCATCTTTAGATTTGAATCAAACCCAAAAGTATCATGTTCTTTAGAAGACACATATTCTTCTGAGAAGCCATTGTTTAACAAAAGTGATTGTGTAACTATGATTGTATGTTTGTATTTCCTAAAGAAGATCCGGACTAGATCATTTGGAGTCACACTTTGTGTTTAAATTGTACCTTCGAATGCAGTTTAACTATTTCTTTCATGAAATCTTGTAGTGTTCACTTGTATCAATGTAGATTTACTTCTCTAATTTAGCCAATAATCAATATTTGTTTGTGTTTTTGCTTCAAAACTTTTGTTTGCAGCCGCATTCTAGTCTCTGTTTTAGCCAGTAGAAAGTTGGCTTTGTTTATGCTTGATAGTTTATCCTCCTTTGAATTTGAAAAACTCGCTATAGGTCTTGATTGTCGACAGTTTGGCGCTTGTATTCAAAGCAAAAGCATAGTCAATTAGATACTTACATTCAAGCAAATCCCTTATTGAAAAATTTGTATAGTGTGCATATTGGTAAATTCTGTTAATAGGTATAGTTAACTCTTAGGGAGTGTAATGTTCTACCCCAAATGTTTTCTAATTTTTCAACATTATCAAACAGTGTTAGCAAATCAAATGCAACCATGTAACTCCTCCACACCTTCTGATCACCTAGTTCTCGATATGGGCAAGGTGAGAGCATACAAGTGTTTCAGACTTAGCAATTAAAATACAGAACAACAAATATCAACTTCCACTTGTTCAATGGGCATCCACTTATTCAGTGGGAAATCACCACTTATTCAGTGGGAGTACTGAAAGGAAAAGCATAGGCACATCCACTTATTCAACGGGAAGCCTTTACAATGAAACCACTTATTCAGTGGAGTGAGTAACATAAACAAGGAAATATCAATCCCACTGGTGGTATTACCATCCAGGGGTTACAATCACCCAATAATGAAATATAAATGTTTATCACAAATGATTGTAAGCTGCAATACACCAAATAATTCTAATTTTCAAATTAAACATATTGCTGCAACCTTTCACATAAAGATAAATCTGTATGAAAATGAAACATTGCAAACCCTAACCAGTAGAGAATAGTGCACAAATCTGATTTATTCAACCCAAAACTACACTGATTTCAGACTTGTGATTCAAATATACTGTTTATCAGGTTTGAACGACAAAGGAAACACTTCGAAACTTCACACTGATAGCTGTTATGAAGTACCCAAATGCTGCAAATTGTCCCAACATTGATTTTCTACTGAAAACATTGACATGCAACCATTAGAACTGACATGCACTCACCAACAATAACATGCAATGATTGATACCACACATGCAACCATCGAGCGTTGACATGCAACCATTAGAACTGACATGCAAGTGCTGATGACTAACATGCAATATGAAAATTGAATCTCCAAATTACTAGAAAAAAATGGAAGAGGTTCACACAAATAACAATGACACAAACCGTTCAGCACAATGGTAGTTTTTGACATGAAACCATACCCAATCTACAAGAGGGTTTTTGTCCTCAAGAGAATCTGCAAGATGGTTTTTGTCCTGAAGAGATAATGGAAGAACACACAGGTTCAATCCAATAGAGTAACAATATCATATCAATGGCATAACCTTCAACAATGAGCTCCAACTCCCTTTTATAACATTTTGGAGCTATTTTAGGAAAACACATTTTTTGTTTGCTTTTTCGAAAAAAACACTTTTTTGCTTTTATCTGCTTTTTTTTAAAAAGCATTTTTTCCTTTCCAAAAGATCTTTGTTTGAAATAATATTAATATTTCATGTGCAAAGTCCCCTTTTTAAGTGTCTATCTTTTAAAACACTTAATTACGTTTCCAAAGAGCTATTACACTTAAGTTATCTTTTAAAATATTTACGACATTAGATAACTTAGGTGAATTTAATAATTAATAGTTCAATAGTTCACCCAATTTTACCGAAAATCCCAAACTAAAGCGAATTGCAAAATAAATCATACCAACATGGTCTTGAAGGTTTGGGATGAAGAATGATGCTAACTGGGTGACTTACTATAAATAGGCGGCTTCTCCAAGAAGTTTGGAGAGCAAATCGGAAAGTCAAAAGTGCTTCAAAAAGCATCACTATAATCCCAAACACCAACTGAGCTCAATGCCATAATTAACTACTCTGTAAAATTGAGCCACGACCATTCCAAGAATGTTGGAGTCCTCTCAAACAAAGCCAATAGCCTCCAGAAGACTAGGAACGAGCAAAATGCACACAAAAGATCTATGCGCCAAAAAAGGGATATTACAGGTAGCTTTCTATTACAATTTGAAGAATGGTTCTATCGTATGTTGTGTTCTGTTGTTTGTTGTTTAGCAATAGACAAATAAAAACGCTAACAACTTTGTAGACACTTGGGTTTGTGAATTTTTTTTGTGTTCATTTCGCATTGTTTGATTGAAAATTGATAGGATCATTGGCCTCAACAGCGTGCTTCCTTATTTTGAGGTTGGATAAAATTTACATATCAGCCATTGTTCAATATTCAATAGCTCTTGTGTGAGACCATGCTTTTGGAGTTGAACCTAAACATCCCCAAGTTGTTGCTATATTCTTTTGGTTTCAGCAGAAATGTTTCGAAAAGCATATGGCTTCCTATGTTTTAGCTTCTAGTTAAGGTGGTTGAGTTTTTGCGTGAATTGGTAAGAAGATCCTTTGATATACCCAGAGTGCAGTTCTATATTTATAGGAGCCAAATATTCTCAAATCTGAAATTTGGTGTGCCTAAATTTTGTTTTCTGTGTCTTATTTGAGAAGAATGGGCCAGTGAACAAAAAGGGTTATCTCAATGATTCCAAATTGATGGTTGATCTACCTATAATCCATTCTTGGAGAAGATTCTTTCTATTTCTTCTGCTATATATTTACATGGCTTATCTTTATTTAACCTAAGGGAAAATACCATGATTGTATTCTAAATCAACTAGTCGTGATTTTAAGAGGTATACGATTGCTTCAGCAGCACTCTTGTTAGATTTTCTGCCCCCATTATTTTATGTGTGCCCTCCAAGGAATATATATATCAGAATTCTATATTTGGAACAAACCACCTAGTGGATTGGAAGCATGGATCAAGTACACACACACATATATGTACATACATAGATACACATTCACATATACATACATACATACATACATACATACATGTGTGTACATATATTTACACACATATATACGTATGTATGTACATACATACATTATATATAAATGTGTGTGCACACACACACACACATGAAGATGTCTACCACTCCCTAGGCAAAAGAGCTAAGAGATTGGTAGACATACTTGAATTTCATTCTATCATGCTTTTAATGGTTTTTTCAGTAGGAGATTTGTTTTATACCCCATATAACTTAGTAATGGAGGTTTCTTTTGTTCTGGCTATAGAGCACTCTTAAGGGAGAACTGGATCCAACTTATTATGCTCAACTTTTTTCTGTAGAAAAATATGCTTGTTGGGGACACCTACTCCCCTTATTTCCCAAGAAAGGAACACATTTGTTGAAGTCAGCAAAAGGACTCATAGGACCAAGAATTATCTATAACACCAAAATAACTTTCCACACAAGAGAGAAACAATAAAAATGCTATAAATGGCAGTACTCACATTTGTATATAATGCGATGGAATGAAATATACATAGAGGACCCTTCTATATATAGGCAAGGGAGAGACATAGGACAACATAAGATTATGACAATTGTTATGTTCTCATGACTTAAAGACACAAAAAGTAAATGCCCTAAGTAAACTTAACTAATTAGGCATGAAAGAGACCTAAAAGGGAAATTGGTTAGGGAATAACTCTATTCACACCAACACCCCTCCTTAAGTGCAACTTAGGGAGGAAAAAGAAAATAACAAAAAAACTCATAGATGGGACCCGACAACAAAGCTTGATGAGGTACCCATGAACAAAACATCTCTCATAAATGGAGAAAAGGAGAATAACCCATAGGGAAAAGAACTCCTCCCCAAAAGAGAGAAAACATGAAAAGAAATATGTACAAGTGAGGGAAGGACTCAAGATGACCCTCCAAGGAGGAACCCAAGCATTGATCGCAAGTGAATATAATGAGGTGATGCCAAAGGCTTAGTGAAGATGTCTGCAACCTACTCCTTAGAAGGCAAATGCTCCAAGTTGAGAATGGCATCTTGGATGAGTTGCCGAATGGAGTGTATGTGGATATCGATATGTTTAGTTTGTTGATGCTCCACTAGGTTGTATGAAATGTGTATGGCACTTTGATTATCACACCAAAGAGTAGTGGGATAATTAGGAGGAAAGCTAAACTTCGTCATCAATCGGCAAAGCCAAAGAACCTCCTAGCTAGCAAGAATTGCACCTTGATACTTGACCTTTGTAGATGATAATGCAATAACTGTCTACTTCTTGCAAGACCATGTAATCGAACCAAAACCAAGGTAGTAGACAAAACCAGAAGTATACTTTTGATTGTCAACATCAGTAGCCCAATTTGAGCCATTGAAGCCAACAATCCAAGAAGAACTTGATGTTAGTGTATGCCAAAATGTGAAGTGCCTTGGATATACCTCAAGATACTTTTGGCTGCCTTCTAGTGACTCTCATGAGGATCTTGAGAGAAACGAGAGACAAGACCAACCACAAAGAAAATTTCAGGACAACTATGTGTCAAGTACAAAAGACTGCCAACCAATTGCTAACACAATGTAGCATCAACTCTAGGGGTAATGCAACTGGTAGACCATGTGACACTTGATTGAAATGGAGTGGGGGCAGGCTTGTAATCAGCCATGGCAAATCTCTAAAGCAAATCAAGAGCATACTTATGCTAGAAAATGGAAATCCCCTTGGAAGATTGAAGATCCTAAAGACCAAGGAAGAAATGCAAAGCCCGAGATTAGTTATATCAAAGTGCTCCATCAATACTCTTTGATCAACTTGGTTTGTGGAGGTGGAGCTACTTGTGAGATTCAAGTCATCCACATACAAAACAAATATCAAAATATTTACTCTGTATTTTGAGTGTAAATTGTCGGCATGGAATGGCAGCAAGAGACGCTAGAAGCAAACAAGAAGCTGTCCATCTTTTCATACCAAGCCCATGGGGCTTGTTTGAGACCATACAACAAACAACAAAGCCTACAAACAAGTGAAGAGTCTTGCACAATACTTTGGAGGCTGCTCCATATAGATCTCATGAAGATCACCATGCAAGAAGGCACTCTTCACATCCATCTGATAAATTGACCATCCTTGTGATGGAGCAACAAAAAGTACAAGATGAGTAGAATTCATCTTGGCAACATGAGCAAAGCTCTCCGAATAATCAATGCCCTCAACTTGTGAAAAACCCTTAGTCACAAGGGATGCTTGTACTTGCAATGGACCCATCAGCTGCATATTTGGTTTTTTACACCCACATGCACCAAACCAACTTTCTTCCCTTGGGAAGAGGAACAAGATCCCATGTGTCATTCTTAGGGCCTTTTTTTAATGATTTGTAGTGCCTAATGCTGATTCATCTATAAGTATTTCTTCCATAGGTTTGCATATAGACATTTCCATGTGTACTCGTCATAACTGAGATAAAGGTTATTGTAGAGAATGATATGAGATAATAAAGAAAAGAGGTTAATAAGAGACAAACAGAAACTAAGTCTGTTGGAAAAACTGGTTGTCTTCAAACCCAAAGATAATAACAAAAACAATAGAAAGGTAATACACAATGAATACATGCAGGATGACAACCACATATTTTTGTCTATAAACTAGTATCTCCAAAGTTGGAATCTGGCTACTTCGTACAGCTTTAGATCCCCGTGCAAGTCTTGGCAAAGGGAATCTTCATCCCTACCATCTTGAAGCATCAGCCGGTACCCTCCTTTGGTTGTTTTTTGTTCTGTTATCATCTTTTCAAGTTTTTTCTGTTCTTGATAATCATGTCCACAGTATTCATGTGTGGTATTTCTCTTAAATTCTAATTGACAAGGAGCATCTTAGATGTTAGTTTGCAGAAACAATTCATGAGAATGAGTGGTTAGTGTTTGTAGTTAGATGTCTTTATTAGAATATATAGATGATATGTTTCAAGGTTAACTGAAACTTTTTTCTGGAATTCTGCTTGTTGATTGCCATACAGATATTGCTTTGCATTAATCTGCAACAAGATAAGTTGTGATAATGAGTGGGTGTCTCTCTCTGAAGATGTCCATCCAAAGTCAAGGCAGGAAAGTTTTTGGGCAATTGTGAAGGCTCAAACAGTTGGAAAAGCAGCTTCCCATGCTCGCCAGGGTTTACAGAAGGAAAGCATATTTAAAAATACCAATAATTGCTTCCCTAGTTCAGGTGGATTGATAGAGGCTCAAGACTCACAAATTGATTCTGGAAGTTCATATCATGCTAAGTTTCCTTCAAAGGCTTTGTTACCGAATGCTGAGAATATGTCCATACAAAACCATGTAGAGTCTTTGGAGTGTAAGAAAGAAAATATTTGCTTATCAACTAAATCACCTCGAAGGTAGACACTTGATTTTTCTTCATTTTTTGATTGCATCCTATTTGTACGTGGTAATAGTCTTCATTCATTCTTGATTTTAAGATAACATAACATGGACCACCCCATTCTTAAACAGGAAACTGCTTCCAGCTCCATCCATGCTTGTAAAAGGAATTGATGACGGAACTGTTGAAGATGAGATTCCAAAGGTATAAATCATGAACTGCCTTTTAATCTGCTTAGGTTGAAATATCTTCTGCATCTACTGGTTGCATATGAATGTACACGACATTGACTTTGGAGATAAAGATTGTAAAGTGTTTCTTTCAAATGACAGTCTCATTTTTAGTAGGTTTTTGCTTATATATTCAGGTTTTTGACAAGTCATGCCAGAAAAGTTCGAGTACAAAAAGAATAGTTGCAACTCGGGGGAGAATGTCACTTGCCAAATTGTTAGCAGGAAACAGATAAAAATTAAAATTGGATGCGACAATTTGCATATGTTATGTATTTGAGGTTCAGTGATTTTAGATATTTCGCTTGAGTGCTGCTGAAGTAATCATACCTTAACTGTTCTAATTATCTGACTACAATTATCTGTGAACTCAAATCAGCAAGAGAAGGAGCAGCCTTCTAAAGGATGCCAAGTGGTTGAAGCAACCAGTGCAATCAGTTGTCCCATAGACCATTTGGTCTGATGGACGTAACTAAAGTCATTTCATCTCATTTCTTTCCTGACTAAAGAGAGCTTTTTGTGATGCACCTTACGTACAGAAAGGTCTACATGGAGCAATACTGTTTACTTTTGTTGATTGCCATGGGGAAAACCTCATTGGAAAAAGCTATATAAGGAACCACTCATTTTCTTAATGAATAGAAAGTAATTTCAGAGATGCTTTTTATTTTCAGGAGCAGAAGAGGGTGAACCTGCTAAATTTGATTAAATTAGGCATTATTATTGGTAAGAACGTCATACTAGCTGTTCTTCTTTTAAAGCATGGCAGGTAAAATTTATGGAAAATATGGAATGATGGCATGCAATAGGAATATTTGCCTTTAGAAGACCAACTATTGAATGTTTACGGTAGATCTTACATGTGTAGTTAATGAGTTAATTAAGGGCAGCATTTTTCAGAGCTTTCTTGCTGCATTTTGCATCTGTCTTATATTAAATGAGGTGTTCTCAGGTAATATATGAAATGTTATATTAGCTCAATGCATTGGAAATCATATGAACTGATCTGATTGAATTGTGTATATCTTTTATGTGCCCCCAAAATAATTTGAATTAACATCAATGCTATTTACTTTTCATTTCAAAGCGCATGTGGAATAACATGGACCCACTGTTAAGAAACTTCTCTTGAATCTAATAAATGCTGTGATGAATCACAATTATCTCTTATGAAGAAGCAGAGAAATATTTTATTATGCAATACCCAGCTTACAAAGACATTCAGGTTAGATGTGTAGAAATCATAAAGATGGACTTAATTTTGGAACCTACTGAAGAGACTAGAAGAAAGAATCAGGGATACTTGTTGATAGCAAAGCATAGACAAAGCAGAGACCACACAAGAAACAGACATAACACAAATAAAAGAGCTGTAACTAGCAATAGCAAACATAGAAGTAAATGAGAATGACACACAGAGTTGATTTGAGGAGGCTAAGACATGGGCAAGAGTAGTCAAACCATCAGAGAAACAAATGGAACTGATACAAAAATAAGTAAAACTACAAGTAATGGAAGTGTGGGAGAAGTAATAGGTCAACCAACCGAATTATTAAGGGAGTGAAAGATTATGGAGAAAATGAAGAAACCAATAACCTAGTAAAGTGATTCCTTGAGGATAAACTACTATGGAAATGACATGCCAAGCCCACATGTTATGAAAGATGAGGGAGGGAGGAAGACACAAAAATATTCAAGTAATAATGTAAGATAGATGATAAGATCAAATTCTAAGAAATAGAGGGCTATAGAAAGGATTGCTTTTACTTAAGACGAGGATTCAGTGCAACAAGAAGAGCAAAGGATCAAACGGCAAAAAGTGAGAACAAGTAGGTCAGAAGGCAAATGTGCATGGTTGAAAATAGAAAAGTATGCAATGAAACTTGGAGCATGAAAAATAAGTTGACAAGGTCCACCAGGAGCAATCAATGATGGTAGGTTGGAATTGCAAAAGATACCCTTGGAATAGAGGTTCCAGTCTAGTACCCATAGTTGAAAGAAAACACATAATTACCCTTACATAGACTTAAACATGAACCTTAGATTTTGTAGGGTACAGAAGGCACCGCTATGGAATGAAATTGTGGAAAAGGGGAGGGGGCATGGAGTGGTGATGATACTCATACAGGAAAGAAAGGTAGATCTATACAAGTAGTGAAAAAAAATTCTTGCACAAATATTATATGTGGATTTAGGTCACGAGAAATGAAAGAAAATCAACAAAGTAGCATGCTACTTTGCCCCACAATATGCAAAAGTATACAAGATAATGAATTTAAATTGCAAAGAACCATATGGAGCTTCAGGAAAGAGATATCAACAAACAAGAAACTTGGAGAAGTAATGCTAATAGAGGATTTGAATGCCAAGGCAACAAAGAAGCAAACTAGCATATTAAGAGACAACAATGACATATATGACAACTTGTAATGGCTAGAGGAAGATGAAGACAATGGGAAAGGAGATTAGTAGATGGGCAAAACAAGGCAACATACTTTGGGGAAGAACTATTAGGTTTACAACATACATAACCTTTATCATATGCAATGGCATGAAGATAGGGCCAACATTAGGGAGTACACATGTAGGGTACACAACAAACAAAACATGGTAGACTATATCATTTGCTCCCAAGATTTGACCTAGAAGATTGCCAAGGTAAAAATGGATGAGCTGTTGATTGATATCAAATATGATCATAATTTGATATAAATAAAAATCAACATGTTAGGAATCAAACAACACCACGAGAAGACCAAAGACAATCAAAGGGGAGACAAAGGAAATGAAACATAAGCATGACACAAGAAAACCAAGAAAAAGTCAACTTACAAGGATTAGAAGAGAAGATGTATAGGTCCCACATGGGACAAACTGATAGTAGCAAATTAATGAACTCAAACCAAGGTGAAGTAAAGAAGTGTAAAATTTCTAAACCTAGGGAGGAGAGAAAAGAGACTTTTTGACAAATATTTTGTTTGATGAAGAATACAAGGAAAAAAGAAAGAATTTCAAATAGCCAAGGAAAAAGGCAAGCAAAAGAGTACATGGAATTGGTGAAAAGAAAAAAAGGAAGAGTGCATTAAAACAAGGTGAGAAGAGTTCATATGGATTGGGAAATGTGACCTTAAGTGATTTTGGAAAGAGCTACAAACAAATAGAAAACAAAAAAGAATGATATCACATTGGTGTGATGGCTAGATTAATGCAAGGCAACTACATGAGCACAAGGAAGATAAGAACACACCTCTAGAAATCAACATGTAAGCAAAATTGTTTACCAGAAGAGGTTTAAAAAGGTATCAATAGGGTAGCCAATGGCAATGCATGGGATATAGATGGGTCGAATACTTAAAATAGAGGATCAATATTGTGGCATCTCATGTAAGACTTTTTTAACAATGTTGCTTGAGAAGGTTTCCACGAAGGGCAAAACACTAGCCTAGTCACACCTGTTTACAAAAGTGGAGAGGTTAATTATCCATTAAATTACAAAACTATTATGATCAACCCTCTCTTTGCAAAATTGTTTGGAAGTATGGTTGAATGTAAAATGAGGCCAAAAAACAAGGAACAAGGGCAAAAGGGCAAGTATGCTTCTGTTAAAGGTAAAAATGTGAAGAGGATTTGATGTTTATGAGGCTTTAGGTTTTTGTCTTGATCCTCCTTTCACCACTAAACATTCAAGGACTTTTAGCCGAGTAGAGTTACTACTACATGCCTTCTGTCACTTGGAACATAGGGGAAGATTGGAATTGTATGATTTAGTTGTTCAATTAAGTCCAATTATGCTCAAAACCCTAATTATATGAATTTGTGAACAAACAGACAAATTATAGAAAATGATCGCACACAGACATATCAAATAACAATCAAATGGGTACTAGATTTTGAAGTTCAGAAGGTGGAAAAGTCGGGGACTAATGAGCGGGCGCCCTAGTCGAGTGCCACAGTTTTTGTCAAGATTTGGAAACCTTGTCTGCAACCTGTTCCTATTGTTCTGGAGATTTTCCTATTACGGGATCTAAAGGACTAATGAGGGGGTGCTCGAGTCTGTAAGCACAAAAACCACGCACAACCTCCACAAGGACCCCTATATGATGATTCAAATCATTGTCACGTACATATAAACGTGAAATAATGTCCTTTAAGCAAATCTCTTGATGACGTGTCCTCTTTCTTGTCTTGTGTTGTTTCCTTTTTGTCGATTTCTCTCTCCTCGTTTGCGACTCTTTTCAAAACTTGTTGCGACACTTGTCGACTTGTGTTTTCTGAGCTTTCGACCTTGCTATAATTGATTTATCACTCCATAGTTCGCTGAGTTCACTGGGTAATCAACCTTGTTAACTCCCCAATCATCCTTGTTAACTCTTCAATCAATTGAGTTAACTTCTCAATCAACTCCACCTCTCATTCCTTCTTCCAACCTATAAATACCCCCCTCCCTCAAACATAAAGGGAGGCAAATTCATTGTGCACACAGTTCTTGCCAGTTTTTGCTCTCCAACTTAGCATTCAAATGCTCTCATAGGATGAAAGTGTCTTTTGCTTTGTTTGTTCAACCAAGCAATGCTACGTTGCTTCATTCTATGCCATTGTGCTCAACCACAACTCTCATTGAGCTCATTCAAGCTTCATCAAAGCTATTTTTGCTTCTTTATGTACTTGTTGACCCCTCTCTGCGAAGTCCAACTCTCCAACGAGTCAGACCCCCGCTGTGTCTTGCCTCCTCTCATCTAGCTACTTCAACGTGAGTGAGAGTGACCTGGTAGATCGCCTCGTGGCAAGGAGGGAAGGGTCCGTGTGTGTGTCGAAATCTAACCCGACAGCCCCAGGCAACCAGAGTCATGATTTTGAGGTACATATTTTGGTGAACCCGATGTGAAGTCACAAATCCTTCTAGGACGAGTAATTTTGTGTTCCCATTTGCAACGCTTCAAAGCTTAACAAAAACTTCAAAACATTTTCACACCTTTCTTCATAGCCGCATTAGCCACTTCGGCTTCTATTACTCACGTCGTCATTCATTCCATTTATTTTGTGGTGTCTATGGCACCCCTGAATATGACGGAACTTGACTTAAACCAAGGGAACATTCCCTCAAGAGAACCAAAAACTCCTTCCTTCGATAGGTATGTGTTGCCACATCCTGATGCGCCAATCACCAATTGTTATGACTACGAAGATTTTGATTATGAACAAGATCAAAGAGAATCTAGGCATTCTCTATCTTTCAACAACCCAGCTTGGGAAAAGAACTCGGCCATACCAAATGCGCCACATAAAGCTAGAAGGATAAGATGGGAGATACATCGACTTGAACAACCTTCCACAAGCACATCAAGTACTCAGCTTGATGAGGAAGTTAAAGGGTTAGAAAAACATCTACAAGAAGCCAAAGACGCTCAAGAGGCATTAAGGATTACCTTACAAGAAGAATAAAAAGAAAACGCTGCACGCAAGGAAGGACAACACCATGAAAATATTCGAAGAGAACATCCTAGAAATGAGGAAACACATAGAGCTGTCACTCCTGTAGATTTAATCGCAACTCTAGTACAAAGAATTAGAATCTTGGAAGCACAGCAAGCTGCTGCTAAAAAAGCGCAGAAATTTCATGAACAGGACCAGGGGGCATCTCAAAATGCACCCTACCTCAATTATTATTCCTGAAACACTAGCAACAATACATGTCTGAATGGGAATCCTCCTATTCAGAACATCCCAACAAATCCGACAATGGGTTATCAAAATCCACCTACGGGCTTATTACTATCAACCCCGCAATCTCAAAGTGCCTTTTTAGGAATGTATCTCGAATATTTGAAAGAACCTTTGGACCAAAACATAAGAAGCATGCAATTATCTCGGCCATTACCAGATCTCCCGAAGTTCAAAGGAGAAGGAGATCTGAATTCACATGTTAAAGCCTACACCATGGCCATAAGAGAACTCCTCCCTTGGGATGGGGTTGTAGCAAAAATCTTTTTGAAGACTTTTGAAGGCATGGCTTTGGATTGGTATTATCATTTCCCAGAAACTTCAATCCATTCATTCAGACAATTAATCAGAGAGTTTGTCATGGCATTCGACATGAACAAACTCATTAAAAGAGGGATCAGAGAATTCCTCACAATGAAACAAGAACCAAATGAATCCATAGCACACTTTGTCACCCGATGGAACTTCAATCCATTCATTCAGACAATTAATTAGAGAGTTTGTCATGGCATTCGACATGAACAAACTCGTTAAAAGAGGGATCGGAGAATTCCTCACAATGAAACAAGAACCAAACGAATCCATAGCACACTTTGTCTCCCGATGGAGGCAAGTCCTCTGTTCTTCAACTAGTGCTCCAAACATGGATCATCAAGAACTGTACGATCTCTTTTCGCATGCCCTTAACAAAGACATGACAAAAGATGTTGAAAAATTGCCATACAAATCCTATGAAGAGGCATTAGAAAGTGCTTTGAGAATTGACCAAGCTGCCATCGACAGTGGTAGAAAAGTGTATGGTTCAAACGGAAAGCTAACACACAGGGAACAATACCTCTGTCATTAAAATCCTTAAAAATAGTAGGGGTGCAACCATGGATGGGGTGACGGATCAATCCCCAATTAAGAAGATAAAAGATGATTACAATGGGAGAGATTACTATCCTCGTAATGTAAATGCCATAGATCGACCTAGAAACAATGGGTACTACCCTCGAGACAACTACCAAAGTTGGAAGTGCAATGGAAATGATGGAAGATACGAGAGACCACCATATGAGTTCAACCAATTTTGTTCTTTTCATAGAAGAAGGGGGCATAACACAGAATCTTGTAGGGAATATAACAGATTCATAGCAAGACTACTGGAAGACCAACAAGGTTTTTTCATAGAAATGTTCTTAAACCCATAGGAGGTCACGCCGAATAACAAAGATACAAGACAAAATCAGGCTCTGATAGCACCACAAAATGCAAACATGAGAATTTATTAGGACCCATTCCCAGCACATAAAGATACAAAAACAACAAACCAAAACAAGATAGTACAGAGTAGTAACCCCGAAATCCCACCACAACTGGGAAATAAAGGAGAAGCTAGGATGATGGGATTAGTCGAGATCATGCACAATGAAAAAGAAGAGGAAGACAGCGAGGATGAAAATGAACAAATAAAAGCATACGAAAGCATCATTTCGGTAGTGGAACTAGTATCAGCTCCAATCGGACCTTATGAGCTCATAGAAGACTTAAAGAAAACATATGCGCACATTTCGTTCATCGATTTACTCAGGAACTCCCCTTCACATCGCTCCGTGTTACTAAAGGCAATAGGTCTAAAATACCTTGACCAAATTACGCCACCACCTAGTGAACAAATCAATCACGTGGACTACGATCTCAACCCACCAAACCCAGAACTTAAAGATCCAGGGTTTTTCTTCGACTTACAACAGATGCCTTCTGAGGCAGAGTTAACAAAAAAAGGGGACTCGACACTATATATTCAAGTGTGGATCTATGATATGTGCATCAAATGAACATTAATTGACGATGGGGTTGTAGTGAACATAGTTCGTTTCTCCCTTCTAGAGAGGATGGGCTATGGACACACCAATATCACCGCCTCATGAGATACTCTAAGCGGATATGATAATCTAAAAGCTACCACCATAGGCAAAATTACCCTTACATTAACTTTGGGACCCAAAACCATCCCAACCACTTTCTATGTCATTGACAAGGACACGGGATATAACTTGATTCTAGGAAGGCCATGGATACACAGAATGAAGGTTGTGCCACCCACGTTTCAAGAAGCTCGATTCCTACACTTAGGGAAAGTTTATGTCGCAAAGGGAGTTCCAGAACCTTTTAGCATGTTAAAATCAAACATGCCAAACAAGCGCATAGGTATCCCCATAGACTACGAACTCCCTACCAACAAGTTAACCATCCCCAATCCTACACCTCAGTCGATATACGTCAAACGAATGGAAATCGTAGAAAAGACCATAAACACTGTAGAGATCAAAACTTTAGAGAATGGGCCATTACCAAAACAAAAGGAAATGGTTCCCAAAGATAGGACTATTGAGATCATGGAGTTGATCCAGCGAGATGGACCACTCTAATTTCCCCTAGAGATATTCATGATCGACATCCAAGAGGCTTGCAAACTCTTCCCTTGCATAGGGGAGAAGCCTCACAGAACCGAAAGGTTGGTGTTTTAAACCACTACATTAGATCTAAGAAATGTGGGCCCACATGCTTTCTCAGATGCTGAGGAAGGCATAACGGAAAGTTACACACCATTGTCACCGTTAAGTGAATCACGGGTCCCTAAGACACCAGAGGAGACAAAATCGTATGAGCCTCTCACACCAACAGAGGATTCACATCAACCAGTGATACCCATGGAAGAAGCACATTCTATTGATAATGAATTGACCAATGCTATAGGAATGCTACCTCGGATGTTCATGGTATCCAAACCACAAGAGGGGCCAACCACTTTTGCCTCAATTAAATCAAATGAACTTGACGAGTGGGAAGCACCTCTAGTACAAATAGAAATGGTTGAGAGACTTCCTGACGAAGACGAAGAAAGCGAAGGTATCTTTCATAGAGAGTGGAAGATGAGAGTGACAGTTGGTGTTGATGACCTTGCCATTTTCGAACTCCCAAAAAGTTATATCGGATATGCCATGGACTTGAGACCAGAACCGAATGGGAGGACAAGTATAAGCTTTGTCCCTCCTGATGAGCAAAGGGAGCCACAAACTCCTCTTGAGTTGTTCCAATTCTTGCAAAGAATCCAAGAGAGACTAGAGGTGAAGATCTACATGCAAGAACAATTCGACCTATTAGTAGAACTATTGAATTGTAATGGAGTCGTGTATTAGACTTCTTCTCATCAACATGCCTTTCGAGACTTACTTTGTCTCACAGTGCCAAGAGAAGCCACTGAGTTGGTAGCAATAGATTCAAATGACAAACCCTATAGAATAGGAGAACTTGTCCTAAGATGAGGTAGCACGAAAAATAAGAAAAGAAGACGGAAAAGAGCTTTTTCGGAAGACTGGAAAGGTCCTTACATGGTTAAAGAAGATGTCGGAAATGGTGCCTATCTCTTGTGCGAAACAATGGAGGAAGAAGAATTTGGCGAAACAGTCAATGCCTTCCACCTCAAGAAATATTATGTCTAAAAACCAAAAAAATCATAAAACATAAAAATACAAAAAAATTATAAAAATCAAAATTGATGAAAAACTACTTGTTTCTTGCCTTTTTGTATCATTCTGTTCATCTTGCATTACAGTTAGTGACTTGCTTTTGCACTATTTTCTCTTTAGTAAGGAGTCTAATGTTGTTTAGATATACGTCATCCTTTCAGGACCTAGAGATTCCTTGTTTTTCACAATCGCCATTATCCCCCTTCATTCCCAATGATTCTAATCAAAACCTATCTTTTAGGTTCACACTAATCCCAGTCTTAATGAGTCAAGATGTTAGGTCTAAACAAAGTCAGTATTCAAACCTACAGTATTCAAAGGAAGCTTGCAAGTAGACCTTCGCAATTCTTCCCTAGTAGTAGAGAAGTTAAACTAGATTACAAAAACTTTAGGTTGCGCTCAACCCCTTATCTGTCTTGGCCAAAAATGCCAGGAAGATCAAAACTCTGAAGGAAGCAATCTAAGATCCGAGTGAATAAAAAAAAATGAGTGATCGAAATAAGAGCATTGAAAAAGTGAGAATTGAGAGATCAAAGTATTGCATATCAAACATTCCAAAATCATTCATTTCTTAAAAAGTCAAAAATCCAAAAAAAAGAGGAAAAATCAAGTGAGGAAAACACAAAAAAAAGAGATATACAAAAAAAAAGAGAGTGAAAAAGAGATGATTGTTGAATGTCCGTACTCTTGGGTGGAGATCAGTCTAAGCTTGAAGCCTCAAGGGTGACATTCTAATAGAGAAAGAAAGTTACAAAGCACACACACGCACTAGCTGAGAAAAACCAAAGAGTCTAGTAGTTTCTAGGATCATCTTCTATTTAGGGACCCTTGTTCTTTCCTTTTTTATCCTTTACTCTGGGTCTACTTTGCTTGCCATCTATGATCTAAGTCTAGCGAACACCAATAAAATTTGCTACTTGTCTAAAAGTTGAAAGCTTATCAATTTGTCTTATCTAGATAAGGATCAATGTTTAGCCTTTGGTGAAGTCTAAAAATCAGAAACACTCCATATTCATTCCCACTCCCCAATTGAGTTTTTCTAAATCCTATCTCACAACCTTGAATAGGTCTCTTATATCAGGACAACTCGCAAT
This sequence comes from Cunninghamia lanceolata, assembly GCA_027924645.1. Lineage (NCBI taxonomy): Eukaryota > Viridiplantae > Streptophyta > Pinopsida > Cupressales > Cupressaceae > Cunninghamia > Cunninghamia lanceolata. The sequence continues at coordinate 1,042,000 of BSBN01001298.1, forward strand.
CCCCTAAATTGAAAATAGTATCTAAGAGCGGTCACATTGTTTGTTCCACATTGCATCCATGCCAAAAATCAGAAAAAAGAATCTCAAAGCAATAAAGTCAAATGTCATATCTCATGACATTCAGTAAGAGTAAAAGTTTTATTTCAACATTTCTTGTGTTCTTGCATTATCATATCGTAAACTGCATCTCATGTATATGTCACAAAAATTACAAAAATATGTCATTGTTGTCATACTTGCATCATTAAAAGAGTTGAATAGGTCAAACATAATCAATAAGTTCTCAAAACCTCCAAACATGCACAAGAGATGAGTACAAATTCGATAGGAGAAAAACCATAAAAGGATAAACTTTCATAGATACATCTGAAGTTTACATATACAAAGGTATCAAAGAGCTAGGACAAAATGCTCTCAAAAGAAGTAGAGACTCCCCATGCAAGGGGGCACGATTTCAAGAAAGGAAGTCAAGGGCGGTTCCCTCCAATGGAACCCTCAGGACTTCGGCTCCTCCGTCTATGAATACCACTCGTCACTCCATGAGACCTATGAGAGTGAGGTGCTCTACTATGAGCATGTGATTGTGAAAGGCCTGCCATCCTAGCATCACATCGTCCAAAATTAAGGCGAGGCATCTATCGGAGTACTTGATTCTCACCCTTAAGGGTGTCAACCTGGGTTTTCAACTCTGTATTTATTTGGCATCCGTGATAGACAGGAGAAAAAATGTCAGTGTGTCGCCCCGCAGCAGGGGGCACACCAGGATCATCTAAAAGTTGATCACGAGTCATCCTAGTGAAGAGAGAAGCTAATCCAACATTAATCTCACGAACAAAGTCCCTCCACTCTCTAGCATTGCCTAAAATGGCAAATCAAAAGAAGAGCAAGTCAGGTCCCCATGAAAAGAGAAAGGACAAAAGTGTAAAAAACAAATAGACTAAAACTTATGTGGATCACCAGGCTGCCAATCAGGGTCAAACTGTCACATCACCTCATCTGAATGAGGAGGTCGAGGAACAATAAGAGGACCCTCGGGGATATCAGGAACATCATCAATATCATCAAAATCCTCATCCTCAGGAAGGACCCCGTCTGACGAATCATCACCATATGGAATGTAGTCCTCGTCAGTAGACTCTGAGTCCACAGTCACAATTAGAGATGGGGAAGGAGCCCCTCTCCCTCCCCTCTGTCCTTGTCTCGAAGCTCTAGTAATGAAGACCCTTGGAATCAAAGAAGTCCAAATGATTGTCCTCTGCCCAATCTCACCCATCTCCTTGACATTTCGATAGCAAGTAGACATTAGGGCAACTCCTCAGGGATATCCTCGCCAAACTGCTATAAGACATGATCAACCCGATGGGCCTCAACTAGACCATTACGATATCAAAGATAATGTCCTCATCGGTAAGAATAGCAACAGTGGTTAAAGAAGCATCAAAGTGACCAACATGCATCCACCTTGCTGCTCTCGGTAAGCGTCTATTTGGAAGCAGACTAAGCTTCTGATAGGGCTTCAGATGCTCAAATATCCATGTCATGATCAAGGAAGAGTGGCTAAAAGCTAGAGCCCCTTGTTGTGAAATCTGATAGAAGTCTTTGTAAAGCATTGCCAAGATGTCCGGTCCCGAAGCATAAACTGTGCCCTCCTCAATCTCATGAATGATGGGTACCCAACACCATCTCAGACGAGATGAGGCCTTGTCCCCTGATAGCCTCGATGCAATCAACCCAATTAGGAACCTCCTCAAGAGTGGGATGCAAAATCATAGCACAGAAGTAAGTTGAATTCCTGTCTAATCCCCAGGGTGATTAACCCCCATGAATGCAACCTAAGAAGCCTTGTCCTCATAAGACTCGCTAACTAGGAGAGCCAAAGATTGTCCTCTCACAGGAACCCCAAGTATGCGATGCACATCATAAAGAGTGATGGTCCACTCTCCAGAAATCTGTGGGAACCGAAATGTGTTTTTGTCTGCATCCCAGTAGGTCAGAATGTCACAACATATACAAGAAATAGGATGAATCACATGCACATGACAAACTTTAGCTAGACCTCCTCTCTTCAGAATAGTGTGATCCTAAGTACTCAACGAAGCAAACATCCCTGAGAGCCATCTTTGCTCTCGGCAGGCATTCCATCGGATATGCATGTCCTGCCAAATTAGAAGAGAACTTTAGATTAGATCTCGTAAACTCGTAAAAATCCCTAGAAACTGTAAAACTACAGAAAACCTAACACAAAAAAAGTGTATAAACCTTCAAAACTTCAATAAACTGATGAATACAGCAGTTGAAACATGTTAGATCAGAGTAAAACAAGTGTTAAACAACATGAAAATTTAGTCAATTTCAGCCCAATAGGGTCGCCCCCGAGTGACCAAGGTGTTTTTCCAGATCTCCCCTAGGTGACACTGCTGTTTTGCAGGATCTCCCCTAGGTGACCCTGCTATCAGACAAGATCTCCCCTAGGTGACCCTACCTGACAAAAGGGACGACCCTAGAGGAAGATCCCTCAACCAAAAATTGCTCTAAAAACCTCATTTTTTGACCGATTTCAGAAAACAAAAAACCAATGTTGCTCTAAATGACGAAACAAATGCAATGCAACAGAGAAAATCATCAAAATCAGAAAATTTCAAGAGATTTTTCACAAAATTCAAACTAGGGTTTAGAGAAGAGTTTTTCATTGATTGCATATCCAATTCTCCACAACTGAAGAAGAGGCGACCATCTTTGCGATCTCCTCGATGATACCTTTCTAACGACTGCTCACACGAATGATTCCGTCACCGTTTCACTCTGATCTCACAATCTAGCTTGCTTTGTTTACCCTTAGCTTAGTTCCATTTATGTATTTTTAGATTAGTTCTTTGCTTTTATGCATCCATTTCATGCATCATTTTGCGTGCTTTCGTCCCTATAGGTCCAAACCGACAAAGGCAAACAACTAGTCAAACTCGAACAATCCATGGTAAGTTTGTCATTTTTGTTTTCATTATTCATTTTGATATATTTAAATGGCAAACTAATACTAGTTATTGTAGGTACAAATTGCGGGAAAATCGACGACAAGTAAGGCCTAGTTCAGGAACGGTACCTACCTTTCATGTAGACTACCATCCTCGAGGGAGCAAATATGTAAGCACAAAAATCACGTTCAGCCTCCACGAGGACCCCTATGATGATTCAAATCCTTGTCACGTACATATAAGCATGAAATAATGTCCTTTAAGAAGAAAACCTCTTGATGACGTGTCCTCTTTATTTTGTTGCGTTGTTTCCACTTTGTCGATTTCTCTCTCTCTCCATTTGCGATGCTTTTCGACACTTGTTGCGACACTTGTTGACTTGTATTTTCTGAGCTTTTGACCTTGCTCCTAAGCCTTCTGAGTGTCTTGTAGGTGAGTTTTCACCTTTCCCCTATCTTTTTCATCCTATGCACCTCTAGAACCCTTCTAGAGGTCCCCCTATCCATCCCCTGCTTTCGGTTTTCAGTTCCTCTCAACCAATCCAAATCTCCCCCTATTATTTCCAGATCCCCCCCAGGAGATCCTGTAGACGCAAGTGGAGATTTGGATTCTTGCACATGACTGACTTATTTCGGGAGGTAGAACCCCTCATTTTCTTCTCTTCTTGCATCTCCCAACCTGATTTTCAACATTAGACCTTATCGAGCCCGGATCTCCCTAGGGCAACCTAGGGTCGCCCCCGAGTGACCCTACTAGCAAAAGGGCAACCCTGCCATTTTTGCAGCCATGGAAAAACTTGAGTTTCTCACTCATTTTTTCTCTGTTTTCGCTTGTTTTTCTTCTAGTTTGCATGATTTTTGATGCCTAATATAGAGAACTATTTCATGCACCCACACATGCATAGTTAGCTCTACTTGATCTCAAATTAACTCTTCAATCAATCTCATGCATTCCCTCGCCTCCATTCCCTCTCCAGTGATAAGCTATAATTGATTTATCACTCCATAGTTAGCTGAGTTCACTGGGTAATCAATCTTGTTAACTCCCCAATCATCCTTGTTAACTCTTCAATCAATTGAGTTAACTTCTCAATCAACTCCACCTCTCATCCCTTCTTCCAACCTATAAATACCCCCCTCCCTCAAGCACAAAGGGAGGCAAATTCATTGTGCACACAACTCTTGCCAGATTTTGCTCTCCAACTTAGCATTCAAATGCTCTCATAGGATGAAGGTGCCTTTTTCTTTATTTGTTCAATGAAGCAACACTACGTTGCTTCATACTATGCCATTGTGCTAAACCAAATCTCTCATTGAGCTCATTCAAGCTTCATCAAAGCTTCTTTTTGCTTCTTTGTGTCATTTTGTCGTCAAGAGGATCTCCTGTTGCCACAAAAGGACTCGAGGTTACCATTATCAAGGATTTCTGAAGGTGGTGTAGTCACACAAATCTTCGTTTCTCTCAGGTTCCTTCATTGTTTTGTTCAATTAATAGTAATTAGAAAACCAAATTTGCTCTTTGGCAATAGTAAAACATTGCTTTTTCCTTGATAATTAGATCTTGCATGTTAGATTAGTTACTTTCATATTTCTAGATCTAGATTATTAGGAGAAGCATTTTCCCTTTTCTTTAGTTTAGATTACTTCAAAATCATCAAAAAACCCAAAAACATAGGTTAACTTTGCATTAGAAAAATCATATAAGATTGCCTACATATTTCCCTTTCATAGATTAAAAGCACTTTTCATTTCTGAAATACTAAGAAAGCACAGAAAAATGTTTTGCATATCATTTAGCTTGCATGCATATAGAAACCTTAGAATAGACAAAATTGCAAACCTTTAATACCATCACGAGGTAACCACAGTTAAACGATCCAATCAAACCCTCGATACCATCACAAGGTAAAAACAAGTCAAAACAAAGTCAAACTCTAGGTCAAGTAAACCCTCAGTCAATACCTTAAATCTAGTTAAGGTTAGCAATCACACAACTACCTCCATCCTGGCTCATGAATATGCCTAGAAGTGAGAGGAGAGTGGGTGAGGGCTATCCATGATGAGATCGAAGAGATCCATCCAAGACCACAACAAGAAACATTTGTTCTACCACAAGGAGACCCATTCGTCTTCTTATTGTTAGAAGAAACTAGACAACATCAGATACAACAAGAACTCGTTCAACACATATAAAGAGAAGAGGACATAAACAAATAGAATCGTTTACCCACACAAATGTGGAATCTAAGAAACCCTAACAGGAGAAGAGAAACCAGTGACCCTTCGGGTCATAGGGTTATCTCAACTACAACTTCAATCAAACGAAACATACAACTAAGCACACAACAACAAAGGCCATAGTACTTGCCGACCCCTCTCCGCGAAGTCCAGCTCTCCAACGAGCCAGACCCCGTCATGTCTCACCTCCTCTCGATTGGCTACTTCCATGTGAGAAAGAGTGACGTGGTAGGTCGCCCCATGGTAAGGAGGGAAGGGTCCGTGTGTGTGCTAAAATCTGACCCGACAGCCCCAGGCATCTGGAGTCACAATTTTATAGAGTCCAGGTCCCTATTTTCTTCTCTGATCTGCAATTCTGATAGTCTGCAGTACTCTCTTGCAACTCCACTTTTTCTACTTTTTCAACCTGTAACCTGCAATCATGAAAAAATGGGTTGTGGGTTGTGGTGTTTAGAAGTTTTCCTCAGTCAATCCCCAGAGAGATAGTCAAGTCTTCCGAACACCGTTGTAGGATAAAGAGTGCATATCCCTGTGATATAGAGGCAAAATCCAAATGATAAATGATAGAAAACACAACTGATATCACCTTGTAGTGAAGATCTCATGGAAGGAAGATGCTCTTCATGCCATGAGGAGATGGATGCCAAATTTGCAAATACAAACACAAGAACAACACAAATTCTACTCTACACCACAATAAATGCCTTGAATCACTTTCAAATAAGCTTCAAGTTCGCTATATCCATCTAGTTTACAAATGAATCACTAATCATGCTTATATATACAACTACAATCATTCCCGCTAAGAATTTCGTAATTCAAACTTATCATGTCAGCATAGGACCTAAATAACGGTCATAAATTGACACTTTGAAATTGGTCTTGACCTAAAATAGGGCAGGACTAGGGTGCGGGCGCCCAAGTCCTCCCCCTATTTTAGGCAGGATTTATCATAAATGCATCCCCTGAGTCCTATTTGCCATGAAACTTTAGGGTTTTCCCATCGGGAGCGATCAAAATCATATAAGATGCTCTGAATGCATACTAAGGGACCCGTGAGCTAAACCTTAATAGGAAAAAGCCCCTAAGGTTACTTTTTTCGATATAACATTTAGCCCCCACTTTAATGTATGTATAAACAAAAGGCCAATACATGCATTAAAGTACGGTCAATAAATACAACAAACACACCAAGCACGGTGAAGATACACCAATCACAGAGAAGACAGTAACATGCACACAAAACATGGAGAAGACAGTTACAGTCATGCAAAACACGGAGAAGACATCATTGAAGACACACAAAACACAATGAATACAGTGAATGTTGTGAAGACAGTTATGATTTTCTTTTTCTTTTTCATTTTCATATATATATAAAATGTAGATGCAAGTACACAGAAAGTAAACACACTACCCATAATGTAGGAGGGACTTATTGCCACCAGTCTTTAAGACTGCATATGGGGCAACAAACACACAATACAAATCAAGCACACCATACAAATCAAGCACGCCATGCAAATCCTAAAGCATATGAGGGACTCATCACCACCCGTCTTTAAACTATGCTTGGGAACAAACACACAATACACACACACTTGGAAGACACAGAGAAAACATGACAGACAAGTGATGGATTGTTCCTATTTCTAGGTTCATCACCAACTTAGGCACATTACAGTCACACATCGACGATTGGGCTTTGCCACAATAATCATCGAAGACACGCTTAAGGGTTGAGTTAGTCATAGAACTGCTCCCCACCTCCATAGAGGACTTTTAGAAAATGATAGGATATGCATTCTCCACAAGAAATACACCATCCCTGATGGAGTCAGGTTGTCATTGATGTCAAAAAGGTGTCCGCAGTGTGTTTGATGTCATCAGGATTTGGTTGATCAGGTTTGGCCTTATGTTCTTTGTGTAGAGATACATATTTGTTAAAGGATCAGGAGGAGCAAAGAGTTCACATCATCCTATGTAATTTGATCTCCTTCATCATGTTGTCTGACTTTCTCTACAATAAGGATTGGTTTCATTTTGTGTGGCATACTCTATATTAAGGATTGATAGAAGTAATCATAAGAGTTATCATACCACTGAGTTTACAGATGCAGATATCAGTTGGATTTCATGCAAGTTTCTTCAAGGTGATGCAAGTTTCTTCAAGGTGATGTCGTCAGGTACTATGTGCTCTAATATAAGTTATCTCAATTGGATCTCAGTTGAACAATACTTGATGTTATTTGATGTCATAATTATCAGTGATGTGTTGAGGATAGTCTTGTGCTTCAAATGTTGATCATACAAGAATCCAATGTCTTATATTACGTAGAAGTTCTAATGATCTTGCTTAAAGTTGTCATCATCATCAGGGATCTTCACAAGAGGATAGATGTTGTGTATTACATATGGCAGATGTGTTAAGTTTTGTATTATAAACGGCAGATGGCAGAGCACTTCATATGGTTATTCAAAACAATAAATCTCTCAAGTTTTATTAAGCTTCATGTGTTGGAATGGTAGGAGAGAACTCAGATCTGTTTTGAAGTACTACAATGGCAAAGTAAAAATGGCTAAGTAGCAATGGTGTTTATGAAGGTTCTATTTGTTGTTTAGGTGTCTTTAAAAAACACTCACATAACAATCTCTCATCAAATGCATTTTTTGTTTTAACAAGGAGGTGACTTATTGTAGTGGGTTAACAACTTAAATACCACCTGTTGAAGGGGTCTCAAGTCATGGTGATGACCGGCCCATCTCATACTCCCAACCGATAGCATCGGTCCCTTTCAAAAGTCTCGGGCGGGAAGTCTTTTTAAAAGTCTCTCTTCACATGTTTATGGAGCGCGTTTTCATTGGAGATTTTTATGAATTTAAAAACAATTGAAAATGTTTTGGAGGGTCCGCGACACATTCAAAAAGGGAAGGTTTGTTTGTGTTTAAACTTAGCAACTTTGGCATGTCACATTTAAAATGTAAATTTTTATGAAAGGTGCATTGAATAGGTGGAGCCCGATATGTAAGGAGATTTTAATTTTGAAAGTTTCTATTATGGATGCAAAGCCACCTTTTATGGCTTTAGTTTTTTTTTAGAAACTTTATTATAAGGAATTTTTAAGGAATTTTCTTAATAAGGAGATTTCTAATTATGAGAAGAGATTTTTAATGATATATATATTTTTTGAAGATATTTTTTGTGAAGGCAAAGTTTATTATGATGAAATTTTTTTGGGCTTGATTATGAAAGATATGGAAAGAATTTTTCATGAATAGGAGCTGAATGAATTAATATTCATTTTGAAGAAGTTCTTTGCAGTGATAATGTGGATTTGATTCTTGACAAGGATAGATTGATTTGTTGTGGGAAGAAATTAATTTATTGTTTTCTTGTAGAGGAAAAATATTTCTCAGATTGAAAGAAATTTGATGCAGAGATGGAAGATATAAGTGCTCAGATATTTTATTTACCAAGTGTTTTGAAAAGAGTCAGAGGAATATGAAGAGATTTTGGAACAATTTTTTTGTGAAGATATAATTTTATTTGCAGGGATAATATTGAATACAGAAATTGTCCAAATTGAAATGTCAAAGAATGTGAAGGATCATGTACAGAGAAGAGGAAGATCAAAAGATTTTTTAATGCATAGAATTGACGGGAAGATATTTTAGAGAAGAGAATATGAAGGGTTGTGAAAGTATATTCAGATTTTATTTAATGATATTACAGATGCTTTATATAGAGTCTTGTGTATTAACAAAAATAAGGTAAGTGAAGTTGTGCAGATTGATGCTGAACTGACAGGGATCAAATACAGAGATTGACAAGGTGATTAAAAGACAATATGCAATTGAAATGACAATCTGGTGCATGAATCATGAATTCGATTGATCAAGACATTGAGACTTGTAAGACATAAATGAAACAGACATAGTAAAGTAGTGTTGTTGTGCATATTGGAATACAGGATTGATATTTAGTGTTGTTGAATGAAGGATTAGAATACAAGATTGATATGCAGTATGGATCTGATTAATGTGCAGAGAAAATTGTTTATAGAGGTTTGCATATGGAGCTTGTTTTGATTTGAAAATCTAACAGGAGGTATAAGGTTGTATACAATGGTGCAAATCTAATTGAACAGCAATCTTGTCTTGCACACGAAGTTTGATGTTTTGTTTATAGTGATTGTATTAGCCAGTGAGGCTTGTAGGTCAGTGAGACCTATTGGATTACCAGTGAGGTATATCAGTGTTGGAAGTGGGTGCTTCTGTTTGGGATTGGAGTTGGTGCTCCATAAGGAGTTGGTGCTCCTAGATACAATTTGTATTGCCAGTGAGGCATGTTTTTCAGTTAAGCCAGTGAGGCAATTCTGGAGTGGTTTTTCTACCCCTGGAGGGTTTTCCACTCGTGCAATTCTTGTGTCTTAATCATCTCTCTATGATTGTATGTTTTACTCTTGAGTTTTGTCTATGTGTTTGACAAAGTTATGTGCATATATGTTTGACAATTCAATGATAACTTTCTCTTCTTTGTGCTCTGCAAGTTAAATATTGAAAAAGATTTAAAAATTCACACAACACTGATTCACCCCCCCTCTCAGTGTTGTCCTTGACTCCTACAATCCCCACCTTTGCAGAGGGCTTAAGATAAAAAGGATATATGCGATATCCTACCTTCGCAGAGGATTTAAATGATTGTAATTTAATTTCAAACAAATCTTAGAGTGCAGGAGGGACTCATCGCCACCAGTCTTTAAGACTGCACCTAAGAACAAATACGCTTTACCAGTATCTAGAACAAATAGCTTACCTTATATATGCCCCCACCTTAAGGTGGTTGATATCATGTAGCGATATCAAGCACGTTAAGGTAGGAAGAAAACACACAAGGGAACACGAGCTCTCGCAAAGCCCATGCCCTCTAGAGGTGACATGTACTTTACAATTGCCAAATGTTCCGATAGGCACATTCCTACAAGAAAAGTGTTAGTGTCCATATAATCATGATAAACAACAATGCATATGGTCAATCACATAAAGAATCGAGGAATGCAAGATTCAAGATAGACAAAGTGCATGGAGCAGCAGTAATGTTATGTTTTGTAAGTGTGATAAGACACCATCAAGATCACACAGAGTGATTCCACTAGCCAAGCCTTGCATAATATATAACAACCCCATTGTCATGTATGGACTAGATCCATTTTTTGATTTCTCGCTAAAGGGACACTAGGTCTGCATCAGTATAATATGTTTTTCTTCATCTGCCCACTAGATAGAAACACTAGAGGAAGGGAAATAATAAATCAAGAGAGGAGAAACAAGTGCCTTAGGGACAGTCATGTAGGAGGGTGCCCCCAAGTCACCAACCACAATGCTATGTCCATAAGAGACAACACACAACAGTGAAAATAGAGGAGAAGCAATATGGAAGAATGATGATAAAAATAGAAGTTCATAACAGAGGCAGTCTCCTGGTATCCTAGACCTTACAAGAGAATCAAGCGTCATCCCAGGAGCCCTGAACAACACATAGCACATCACGGGGGAAAAACAACACGAGAGATAAAGGGCTAGAAATACTTACCTGGTAGTACCACCCTACTAAATTTTAGAACTTGCGAACCTCTTGGAGAGGTATTCGATCAAATTTTGTGCGAAGGTCGAGTGATTCTTATGAGAGTCTTGTTTGTTGTTAGAAAATCCATGTAATGCTTGTTTCTCAGATTCTTGTATATGTGAGACTTTTTGTTGCTTATAAGGAGGAGAACCATTATTATTTCCAATTGATGATAATCTTCATACTCTTTTCCAATTTTTAGCAAGCTTTCGTTGTTGACTTCATCTACCATAGTGACAAGGACTATCTTGTATTATTTCAATCATTTTGTTTGTTATAGTCTCTTGTTTTGGTAGTTCTATTTGTCTTTCTGATGCATTTTGGTTATCTCCCAATCCTTGTAAGGATAACGGAGGAGGAACCTCAACATAAATACCTTTTCCCTGTGGATGAGGTGGGTTAACCAACTTTTCCTTATCCACTTCTATTATACCCACGATGTTATCATATTCCAAATAATCCTCATCGTCTACTTCCTCTATAGTTTGTTCCATCATATTGTTATCAGTATGCTTAGGAAAAGGATTAGTAAAGATTTACAAATTCTGATTCGGCGGAGCAACTGACTTATTTCCATTGTCATTCACACCCTATACTTGTATAACATTCGAGTCGATGAGGTCTTGTATTTCATGTTTAAGACGCATACATTGTTCAGTATCATGTCCTTGTTGTCGATGGAAATGACAAAAGGAATTAGCATCGAAATAAGGTCCTTGAGTTTTATTAGGATCCAAAGGTTTAATCGGGGGAAGCTTCATAAGATTATTACTCACAACTTGATTCATGATAGAATGATAGGACTCAGATATCAGAGTAAACTTTCTTTACTGATACAGTGCCTTCTTTGGATTAGTAATAGCAGACACTTAAGAAAAGTTATTTGAATTCGGTCCATTAACCTTGATGAAACTCCTATTATTTCTCTTAAAGTTGTTTTGTGATCGTCCACCCGTGGATTGACCAACTTAAGCCGATGAGTTTTGATTTTCATACTAACTACATGAAAGTTGATAATCACGAAGGGCAGTACATAAATGTTGAAAGGAGTTATACTTCATCAAGAGAATCTTATCACGGATGTTAGGTTGTAGATTTGTAATAAACACCTTCTGAACATCCTCATCTTTCATTTGATATTGAATTTGTGCATATAGAGTCTGATACCGACTAATAAACTCAGTTAAGTTCTCTTTCTGACCTTGCTTGCAGTGAACTAAATCGATCAAAGAAACTTGAGGTCCAATGTTTGCTTGAAAATTTTATAAAAATTGATCAACTAATTGCAAAAAAGAGTATTGAATTCAGAGGCAAAGAGAAAAATCATTCTAAAGCAGTATCTTTGAGAGATGGGAAAAGTTTTGCTAACAAGTCCTCTTCAAAGTAGAAATCACTACACATAGCCGTGAATGGTGCCACATGAGTATTAGGATCACCTTTTCAACCATTATTTTCAAAGCACGGGGTCTCAAATCTCTCAGGCATAGGAGTTCTCAAGATTGCAGAAGATAGGGGATTACGGGCATGATAAGTTGGTATATTAGGTTGTGAAGAATTTGTTAATTTTGTCACTTTTTGTGGTAAAGAAGTCATGCCTTGCAAAAGTTGGTTTAGGATGGCATCATTGGGAGATGCAGTTTGTTGTGATGAATTAGAACCAAAGTGAGGCTATGAATAGTTCAATGGTGGTTGGACATAGTGATGGGTGGAAGGTGGTTGCGAGTATTTATATGTAAGGGGTGGCTGAGAATAGGTGTGATGGAGAGGTGGTTGAGAGTAAGTATTCATAGAAGAGGTCCCCTTAGAAACCAAGTTCTAATAATTAAATCCCACAAATTTGTAATTTTGTGAACTAGTTCCATTAGATACTCCAATACCAATGGTAGCATTACTATAAGCATTTGCATTTGTTGTTAAAATTGTCAATGTAAATGTAGACATTCCAGTGGTCGGTATAGGTGTCGATACTTGCGTATGTGACGGTGATGACATGTTGTTAATAAATTTTGCATAATCAATCACTGGCATAACATTAGTTTGCACAATATGTGTTAAACCTCAAATAAAATTAATACCATCTTGCCCTTATTTTATCAATTCTCTTATGTTATGAATTACACGTATAGCTTCTTCTACTATCCTTTCAGTTTCAACAAATACTTGAAAATCAGCTAACTCTTTATCAAGTTTGTTTATTTGCTCATCAGGTACATGTGTGACCACCTCAATAGTGTCATTGACATCATGATATACTTGATCTTCCATAGTGGTTATACGAGGTGTAATATCTTGCAAAATTTGTGTCACTCCTTTTGTAAAGAATGTATTCAATGGATTTTTAGAGGTAGGAATATCATTTTCTTCAAAAGCACTAGATCCCATGAGTCTTATACTTATTAAAGGGATATTTCTATTAGGGCAGCGAGTTATAATACTCATACAAAAGCATGCAACACTTAGTGCACAAACTAATAGAACAAACCCAAGGAGCAAGATATGTTTAAGATCTAAAATGCTTTGATTTTTCAACTTTTATCAGTGCAAATAAGTGAAAGAAAAGGTGTTGTAAGGAAATTGATCAAATACAACAAGTAATATGTCTGATAGCAGTCTAATAAAGCAATAATATCCCTCACAACACGCTTTTGATGCAAACCTAGAGTGATAACAAGTCAAAACCTAGTGAAAATATACTAAAATATACAAATTTTCACAAATTTTTAATGCAAACACCCAATAAAAGAGGTGCTGTAAAGAATTTTAAGAGGTGCAGAAAATTATAACTATAATATCAGTCACCTAAATCCATAAAATCTATCACAACACGCTTGGAGTGCAAATCTAAGTCAAACCCTAGGGAAAATATAGTCAAAATATGCAAATTTCACCAAATTTCAATGCAAAGGCCCAATAAAAAGGGTGTTGTAAAGAATTTGAGGAGGGGAAGCAGATAATAAACCTGATAACATCCAATTAGTGCAGAAAAATCCTTTACAACAAGCCTATGGTGCAAATCTAGAGAGACGATAAGGCCAAAATCTAGTGAAAAAGCAAGGTTTTCAAACCCTAGGCATGAAATTTTGCCAGGAAACTACTATGTTGAAGCACTGCAGTTAGAAATCAGTCCTAATGAGTGTTTTAAAAGGGTAGTAAAATCTAAAACAAGGTTTTGACTACAAACCCTAGCTAATACAAAACTAGGTTATATGAAAAAATGCACAATTTCAAGTAATTTTTAACAATTTAAGCATGCAAATGCAATTTAAATTAACAACGAATGAAAAATTTCTGTATTTTAAATTAGATCTAATAATAATGGCAGATATTTATTGAAATTCAATGCCAACTAATTCAAATTATTTGAAAATGCAAGCTAAAAATACCAATTTTTTTCAAAATTTTCCAAAATTTTAAATTCTTTTTGTAATTTTTGAAATGCAATAAGATAAACAATGAAATGAATGTAAATTTGAAGCACAACACTCATCAAGGTGCAAAATTCAAAGAACATGGGTTCACCAAAATGTTTAGGGTGAAAATGTGAAGATGATTTGATGTTTATGAGGGTTTAGGTTTTTGTCTTGATCCTCCTTTCACCACTAAACATTAAAGAACTTTCAACCAAGTAGAGGAACCTACTACATGCCTTATATCACTTGGAACATAGGGGAAGATTGGAATTGTATGATTTAGTTGTTCAATTAAGTCTAATTATGTTCAAAACCCTAATTACATGAATTCGTGAACAAACAGACAAATTACGAAAAATGATTGCACACATAGATATCAAATAACAATCAAATGCATACCAGATTTTGAAGTTTGAAAAGCATAAAAGTTAGGGAATAATGAACAGGTGCCCTAGTCCAGTGACACAATTTTTGTTGAGATCTGGAAACCTTGTCTGCAACCTGTTCCTGTTGTTCCGGAGATGTTCTTGTTGTGGGATCTGGAGGACTAATGAGTGGGCGCCCAAGTCCAAGTCCTATTTTCTTCTTTGATCTATAATTTTGACAGTTTGTACTACTCTCCTGCAACTCCACTTTTTCTACTTTCGCAACTTGTAACCTGCAATCATAGAAAAATAGGTTGGGGGTTGTGGTGTTTAAAGGCTTGCCTCAGTCAAGCCCCGGAGAGACGTTCAAGTCTTCCAAACACCATTGTCAGATAAAGAGTGCATATCCCTACATGATAGAGGCAAAATCCAAATGATAAATGATAGAAAACACAATTGATATCACCTTGTAGTGAAGATATCATGGAAGGAAGATGCTCTTCATGCCGTGAGGAGATGGATGCCAAATCTGCAAATACAAACACAAGAACAACACAAATTCTATTCTGCAACATAATGAATGCCTTGAATCACTTTCACATAAGATTCAAGTTTGCTATATCCATCTAGTTTACAAATGAATCACTAATCATGCCTATATATGCAACTACAATCATTCCTGCTAAGAATTTCATAATTCAAACTTACCGTGTTGGCATAGGACCTAAATAATGGTCATAAACCGATACTTTGAAATTGGTCCTGACCTAAAATAGGGCAGGACTAGGGCACGGACACCCAAGTCCTCCCCCCTATTTCAGGCAAGATTTATAATAAATGCATCCCCTGAGTCCTATTTGCCATGAAACTTCAGGGTTTTCTCATCGAAAGTCATCAAAATCATGCAAGATGCTTTAAATGCATACTAAGGAATCTGGGAGCTAAACCTTAATAGGAAAAATCCCCCAAGGTTACTTTTTCTGACATAACAGCTTCAAACCAAAACATTCAACAATAGGTCATTATGTCACTCAAACATTTAATTGAAAAAGTATGGGACAACAAAAGGTGAAGAAGTCTTGTGTTGCTTTTTGACTTCAAGAAAACATTTGACATAGTTCTTAAGAAACAAGTTATGGGGCAAGATGGAAGAACTTAGAGTTCCAAAAGAATAGAAGGTTGCGGTTCATAGGCTATATGAGTAGGCTAGAGCCAATATGAAAACACCCAATATTATTAGAATGCTTCGGTAGCAACATAGGGGTTAAACATGGATGTCCACTATCACCCACTTTATTTGGCTTCTACATAGACAAACTAGAATAATGGATAGTCAAATTAGGGGGTGACGAGGTCCAAGTAGCTAGTTATGTGATAAAACTCTTATATGGAGATGATCTTGTTTTGATTGCAACAATAGTTTTTTAATGCTTAAAAGATTAGTTAGAGCTCCTTTGTAAAGAGGTTGGGATGCAAGGCAACACCAACAAAACTAAGATTTTGTTCCTCTTGCATCAAAATGGTAAGAAGGATATGAGCTTCATATTCGAGGGAAACCCACTTGATATAGTATGAGAATACAAATACTCTAGGCTTGATTTCACTAATAAGCTCGATTGACAAACATACATAACAAAGAGAAACCAAGGAGCATGGAGAGCACTATACGCTCTCTAGAACATGTGCAAAGGTATTGATTTGTGGGATTGGAAAACCATTTAGGTCCTATTTGTGTTGCTAGTAGGGCTAGTGGTGCTCTACTGTTGTGAAGTTTGCGTCAAGAGTATGTTAGGTCTAAAGTGGAGAGAAATTGAGAGTATTAAATAATGTTTAATCATTGGCAACTTCGAGATTAAGATGTTGGTTTCACATGAAATACTCCTAGTAAAAACATGTATGTTCTTGATTGGACTAGTAGCTATGTATCTCCTAGGTTATCTAAAGAAAATAGAGAGCATGAAGGATAGATGGCCAAAGGCAATAATGAGAGAATAGATAAACAAAAGAAAGAGGGCATGAATAAAACAAAACAAATTGTGGATGAATAAGTGGGGCATCAACCAATAGAAAAGCATAGTCACCAATCAGGAGGTAAATAGTTATATGAGGGAAAAGTTTAAACTAAGCATGTGGACAAATGAACTTAGGAGGAAAAAGCAATACTACATGGTTGAGTTTAACCCCACTTATGAACATGACCAAAAATCTTACATATGGGTGATAAACAAATGGAAAA
This sequence comes from Cunninghamia lanceolata, assembly GCA_027924645.1. Classification (NCBI taxonomy): domain Eukaryota; kingdom Viridiplantae; phylum Streptophyta; class Pinopsida; order Cupressales; family Cupressaceae; genus Cunninghamia; species Cunninghamia lanceolata. Next base: position 1,058,846 of record BSBN01001298.1, read on the forward strand.
TGAAGATGCTCATAGCTTAATTAAGGATTGGATTGATCACACCAACTTAGATGTGAGATAGGTAGGTGGAAGTGTTGGAATATGTTGTCATTGATATCAAAGGCACAAAGTCATTAACGGAGTCATTGATGCCAAAACAAATAAGAGTAGTCCGTTATACAATCCCATTGGAGAGTTTATGAAATTGGAAGGCCAACTTAGATATGTTTAAATTAAAGATTTAAACATAATGAGAAAGACATTGGGGGAATACTTAGCCACTGTTGAAGATTTGAGAAGAACAATATAAGACAAGTAAATATGGGCTGACCCATATGTCTTGGCGCCTTTGGTGTTTTATAGATATTCAAAATTCATATATGAAATTCCTTGAAGAGGTTGACTACTTTGAGATAGATGACCCTCCTTGTTTAGAGAGAATTTAAATTTCAAAGGTGGCCAAACTCTCATTACATGGAGCACCCTATACATATAAGACAAAAGTGAATAAAAAACATGAAATGGTGCAATATGCCTAGAGGCTGCGATTTGTTTTACGAAGGGACGCAATTTGTATTAAGAAGGGCTGTGATTTATGAAGAGGTGAAATATTCATACAAAGACATATCTATTTACAAAGGATGCCTCCATTGAGAAGATACAAAAGGTGAATGAATGTGGGTTTTGACAGAAGCAATTCCATGATTTATTTCTGAGTTTGAGGGAAGAGAAGGAGCATAATTATGAAGAGCAAATCTGATTTATTTTTAGAAGGAAGTATGAGTGAATGTTAGAGAAGATCTAATAGAAAATATATACATGTTTATAATCAACTTTGTGAGGAAGATTGGTGCATAATAGTGATCAAATTTAAGAAGGAAGAGAGTGATTATATTTGGATAAGATTTGGGTGAAGGAGAAATTCATATCAACCATTGAAGAATTAATAGGTTGAAGCCTATCTATTGTTGAGTTGGTGCTTAGTGGTGGGGATTGGTGTTTCCAATAGGTTGGTGCCTACAAAATAAGATCAATATACATATATATAAGCAACATTTTACCATGGTTTTCTCCTGCAAGAGTTTCCATGTAAAATTGTGTGTTCTCTCCGTGTTCATACTTGCTAGATCTTACATGTGTTATTTATTGTGATGGGTTAAAGTTTGAAAAGTGAAAGTTTTAATATATATACTGATTCACCCTCCTCTCAGTATAATTGTGTGCTCATCATGATGTTTAACAAAAAATTATGGGAAGAGAATACCTTTTTTGCAATTGGACACGGTAGAGATAGAATGACATTATATCATGGAATGCTTTGTATATGATGACATTCCAGATAAATAATTAGACATCTTGTAAGGGATGCATATGTTAACCATACTTGAAGAAGAAAATGTGGAAAAAATCAAGGAACTTATAAAATCTACAATAGGAGAATAAACCTTTAGAAGCAAAAAGAGTAGAAATTCAAGATAGGGCTTAATTGCATGATTTTTTGGCAACATCTTGCTTCTTTAGTTAAGATTTTTATTCTTGAGGTCCCATAGGCTATTTTGTTCTCAGGGATGCTATTAAAATCTCTATCTATCCATCCGTGAATTTATAGAAAATGAAATAACCTTTTTAAATATGCAACTTCGTCCTAGTTTTAACCTCTTTAGGGGCTTAAGATGAATCTAGTATTTGTGGACTAGTTTTGTGTTCTTGTTTTCATTCTTCAGAGACAAAAAGTTGGTTGATGTTATGGGAAAATCTCTGGTCTAGCTTGTCATCTTATGGTCTATCTTAGCATATGGCTTATGGTTTCATTTTGGTACCTCTTACAACAAGTGCTGAGATACAATGGAACAACTTAAATATCAAATGAACCAAGTTGTTGACAAATAACCCAAACAAAAAAGTGAGAAGGATCTGTAAGGCCACAAACATTCTATGAGATAACATTCTTATGGAAGGGTCCTCCATAGAAAGCTTAGCCTAGTCATCATCATCATCTCCTAATGCAAAAAATTGGTTACCTAACAAAGGACATTGGTTTGGAAAAATATAATTTCCAAGTGAAATAGACTAGCACTTGCCACTAAATATATAATAGGGAATAGGATTTCCTAGGGTCCCTACACATTTTTTCACCATTAGCCCTACCCTTTGGATGGCTTAGGGCTTTGTCAATGGGCAAAACCATGCCCTCTTTAAAACTAGTGCTGCGTGTGATAGTGAGAATGACTCCCAAGTGCACACATAAATTCATACTAAAGGTTTATGACAAGGTAAATCCTCAAATCTTGATGTTATTTTTCCAATAAATACTATTGAGTTTGTAACTAGTATGAGAGTTATAGTCTTATTGCATACTATCTGGGTCATATCCCCTTTAAGCAATATTCACTTTCTTCAATTAAGAAAATTTGGGAGCCCCATGGCATTAAGATCTCTAGGGTTAGGAACCTATCTAAGGGATTTTTCTTGTTCACCTTCGATGACCTTGAATAGGTTAATACATTGCTGAACTAGTCTTTAACTTCTGGTTTATGAGAAATGTTTTGTTAGCCCTTTCTTGCCAAACTAAGATTTTAAAGTCTTGAAATAAGCATCCCTTAAAGTCTTGGTTTGGGTTTAACTCTTAGGAGTCCTTATTCCTATGTGGGCTTTGTAGAAGCAAATTATTTAGTTTGTTGGTTGCTTTATATTCCAAAAGCCTTAACTTTTGTACATCTTGACCCCACAAACATGTGTGTGTGTGTGTCTGTGGAGGTGGATCTCACCTTAGATCTCAAGGAATAAATATAGAGATTCAAGTGGGTAGTCTACATTTTACATAGAAAGTTACTTATATCAACCTTCTTAATAGTTGTTTTAGATGTCAAGCACTTGACCATAAAATTAGAATTATTTGCTTATGCTAAGTTGGATACCAAACTAGTGGAAGATTCTCTAGGACCTCTTGTTAAGGAGGTTAGAAGCTAAATAACTAGTGGTAAAACATGTCATTGGCAAATAGGCCAAACCTAATGAACCCTTGCCCAAAACCCCATTTGTTCGAAATGATGATGTCAATTTCATAGCTAAGGGTGACATTATAGTCATGATCAATAGTCTAACCCCTAGTGCAACATCACAATTAGTTGTTGTTCTAAGTTGGCATGTGGTCATTGGGACATCTCTTACAAGCACTCACTCCTCCAGGTGTTGTTGTAGCCCATCTAGTGATGAGGACTAGTTGAGGGGAGAATTTAGTAGCAAGTGCTACTCTATTTCACTTCGAAATTATAATTTTCCAAACCAATGTCCTTTTCTAGGTAACCAATTTGTTGCATTAGTAGACAATGATGATGACTAGGCTAAGCTCTATGAATGTTATCTAGTGGAATGTTCATGGCCTTACAAAAGATTCTCACTTTTTTATTTGGGTTGTTTGTCAACAACTTGGTTTGTTTAATGTTATATGTTTACAAAAAGTTAAAGTTGCTAGATTTTTGGTTCAAGCAGCCTTGAGGACCAATTGGCCTCATGCCTTTCATCTCATCACCTTGTTGAGAATGGACATGATAGTACATGCATGTTAAATTCTCTAGATTAAAGTTTTCCCATTATTTCCTTTGGAGAAGTGCCCACCTATCATATCATGTTGGTTATGCTTGACATTGATGAAGATTCCATAAGTGTCACCAATATCTACAATCTTAATAATGGCCCAAAAAGAGTGGCATTATGGTGTTGGTTGGCTAACAATTTTCCTTTCTCTAAATATATTTTTTGTGGTGATTTAAATATGTAGTTGCATGAGGATAAAGTTGGCATGCTACCAATGCATTGGTGCATAAGGGAACATGAATATTGTTTTTTTTAAAAACTATTCGGGACTATTAGACCCAAATTTTCAACGACAACTTGTCATGTTGAATCTATGCTATATGTGGTCTAATCTATGGGTTGGAGAGAGAAAAGTACTTAAATGCCTCCATTGCATTATGCTCTTTGAAGATCACGTGTTCCACCTTTTCAAATATAATGGGTTATTAGTGAAAGTCCATCTCAAGATTATTCTCTCTGCTCACAATCTTATCACTTTTAAGGTTGTGTGTGATAATATGTGAATGAAAATCTCAAGTTTACAATTTTCTTGAACACTTTACTCCTTAGTCATAATAGGACTATTTACCTCATTGCATGGGTCTCAAATTTAGAGCCATGTACTTTGGTAGTTTTAAGTTGAATTATATGGGGAATGTTGTGATTGCACACACCACCACCAATTTGTGCTCATTGACAAGCATGTTGCCTAGGTTCACAAGAGAACTGACACTACTATGGTTGTGGAGTTTTCTTTTGTTATTTGAGAGCTTGTAAATACCCATTTTAACACATAATTGTGGTTTTGGGTAGCCCAACTCAAGCACAACCTCAAGATTGCTAACGACCATTGAGCTAAGGGTGCTTAAATTTGAGCTTGGATTTTTTGGATCAAGGTGGGTAATGGATCCACTAAAGATTTCTTCAAAACCTTGTGTCATGTAGGGTGGTCCCTATATGGTTCCTAGCGTTGTCATTGATGTCAACACTATCATGGAGGTGTGATGGTGTTCATGGTTGGATGTCATGCCTTGATAAAGGAAGAGTTAAGTATGAAGACACATTAATATGGGAATTATAATAACTAAGAAGATCAGACATGTCTTGCCATATCTAGCAGAAAAGATACAATTCATGGTTGGATGTCATGCCTTGATTAATGAAGAGTTGATTATGAAGCAATATTAATATGGGAATTAGAAGAACAAAGATGATCAGCTATGTTGCTGATGTTATTGATGGTTTGAATCATGTATGTCCAAGCTTCTTGGTGTTTGGATCATCAGAAGATTAGTTGGTAGTTGGCAGTGCAAAGACAATATTGGTTCTGTGAAGACAATTATTATACCAAAGTAGAATTCTCTGCATTCCTCTACATTTGTAGATATGGCTATGTGGTTTTGAATCTATGATCAGGGTGCAGTGAAGGAGTTAACTCCAGAGTTTCAGATCATGTACCCTTCCGCTGTGGAAGTTATGCATGACAGAGTATCGACATGTGTTATGGCAGAGTAAGCTAGTGTTGAAGGCCTATTGGAATGCTTTGCATTCCTCTGGAATTGAATGGTTATCTTTACGGTTTAAGGACATGTTCATGGATGTATATTACATGCTTCCTTGCAGTTTCAAGACTGTTGGTGGTTTGCAACTCAGTTTTTCAAATGACATGTTGCAGAATAAGCTAGTGTTGAAGGCCTGATGGAATGCTCCGCATTTCTCCAAAAGTGAATGGTTGTCTTTGTGGTTTTAAGGACAAGTTCATGGATGTACATTACATGATTCCTTATAGTTTTAAGGCTCTTGGTGGTCCGCAACTTAGTTTTTCAAATGACATGTTGTAGAGTGTTCCAATTGACTTGGTGTTCTCAAAGTTCATGATTGAAGTTATGCGACACAAATCTTTGATGTGCAGAGGTAAAGAAGTGTTTGGGGATGTTGTATAAGTCATGTAGACTCATCTGGAAGAGTTTCATGAAGATCTTTGTTGTTTCTAGTACCACACAAGGTTCTCAAGTTGTTGTGGCCGTTATGCTTCAAGTTTTCATAGGTTTTGCTTAAGGCTGTCCTAATTTCAATTGAGCGAAGTGTGCAGATGTAATTCCTTGGTGTTTGAAGCTGTGAAGGATGTTTTGGACCTGGTTAAGCAAGCGTTGGTGTCTGCAAGGCATGTGCCTTCTGTTGGTGTAATGTGTGATGTTGTTTAGGTCTTATCTTCTACATGTTTCATGTTGGACACTGTTTGGCCAACTTGTAAATGTATTTCTCTTGCTATCTTTGGCTGACAAGCAATGTAATCAATGTAGTATCATGTATAAATAGTGAATCAAATTAAGTTAGGTGAGTGTGATTGTAAAAAGATTGATAAAGCTCATATACAAGATAAGGAGTAGAATGAATGTATTTTGATATGCGACTGAAGGAGAAAGAGCAGAAGTTTTTGATGATGTCCTGATTCATCTTAAAGACATATTTGTGACAATGATCAAGCATAGAGTGTGCCTAACTGATCAGATCATTAGAAGGAAGTGTGAAGAGGCAGAAGTCCAATCATTAAAGGTGTGAGCTTTCAATGTCAATTTTTAGACAATAAAATGACTGTCATATTGTAATCTTGTGTTAGTGTGTTCTCAATTCAAGGAGTAGAAGCTTCCCTAGGAGTGACCCTAAAACAAAGTCTTCAGAGAGTAGAAGCTTCGTTGGGAGTGACTCTAAATCAAATTTATTAGGGAGTAGTAGTTTCATTGGGTTGTAGCCCTAAAACAAAGTCATTATTTAGAGCTTCATAAATTGTGAGTTAATCCTCACCTTGGTTTTTCCCTACTAAGGGTTTTCCACGTATATTTGGTGTTGTGTTTATGTGCATTATGTTAATATTTCATGTTCATGTTAATGTTGTGATGATTAAGGTTTAAATATGCTTCGGATAAGTTGAAGTTGTTAAAGTTGAAAATTGTTTAGATACTGATTCACCCCCCCTCTTAGTATCCTTGTGTGTCCAACAATTGGTATCAGAGCCAAGTTCCTCTGAGGGAAGCTTAAATGCTTGAGGAAGGTCCAGGATGGCACAAAGTGGATCTAGCAAGATACCTAGGTTTGATGGTGTTGGCAAGAGACACTGCATAGCATTGATAGGTGTTGTCATTGATGGAAACTAAGATTGTTCCACACATCCATAGTACAGTATCTGATCATATCAGAAGTCAGAATGATAATCTAAGTCTGGGAGCTTGAAATAGAGTATATAGCAGAGTCCAGTATCTTGGTCAGCAGATCTCTCCAGTTAATCATTATGTGTTGTGGATCTAAAGAAGTGTAAAGGGACACCAGGACAATCTAAATCCAAGTTTTTAGCCTCCAGTGATAAAGGGATCAAAATTTATGAGCATCAAAATACCGGATCCTATTATGACAGAATAATTCAGTGAAGAATAGACAGACTTATGTTAATCCTTGTGCGGACCCAATAGAAGTGTTTTGATGAATTGCGTATGAGATAGAATGTTAGTGGATGACATATATGATGATCTACATGTGTTATTTTTGGTACGCATCAATATTGGTGTATGGATCTAGCTGACAGAACAGAGCTTTCTTAAAAAGTTCAAAGTGTTGTTGTTGCCGACTGGCAAGTGATTGCAATTCAAGATAAGGATATATATAGCCAATGATTGTGGATATTTTGGGTGTGTGTATGCAAAAAGGGGTGTATGTGAAAAAGGAGTAGAAATTTGATATTTGAATGAAGGCAAAATAAAGAGAAGAGAAGAATAAAGATGAAGTGTTCAAAGTCAGTATTTGCACTTAACTGGAACTGATCTCTAGCATTGGCAGATGCATCTTACCAGTTTGAAATCTCTGTAAATCTCTTGTAATCCTTTATGTAGGTAGTGAGCCTACACTTGAGCAGTGAGCTCGGGGCAGTGAGCCCAAATGCATGTGCATTCCCATTTGTAAATACTTTTAACAGGGTATTACTTTTTGTGGGTTAACCCTCACCGTGGTTTTTCCCTTAACTAGGTTTCCTCCTCAAAATCTTGGTGTCAAGTGTGCTATTCTTATTTTTACTTATGTTATGCTTAGGTATTTATTTGATTAAGTTGATTATAAGATGTGAAGGAAGATTCAAGTTAGAAAAAGTTCATAATTCTTGACAACTGATTCACCCCACCTCTCAGTTGTCTGGACCTAATCCAACAATTGGTATAAGAGCCAAGTTCCTTTTGAGAAGATTAACAGCTTAAGGAAGATCTAGGAAATGGATGAATACAACCTTCAAGGGCAACTTAATCTCACCCTAGATGATCTTGAGCAATCTAAGGCAAAAGTCCAAGAGCTGCAAGATAAACTCAATAAGGCTGAAGACTTCATTGAGATTTTAAAAGGAAAGTTGAGCAAATCTAAAGAAAAGGACCAACCTCCACAGTTAGAAGACAAGGCCCTAAAAGAGAAGACAAAGGAATGTGAAAATTTAGCTGAAGAAGTTGTTGTCCTAAGACATGAGATGGAAACTGGAGTAATGAGACTAACCAAGGAAGTTGAAGATAGAAAAAAAAATTGAAGAAGAGATGAAACAAAATCTAAAAGAAAGAACTGAAGAATGCTACAGATTGGATGGCATAGCCGGTCTCCTAGAATCTAATCTACAAGAAAGCAGAAACAATGAAAGAGAACTTGAGAGACAAATTATCACTCTCAAACATGACCTAGAAATTGCAAATGAGTATAAGGATAAGTTCAAAGTACGCTTAGATAAACTTGAAGCTTTAATTGAAGAACATAAAAGGAATGATTACAAGCATGATCTTAGAAATGAGAAAGGTGAAAGCTCTGGATCCAGACAAAGAAATATTCAACCAAGAAACAAAAGAGACAGAACTAGAAAGCCTCCGGTAAGACAACCTAATGCCCAAAGATATCCATCATTCAATGGAAATTGTTTCAATTGCAATAAATTTGGTCATAAAGCTACTCAATGTAGAAGTAGAGAAAATCAAAATGGTCCATCCTTCTTTGGTCAATGCTTCAAATGCAAGAGGTATGGTCACAAATCCAATGAATGTAGAAGCATAAAAATAAATAATAATTCTTTTAATGGCTCCTGCTTTGCTTGCAATGGATTTGGACACATGGCAAATCAGTGCAGATCAAAAGGGAATCAAGCTCATCAAAAGGGGAATGTAGTGTGTTTTAATTGCAATAAATTTGGTCATATTGCAAGACTATGCAAAAGTAGAAGTAAGGGAAGAAGAGGTCCGATAAGCAGAAAACTGGATGAACAGAGACAAGACAAAGGCAAAAGAAAAATTGATGTGAATGAGATACGAAATGAAATGAGAAAGACTTGGGTAAAGAAAGATACAATAAACAATTGTGATGGCTCTGCACTGGAATCCGGTGCTGAAAATTCCTCTGAGAATTAATTTGGGAGCAATGGCTTAGGGGGAGCAATATTGGAAATCAAATTCCCCCAGCCTGAAAGTGGGTGCCTAGAGATGGCACAACAGGATAAAATATTTTGATCTGTCTCAAAACTTCTGGGAGAATTTCCAGAAAGAAAAAGGGTTGATATAAAAACCTGCGAAGTGATTTATGAAGAATTATAAAAAATAGAGCAATCAGATATAATTAGAGCAACACATTTATTACAATGCCAAATTAGGTGTTGGAAAAGATAAAAGGTCACTTGGTCACTTATTCGAATCACTTTACATTCAGAGGAGACAAGAAGAAGGACATTCGAACTGCAAATCCAGAGATTGAGGTGCAAAGAGCAAATTCAACTGCAAATTGTTCAACCCTAACCTCACGAAAGAAAAAGGTACCCATCTGTAAAACTTTGAATCTGAAATTTGTTGAGATGGCTACTCCTCATGTTATTGACATTACTGAAAGGCATCGACCCAAGTTTAAGAAGCATCCTCACAAATCAATTCAAGTCGATCCATTAGGTACTTTTTCAAGTGTTTCGTATGGTGTGTTACACGTAGAAGACATTAGGGTTTACATTCATGCAAATATAGATGAGTTTGGAGATTCAAGGTATGCAGACTTGTTTGAGAAACAACTCATGGATGAAAATCGTGAACTTAAACCTGAGTATAAGGCACTACAGGATAAACACTTTGTTCAGATTATGGGGTTTCCAACATTTGATGAGGATGAATGGGTCTGGTACATATTGAGTTGGATACATGATGAATTCATTTGGTTGTTAAAACCATTCAAAATTACCAGGGATGCTCTTAGAAATGTAACTGGTTTAAACTCAACCAGAGGATTGCCCATGCTAAAAGCTATGAAAAACCAAACAATAACTGATGCTACCAGAGCTAAGTTCGACAGAAGAGCAATGACCATTAATGATATTTTAGAACCGGATGTCAAATTTGCTTCCATGGTGATTGGGTACAAGATTTATGACTCGAGCAGAGAAAATTTTCTTTCTGGAACAACCATATATGTTGCATACAAGATGATAAAAGAAAATGTTGATTATGACCTGTGTGAACTGCTATAGAATCAATTGATTGAGAATTTAAACAAGATCAAAAAGGATAAGAAGAACACTTTCAAGTATGGTACATTGATTAAATGTTTATTCTTTTACTTTATGAATGAGGTACCTGGGGTAAAAGGTGTGCACTGGACTAAGGATGAGCCAGTAGCCATTCAAATCAGAAATCATCTTTGCAACATTGGTGATTTCAATGCACAGAAAACTACAATATGGGTTTACTTCAAGAATTTTCAGAGTATGATGCACTCAAGGGAAAGAATCCTTAATTCAATTGTTGACAAATACAAAAATGAAATATTCTTCATGGTTGATACCGATCAATGTTTAATGGATGCAGTGGAACCCAGAACTATTTGGATCATGCCCATGGGGTATGAAGTAGATAAAGGGATCTTGGATATGTATGCTCAACATCTGCTAAGCAAGCCCAACGACACAACAGTTGAAAGATTTGGAACCTATGAGGAGCTGAGTTTCAAGTTGCATACTAAGCTTAGAGAACCTGAAACCAATAGGAGAGTAAGAAAAGAAGTTGAGCAACTAGCTGAAAATTTGGGCCTAACTAAGGAAGTTGTGAAGAAGTTTAGAGAAAGAACAGAGAAGGATGAGAAAGGAAAACAAGATAAGAAACAAACAGGTGATCTGGTGGAACTCTCTTCCACCTCAAGAACTACTAGAAGCTCTACTGCTGCCCCTACTATAAAATAGAATGCAAAATCATCTGAAAAAGAGGAGAAAATGAAGAAAACAAAAGCATCCCGGACCTATGAAAGCATAAGAGAAGAGGAAGAAGATACAAATTCTGACATTGAAATCAAAGAAGTAAAAGTCATCGGAACAAACACTGCAAAAGTAACCTGAGAGAAGTCCTCTGGAAACAAAAGACCTAACAAAAAGAAAAAGACAGAGACATATGAGGAATATGTTGAGAAGCCCATACTCTCCCTAGAGGATGTGATAAAATCTGTCACTGTAGATGGTAATATAAGACCCATGACTGAATTCTATGATGAATACAATGATGTGGATAAAAGGGTGTTGGAGGAAGCAATGGCCAGATATCTTAACATCTATAACAAGGCACTAATTGAGATAACTTCTGAGTTACCATAAAGTCTAGCTAATATTCTGGAGTTGAGAAATGAAAATGCCAAGTGCAAGGACTTGGAAATTAGAGAACATGAGCTGATAACCTTGTGTCCTCAAATTTCACCTGATCAAATCAATATGATATTTAGGGAAGTCAAAAATGACTTTGGAAGCAAAAAGAGAATGGACAAGCTCATGATGGGAGAAACAAGTGAAATTGTTGAAGAAACTCAATAAATTCTTTTGAAAGCACTGAAAAAGCACAATTTTCCCATAGTCACAAAAGAAATTCTAGATGGAGAAAAAGAGAATGTGTTTGAACAGTAATTGAATGAAGCCTCTGTTCCAGAAGAAGAACAAGCAAATATGGAGGATAGAGAATTGGTGGACATAATAGTTGATATAGGAGATACTCCTAATCCACCGGATATGTCAGAAAAAGGAAATAATGTTACCTCATAGAGCCCTCCGGATCAGGTAGCTAGTGGTGAATAAGCATTAGAGAGTCCCTCTGTAGAAAGTGCACAGAAAAATAATGCAGAAAAGGAGGAAGAAAGAGAAAAGAAAGATAAAGCAGAAGAAGATGATGCAAATGTTGAAGCACCTAAAGAAGACACTGAGAAGTCTAAAGAACAAAAGGAAAATTTAGAAAATGTTGCAAGAGAGGTTGTAGAGGCAGTGAAAAGTCTTCTTGGAAAAGAAATGTATGAGCTTGATGAGCCTGAAATACTCCAAGGTCTAGCCAATCCAGATGCTTTCTCTCTAATTCAATTGATGAAAATAGCATCATTCACCCAAGTAAAGGCTAGAGAAAAGATGTTAAAATTCCACATGCAGGATAATGAACTACTGGGACTTGCATCTAGGATTCTAGAAAAGGTAATGCGTACTTATCAGAAGAATCAAAATGATTCCCCCTCCGATCATCTGAAAAATCTTGTAAGTTCTATAAATACCCACTTTGAGTCCCTTGAGAAGTTTGCAGAGGCAAAAGTTCAAAAAGAACTCTTGGATAAGAAATTCTGTGAAATAAAGAATCTGATAGGAAATGATAGAATAATACTTGGTATCAGCATAAAGAGTATTCCAAATGCCCTAAATGATGGAAGAAATATGTATAAATTATGTCTATCATGGACCAAAGTAAATGAGGATATTGAGAAAAAGATAAAAGAACAAGAACAAAAAATATTAGTTCTTTCTCAAAATTTTGATCCTTTAACTGCCTCTCTTATAAGACAGGAGTGTCAAGTAATTAGCCTGACAGATGAGATTAAAAGGCTTGGTAAAGAAAAGGGTAACATTATGAAGAGAATGTGTGAGCTCCAGGGATTGATTACCCCTAAGTTAGAGACAATGTATAAAGCCCTGTCTGAAGCTCAGACTGCAGCTCAAACCAATGATCCATCCGATCTATCAAAGGTAGAAGCATACTCATTTTTGTTGAATGAGCACATCTCAATTCTAGATGGAATGAAGAGTACTTGGGCCTCTGAATTTCTGTAGATAAAAACTAGTTTTGCAGACATTCTAAAATTTATGTAAGTAGAACTTGATAACTAATTGTACACATACATGGCAGTATATACAAAATTTTTGAAGAATTTTGACTTACGGACTCCACCCTTTGCCATTGATGTCAAAGGGGGAGTGAAGGGCAGTGAAAAATGAGGAGTTCAACAAAGGGGGAGAACCAGAATAAGTGAAGAGCATGAATGTATAGACAAAGAGGGAGTTTCTCTAAGACACTTAGTCATTTTTTACTAAGTGTTGCCATCAATGCCAAAGGGGGAGATTGTTGGCAAGAGACACTGCATAACATTGATAGGTGTTGTCATTGATGGCAACTAATATTGTTCCACACATCCATAGTACTGTATCTGATCATACCGGAAGTTAGAATGATAATCTATCTAAGTCTGGGAGCCTGAAATAGAGTATATAGCAGAGTCCAGTATCTTGGTCAGCGGATCTCTCCAGTTAATCATTATGTGTTGCAGATCTAAAGAAATGTAAAGGGACACTAGGACAATCTAAATCCAAGTTTTTAGCCTCTGGTGATAAAGGGATCAAAAGTTATGAGCATCAGAATATCAGATCCTATTATGACAGAACAGTTCAGTGAAGAGCAGGAAGACTTATGTTAATCCTTGTGCGGACCCAATAGAAGTGTTTTGATGAACTGTGCATGAGATAGAATGTTAGTGGCTGACATGTATGATGATCTACATGTGTTATTTTTGGTACGCATCAATATTGGTGTATGGATCTAGCCGACAGAACAGACCTTTCTTAAAAAGTGCAAAGTGTTGTTGTTTTCGATTGGCAAGTGATTGCAATTCAAGATAAGGATTTATAGCCGATGATTGTGGTTATTTTGGGTGTGTGTATGCGAAAAGGGGTGTATGTGAAAAAGGAGCAAAAATCTAATATTCAAATGAAGGCAGAATAAAGATGAAGTGTTCAAAGTCAGTATTTGCACTTAACTGGAACTGATCTCTAGCATTGGCAGATGCATCTTACCAGTTCAAAATCTCTATAAATCTCTTGTAATCCTTTATGTAGGCAATGAGCCTCCACTTGAGCAGTGAGCTCGGGGCAGTGAGCCTGAATGCATGTGCATTCCCATTTGTAAATACTTTTAACAGGGTATTAATTTTTGTGGGTTAACCCCCACCGTGGTTTTTCCCTTAACTAGGTTTCAACGTCAAGATCTTGGTGTCATGTGTGCTATTCTTATTTTTTCTTATGTTATGCTTAAGTGTTTATTTGATTAAGTTGATTATAAGATGTGAAGGAAGATTCAAGTTAGAAAAAGTTTAGAATTCTTGAAAACCGATTCACCCCCCTCTCAGTTGTCCGGACCTAATCCAATAGATGGAACTAATTATTCTTTTTGGAAGCTCAGGATGGAAGGCTATATCAACTCTCTAAGGTGTGGTGTTTGGGAATTTGTCAAGACTGGTTACAAAGTTTCTGCTACTATTCCTACAAATGCAGATGAAGTTAAGAAGTATGATAACAATGCCAAGGCAAAGTTTGCTATCATGAGTGGATTGGCTGATTCAAAAGTTTCAAAGGTAATGAGTTGCAGTTCTGCTAAAGAAGTTTGGAAATTAACTTGAAACTATTTATGAAGGAGATAAGAAAGTAAATCAAGCCAAGATGCAGATCTTCAAGAGCAGTTTTGAGAAGCTAAAAATGTCAGAGGATGAAGACATTGCTAGATATATGCTCTGGGTGAATGAAGTGGTTAATGGCATCACAAGTATTCATGGAGAAATAAAAGAGGATGAAATTGTGAAGAAGGTTCTAAGATCTCTTCCCAAATTTTACAGTCATAAGGTATCTACTATTGAGGAGAATGCAGACTTGGATACATACAGTATAGACCAATTGTTTGGCTCCCTAACTGCCTTTGAAATGAGAGAATTTGGCAATGATGCTCCAAAGAAAGAAGCTGCATTCAAAATCAACATGAAGACAAAGGAATAATTTTCTAATGAAGATGAGAGCCCTAATGAAGTTGAAGCAAATTTAGTGAGAAGATTGAAGAAAGACACTGGCAAATACAGAGGTAAGTTACCCTTCAAATGTTTCAATTGTGGAAAGGTTGGTCATTTTGCTTCTAAATATCCTTTTAAAGAATCAAGGAGTAGTAACATAAGAGATAAGTTCAAGAGAAGTTTGTATTCCATAGAAAGCAATTATTCTTTAGAAGATGAGGATCATGATGATTCAAATGATGAAACACTTTTCATGGCCTTGGGTGTTGGTAACAAAAAGAATGATGCTAGAAAATGTGAAAAGACTGATGCCTTGCAAACAAATCAAAACAATGAAAGATCAATGGTTGTATGGACTTCCTTTCATTCAAGAGAAGAATCCAAAGCTTGGATAATTGACAGTGGATACTCAAATCACATGACTGGTGACAAGGAGAAGTTTATTAGCCTTGAGAAGTGGGATGGTGGTGTTGTCAAGTTTGGTGGTGATGAGTCAACACAAATATTTGGAAAAGGTGCTATACCCATTGATGGGAGTAATAGGACTTAGGATGTCCTCTATGTCAAAGGACTAAAACACAATCTTCTTAGTGTCAGTCAGATGTGTAGTAAAGGGTATAATCTCACTTTTAATTCCAAGGGTTGTGAAATTAGGAAGCCAGGATCCAGAAAACTAGTTGCAGAAGGCATCAAGACATATGGTGATATATATCAACTAAAGGAGGTAAATGGAAGAACATGTTTGTTGGCTCAATCCAATGAGTGTTGGTTGTGGCATAATAGAATGGGACACAAATTTTTTGACAATATGGAAAGGATCAGTTCTACTCATGCAGTGAGAGATATATTTAAGATAATCAAGCCTACAAACATAGTATGCAAAAAATGTCAAATGGGAAAGCAGACAAAGACAAGTTTCAAAAGCAAGGAGTATTCCTCTTCAAAGCCATTGGAGCTTATTCACATTGATCTATGTGGCCACACAAGAGTGAAAAGTCAACAAGGTGAGAGGTACTTTATGTTTTTTTATTGATGATTATTCTAGAATGACTTGGATTTCTTAAGAGAAAAATAAGATGCTCTTGATAAATTTAAAGTGTTTAAAGCTTTGGTTGAGAATGAAGTAGATGCTAAGATCAAATGCTTGAGATCTGATAAAGGAGGTGAGTTTACTTCAAATGAATTTGAAAGATTTTTTGAAGATCATGGTATTAGGAGACATTTGTTAGCTCCTAGGACCCCTTAACAAAATGGGGTAGTGGAAAGGAAGAATAGGACTGTGCAAGAGATGTCCAGGGCAATGATGAAAGATGCAGATTTTATTGATATGTACTGGAAGGAAGCAATCACACTGTTGTCTATTTAATCAACAGAGTACAACTAAGGGTCAGCAATACTAATACCCGTTATGAGCTTTGGTATGGAAGACCTCCCACTGTGAGATACTTTAGGATCTTTGGCAGCAACTGCTATATCAGAAGAGATGAAGAAGACCTAGGAAAGTTTGATTCAAGAAGTGATGAAGGAATATTTCTTGGCCACTCAACCAGATGCAAGGCTTATATATGCTACAACAAAAGGTTGGGAAAGATGATTGAAAGCACAAATGTCAAGGTGGATGAAGACCTATATCAAATGTCACAAGAATTAGAGAATTCTGGATCTGACATCTTTCCTTGCATTGAAGATGAAGAAGTGAAAGAAGAAAAGGAACAAGAACTAGAGAAAGTATAAAAGACTCCAACAAAGTATGTTTAGAAGAACCACTCAGAAGATCAAATCATTGGAGATAAGAATGAAGGTGTGTTGACAAGGATAAAGTTTGCTAAGACACATGAGCAAGTAAACTTGTGTTTGTTATCAAAAGTAGAACCTAAAACCTTTGCTGATGCTAGAAAAGATGATGGATGGATAAAGGCAATGGAAGAAGAATTGGATCAAATTGAGAAGAATCAGGCATGGGAATTGGTTCCTAGACCAACCAATAAGAATGTTATAGGAACTAAGTGGGTGTTCCAGAACAAGCTGAATGAAGAAGGTGAAGTTGTAGGGAATAAGGTAAGATTGGTATGCAAAGGATATATAAAAGTTGAAGGCATTGAATTTGAGGAAACTTTGCTCCGATAGCTAGGATGGAGGCAATCAGGATGTTCCTTGCTCTTACAGCTCATAAGAACTTCAAGGTATATCAGATGGATGTTAAGTCAACATTTCTCAATGGTGATCTAGAGGAATACGTTTATATTGAGAAACCAGATGGTTTCTAGATATCAGAAGATCCAGACATGGTATGTAGACTAAAAAAGGTTTTGTATGGTCTCAAACAAGCACCTAGGGCTTGATATGCTAGATTAGACAAGTATTTACTTCAGCAGGGCTTCAAGAAAGGCACTACAAACAACGATCTTTACATCAAGGAAAAAGGAAATATGATTTTGATAGTTGTAGTATATGTTGATGATATCATCTTTGGTGGAGATGATGATATGTTTAAGAGGTTTGTAGAGGAGATGCAAAATGAATTTGAGATGTCTATGATTGGTGAGATGTCTTTCTTCCTTGGACTTGAAATTTCTTAGCTAGAAGGTGGTATCTTTATCTCTCAAGCTAAGTATGTCAAAGAATTATTGAAGAAGTTTGATATGGAGGATTCTAAACCAATGAGTACTCCCATGGTCATTGGATGTCACTTAAGAAAAGATGATGAGTCTCCGGAGGTGGATCAAACTGTCTATAAATCTATGATTGGAAAATTGTTGTACCTAACTACTTCTAGACCTGATATTATGCATGCAATATGTGTGATTTCTAGATATCAATCTAATCCCAAGAAAACACATGAGTAGGCATGGAAAGGATATTTAGATACTTGAAAGGAACTTTAGATTATGGCTTATGGTATCCAAGAGGTAATGACATTGATTTAAATGCCTACATTGATGCTGATTGGGCATGATGTGTTGATGATAGAAGAAGTACAAGTGGAGGTGCTTTCTTCTTAGGAAGAAGATTGGTTTCATGGCATAGCAAGAAGTAAGATTCAATATCTTTATCTACTACATAGGCAGAGTACATTGCAGCAGCATCCGGCTGTACACAAGTGTTGTGGATGAAGCAAACCTTAAAGGATATCAAGGTATTGTATGATGAGCCTATTCCTATTCTGTGTGACAATACAAGTGCTATAAATATTTCCAAGAATCCAGTGATGCATTCTAAAACCAAGCATATAGCCATCAGGTATCACTTTTTGAGAGATAAGGTTGTAGATAAGGAAGTGAATTTGGAATATGTTCCAACAAAGGATTAAATTATAGATATTTTCACAAAGGCTCTTGCAAAGGATATTTTTGAGGATCTTCGATAGAGGTTAGAGGTAATTGCCCCTTCTTATTTCTAGATGCAAAATGGTGCATCTATCTAGGAGGAGTTCATGCTATATCTTTTTTCCCGGACTGATGGTGGCTACCTCTTAGGGGGAGCAGATAGTGGTTGCTGATGATAGAATGAGTTTGTTGCTACAAAAAGAAGTCATGCTCAAAGAAATGATATGTAGGAATGCAATCACTGATAAGAAGGTAGTGATTTCCCTTTGTCCTTGAAATGAAAGGGGGAGAGATGCAAAGATGTGTTTCCATCAATGCCAAAGGGGGAGATTGTTACACATATGGTTCCTAGGGTTGTAATTGATGTCAACACTGTCACTAGGTTGTCATTGATGTCAACACTATCATGGAGGTGTGATGGTGTTCATGGTTGGATGTCATACCTTGATCAATGAAGAGTTAAGTATGAAGACACATTAATATGGAAATTAGAAGCACTAAGAAGATCATATATGTCTTGTCATATCTAGGAGAAAAAATACAGTTCATGGTTGGATGTCATGCCTTGATTAATGAAGAGTTGAGTATGAAGCAATATTAATATGGGAATTAGAAGAAAAAATATGATCAGATGTGTTGTTGATGTTATTGATGATCTAAATCATGTATGTTCCAAGCTTTATGGTGTTTGGAATACCTGAAGAGTATTTGGTAGTTGACAGTGCAAAGATAGTATTGGTTCTCTGAAGACATTTATTATACAGATGTAGAATGCTCCACATTCCTCCGCATTTGCAGATATGGCTATATGGTTTTGAATCTATGATCAGGGTGCAGTGAAGGTGTTAACTCTAGAGTTTTAGATCATTTACCCTTATGTTGTGAAAGTTATGCATGACAAAGTATCGACATGTGTTATGACAGAGTAAGCTAGTGTTGAAGGCCTGTTGAAATGCTCCACATTCATCCGAAAGTGAATGATTGTATTTGTGGTTTTAAGGACATGTTCATGGATGTACATTACATGCTTCCTTGCAGTTTCAAGGCTCTTGGTGGTCTGCAACTCAGTTTTTCAAATGACATGTTGCAGAGTAAGCTAGTGTTGAAGGCCTGATGGAATGCTTCACATTCCTCTAGAAGTGAACGGTTGTCTTTATGGTTTTAAGGACATGTTCATGGATGTACATTATATGCTTCCATGTAGTTTCAAGGCTCTTGGTGGTCTATAGCTCAGTTTTTCAAATGATAGCATGTTTGCAGAGTGTTCAAGTTGACTTGGTGTTCTCAGATTTCATGATTGAAGTTATGCAACACAAATATTTGATGTACAAAGGTAAAGAAGTGTTTGGGGATGCTGTATGAGTCATGTAGATTCATCTAGAAGATTTTCATGAAGATCTTTGTTATTTCCAGTACCACACAAGGTTCTCAAGTTGTTGTGACCATTATGCTTCAAGCATTCTTAGGTTTTTCTTAAGGCTGTCCTAATTTATATTGAGCGGAGTGTACGGATGTAATTCCTTGGAGTTTGAAGTTGTGAAGGATGTTTTGGACTTGGTTAATCAAGTATTGGTGTCCACAAGGCATAGGTCTTCTACAGGTGTAACGTGTGATGTTGTTTAGGTCTTATCTTCTACACGTTTCATGTTCCACATTGTTTGACCAAATTGTAAATGTATTTTTCATGTTATCTCTAGCTGACAAGCAATGTAATCAATGTAATATCATGAATAAATAGTGAATCAAATTGAGTTAGGTGAGTGTGACTGCAAAAAGATTGATAAAGCTTGCATACAAGATAAGAAGTAGAATGAATGTATTTTGATGTGCGACTGAAGGAGAAAGAACAAAAGTTTTTGATGTCCTGATTCACCTTGAAGACATATTTGTGATAGTGATCAAGCATAGAGTGTGCCTAATTGATTAGATCATCAGAAGGAAGTGTGAAGAGGAAGAAGTGCAATCATCAAAGGTCTGAGTTTTTAATGTCAATTTTTAGATAGTAGGTCTGCAATACTGTAATCTTGTGTAAGTGTGTTCTCAATTCAAGGAGTAGAAGCTTTCTTGGGAGTGATCCTAAAACAAAGTCTTCAAGGAGTAGAAACTTCCTTGGGAGTGACCCTAAATCAAAGTTATCAGGGAGTAGTAGCTTCCTTGGGCTGTAGCCCTAAAATAAAGTTATTATTTTGAGCTTCATATATTGTGAGTTAATCCTCACCATGGTTTTTCCCTTCTAAGGGTTTTCCACGTATATCTGGTGTTATGTGTTTATGTGCATTATGTTAATCATTCATGTTCATGTTAATGTTGTGATGATTAAGGTTTAAATTTGCTTCGGATAAGTTGAAGTTTTTAATGTTGAAAATTGTTTAGATACTAATTCACCCCCCTCTCAATATCCTTGTGTGTCCAACAGTCCCAATCAAAGTTAAGATGACTCATAGGAGGCTCTATACGACCCAAAAGTGGCTCACAAACAATAGTTCACATTCATCAAATAAGTTTCTAATTACTCTTTCTTGCATGGCAAAACTAGGTCTAGTGGTGGTGAATTGGATGAACCACCCTCTTCACATGGATGAATTATCCAGAGGATGTCATTTTATGTTTTGTTGGCGTGTGACTTCTATGTACAGAGTATTGGTTTCTATACACAAAATATTAATGTTTTGCCAAGTTGATTCAAAGAGAGAATTCAAGGGAGTAATTGCTTATTGAAATACCTCGTTAAGGTGTGCCATCTCGATCACCTTTAAGTGAGTGTTGTCTTGATGGATTCATTGAAGAATAGTTGTTTCCCTCGCAACCTCAGTAGTTGTAGGAGTAGGTAAACTCTACCCAAGATCTTTCAAAGTTATCTTCTCTAAATCCCGGCTCATTTTATGACACATGCATTAAATGCCAAGTATAACATAAGGTGCTAAAAGTTATAGTTTAGGATTCCTATAATGCCCTTGGTTCCAATAAGATGTTTTTGTTTCAATTTTTTTTTGTCTTCAGATTTTTGAATATTTGAGTGTTTGAATGTCATTGCAATGATTTGATATTCGAATGCTAATTGATTGAAATATTTTGATTGTGTTGTTTTCTTGAAATGTTGAAGGTTCACTAAGTTTGGAGTGATTCTTGGCTAATTGTTTTTGTGAGTTTTGTTCTTTTTAGTGTTTTTAGTATTTATAGAATATTTGAACAATGTTGAAATAAATTAACCAATCTATGCAAAGAGTTGAAATTAATTTGAATGAGTGTTTCTTTGTGTTTTTTATTGTATATTTTTGTTTTATTTCCAACAATGAATTCAATGTTCCTTGAATTTTTGATTTACGAATAGTATTTCTAGTTCCTTGCTGATTTGAGAGCAAAATTTGAATTTGAAGATCTAATTTTGGTGTAAAAGGAATGATTTAATTTGTTGTTTTGGTTTGTAAGCTTTGAAACAATTAACAATAAACTAATTTAGACTACAATTTTTAAAAATAAATCTATCCTAGACACAATTAAAAAAAACTAAGTTATTCTAAACCCACACCTAGGACATAAGAATTATCCAAGATTTGGAGAATATTGAGAGCCTACAATTAATCCACAGTATATAATTAAAACTAATCTATGAAAGTAAAACTAATCTAATTAAACTAAATTCAATGAAAAGCTCACCTAGAGTTGTTTTGAGATTGGCAATCACCCTTAGAGACCTAGCTAGCTCACTATCCTCCTCTCCTTGAACTGTTGGTACATTCTTTGTTGGTGGAAGGAAAAGGATAAGACAACAAATGGGTTGATACACAAAACAATGAGATTGTTGTAGCTATATGTAGTGTTCACAAAAGGTTTGTAGCTACTCTATGATAAAAATTGAATGATTGACTGGTTGTAAAATCCTAGAGGTTGTAGGTGATTGAAAAAAATACATTAATGTTATATTGTAGTGTGTAAAAAGATTAGAAGTTGTATTGAAAGTTTTTAAAAAGTTTTAAAGTTGATGGATCAAATTTTAATGGGAATTTGCATAAGAATTTGGAAAAAAATCACAAGAAAAATTAACTCTAAAAATGGCTAAGAAAGATCTATAAATAAGGGATTAGGTTACGAGAAAATTACAAGAGTTGAACTAAAGATAGTTCATCTAAAATAAGCACCAAATCAAGTAAAAATGATGTGAATTAAGAAAATTTAAGTGCATGCAAAAGCTCACAGAAGCTAAATTAAAAAAAAATATGTTTTCCCATTCAACAACATTTTGTTCGTTAGGGTGGATGTACTATTTGTTGGGGCGAACTAGAAGAAAATAGGCAAACACATGACTTATTTAGATAAGAACAAAGGTTTTAAAATAAGGATTTAGACTATATATTCTTTGCAAATGACTTAGACTAACTAAAAACAACACAAGAGGGGTTCTAAGAAGTTGACTGAACACTTCAACCAAGGAAAAACTAGTTAAATGAGAGCTTAATTTTATTTTCATGCCATGTAGCATCATGATTTGGGGCATTGAGTCATCATCAGATGCCATGTATAAATGTCCATTTGTAGGCACTTACAAATTACCCACTTGAGAAAGGCATCCCATAATACTAGGTAGGTGTTACTTCTCAACATAAGCTTAGGGACCTCAAAACTTGCTAGTACTTATCTTAACATGATTTTCCATATTTGGAACTACAAAAATCCATTAAATGATCATGTGTAGTATAAAGGTGTTTAAAAATAAAATTCTAAATGATAACAATGACAAATATACTACTTTCATTGCAAGTTCCTCTTATCCATCCAGAACTTGCAAAAATATAAAATAAAATGACTAAAGTGCATTTTAGACAAATAATAGATTCAGTCTTTAAAAAACAAGGACAACGTGGTGTATCATCTATGTGGGGATGTAGGGTATACTTGTGTTGACTTGTGTAGATCACTTGTATGAAAAATGATGATTTGCAAAGTAGTTAACCTAGCATGTATATTAAAAATTAATACTTGGAGAAGTTCATTTATTTTTGAGTGTTTGAGAGGTTTTTAGAGATTCTTGATCTCTAGTTAGACAAGAATGGATTTTTGTGCAAAGGCAGGTGTTAGGAAGCTTGTGAGACATTGATCATCATCCTAGCACATATAATAGCTTAGGTGGATCCTTAGGTCCACAGTTCTAAAAAAAACTCCCTTATGCCCTAGCTTTTAGTTTTCTCAAATTTTCAAGTTTTAAGTGATAAAGATTGGAATAGGAATAGTCAAAACATTGGTGTTAAGGTAGGGAATGGATAGGTCTAAAAGGTTTCATATTTTACTTCCATTTTAAGCTTTGTAGGTCAATTTTAAATTTGGTGCACTAATCGACAAGTTCTTCCATTTAGGTGCATTTGTTGATTTTGGTAGATATTCATTTTCCTCAGCAAATAGCCTGCCATAGCAAACTTCTTAGTGGAAAGGGGAAAATCAGGACAAAGAGTTAAAACTCCAAGTTTTTGGGACAAAATTTAGTTTTTTTTAAGCTTTTGGGTTTCCAAGGGGTGTTTTTATGATATTTATGGGTTTTTGAAGGGGGTTTTATGTTTTTTAGTAGTTTTTTAAAAATTTATAATGTGTTTTTGTAGGATCTCTACATTTAATGGAGTGACATTTGAGAATAGGGATGGTTGACTAACATCCTAGATCACCTACTTGACATACATCGGGTGGTGTTATAATGAGTAGGACTAGATAGAGTGGCCCAAAGTCCTTTGATCTGTCTATCTAGTCAAGTTTTCTCCCACATTCTCACTTATTGGGATGCTGACTAGAGCACCTTCTACTTTCTATATGTCATGGGTGAGTGGATAATCACTCTTTATGATGTTTACCACATTCTAGGTGTCCCTATTGATGGGGACAAAGTTACGCTAGAGGGAGGCATTTTAGATCATTAAAGGTCCTTATGAGTTTTATATTTGGGAGATGATCATCCAAGTGATTGGAAGGGTGTACAATTATTTTTGGTTCCATTCTTTAGCCATTCCACACCTGTAGAAGGCTACTGTAGACCTAATTGCCACCAAACTATCTAGTGACAAGGAGACACCCATGTTACTATATAGTTGGTCCTCCATTGTCATGCACGTCAAGCAGGGTAGAGTCTTTGCATGGGGAGTGGACATTCTTGCACAATATTATCAAGATTTGTACCAAATTATTAGGTGGAGGGATTGCTCATTGAATCATCCATCCTTGATCATGGGGTGGATCTTGAATGTTGGTGTATACATTATACTTCACCTAGGATAGTATTTATACTAAGTGTAATGTTGTACTTAGTTAATTAAGCTTACTTAGGGTATTAGAAATATTTAATTTTCCTCGCCTAAGTAGCTAATAGTGACACGTGTACACTTTAGCTTGAGGTACACAAGTTCCACCATTGCCTCATCAATTCTTGATTAATGTTAGTCAGGTGCTACCTCTGTCTCAATTAGATTGAGTTAATTCACCTTGTGATTGGGAGTGATTGAGAGTTAAATTCATACCTCTTAGACATGTCATCTCTTTGATTCATACATCTAAGAGGCCTATATATTTGCACAATTCTCTTTCTAATTAGGCTCCATTATATTGAATGTTTAATGTCTTTCTTCTCCAATCTTAATTTGTAATTAACTCATAGGCCTTAGGTCCTAGGTAGAATTATTGTTTATGAAAAAATTCTAAAATGGTATCAATGCTATGATGTCATAGGGTAAGTCCATTTCATGGTTTTGAGAGTATGTAGATATAAGTTTTTGGGCATATATGGTAAATGATGGAGTTATTATGAGCTTATAACTTCATGATTTTGAGAGTATGTAAATATAAGTTTTTGGGCATATATGGTAAATGATGGAGTTATTATGAGCTTATAACTGTGTCTAGAATAGACAAAAATTAGATAAGATCCATCTTTTTTGTTTGGATCTGTTAATTTGGAGCCTATTAATAGGCAGCTAAGATTTTGTCTTGGTTTGTATAGGCCACTTTTACAGGACTTCTCCTAGAGAGAAACAAGCTTAACTTTTGAGTCTTGAGCATAAAACATTAGGAATGATTGTAAATTTGATATAGTTTTAGTCTGTCCTCCAAAGTCCCTGTCTAGACTTCGCTAGTTTTATACAGTTTGAGGAGCGGTACAACCTTTTCATTGGTCTTGGCATTCATTTCTTCTACACTTTACAAGTGATACAAATCTTTTTTGCAATCTTAAGGTTTACATTTGATAATGTTCTTATAAATTTAATAGGGTGTATTTGGTGTTTTGTATACACGGTACTCTTGGTAGCCATAGAGTCCTTTGTACTATTGACTATGGTATCGCAGACCAAGCATATTAATTAAATATTGTCAGGCTTCATACTTTAGCCTCCACAAATCCTAGAATACCATATTGATATGGTATGTCATATCAAAGATTGACACTATTCATTTTCATTTATCTCTGCTGGTAGCATTTGGATTTACCACTTGTTTTGATTTTGGCATAAAAGTTGATTCATTTCAAGCATAAAGTGCATGCACATCGCTCCATGCATGGAATTAACAAAGGTAAAATCCTTTGTTAGTTCTTGCCATGGAACTATAGCGGCCACCCAAATTTTAACTCATGATTAATGCTTGCTATTTTGTACAAATCACGTTTTAGAATTTTTTGCAACCATGATTATTTGCGAAGGTTTGTAATGTTAACAAGCTCACTATTTATGCTATAGAAAATTTGGTGGGCTGTGATTTGCTCACGTTCGGTGTGCAGGTTGAAAGTAGATGTTGATGTGATTCTTGACGGAAGAGAAGGTGTAATCCCTGATGTTTTCATTGCATTTTTTAATGTGCAAGGAAGATGTTCTTTGTTTGATGACTGTGATGTTGCATAGCTGTTCTATTCAAGGTTTTATTTTCCACCTATACCACACCCTCATTACCAATGTTGTATATGTGTTTGTGCATTGGTTTTCCGCTATATTGTTTCATGACATATATAGTAGCAACCTCTCTTTCAATCTGGGATATCTGTCAATCTTCTCTTCTAGATTCATTCACTTGAGAAAGTCTTCCACCTGAGCGCTTACAGGCTAAGATGCATTTTTGTTTTGAGCATACTCTGCCTCTGCTGTATCTTTTATGTACCACTCTGAAAGTTTTGTAGAATAGTAAGTTAATGTAGCTTTTTCTAGGTACTTTTAATTCAATATTTCATTTTTTTTTTTTTCCAAAATAAACCTTCAGTCTAAAATTTGCCTCTTTCTTAGAACAAATGTTAATGCAAATTTACGGATTCATGATCTTAAAGATGACTATTTTTTCATTTATATTTTTGAGTAAAACATTTTTTGTGCCATGACATGATTCCAAGAGAAGAAAGCGATGGAAGTGATTTTGATCTGAGGGATCCTAGTGCTGAATCTTTGAGTGATTGCAGTGATAATGATAAATTATCTAGCTCATTAAGCAATACAAGTGATAGATCAGAAGGAACTTGGGATGCTGGTCACGAAAGATTTAGGGTTTGATCCTAAAAATTCATGGCATTTACGTTTTAGAGATAGGCTTGGAAGCCTTTATTTTGAGTAGTTTGAGTGATCAACATCTTATACAAGAGTGCCTCTAATTGACAAGATAACCTTAAACTTTTATTTTTTATTTTTTATTTGTAAGCGTGGAGGTCATAAGGGGGACCTCCTCCCCATCAACATATCCAACATAGAAACCACTTAATCCACTTAGAAGTCACAAAAGCCATCGATGTTACTTGGGGGATTTGAATTTGAATCTCGATTGTGAGAACCTTATGACCTTTGCCATTCAAGCACAACCCCGTTCACAACCTTAAACTTTTATTAGTGTTACTCTAGCTTGGAATAATTGTTTTCTATCCTTTTTCATCTAGCTTGGAATAATTGTTTTCTATCCTTTTTCATCTCAAAATAGAGTAGAGTTTATCCAAATTCATTCCTTTATTTTTTATAGGGAGGGAAAGAAAAAAACATTATTCATTGTTATAATGAATGCCCTTTGTAAGGGTCGCCCTAAATTCCAATCAAACTAAATAAATGGCAACTTTTGAAATTGACCCCTAGTCTTTGATATTTTTTGTATTTGTTCTTGTGAACCCTTGACTGCATTAAAAAATTATAATTTATTAGCTTATATTCACCTTCAGATCAATTATTTTGTGGGGGAATATCCAGAGCTAATGTCCTTGAGAAGTGTAGATCTTTCTCTTTGGCAAGCTAAATATTGGTTGCTTGATAGGTTCTTAGAATCAGTTAATGCTATATCGAATCCTCCATTCTTTCAACTATGCTATCAAATGCCTCACATTTTTATTATCCATTCTATTTTATGAAAAGGCACTTGAATTGTTTGATAGAATGCTTCAAAGAAATTTGGTTTCATGGAATTCCATGATTGTAGGCTATGCACAAAAACATTTCAAGCAAATGCAATTGGTAGGTGTAAAGCCAAACTTCACAAATTTTGTCAATGTCTTGCCTGCCTATGGTTATGAAGTTCTCCATTGAATTATATAGGATTAGGAAATATATTTTCCATGTCTTTGACTTTTGAATACATTTCACACGAGTAAGGCAAAGGTGTCAACTAGTGAACTTGCTATATGAATTTTTGTAAATTTTGGGTAAACATTGACAGGGATTGTTTGTTGAGTTGTATCAAAAATGTTTGGCCATTTACTTTTTGTGTTTTTTGAAATTGACCCAAGCTCAATGTGAGTGAGTTAGACTCTGGTGTAGCACATGACCACATCCTTGCTAAAGGCACTTGCCTAGTCACTTATGCTCTCATGGAAAGAGGCAGTTGAGTGGTGGTGGAATTGAGGGGGTGTTTTGTTTGTGAGGAAGCAAAATATTACAGATGGTAGTTAAATTGATTGTGTTATTTGTTTGTACATGTGGTTGTTGATTGTTGTGATTGTTGGTCTTTATTTCACAGAGTTGAGAGTTTAGTTCTTATAGTAAGTTGAGATTTGTATAGCTTTCCTCTCCTATGATTGTAAAGTCTCACCTTGCTTGTTCATGGAATTGATTGATAATTTATCCTTGAACTTGAAAAATCCTTAGGTTGTGAGTCCTAATTGTGTCTTGTTAGATTTGTTGTAAGATCTACATTTGTCCTTGAATGACTTCTTCAGTGGGATTTCTTGAATGGGGAGGTTCTCCCTAATTTCTTCTGACTATTTTGATCGAATATTCTCTCACACTAGGGCACATCAAGTGCTAAGTTGAGGAGATGGGTGTTTTGTTTTCATTTTGAATTGAATTTTTTGTGTTGCAAGCCTTGTGATGGAATCAATGGGTTTCTTATTTGTTTTCTTGTTCTTAAAAGTTGAAAGTTTGAATGTTTGAAAGTTGTGTGCCTGGCATTGGGATTGAGGGCATTCCTCTTCATTTTGAATGTTTTTGAAAGTTGTATGAATCTCTAAAGGCAATTACACTAAATAAATGCAATCTTTTTGTTCTTTTTCTAATTTTTAGATATAAACTATTACTAGTGAAAATTAAAATATGAATGCAGATCTAAATGACTTTTCCTAAATGCAATTTATCTATGTTTTTGGTTTTTGTGTTTTAATTTTGATGTAATCTATTCTAAGAAAGCAAAATTGTAATTACTTTAAGCACAATTGAAAGTATATATAAATCTAAAAAGCAGTGAACTCTAAAATAACTAAGAGAAAATAAACATGAATTTTACTTCCTCAAGGGCAAGATGATGAGCTAAGTACTACTGAAAACAATTAAAAGAACCTATGAATAATTGGGTTCTACTGCTAGGATTTTATCCTCAGAGATCTAGTAGCAATTATTTCATTGATGAACCTAGGGTCTCTTAGGTGACCCTTTTATTGAGGATCTAAAAAGGGTTGTTTAGTTGTTGTGAGGTCATCAAGTGTGAGATTGTTGAGAGGAGTTTAATTCATGCCTTTGTGGGTGATGATTAGGACCTCTATTTCATCATCAGATTGCCACATAGGAATGTACACTTTTTTGTACTTACATATAAATGCCCCCTCAAGTATAGTAGTATACATGAAAGGTAGGTACCATTCCCAAGGAATAGCCCTTACCTTTGTTCTTATCCCACATCTAGACTTGTAAATTAACAAGAT
This sequence comes from Cunninghamia lanceolata, assembly GCA_027924645.1. NCBI lineage: Eukaryota > Viridiplantae > Streptophyta > Pinopsida > Cupressales > Cupressaceae > Cunninghamia > Cunninghamia lanceolata. Next base: position 1,087,964 of record BSBN01001298.1, read on the forward strand.
TATTCAAGCGTAAGTTTGATAAATGATAAACTCAAGGTAAGTACAAAAAGGAAGATGAGAGAATATACCAATAATGTGTGAGTTTGATGTTTACTTGTGTCGCTTCACCTTGTCATGATAACTTGTCCTGATGATAAAAGACACAGAATAAGGAAAAAATATATAATATAAAAGCTAAATTGAGTAAACAAGTAATCATTATCACATGCCAATCTATAGAAGAGAGAAGAGAAGAAATAGTGAAAATGAGAGAAAGTGAGCAAAGGATAATGGAATTGCACAAGGGGATAGTCAACAGAAAGATGATGACAATGAGATTGACATTATGGTTTTCATTCATCCTCCCACAAATCCCTAGATACAAGAAATGAGAAAAACCTCTTCAAAGCCCTAGATTCTTTTTCACTTGATTATGTTTTAAAATATTTGTTGAACTTGAATTTTCTTGTTGCATTTGCTTAGGTTTTAGGTTTTCACTATTTATGTTGTTTCATTTTTCTTTTTTGATCAATTTTGACATTTTCTAGGCCCATTAGGGCACACTAGGGCATGGCCATGGGTTGTCCCTTTTACTAGGGTAGGTCACCTAAGAGACCCTGCCACTTCAACTTGGGTCGCACGAGACAAACCCTGCTAGGAGGTTCTATTGATATGATTGAAGGTAAAATTGATGAATTTGATGCTTGCACTTACTCCTTTCCTTGATTTAATGCTAACTTCTCTATTTATTTTTTAATTTTTAAGAATGTATTCAATTTTTAGATATTTTCATAAATTTATGTTTTTTTGGTGATTTTTGACTTTTTTAAAAAAAATTTACATGATTTTTGAAGTTTTTGACGAAGGTCTAACTTGACACTCTCTTCTAGTAGGTCACCTAAAGGATCTGAGAGATCTAATTTTATTGTAGAGATTTTGCACTTGCCCCCTTGCACAAGGAGACCTACACACTTGAGTATATTCTTTTTTCTTTTCAGACTTCTCTGATGGAGTGACTTGTACTTAGCTCTGATTATTTAGTACTTATTACTATGGATTTGATTGGCTAGGATTAATATGTGGTTGCAATTGATGTCTTATACTTTTTTTGTCTCTTGTGCTTATGGTTGGTTATATAAATTATGTTATAAACAAAAGATACTATGTGATTACATATGGATGATGGTACTATGATCATGTTGTTTTTGATATCTTTTTTCTATGAATGAGATGTATGCAATGTGAATATGCATGGGTATAGTTAATACCCGTATGGATGGAAATACAATACACTTGTATATCTTCTTTTGCTATTATTGATGCCATGAATTATGACATAAATTATTGCTCATTTTTTGATGATATGCATATGGAACTGGTAATGTGATTCCTCTCTAGTAGGATTTTTAACCTAGGGTTTTGTGGGTTGACTTGGTATAGGATTGTTAGGAAAGGTGTATCAACCTTATGTACATAATTTTAAGATTACAAAGGTGCAATTTTTAGGTTATAAATTGAAAAAATCAATTTTTAGGATATAAAGTTTGTCAAAGCTAGTGAACAAGGCTATAAAATCTATTTTCATTAGCTATGGTGTTGGTGTGAGAGGGTACAATCTTTGGGATTCTATGGCTAAGAGAGTTTTGTGTATAAAAAATGTTACATTTAAATAAGTCAAGCATTCTTCCATACTATTGCAACTAGAAAAGGATGTAAAGAAAGGTGTGGTTCAACTAACCCCAAAGATTGAGATGGTTAAACCAAAAGACCATAAAGGAATTAAAGAAGAGGAGAGATCAGATAGTTTAGAGAGTTTTAAAAAAGAGATAGAATCTCCACCTTAGTCATTGAGGAGGTCCAATCAGCAAAGACAACAACCATATAGGTATACTTCTCCTAATTGGAGATGTATTTTTGTTAGAAGTTAGGACATTAGGATACTAATTTAAAAAAATAAAATGTAAAATAAATAAAATAAGAATTATACAAGCATGTATTTAACACATTACACAACATACATGGGGAAAACCCTTCTAGGTAAAAAGCCCCATAAAGCATCATTTTATTATAAACACTTACAAAATTTCTATACAATTATAGACAGAACATGTGGAAATACTTCACTTACTCCACATGACCAATAATACCTCTTGTGCATAGTGATAGAATTCACTATAAATCTCAACATTTTCTTACCTCTCAAATGAGAGAGAACCTCCTTAAATATAGGAGGGGTGGAAAAATACTTGAAGGGGTATTAGTCACACCTATTCAAAACAACCATTTGTAAATAGTTAATAATCTAATAGTCGTTAGATTATTAATTATTAAATGGTATATACTTTATAAGGCATATAATAAACATAAGGTTTTATAACCTTATATTAGAACAATATATAAATGTTATAAGGGTAGGACCCCTAATAACATTATGTTTTAACACCCCCTTAATGTTAATAGGGAGCATCACCTATATATTTTTATAAAAGAAAAAAAGTACCCTAACTTAACATAGGTATTCTTCGATAGTGATAAACAAGGACACAAAAATATGCCAAAATGAAGAGCATGTATTCCAAACTACATGAAAGTCATCTTGTTACAATTTATAATCCCAATGTTTTAAAAAATGAGGCTTAAACGAGGTCTTATAATGTTTTTATTGGAGCCTAGAACTCCTCAAACTAGCCTCCCCTAGGTTCATTTGATAGTGCCTGTAGGTCTTATATAATACAATGCTTTTTCAAGTGGAAGATTTACAAAGAGAAGAATTTGCAATATGCTTGAAGGATTTAAACATTTAATGCCTAGAGATCTTATGCTATGCTTGCTAGGTCTTACATCCAAGGATTTAGTCATGTATAATTTCTAGAGGTCTTATGTTATTCCTGTTAGGTCTTACATCCCTAGGTGCCATTATAATGCACACTCCTCCTTGATGGAAACTCCTTATGGCCAAGCATTAATTTGAATTTGGAGAATTTGGTACTATATAGAGGTTTGATGCTATATTGCATATATAATTTCTTTTGTGATTTCTGGGAGCCTAGGCTAGTTCTTCTTGATCATAGTATATCTATTATCTGATAATAATTCTAGTAGAATTGGAGAGTAATATTATGATGAAAAGATTTTCCCTTGAAGGAAGGGCCCATGAACTTCAAAATGTTCTATATTTCTATAAATAGGAGTCTTTGGTAAGAGTAAATAACTTTGGTCATCATATAATAAAGTGGGACTTGTACTAGTACCCATATGAAAAACTCTTCCAATAATCTCCTAAGCCTCATTGATTCTCATGTAGCTATATTTGTAGTCAACCTTTGATTAAAGGGCTATAGAAGATAGCCTTTTAAATATTACTCCATCCATGTGATAACACCTGCACCATATTTTGAATACATAGTTGAGGTATGTCCTATCAATAGGATCACCAACATAGTCAGTAACACATTAATCAATAAATTTTATTTTTGATGCAGGAATAATAAAGTCCCACAATTAATTTAATAATAAGTAGGTCAACATATGATATGTTATAAAAATATTGAAAAAAATGATTTGATGATCTTATCAAGGTCAAATGGGATTTTCATAAGCATAAGTATGTACAATTTGCCAATTTTCTGCAGGAAAAAAATAGTCATCCTACTAAACATATAGTAATGATCGATATTTTTTTAAAGGAATGAGTGAGCTATCCTTTTCAACCGTGCTTCCTAGATAGTTTATTAGGGTGATTGCCACCCATTACAAGTCGGTGCTTTTATACCCAAGAATTTTAGAGTTCTTTTTTTATTTAAGAAAATACACGAAGCTCATAAAAATGAAAGTTAAAATAACACTCAAGAGAGAAAAAAGGAAACATTTGATTCACCTTGTCATTATTATGTTTTTGTAAAAGGAGATGACCTATTTTTATCTATTATATTATAACAAGAATGAAAAGTCTTTGAGAGCAATGCTGACTTCCTTATATGATTGTGAAAACCACCTATGTATTTCATTAAAATAATGTTGTAAAAGTCGAAGACACCTCAATAAGCATGCTAATGTAAACAAATGTTTAACTTAACAACTAGTTAATATAGTTAATGTTTGATGATACATGATTATAACAGAACAAAATTAGAGCCACTTGTAAAGAACTATAAATAACTTGAAAGGTTTGGATATAAAGGATACATCTTATTTGAGTTCTCCTAAACACATTATCCTACCCTAATCTTAATACTTGCCAATTAAATGTTGTTAGGACAATTTGATTATTACTTTGAGATTTGGGAGATTTGGATGAGCTATATTCAAATCCACTAATAAATAAATGAGATGGATTATGGAGATATACCTCTATAAAACATAAACACAAGATACATCATGCATCTTAAATAGGATGGACAACAAAGAATGTTTATATGCAACTAGCTCTATTCTCTTGAAGAGTTAAATAATTTAAAGATTTTTTGAAAAATTCATCAACATTCAATAATTTTAGTCTCAAAATGATATCATCAATTGAAAAATTTCCTATTAGTCTTTTGAGAATTGACATAACTCTTATGATAGATTTTTTGCTTCATTGAAATGCATTCTAATTATACCACTTACTTCGTCTTCTAAATCATGTTTAATCAAACAACTTTAGTCTCAAGGTTCTTTCTACTCAATAGTATCTTCTATGTCAATCTTATAATGTCTTATATGGTGTCATTCTAAAGAACGAAACTACTATTGTATGGGAACACCACCACGAGCAACCTCATATTGTTACATTTGTTGATCTATGTAACATATATTCTCAACATATCTCTAGACACATGGTTCACCCATATTATATGTATCTTAAAAGGAAAAAAGAATTAAGGAAAATCCTAGTCTTGAATGATCAAAGAAGTTGAAAATAATTTAATTCAAAATGTGGAAAATCATGATTATTGATCATTGAGATTGTTTAGTTATTGTCCATATGCCAGTGGAGGGTCCCACATTCGAGTTGGCATTTCACATTGATTTGGTGTTTTAGAGATTATTTCAAGAGGAGTTATGAGGAATTTCATTCAAAATGAAGTTTGATTTTTCTATTGAACTTAGAATTGAAGCTTCATTAGCAAAAAATACTATATAAAAGTTATGGAACTCTTCAATCTTATGGTATAATTGTCAAATTTGTTATAAAGGAGGAATGGTGAATGTAATTCACTACTTTGGGCTTTTCACCCTCTAGCATGTTTTCCTATTGAAAAACTTTTGGAACATTTAATGATTTATAGATCACCCTTGTCTCATAATTTTTATGGATGTGGGATTGACCCAATGACCACCCAAACATGTGTTTGAGTAAGGATTTAATTGCAATTTTAATTGGATTGTGTGATGCCAAGCCTTCATAATATATGTTTTTTCTTGGATTTTTTATCATCAGCCAATGGTATGAAACACAATAGGGTATCTAGAGACAAAGGAAGCTAAGAAGACAAGCGATAACATTAGGACGTCTTGAATTTGAATGACCATTTGTCATTGTTTTATGATAGCTCAGAATGGTGAATGTTCAAAGAACTTCTTTTAAGGAAAAAGGTGATTTTAAAGTTAGGATTTGGTAAAGGTGACATAAAATTTCTGGATGAAAGATTTCAATGAATAGCTCCCTTCAGCCTCCCCTCTTTACATAATGGTGCACCACACATATTGAAGGATAGAATTTAGTATGATTAATTATAAAAAATGGAATGGATTATTATGATGTACTTTAGAAGTAGGTATTGAGGTCTAAGATTATCCATAAGGCTTGTGGAGGAGAGTTGGTCTCATCCCAGGTTTTTCCATGCAGATAAAATGTATTTAAATTCTTGTTCATTCCAACATCAAATTTTTAAGGAGATGAGTTAATATAGATTTTGCAAGCTTTTGATTTAGGTTTGGAGAAGTGGCATTTTTTATATTTATGTAAATTTTCCTATCTCCATTTTCTATTTCCTTGTTACTACACCCCAATGTGATCTTTATGTGTCTTAAAACATGTTACATTTTTCTAAATTTCATATTATTTAAGCCAAGATTTATACAATCTTGTGGGATCGAAGAAAAACAAGGCTAAATGATCTTTACCATTAACCAAACCATTAAATACTAAACAATAAGAAAAAAGAATGAATGAAAGGCTAGCAACCATTTCACTAAGGATTGGGACCAACACTAAGAAGAGGCTTCACTCCTTACTAATGTCCTCATTTGAATAAGACTTCAAAAGGAATAAAACTTAAAACATTTGGATTAAGGATTTGCATATGACCTTGATAAAAATTCATGGCCCTATGACATTTTTTAAAGAATTTAATCTATTACATAGAGTACAATTTGAAAGTATTTGATGATTGAATCATATGACCTTTAAAAAGAATATATATGTGTATATATATAATTAATAAGTTGATTAATAGGATTCATGTCTATTTATTGGTAATTTTAAATTATTTTATGTATACATACATACATACATACATATATGTTTCCAAATAGTATATAATGGTTATATTCCAACCAAATTTGATGATATAAATCCTTAGTTGTTAAACAGAGAATCATAATGCATAAGACTAATAGAAACACCAATATATCAATAGACTTAGTCAAGGATAAGGGGAAAAATGAATGACAACCTCACCTTGCAACGTAACACCACAAAAAGTGAACCTATTTTCTACTTTCTATTATGTTCTTACATTTGTATATATGTCTATCTATCTTGAATGTTATTGTGGGTTAGTGGTAGTTAAATAATTTTTTTAACAAGATATTTTAGTAAGAGAAGAAGCTTTTAGAGGGAATTTTGTAACATCCCAACTAGAATATTAGATATCCTTAAACATAATTAAGCAAATATTCACACTTTTTTTTAAAAGAGAGAAATATCCATAATCAATATATTACATTTGCAATATCCAAGTACAATATACATATTTCAAAACAAGGTCGATTCACATGCGACTAACAAACTACACATATAACAAATGGTCATATTTCTTACGACTTATAATTTATTAATATCATTTGAGCAATGTGGACTTGATCACAAGTCTTTGATAGTCAACTGCATGAGAGAGAGAGCATCACCCTTGCACTTTTCCTCCATTAACCATAGATTGACAGTCCCCCGCACACCTTCCTTTTTGGAAGTGGCCCTTCCCTTCATGGGGTAAATAGATAATGAGAATAAACTAATTCCATATGCCATATGAGAACTAGTGATGTGTCCTAGCTAATGACAATCAATTTTACAACTATAGTCTAACTCTAGCTATGTATGACCCATTCAAATTGTTCAGTTATCTGGTACACCGTGAACGGATAATGCAAGAAATGACTTTTGCATTACTTTGGGCAAAGTTCATATATATAAATAGTCGTATGTTCACTCACTCTTTTCCTAACTTGGAGACAACATTCTTATTAATCATTTATTCCCTTTATATATAACAACTCTCTTGGTCTTGCTTATACCACATTAGTCATAAAGATATATACCCTTATCTACTAATCATTCTTGACAAGTCTAGAGTGATAGCATAGGTGAATGGTGTAAACATATATTGAGTCCCTCTTTGCATCCTTTCAATCATGGGTCTATGACATCCTGTCATCAACTCAATGGCTTGTTTATCTGTTCCCATGCTCATCCATGGTTTTCTACACATACAAGGTTGACATTTAAGCCATATAGATTATCGATTAAATAATTTACCTATCTTAATAAATATTTGACTCATAATCTATCAATAATAAACTATAAATGCGTAATCATACGAATTAAATACTTCTCTTTATGTATATCAAAGAGAGAATTCCAAATATCATGATAGTCTAAATCTTGACTTTTTGTTGGCATAAAGAGTGTTTCTCAAGACATTCTTGTGGCTATTCTTAGCCCTAGATGGGTAAAAGAATATTTCTCCACAAAATTAGAATATAGATAAATCGAGATAATTTTAAAATATCATCTACAAATAACTCAAATTTTCTTCATATTTCTACTGAAATAGCCATCTAATGTCAAGTGTTTCTACACTATGACTTTGTTATTTATACTATCTTTTTAAGCTTTCTAAAACACACTCTCAATCCTCTTAATCCACTACTGGTAAGAGAAGTACACTTTATCAAGGACCTTCTCTTAGGTCTTTCAATAAATTTGTTGTCGACCCTTATTAGGATTACTAAACCTAAGCTTGGTTTTCAATTAACAATCTGTCTCTTATAAAACTTGGCCTATACTTTTCACCATCCTCCATGTTGTAACACATTTGACCTAAGTGTAAAATATAGTCGATGAAAATGTATTATCTCAGTTGGCCCCTATGTAATATCACAATTGGCCTTTATATTATCACAATCAACCTCTTATATTATCATAGTCATCCTCTTATATTATCACAGTCGACCTCTTTATATTATTACAGTTAGCCTGAATATAGTAACACATTCGGTGTACAACATGAACAATCAGTCTCTTGTAGACTTACACAGTCGACCATTTATCACAATATTCATCCATTAGACTTAATTAGTCATCCTATAAGATAATACTTAGCCTTAAGACTTACCCAATTGGCCATTAACATAACACTTGGCCATAAGAATTACTCAGTTGGCCATTTAACATAACACTTGGCCATAAGACTTACTTAGTCAACTATTTAACATAACACTTGGCCATAAGACTTATTCAGTTGGCCATTAACATAACACTTGGCCATACGACTTACTCAGTTGGCCATTTAACATAGCACTTGGCCATAAGACTTACTCAGTCAGCCATTAACATAACACTTAGCCATAAGACTTACTCAGTCGGTCATTAACATTTCTAATTCTACTTTTAATACACTATTAACAAATGGTTTGGTTACAAAATCCTTTGACTTTTACCATCATTCCTAATATGTTTAATAATCAATAAGGAATATGCTAATCAAAACATAGATATTCAACTCTCTTATCCTAAGATATCGTGCACATAAACATTTCCCTTAAAATACATATATAAATACAAATGATAAATATGTCTTCTGAGTTATTCAACTCTATCCCTAACCATGATTTGATACAATTAATATAGTATTAATCCTTAGTTGAGGATTAACATCAACAAAATCTCTGCATAAATCTTACTTGCAAATTCAAATGAATGTGAAGTAATATATATATATATATATATATATATATATATATATATATATATATATATATATATATATATATATATATATATATATATATATATATATATATATATATATATATATATATATATATATATATATATATATATGAACTTACCTAAAAATGCTACAGGCAAAACACTATCAAGATTTTACTTCCTCTTGCATTCCTCTTCACTACTCCCTATCCTTCGATCCTTTTTCCAAAGTATTCTCTATCCTTTCTTCTCAAAACACTCACCTCTTTTTCTAAATCTAGCCTCTCAAAGTTATGGGCGCTTCATCAATGCACCACTATGCACCTCTCTTTATATCCCCGTGGCTCTCTACATGTAGAAAATAGTGGAGAGTATGGAGCTATTGCTCCTTTGCCCACTCCCCAAGCATCTAGGGAGTTCTCTTTCTCTTAGTAGACAAAGGAGACTTTTTACCTTATCTGACATGATTATTAACTATAACAATAACAACAACAACAATAATAATAACTTTATAGATAGACATAACACACTTATCTAATATATGTCGATATTGCGTACTCTTGAACACTAAGTGTATTCATCTAAAGCACAATTATCGAAGGAGAATTATCACCAGTCGACTAAGATCTTAACAATAAAATTAAACATGTTTAGTCAATTTACACATGTCGACTTGTCATCAAAGACATACACCAAGTTTCTATCAGATGATGAAAAGGATTTAATCTTCGTCTTTATGACGACATAGTTTGACAAGAACAAACATGATCTCTCTACTAAGTATATGTGTGTGTGTGTGTGTGTGTTTCCAAATGGCATAAGGATCATTGCATTCACATGATATAGCACCCTATCCATGGTGGTACTCTCTCTCCTCATATCAGAGGAAAAATAACACTATTCCTACATCCACCTTAGTTACATGACGGCAGTTAGTCCATTTCATCATTTTAACCCCATGTTCAATAATGACATCATAAACAATTATTTCTTGCATATAGTTTAATATAAAGCAAAATGCATTTTCCATCATTACTATAATCATAATATTTTCACTGACTAGCTATTTGTCTTCACGAAAATAATGAAAATAAATACATTAGTTTAAAAATAGGGTGTGGCATATCTCGACCTTTTAAGATCATCTTCCTTGATTATGTCCAAACAAAAAATAAATACTTCAAACATGTTCTTATACATCATCCTATATAAAAATATGTGGAAACTTTTGATAGATATCATTGTCATCCTCCCAGGTAACATTTTCCTCCAAATACTAACCCCATTAGACCTTGCACTAGGTAACATCTCTGTTACACAAGCAGAGCTTGCATACCTTGAGCTCTTTTAGAGGCTCGATCATGACCACCCCTGGGTCATGCACCTGGAGAGCATTCCAATCAAGTATATGATTAGATCCTGATATATATTTCTTCAAATATGACACATGGAAAACATTTTGCATTCTAGCAAGGGATGGTGGTAGAGCTATCCTGTAAGCAACTGGATTAACCACTTCTAGGACTTCAAAAGGTCCAACATATCTAGGTACTAGTTTGGAAGACTTTCCAAACTTGATTGAGCTCTTATGTGGTTTGACTCTTAAGAGAACTTTATCTCCTACTGAAAATTGTCAGGGTATTCACTTGGCATCAACATAGCTTTTTTGTCTATCATTTGCTTCTGCTAATCTTTTCCTAGTCAACTTTACTTGCTCTTCCATTTCTGAAAGAATTTCTAGCCCAAGGAAAATCCTATCCTCTAGCTTATCCCAGCTTATAGGAGTTTGACACTTTTTTCCATATAATGCTTCGAATGGAGCCATCTTAATGGCAGAATGATAAAAAATATTATATGCAAATTCAACTAGTGGAAGATACTCTTACCACTTATACTGTTGATCCATGCAATACATCCTCAACAAATCCTCTAGTATTTGATTTAATCTCTCAGTTTGTCCATCTATTTCTAGATGATAGGCTGAGCTTATATTCAATTGTGTTCCCAAAGTTGAGAACAAAGTTTTCCAAAACCTTGAAGTTACCCATGCATCTCTATATGAAATTATCTTTTCCAAAATTCCATGCAACCTAAAAACTTCTTGCATGAACATCTAGGCTAAGATGGGTTCTCCATCTGTAAGATTACCAAGTATAAAATAAACTACCTTAGTAAGTTTATCCACTATTACAAGAATAGCATCAAGCTTATAACGGGAGATAGGTAATCCTTAGACAAAATCCATACTAATAACCTGCCATTTCCATTTAGGTATGTCATGAGGATACAAAAGTCTTGCCGAGTGCTGGTGTTCAGCCTTAACTTGCTGAAACTCTAGGCATCCTGCCACAAATCTCGTAGCTCATCATTTTTCATTACCTTCCAAAAATATAAGGGTTTCATATCAGATAAAAACTGTCACTTTAGGATGACTTGAATATGGTGCAGAATGTGCTTCTTTCCACACAATTCTTCTTAAATCTCCCTAATTCAGAACATATATTCAGTTATTGAATCTCAATAACCCGTCAGGTTAAAAATAAAATCCATCATTCCTTGTATCTTGAGTATTTTCTGTTAGAGATTTCAAAATTTTCTCATAATATTCATCACAGTCAAATTCTTAAATATATCAGCTTTGAAATCAAAGTGCACTGATATTATTGCCAATATATGCCTTCTTCGACTCAAGGCATCAGCCACTTAATTTTTCTCACCCTTAATGTAGTTAACCTCAAAATCATAGTCAGAGATGAGCTCTAACCATCTTCTTTGCTAAGCATTTAGGTTAGTTTGTGTGAAGATGTACTTCAAACCTTGATTATCATTATTTAGTTCAAATTGTTTTCCCAACAAATAAATCCTCCATACTTGAAGAACATGCACAATTGCTACTAATTCCAAATCCTAAGGGGCATAATTCTACTCATAAGGTCACAAATTCCTATACACATAGGCTACAACTTGGTCTTCTTGCATGAGCACTCCTCCTAAACCTTCTCTTGAAGCATTAGTCACAACAACAAAACAACCCTCTGGGTCTGACACTTTAAGAATTGGTTCTGATGTCAATTTCCTTTTAAGAATATTAAAAGATTCTTCACACTTATCAGACCATTGAAATCTATTTTCTTTTCTCTACAAGGAAGTGATAGGATGGGCAATTCTAGAAAATTTCAAAACTAACTTCCTATAATACCCAACTAATCCCATAAAAGTACACATTTCATGCATGTTTTTAGGAGTACGCCATTTCGAAATAGTTCTTATCTTCAATGGATCTACAACAACTCCTTTAGCTAATATGATATGACCCAAGTACTGCACCTCTTTTTGAAAGAAGATACATTTGGATAACTTTCCATAAATTTTTGGCTCCCTGAGTCGTTACAGAACTATCTACAAGTATTGATGGTGTTCCTCCTCATTACGAGAGTAGATTAAAATATCATATAAAAACACCAGAACAAATTTTTCTAGACAGTCTCTAAAAACACCATTCATCAAATTCATAAATGCTGCTAGAGCATTGATCAAACCAAAAGGTAAGACTGTGAACTCATAATGCCCATATCTTGTTCAAAAGGTTGTCTTGTGAATATCTTCTTCTTTCAATCTCAATTGATGATAACATGATCTAAGGTCAATTTTGGAAAATATAGCGACATCATGCATTTTACCAAAAAGATCATCTATGCGCGGTAGAGGATACTTAATCTTAATCATTGCTTTGTTAAGCATACAATAATCTACAAAGATGTAGCGTGCCATCTTTCTTCTTAACATAGATCACTGGCGCTCCCAAGGTGACACACTAGGTCTAATCAGTCCTTTATGCAACAATTCCTTGAGTTGAGCTTTTAGCTTCATCAATTTAGTAGTAGTCATCCGATAAGGTGCTTTAGACAATGGTTCGGACCTAGGAATAATATTTATTGCAAAATCAAAAACTCTTTTTGGGGGTAGACTTGAAAGGTCTTCTATAAACACATCCCAAAAATATTGAAGAAAAGGGTACTCTTCAAAAGAATTTTCCTTTAGTTCTTTCTCCTTTTCATCTTTTACCTCCTCCATTTTAACTACAGACATCTAGCATCCTTTCCATTTTTCTCTTTTCAATTACATAGCAAAAATTTGCCTAATTTTCATTTCTTACTGAAAACCTTGGATAAGGACAACATTTTCATCATCATCAATGCATTCTACTATTTTGGAAAGACAATCAACTTTTTCCCTATTCTGAGATAGCTATTTCATCCCTAAGATGACATCAAAGGATCCTAGAGGTGCTACATAAAGGTTGACCAAGCCATGGAAAAGTAGATAAGGCTAATCTAGCTTCAAACAAGCATTTCTCTACTCAAGCTCTTGATTGGTTTGCAAACTCTATTGTCCATGAATTAGCCATGAAACCAACTTTCCTAGACATTTTATCAAGTATTCTAGGGTTCACAAAATTTTAGTTGCTCCTGTATCTATAAGAATAGAAATTGGGGTTCCAAAAAGAATACATGTGGTTTCAATAGGAGTAACCTGATACTCATCTTGACGAATATCAAGAGCAGCATGAATCCTTTGTTGAAAAGCTGTTTGTTGTGAAGGTAAGGGTTTTCCTCCATAAGAATTCCCTTGACTCTTCGTGGGGCACTGGTTAGCATAATGATCTCCTCCACACATGAAACACCTCCAGGAGGACCTCTCTTTCCTGAAGATCGATTGGTATTATCATCATTCATTTAAGGATTAGAATCCCTATTTCTATCCTTGGATTCATTTCTATTAAATCTAGAACTTTTACTAGGTTCCTTTCTCTGGATTCCTGATTCTTGTTTCTCTTTATGAAGGATGTCGAAGGATGACTCTAGTTAAATTTCCTTCAAGATCTTTCTCGATACACAAAGATAGATTTGAGCTTCTGCTCTTGCTTGATGGCTTTCTCAAAAACTTGATCCATGGTGGTGGGTTCATGAACATCCACTTCTCTGCCAATCTAAGAATTCAAGCCCATGATAAAATTCCTTATTCTAAATCTCTCATCCTTTTAATATTGTGTCACATACTTCAATAACCTAGTAAATTTTTCCTAGTATTCAGTGACAATCATATCTCCTTGACACAGACTTTGAAAATCCGTTAATTTTTGGTCAAAATAAATTTGGGGAAACCACCTTTTCCTGAATATGACCACAAATTGGTCCCAAGTTAGACTCTAGGAACTCAATCCTAATTCCATTTTCTTATTCTTCCACCATGTGAATGCTTCCCCAGCTAACTGGTATGCTGCCCATACAACCTTGGTGATCTCAAAATAATTTCTTATTTTAAAATACTTTTCCATCTCTGTTAGCTAAGCCTTGGCTGCATCTCCACTCACTGTTCCATCAAACTTAGGAGGTATGACTTTCTTCATATCTCGAACTAGCTTGCTGGTAAGACACATTTTTGCCTCATTAAGGATTTGTGAGTCTAGGTTATTTAATCTTGGTTCACTATGAAACCTGGATCCTTCTCTTCCTTTTGGATGGTGTTCTTGATTGGTTTCTCCCCTTCTAACTTCTTATTCTAGGGCTTCCAAACTTCCTTTTAATTCATTCAAAATTGACAAAATTTGATCTAATTTTGCCATGGGGTTATTCTTAGGATTTGGGCCATCTGGGTTCCCTCCTGGTTGGTTTTTAGTGTTCCATAACAATACCACACCTAATCATTGCATAGAAATTTATCAAAACATGTAACCTTTTGATACACTATCATAAAAGTACAAGTTCATAAATACAAAAACTCAGAGATTCATCACATAAACATCTGCTTACTCAAAAAGCCAAAACTGTACTTTATTCACTTTCTAGATCTTTACATCCTTATTCAAATACAAAACTTCTTGTGAAAAGGAAATGTCTACATATCACTTTCTGACAGAGGAAATTCCTCTGGTTCCTCCTCTCCATCAGAATCAAGTAACATAAACTTAATAGGTGGATGTACTCATGAGTACTCCTTCAACACCTCTAGACTCATAATAGGCACATCTTGACCACACCCAAAAAGCATGTCACGATGTGCAGATGGTTTACTAATCTAAAAATAGTAGGGTTTGACAAGCTTTTTGCCTCCTCAAGCCATTTCCTCCTTTCTAGGTGGAAAAGTTTGAGTGCATCAGCTAGTGTTTAAAAATTAGTGAGCAAAGCTTCCTTTACAAAACTCATTGTTTCTTCAGTCTTTGATTTAGCAGATGGCTCTTTCTTAATAGTGATCTTAGGCATTTCACTAAGTTTGTTTTTCTTGGCTCACTTTCTTGTCCTTATGTTTCTTTCCATTCTGACACAAGACCAAATATTTTAACATTAACATATCTAGCCAATCTTGTGAAACCTCACAATAAGATCCAAGGTCCAAGTACTAAACCTGGTAGCTGTGATACCATGTGTAACATCCCAATTGGAATATTAGATATCCTTAAACATAATTAAGAAAATATTCACACTTTTTGAAAAAAAGAGAGAAATATCCATAATCAATAAATTACATTTGCAATATCCAAGTACAATACACATATTTCAAAAGAAGGTCGCTTCACATGCGACTAACAAACTGTACATATAACAAATGGTTGTATTTCTTAGGAATTACAATTTTATCAAATATCATTTTAGCAATGTATTCTTGTTCACAAGTCTTTGATAGTTAATTATAGGATAGAGAGAGCATCACCCTGGTGCTTTTCCTCCAACCACAGACTAGCGGTCCCCCACACACCTTCCTTTCTAAAAGTGGCCCTTCCCTTCACGAGGGTAATATATAATGAGAATCAAATGATTCCATATGCCATCTAAGAACTAGTGATGTGTCCTAGCAAATGACAATTGGGTTTACAACTCTAGTCTAGCTCTAGCTATGTATGATCCATTCTGATTATTCAACTCTCTAGTACACTTGAACTGGCAATGGAAGTAGTGACTTTTGCATTACTTTGGCTAGAGTTTCATATATATATAAATAGTCATATGTTCACTCACTCTTTTCTCAACTTGGAGACAACATTCTTATTAATCATTTATTTTCTTTATATACAACAACTCTCTTGGTCTTGCTTATACCACATTAGTCATAAAGACATATACCCTTATCTACTAGTCATTATTGACAAGTCTAGGGTGAGAGCTTAGGTGACTGGTGTAAACATATATTTATTCCCTCTTTGCATCCTTTCAATCATGGGTCTATGACATCCTGTCATATACTCAATGGCTCGTTTACTTGTTCCCATTCTCTTCCATGGTTTTCTACACATACAAGGTTGACATTTAAGCCATATAGATTATCGATTAAAGACTCTATCTGTCTTAATAAATATTCAACTCATAATATATTGATAATAAGCTATAAATGTGTAATCATATGAATTAAATACTTCTCTTTATGTATATAAAAGAAAGAATTCAAAATATCATGATAGTCTAAATCTTGACATTTTGTTGGCATAAAGAGTGTTTCTCAAGACATTCTTGTGGCTATTCTTATCCCTAGATGGGTAAAAGAATATTTCTCCACAAAACTACAATATAGATAAATTGAGATAGTTCTAAAATAGCATCTACAAATAGCTCAAATTTTCTTCATATTTCTATTGAAATAGTGAACTAATGTCAAGTGTTTCTATACTATGACTTTGTCTTTTATACTATCTTTTTAAGCTTTCTAAAACACACTCTCAATCCTCTTAATCTACTATTAGCAAGGGAAGTATAATTTATAAGTGACCTTCTCTTAGGTCTTTCAATAAATTTTCTATCGACCCTTATTAGGATTACTAAACCTAAGATTGGTTTTCAATTCATAGCCAGTCTCTTATAAAACTTGGCCTATACTTTTCACCATAGGCCTCCATGTTGTAACACATACAACCTAAGTATAAAACACAATTGACCTGAATATATTGATATCTCAGTTGACCTCTATGTAATATGACAGTTGACCTCTTATATTATCACAGTCGACCTCTTATATTATCATAGTCTGCCTCTTATATTATCATAGTTAGCCTCTTATATTATCATAGTCGGCCTGAATATAGTAACGTATTTAGTCTATAACATGAACAATTAGTCTCTTATAGACTTACACAGTCGACCATTTATCACAATATTCGGCCCCCTAGACTTAATCAGTCAGCCTATAACATAATACTCGACCTTCAGACTTACTCAGCTGGCCATTAACATGACACTTGGCTATAAGGCTTACTCAATCGACCATTTAACATACCACTTGGCCACAAGACTTACTCAGTAGGCCATTTAACATAACACTTGGCCATAAGACTTACTCAGTTGACCATTAACATACACTTGGCCATAAGACTTACTCAGTCAGCCATTTAACATAACACTTGGCCATAAGACTTACTTAGTTGGCTATTAACATAACACTTGGCCATAAGACTTACTTAGTCAGCCATTAACATTTCTACTTCTCTTTTTTAATACACTATTAACAAATGGTTTGGTTACATAGTCCTTCAACTATTACTATCATTCCTAATATGTTTAGTAATCAATAAGGAATATGCTATGCTAAAACATAGATATTCAACTCTCTTATCCTGAGATATCATGCACATAAACATTTCCTTTAAATATATATATATATATATATATATATATATATATATATATATATATATATATATATATATATATATATATATATATATATATATATATATATATATACAAAGGATAAATATGTCTTTTGAGTTATTCAACTCTATCCCTAATTGAGATTCGATACATATTAATATAGATTTAATCCTCAGTGGAGGATGAACATCAACAGAATCTCTGCATAAATCTTACTTGCAAGTTCAAATGCATGTGAAGTAATATCAAGATATATATATATATATATATATCATATTCGGTGGTATACGATGAAGTTACTTGTAAAATGCTACAAGCAGCACGCTATCAAGATTTTACTTTCTCTTGCATTCCTCTTCACTGCTCCTTATCCTTAGAGCCTTTTTTCAAAATATTCTATGTCCTGTCTTCTCAAAACACTCACCTCCTTTTCTAAAGCTAGCCTCTCAATGTTATGGGCGCTTCATCAATGCAAAACCATGTACCTCTCTCTATATCCTTGTAGCTCTCTACATGCTGAAAATAGTGGAGAGTATGGAGCTATTGCTCCTTTCCCCACTCCCTAAACATCTAGGGAGTTCACTTAGTAGAAAAAGGAGAATTTTTACCTTACCTAACATGATTATTAACTATAACAACAACAACAACAACAACAACAGGAATAATAATAATAATAATAATAACTTTCTAGATAGACATAACACAGTTATCTAATAGATGTCAATATTGTGTACAAATTCTCAAACACTAATTGTGTTCATCTGAAGCACAATTATCGATGGAGAATCCTCACCAGTTGACTAAGATCTTAACAACAAAATTAAACATGTTTAGTCAATTTACACACATCGGGGTAAATGCACAAAGATGAGTCCACTTAAGGTGGAAGTTTCGTAGTTAGAAAAAAATCTAAAATCGGGTAACTAAAAACAGATCCTGTTTCTACAAAATGGGATCCTGTTATAGATTGAGATCTCGAGCCTAAAATCTAGGACGGGATCTAGTTTCTTAGCAGGATCCCGAACCTAGGGACCAAAAAATGGGATCTCGTGTATTGAAAGTATTAATTTTTTTAAAAAATGCCTACAACCCCATTTTTCCCAATGACAGGCGACAAGAAGAATGAGATCCTGAGTGCAAGGAGAGTATTTTCGGCCATCAAAAGCTCAGGTAAGTGGATTTTTCCACTTTTTTAATTTCTCAATCGTCTCTGATGAATTTTTTTATGTTTTTCTTTCTTTTTTAGTGTAAAATACAATCAAAATTTAGAACTTAGACTGTTATTAGGGTTTGAATTTATGAGTTCAATAGTTGTATTTAGACATTTTAGTTGTAAAATACAATTGCAATTTTGAAAGACTATATCATATAAAAGGATAGATTTTGAACAAACTGTCAAAATTTTGTTTAAATTTGAGAATTAAATAGTTGTATTTAGACATTTTAGCTGTAAAATATAATTGAAAATTTGAAAATACTATATCATATGAAAGGAGAGATTTTGAACAAACTGTCAAAATTTGATTTCAATTTGAGAGTTGAATAGCTATATTTAGACATTTTAGCTATAAAATACAATTGAAATTTTGAAACGATCGTATCATATGAAAGGAGAGATTTTGAACAAACTGTCAAAATTTATATAGCATTGGGATGATATATATATTTGGTTTTTATAAAATTTACTTATACTAATGTATGCCATTGTATTTTAAAGGCATTATTGAATAGATAACTGTCATGTAAAAAAAATTACAACAAACCATACTGAAACCTTTATCAATCCATCTCCATGGTTTCCCAAATCTAAATCAGAAAATAAAGGCTCTTGGAATGTTGTAGCAATAATATCTAAGGCTGCAAATTAGGTATCTAATAGAAAATTCCATCTCATTTCAGCTTTAGGACCTCTTTCCCTTCATTTTTTTTTTATCATTTTTTGCTTCAAATGTGTCCCTGTACAACTCAAAATCATGATGTTTCCATGGATGGAACAACAACATATCTCCATTCCATCAACTAATATCTTTCTCTAGCTAGATCATCCCTACAATCACAAGTTAAACAAAGCATCAAATTCTTCATTTTTTAAATCACAAATCATCAGAATATATTCATCTTCATACTCAGATTAGTCCTAGGAAACTAGTAGTCAATCCTATCTCCATTATCAAATTCGGTTGCCATAGGCAACTTCAGCAAATTTAGGATTTCAAATCATGTTGCCATGCATAAGAGATCCACCTCAAGGTAGCAAGGTAGTTTTCCAAGTTTAGTTATAGTCTTGCAGATGTTCATTATGATTCTAGGGTGGTATGATAGTCCATTGGTTTATATGACATCGTGAAAGCATAGATGCATCTGAACATTCACCCTTCATGGATATATTGATAGTAAAATATAATTTTAAATTGTTCTTAAGGTTTGGGACAATCATAGTGATCAATAGTCTATGTGATTTCTCATTTTTCATTCATGACTGCCTTCCACCTCATGATAGTATCCTAACCTTCTTACCTCATCAGCTATCTTAAAAGTGGAAGATTTAATCATTACCACATGGTTATGTCTCTTTGATTATGAAGATAATGCAATTGAATCTCTAGAGGAGTCTTACATCTTAACAACAATTTCATTGTCCCTTTGTAGTTCATCATGTGAATGTGATAGTCTTCACATGTTTCCTTGATGGACTTTTGATAACAAGTGAAGATGACAATCTTATGATCAATGACTAATCCTAGAGAAATAATGATGTAACAACCTAACTGAACTCCTCATGATAAGTCTGTTATTGGTTTAAGGCTATCTTAAAGGTCCATAACAATCTAGGAATTTAATAACAATTAACAGTCCTTAATGGTCATGACAACATTATACAAGATACTAAAGTTCATGCTAAGATGATGATTTCCTCTTTCCTATCAAATGGTAAGGATCATCACAATTGTTCCTATCATATCATGATTGAAATATGACCCATCAAGAAACCTAGTACTGCACATGGTGCTTAAATGATAATCTTCTTATGGTTTTCTTGGTATGTATAATAAAACCCATTTAGTTAGGGTTTGATGGATTGCCCTCTAGGCAATCAAATCATTGTCTCTCAGAACTCCATTTAGATTAGGATCATGATATTCAATTCTAAAACCATAGTCTAAGAAATGGATGCTTACAAATGAGTTTTGATTCACTCAAATCTTCACATACTCAAACACATATCCAATAGTTTATGAATTCATGATTGATCTAATGCTCAAACCAATGCAAGCATGACTATTGTATTTGTTGACCAAGCTTATTGATAGTCATAAACTTAGAGAAATTCATCCAAAACCATTCCAAACTATTTGTAGCTTTGCTGTAGGAAATTTTGGATCTTCTAGAATGAGTACTTAAAATCAAACCAATAGCCAACTCCATAGAAAAATTAACAAAATTGAAACCTTGGACCTAACATATGATGACAAACCTTGACAACAAATTCATTACGGTAGTCCTAATAGCCCTATTTCTATACTCTAACTATTGTGACAATACAATGCTTGGCTAATGATATCTCTCTGAGTCCTTAAGACACATCTTTTGATATGACAGTCCTTCATATTGACATTTAACCTTGATACCAAACACACTATGATCAAACACCATAATGATAGTCGTAGATAACAAAATCAATTATAGGATAGTCCTATTGAGAGGGTTGTGACAAGATGAATGAGAGGATAACTCATAAGCACAACATGACCTTGATAATATATGCATGCAAATCCTTTTTTACAAACCTCCAGATAGTCTTGAATACCCAAGTTTATGCCCATGACTATCCTAGTATTTGATTGAACCTAACATGATTGTCTGTATAGTCTTAAATTGATCTTTCTTGTCTCCCTCACTAAAAGTACTCATGATCCATGTACCCTTTCAAATTTACTTTAGCACTGGTAATATAATCCGTATCTTTGACTTGCTACAGACTTAGACAATGGTAAAAAATAATAACCTCTCCCAAAGCCTTTATAATACTTTGTGACCACATTTTAGACTTTATACATGAAGGTATACAATGAAATAATCTTGAAGGTCATCAAATGGGAAAATGGAAACTAGGACCACATTGGGATTTATTAACTATAAGACTAAACATATGGCATAGACTCCAAAACTCCTTTCAAAAGATAAATACTATGAATAACATAAAGGGATTAGCCCTAAATGGGCATGATCCTCACCAACATGTATGAAGGCTTGAGATATTAACTAAGTGTCCACCTAATAAGAAAATTACATTTGATTCAACTTATAAGGCCAATATCTATCTCTCTTATAATAAATGTACACCTTCAACTAGACTCAAACCATCAATATGTACACACCTAAAATCAATTGTCTAAAACTTCATGCCTACAACTTCATCTAGATCCTCATCTGAATAGTTTTCCACCAAGAATCAAAATTTAGGTCTCGAATGAAAATCGCAACTTCAATTTGAAAATTACATAGTTCACTATAATAGCTCTTACATTTTGAAATTTGTATACACATGTATCTGTACGTTTAATTTAAATATTTCAAGTGTAATTTCTTGAAACATGTATAATTTATCTAGTTTATTTATAATTTATAATTTTTCAACATGTACATATGTTTATTTATAATTTATATATATAGATTCTTGAAAATTAATTTTGTACTCAAGTTTGTATGTTTATATGTATATATGCAGGTTCATAGTTTTTATATATATCATCATGGATGATATTCACTTTGATGTTGAGGACTTCCTCAATGCACAAGATGAACAGGCATCATCTCCACCCCCACCCCCACCTCCAAATGCCCCACCTCCACCCCCACCTCCAGGCATCCCACCTCCACCCCCATCTGGACCCCCACCAGGAACTGACCAGGCTTGCTTGCGAGCCATAATTAATGAAAATGTGGATTCAATACAAGAAAAATTGAATTCCATTCACAGTGAACAATTCATGCCACCTCACGTGGTATGTTTTGCAACTTTGATGAAAACATTATAGATTCTGTGAGGTCTATTGACTCAGACTTCAATGGATTCTGGAAATGGAGAGAGGAGAGGCACCAATTTTATGTTGATGGCCTCTCCTATAAGGATATTTTGGATCTTAAAATCACAAAAGGTTATTTAGCGCAATATTTTAGACACCCCATCACAAATGAACCTATTTCTGCAAATGAGAAAAGGATATCAATCAGATGGTGTAGACATGAAGGAAGGTCTACCAATTTTTGGGACAGATGGTGGATGGTGTTTGATTATCCACCTCATGCTAATTGTGAGGTTCCTTTATATTTTTTGAGAAAATTATATGTAGAGTTTGTTATGAATCAGAAACCCAACTATTTTAATTTTAGATCATTCCAGGGTATTGGTGGTGGCATGCCACAACAGAAGTTGGGGGTACGGGTTGATCCCCAACAACCCGTGCCTATTCAACCTCTTATTGATCCTACTATTGCTGCCATTCCTACGCCCTTCCAGCATCATGCGGTGGTATCTGTATTAGGCACATTGAGTGAACTCTCAGGTAGCCTAGATGAGCAGACTTCTATGATGGTAGCTCAGGTTAGAGACCATGGATGAGCTGATGGTGGAAGTGGTCATAGTACCACTCCACATGTGTTGATGCCTCATACATGTACGAGTTGCAATCAATTGTGTTATGGACCTTATCAGGCAGCTGCACCCACTTCAGCTACACATGCAACATCTAATAATATGGGTGAATCATTTGTTGATTATCTATTTGCTGAGGACCATCCCACTGATCATTCGACATAGGTATATATAGGTTACACACATGTTGAATTTATAACAATTTTAAGCATGTGTTTTTAATGAGCATATAGATCAATTAAGTTGTAATATTTTAACAATCGAATTGTTTGGTGTAGATGATGGCAACAGGGACCATTGATCGATTTAATTTTTCATCAACACCTATTCATCTCGAGCACCCATTTGGGGTATTTTGAATGATTTATATTTTAAATAATTTTATTTACTTGATTTTAATTTATAATTCAGTCTTGAACATGTACATTAAATATTTATGCTGGTTCAAGGTTCTTCCACATTGAATCCTCCATCTGAGGGTGTCTCGAGCACTCCTCCATTATTGGGCATCTCACATGACCATTTTGTATGTATATTGTTTTAAAAAACTATATATATACTTAGGTTTTTCTATTTTGAATTCACTATATCTAAAAATGTGCATGTACTATTTAATATATATTAAAAATATATGTCTATGTAGGTTGACACAACAATGAGGATGGGCATTGCAACACACTTGGATGATCCAAGTTTATATTAGGAGTCAATTGCATTTCACGTTGTTGAAAAACGTATCTAGTCTACATGCAATATGTAGGTCTTTTAAATAGATTAAAACAAAAATTGGGTACCTACATAAGTGAATATATATGTTTTAACCTAATTTGTACACATGTGCTAAGTTATAAATGACCTTGTAGGAGCTTGTCAGTGACATGTTCCACCTACAACACATGCAGAGCAGGAGGATAGAGGAGATGGGCAGCCTAATACGGTATTTACAATTTATATTATATTTAAAGTCAATTAAAATATAGATTATGAACTTAAAGTAAATTTCAATAGAATATATATGTTGACATGTGTTAAAAATTCTTTTTCTTTTATAGCTTGAAAAATGTCATGTACCTAAGCTTGTACAGACAGGTCTTAGAACAGAGGATGCACAACAACCTCTTACGGTATAATAATTTAAATATGATAAATTATAAATTAAATTGAATTAAATCATTTTAAAAATCCTTTTACATCCAATTTCAACTTTCTTTCTCTTGTACATGTAGATTGATTCAAAGCATGTAGAGACAGGTCCAAGTGCAGTAGAGCATGCCTCTCAGCCTCACACGATAATTTAATTTTATGATAAATTATAAATTAAATTGTCATTAAATCATTTTTAATCATTTACATATGATTTCATCTAAATCTTTCTCTTCTATAGAGTGATTCGGGTCATCTGAGTAGTTCGCATGGTGTGAAGAGGTCTCTTGATTATAGAGACAATATGAGTTAGGTTATTTCATGGGCTACATAATTTGACTATTTCATGGACTACATATATACTATTTCTCATGGACTTTATATATATTATTTCATGGAATTTATATTTTGAACATGGGTTGTATTGTCATGGACTTTATATATTGTTTCATCCAGACTTTATTTCATTTCAGTATTTTATAGTTTAGATACAAGACTTTATTTCATTTTAGAATTTTATGTCCATAAACATAATGACACTAGATATCTTATTCAATATCATTTTTATATTTAAATATATATAGAAATTAGGGTTCTAATAAAAAATAACAAAAACTAATTGGTTTTTATAGTGAGAAAACAATTTAACATCTTATAATTGTCTATATCTACTTAGCTTCAAATGCCCTTTATAAATGGAATTTCAGATAGTAAGATTTTCACAAAGTGGTTTCAAGTATTATATAGTAATATGTATCATCAAGGTTATGGGAAATTTTTTACTTCATTTATTAAATTGTTGGCAATTCTTATATATCATGCCTTTAGAAATTAAATAATGAACATTATCAAAATTTTGTATTAATAGAATGAGCTAACTAATGTATACATAAAAAGAGAAGGTGGCTTTTATCTTAATATCATGTTGTTTTGGTTATGGAAATGTAACACATTTCCTATATTAAATAAATAATGGTCAATATGAAAGACTTCCACTATTTTAACTAGTAATGTGTTTTACTTGTAAAAGTTCTTTATAAAGGGAAAAGACAGAGAGAAAGTAAGTAGGACCAAGAGGATATGTTTTTTTGATTGAATGTACAAATGGAGCCTAGAGGCTCTCTAAGATTTAGTCTAAGATAGACAACTACTTCAAACTTAGTGAGGAAAATATGTCCAAATCAGCTATTGAAAGATACTTGTAAGCCTTCTACATGGGAATAGTTTTGAGAGTGATTTGTATTACTTTTAGCAATGTTGTGAATGTTAGAAAGGATGAACATTAAGTATGTGTTTGCATAATAGTTCAAGATGTATCTTGGTGATGGTCTAGAACATTATCATGATGCATGTAGTGTTGACTTCTATATATACTTGTTACAGGTTAGTTTCCATATGAGTTGTAGTAGTTGAAAGTTATTTAGGATAGAGTATTACAAAGGCATAGTTTTGTCTCTTGTTGAAGTAACAATATGAATTTGTGTTGGGTGCATATAGTCTTCATTATGGGTCAAAATTTTTAGGGAAATGATTATGTGGTTACATTGTTGGGTTGTTCTTTTGCATTAGAGTCATGATAGTTCATTGTCCATTTTGACAACTAATTATCCTTTCCTCCTAGCAAGTTGTTATGATTTGGATGGTGGTTGTTTAGGTTGTCTACGTAGGATGTGGGAGAAACCTATTATATAAAATAGTTTCTTGGTGGTCACATGGATGATCATTGGCATCCAAGATAACTATCCATATTCCAAACAAGGGTAGTTGTTAGGGCAACAATGACTATGCTAAGTACTAGTTCATCTTCATTATTGAGCACAAAATAAAGAAGAATTAATGATAGAATGAAGATGATAGTGTAATGGTTGGATTGAGAGAGTGTAATGCCCCACCATGCAACCCTAGAGATAAGTCAACTAAAGCATAAACAAGGCAAATTTTTTTTTTTTTAAAAAAAAAATAGAGATAATGATAACCAAATATAACATAGTTGATACAACAAGTTAACAAACATCTCTAGGGATAACATGGCTGCATTATCGTAACTAGCAATTTTCAACAACATACAAACTCATTCCAATTATATATAATCACATGACTACTTTATTGGTTACTAACATGATTTAACTGACAGCCATGGTTTGTTAAAAATACTAAATGAATCCACACACACACGCACCATTGGTAATGCCTACCCAGAAATTAGCAATAATGAACTCAATAGAATGAAAAGATATCAATTTACAAGGTTTATCCTAGTAAAACTCAAATCAATAATCAAGGTGTATCAACATTCATCAAAATGAAATACAAATGTATCAACAATTTTGTACATCTATACAACTATACCAATACTGCCAGATGGTCATCAGCTCGCCAAATGAAAGGGTGCCTCCTTAGCTCCAGAATTCCTGCATGACTATATATCTCAACTGCATATTTGACGAAATATTAGTTCTGCATAAATACAAATATCAATTTCATGATATAACTAACCTAAGGCCCTAAGGGGCCGACCTAATGTCTCGGGGGCTCATGTTGGCCTTGCCTACGTACGCATAGCGCAGAGACTTCGTAGTTCGGTAACTGTACTTCCTACCAACTTATATTTTGTTGGCCCAAACATGCAATAGTCGAAACAATGTCCACTTAACACACACACTTCCAAATTCACCAAAATGTCTTATGTCCAATGTTACATTCTCAAATCCATAACGAAAGTTAATCTAAGTTTTAGTTCTGAGACAATTTATAAACAATAGTATTTAACCAACATAATATATATATTATTAAAATAATCATAAATAAATGTCAGTAATCATTAAAACATCATTTTTTTTTTGAAGCCAACAAGTATAATCATTCATGACAATTTACTTTCAAAAGATGCCTATTATGTAATTTGGGATTACTTATCCCCTTACTTCCTTGACAACGTACTACATAAGCTGACTATCCAATTTCCTAAGGAAGTATGATAGGGTCTTAACTTGAATCAAGTACCATAATGTCTATAAAACAACCCTTTCTTTTACTGGACAAAAACAACACTTCTACCTAAATAAAGAAATATGCGATTTATAATACTCATCTGTTTAAGTATAGAGGAAAGCCATAATATAATGTCTAAGAAAACAAACCTTCATTACAGTAATTAGCTTAATAATTCAAATCATACTAATATAAAACTATCCCCTTTCCCTTATTAACCACTATCTAAGTCCTATTCAAAAGATCAGTACTTAGTGAATCTAGAATGCAATCAGTTCTAATAACATCGAAGCATATATATAATCTTACTAAACTCCATCACGAGATCAAGTTAAATAAAACTTCATCACACTAATTTTAATTCATACACAAGATTCTTTTAATAATTCCCTCCATAATGATACACATTAACGAGTATTAAATATAATCCTTTATCTGTTGAAATTAATGACATATCATAGAAGCAACTAAATAACAAGTTTCCATAATAGCTTATAAATCATAAAGTCACTTTTGACCCCATTTGAATAATGATCATCTATGTGAAAATAGAGAATATCATACAACCAACAAACACCAATGATAGATTGGATACAACAAGATGAATAAAACATCTAGGCACGATAAGGTTACCACCACTACATTGCTAGAAGACGACCACAAATCCACCACCAAGATACGCATTGCCTTGATAAATGCTGTGGTGAGAATAGTAAATGACCATGAGCAATACTAACTAGCTTATACCCACAAGGTTGCCTTTGACTAACGATGAGACACTGCAAATTTGTCGTATTCTACTGGGATAAGAAAGCATACCACAAGATAAACTAAAGGACCCACAACAACCACAAGGTGGAGTAACAACCAAGACGTGTACAAATCATTGCAAGTCCATAAAAATTGGCTCACAGTATCAATACTAAAAAAAAAACTTCTACAAACCAAACAACTCACTACACAATGGAAAGGTCGCTGGGAAAGGTGTAGCGCCAAAACGCTTAAAATGGTAACTGATCTAATGTCAGTAAGATTTACTAAGATTTGCTAGTGTAGGGCAGAATTAACATGGAATTCATAATGCTAGCTTTAGCAAGCCTATCGGCATACGTATCTATGCCAACTAATTAGCTGGAACAACTGTATACTTCAGACTTTAGTTTAAACTTGCAGAATTCAACTTGCAGTCATAAGGGATTCAAGAAATACACCATAAGAAGCAACGAATTTAGAAACATCTAGATACTCAAAGTAGAAATGGGAGGGCATGAAGGCGGGAGTAACACAAAATAGATATTGTTAAAAAACTTTAGAGTTTAACTCTACTAGACAGGTCATTGCACGTGTTTAGTCGCTCAACTTGCCCACACGGCTTTCTTGAAGATGCCCTACATAAACTAATGATAATATCAATCAGCTAAATAATGAACACAAAGGAATTAGTTTTATCTGGACTGTGACATGATTGCCACAACTGGCATTGCTTTGATTAAGATGAAATTTCAATAAAGTGACACAAGAATCATATTACTCAAAACGCCAAAACTGAAACCTGATGGGGTCAGCCAGATCATGACCTGGATATTATCGAAGTTAGTATACTCAAGTAGGCATGCATACAAAAGGTGAAATTATAGACAAAGTGTTCAACCTGTATGATAGGATGCACTAACTATGATGATTGCCTGATATGCACAAATTATGCTTGCATACAAGAATTTAGAAACTTTCAGGCAAAAGCGATCAGCAGGTTTAACGCTAGAGTCCACACCTTACCAGTATCGCCTTTACCTATACCATACTGAGAGAAGAAAGGCAATTTAGAGGATGTTTTAGTTCCGGCATAATGCCGGTTCCCATAGGACATTCAAGGAATACACCGATAGGAACAACCGACGAGTTTAGAAAAGTTCCTGGCGTGAAAGGTTGTATGGCGTGAAACAGAATTGAGCACTATATGCTCTGATTTGGAGCTGAAAGAAATTATACAAGAGTTCAATTTGTTTGATAACCTAGAAATATTATATACAGAAATCGACTATGTATGAATAGAGATCAAAAGGTGTACGACTATAACTGATGCTTGCAATAAAACCTACGCCACGCTTCGTATGGTAACTGACTGGGGCGATCATCCTTCAGAGCACAAGGGGTAAATGAATACCGATGGTTGGTGTAGTTGCAACCGCAATGGTAAATAAGTAAAACCAAGACCTTGCTAGTGGATTCGCCAAAAGATCATAAAAGATTAAGGGCGTAAATAAAACAATGTCATTCTCTTTAGAATCTAAAAGAAATTTTACAACCGACTTCTCCAAACATCTGAGCACAGATGAACAATCTCTATGAGGTTCAAGAAGCATCCTTTGATGAGATATGGTCTTAGGAAATTTTTCTTATAAAGGAAGAGTGTTAGCAACCAAATAGACTAAAGGAGTTGGAAGTCTCAGCCGATCATAATGTTTCCAATACTTCATAAAACCTTTCCCAAAACATTTGAATCTGACTCTGCGTGCAACATTAACATTTTTTTTTTTCAATCCCCTACTAATCTATCTTATCAGTAGAGAAATGAAGAGACGTGTACCTGAAGAAGTTTGATTCTAGGATGCAAAGAGTCCGTATTCCTCTAACCAAGTGATGCCATACTCTCCATATCTGTCTGATCTTTCTTCGTCATATTCATCCCTTGTTACTTCTCTGTTTCTTTTTCTCTCCTCTTCGTTGCTGGTGAATAACTGCAGGCCCTTTTCCCCCCCGCAATGCATGCTCCACCCAAAAAGTAATCCCAAGATTATTTTAGGAGAAATTATTGCGTCAGTTACGTTGTCCCAGCATACATAAAAAAAGACAATAACTGCCAGTGACACATTAAGGAGAACGACCTAAAAATAGGCCATCAATGTAACGGAAAAGAAGGGGACTTGCCTACCATCAAGTGCTCACTCATAGTCTAAAACATAGGAAATGATATGAAAAAGAATATATTTAAGGAATCTAAACAAAGATAAAAATTTACTGAATGTAATCTGAGAAGAAATAGAGGGACACAAAATTCAATTAAGCTAAGATATGCATATCCCAAAGATCGTGCCACAAGATTCTCTGTAAAGTTGAAGCATTTGGTTAATATAAAATGGGTGTAATGGCTATCGTCAATCTTCATTTTCTTGCTATCTAATAGGGTGAAATTTAGTAACCGACAGAGATATCTAGCCATGATTCTTGCTGTGCCCAAAACGTATGTTACAATGATGGATCCTTCAAATATAGAAAGAGATATTAAATTGTCTGACTAACCTTCTAGTTGGTGTGACTATCAAAAGGATACCCTAAACTTAATCATAAACTACTCTAAATTTGAATTTGCACCTCTCCAATTTTGAGCACAATATTTTCATGTCCGTCCCACCTAGGTCGCTGAAGTGCGACAAGAAGAATATTTCTACCTCTGGATTAAAAGATGTATGCACTAGGAATATATGGGCACTCTACAAGCTATATTATTATATTAAAAGTTTGACTCCATGAGGGTTTTGACTTACTTATGAACTAATAGTCAATATCCATCAAAAGAAAGTTACTTGAAAGACTTTTTGAGCAAATGCGTTTGTGAGGAGTAAGGCCAAATAAATCCTTATCGATTCAATACTCCGGAGAAGAAAGAAAATAATAAATTCCACGGAACTTCCAATCTTTCATCCTGTATCCGAAAAGATTTGTAGCGACTACACATCCATGGTAAGAATGGAGGGGCACTATAGAGAGGACTCTAATACTAGTTTGAGGAGAACAAAGAGAGAGATATATGGTTTTTGAAGCATAGAAGTAACATAATTGTGTAGGATACTATGGATTAACAACTTCAAATTGGTCATTTTTGGCATTAAACCTCTATGTAATAGTAGTAAAATTGTTATGGGATAGTAGTTGTATACCCTTCTTGGATTTTTTCACTTGATTGGCCTTTTCTCTAGAGGAATATTGGTGTTGTGTGATATGTGCTTTGTTTATGTGTTTAATTTCCTTTATGTTATTCAAATAATCCATACTAGTATATGTTGATAGAATAATGGGGAAACGTATGGTGAGAGTAGAATGAGTAGAGATAGCTTAGGATTCTATTGTTGTTACAACACTATGGTTATTAACCTAAAGGTTTATCAATCAAGTGATATAAATTGGGTTTGAATAAATTGAGATTGTCATTTTATAAGCTTATTGGTTTATGTCTAACGCGAGATCAAATGAAAATAGGATTCTAGTACCTTTTGAGCCTAAGGTTGAATCAAGGGATTGGCTAAGAAGAGTGAGATATGAAAGAATGGAAATAGAAGAAGATGTAGAAGTAATATTTTAGGAATTATAAGCAAAAGTGGCTAGGATAGCCATGGTTGATGGAAAGTTAGTTAGGCTAGAAAGTATGACATTCACCCTAATAGCAAGAATGGATGGAAATAGGGTGCACCAAGATGGAGGTAAACATGAGGTTGGTGTTTCACAAAAAGACACTCCAAAATATAATAAGGTTTTCAACATGAGGCCAAAACTAATATATAATCATATGATGGAGAAATTAGTGTAGAGAAATTAGGCCAATGGTTTTCTTACATGGAAGTGTATTTTAGTTTGTACTAGGAAAATATATCCAAATGAGGAAAACTAGTGCTCACTTACTATATTAATTCAATTGTTGACAGTAGATTAATATATTTTACACTTGTTAGTTAATCACTACTCTATGTGTAAGCATTTATAAACACTAACTTAAGAAACCAGTATCTTATATTTCATCCAAATCTTGTCTATGTTACTTTATATGTCGTAATATGATGTCTTAATGGGTCCTAATAGGACTTCTTCAGGGGATCAAAGAATTCAAACTACATGTCTCATATTTTATCATAATTGATGTAATTTAGGATGACTCATCATAACAATCTGATGTTTTAATTTATGTCGTAATGGGATGTCTTAAGGGGTCATAATACGATGTCTTAAGGGGATGTCTTAATTTCTCAAAATTTGGTAACAATAATACAATCAAATTTAAAGTAAATTTAAAGTAGAAAAATAATGCGCATTTAACAAACAAAATATATAGAATAATAATTTTGATATATAAAAGTGTAGAGTATAATTATGTACATTGAAATGTATAATAATGTAATTGTGTATGTACATATATGCTAACTCAAATTAATGTTTACAAAATGTGGCTATGCCATCTCAAGAAAATCTGAAACTTGTGGGGAATGTAGCAGGTCTTCACACCACTTGATATAAAAATAATACAAGTAATATCAATATATCATCAAAACATGTATTATAATTTATATAAAACTATCTATATACACAACTTGTACCTGTATTTACAAGTGCCTCACACATGTACATATAGGTTTAATCTGCATCCTCTCAGGTTTTTATTTCAAAGTATGAGATGAATTTGTGATGATGGCCTAAGGATATAAAAGGACAATTTAAATCAATTTCAACTAATAACACACAAGAAATATCAAAACATGTATTTAATGTATTTAAAAGAACAATATAAAACTATTTAACTATATTTACTTGTATTTACTTATTCTATTGTACCATCTCCATCCTCTCTTTTTTCCAACGCATCAATGATTGTCTCATGCTCTTCCATAGAAATTGTCCATAGCTCTTTATTTGCAAGTTTTCCATGATACCTCTCCAGTTTTATATTTGTTGCCAACACCAAATGTGAGTAGTGTATAATCTTCTTATGGGTTTCATAATCTTCGAATGCAGGCAAACCATTCTTCCTTATTAGGTATTTTGTAGCCAAGTGTCAACAACCACCACCAAACCTATTGGATAATGATAGCCATCATCAAATAAATTCTCAAAATTTGCTTAAGGGGATCAAAGAAGTTCTCAAAATATTCTTAAGGGGATCAAAGACATCATCTCTCGAGGTGTTGTTAACTTATGTTTAGTCTCCACACAATGAGCCAACCAATATTCTATTTCCTCTTCATTCTCCTTAGGTGCGACAACAACATACACATGTCCTGCAAACAAATTTTGATTCAATAACTTGCACATGTCCATAAAATTTGACTAATCAACATACATGCATTCATAGGTACACATAAATAAATAAATAAAAGCACTACAAAATAGTAATGAAGTGAAACAAAATGAAATAATTTGAATTAAATTACCTTCTTATACATGGTCTGAAACACGGTCATAATCGTCTGATGCAAACATTTAATCATTGTCTTCAATTGTTGTTTCATATTGATCATGTGCTTGTGTAGGTGTCAACGGTCTTTGCTTCCACTATTCAACCCATTATGTATTCTCATATTCTTCCCAATCTCCTGAAATACAAAATTGACAAAAACATGTAAGCTCCCTTGTCCAGATAGTCCATGTACTTGCATTTGAACTCCTAAATGAATACCATTTAGTAGATCCACTGATTGTCTCGCAATCAAGTCTAGGTAGAATGTTTTCTTCTTCAACTAACCAAAAGAATCGGTGAACTGTAGAGTACTTGCTTGATCCAGGTGTACATAATCTTGTATTGCACCAATCCACAATCCCATGTGCATCTTTAAATTTTACTGCATCCTCAAATTTCAATTGTTGTCTAGAAAGAATTCTTTTAACACATGCACTAGCGCCATCATGTTCTCCTTTACCATGTCCAGTTTCACAAAAATTCTATATATGTTGGACATTATGTTCCTTGTGAACCCTACTCAACCAATAGAACATTCGAGTATTCTTAAACTACCCCGTACAATTATTTGACCATATGAGATGTTCTGTCATCTAGATTCCTCTTTCTCTTAAATTTGTATAAAATATATTGAAACAAAATTGAACAAACTCTAACGAGTGTAACCAGTTGTCACTCAAATAGAAATGACACTCCCTCAAAAATTTTCTATCATCCTCTATGCTATCATCTACATGTCTATAAACAGAACAAACATAGCCACCTACATTGAATTGTAATATTGTGATTGGATTTGCTCTTGTGGAGCTAGAGTATAATTTTTCACAAAATCAACCACTGATAGTAGAGTACCAACTGGAAATGTGTTTCTACATGCATGAAACTATCCATCAAGCCATTGAGCTTGTTGAGAGTGCTTGACATATTTTGGTACAATCTTACTCTTAAATTCTGATATAAATGTATGTACACTAACCTTTTCTATAATTAAATCACAATGCTTTCCA
Organism: Cunninghamia lanceolata; assembly: GCA_027924645.1. Taxonomy (NCBI): domain Eukaryota; kingdom Viridiplantae; phylum Streptophyta; class Pinopsida; order Cupressales; family Cupressaceae; genus Cunninghamia; species Cunninghamia lanceolata. The sequence goes on from BSBN01001298.1 coordinate 1,122,798, forward strand.
ATTTTTCTATCTTTTAAAGAATATTCAACATTCTTAAATCTTTTAACATCCACTAATTGTTGTCTAAAATAATTTCAACACTTTCATGCATACAAACTCTTAAGAAAGAAAGATTGCCACAACTAGTGCATTGTCCAGAAATACATGAACTTAAATAAAATAATTCCCCATTAGATCTTTCACAAAACAAACTTGATATAAACTCTTTTATTGTTTCAGGTGGCATATTAATATCACATTCCTGTATAATCATGTTAGTATGTAAAGTACAACATATATATCGAAACACATCATAATAATAACAAAATTGGACATGTGTTTTACAACAACAAAATATTCATTGTTTATTAATCTTTACATACCATGGTTTGCATTTTTCAAACGATCTCTGACTTATTCTAATATTACCAGGTAACGCAATTCACCACAAATTTTTTTATAAAATTTAGTTTGTGCTGTATCTAATAGGTGTTTTGGATGAGGATCGTGAACTTTGGACCCCACTCTTAATTTTAAAACATCTATAGCATTAGATGATACCCTAGTATTATTATGCCAATATTTTTTGATCAAAGATTTGATTTCAACATTCAGTTTCATGTCAGATCTTAGGAGTCGACCACTAAAACTCCAACATTGGTTGATTGGATCATTTTCTATACTTTCTCTTCTTTTTTCTGCCCTTACCAATGTTTTAGGATGTATTTTTAGAATTCCACTGATATTGCTTACCATTCTTCTATTCAAAATTGCTTTACTAACTATAGTAGTTGTTATAGCTCGTCTTGCTGCATTCTTATCTTTAGATCGGCTATTCTTTTCAATAGACTCAATGGCACTAGCAACAATAGACATAGCATGTTTTAGTGATTGATCTTTTCTTCTTGGTTTAACAAAAATGCCTAACATTTTCATTACTTTTTTCATTTTCCATATTCTCATTAATTGCATCATTAGTTGACATTGAAATGATAGTTTTTTATGATAAAAAAATTCTTTGTATAATCTATTGGCATGTGTTCATTTTTGTCTCCAAGAAACCTTACCAGGAAGATTATCCAAAACATCTCTTTCAATTTTTTTAAAAAAATCTCATTTTAAACATCACATCCTGGATTTTCTTTTTCGTTTTCAACTTTAAAGCGATTTTCATTTTCAACAACAAAACGGTTTTGATTTTCATTTTCAACAAAAGGATTTTCATTTTCATTTTCAACAACAAAATGGTTTTCATTTTCATTTTCAACAAAAAGATTTTCATTTTCATTTTCAACAACAAAACTGTTTTCATTTTCATTTTCAACAAAAATATTTTTATTTTTATTTTCAACAACATTTTGTCTCAAATTTTGATCTCTACGAATATTATTGATCTCAACATTGTTATATCAAGCTTCTTTTAAATCTCCTATCAACACCATTTCTATTTCATTCAAAGGTGGATTTGAAGACGTACCTAGATTTGTGCCTATTGAAACATTCTCCACAGCATTGAAAAGGGGATTTGAAGACATACCAAGAGTAGTTTGTATAATCGTATCAGTTTCCACATTCACCTCTTACAAATTTGCATCATCTACATCCATGGTCTCCTCAATGTTTTTATCTTCAATAGTTCTGGAATTGGATGCTTCAGCATTATTCATTGATCGAATCTTTATTGTTCTATCTCTTTGTCTTTTTGCCTCCTCTCTCTTTGCTTCAATTTATTTAGGGGTCAATAGCTTCCTATCTTTCCTATGATTTAAAAATTCTGAAGTATGTACAAATGAATGCCAAAAACTTGAAAGCCTTCCTTCTTTGTTCAGGTCCTTCAAACAAGTAGCAATTCAACAAAATTTCACTGAAACAGTGTCTTGATGATGGCTCCTTTCAAAATTTAAACAAAATCCTAAGTTGATGGACCTCCAGAAGACAAAGATGGTAGAGAATGTTGCAAATGTCGTTGTCAACCATACAGAACAAGTTACAGGGCCGATAATGACAGTCTTATTAAAAAAAATAGTCAAATAGTAAATAGGATCCCGTTTACTAAACGAGATTCTATTTTGTTCTATACCGATAGAGTAAGAAACGAGATCCTGTTATTTAAAATTTAAATTTTAGGCTCGTGTTTTTCTTTATAACTTGATTCAAGAAAAGCTTTGGGGACCCAAACCTAACCTTTTGCCCTAGTTTGACCTACAACTTGAAGGCCCTGTCAATGTCACAACAACATAGTGACTTTGGGCATATGTCTGATGGCCTTTTTTGCAGAATTTTTTGACGAAATTAAAACCCATTATAGATGAGACAATGTAGATTGCTAATATGTAATTTTTTTTACAATTGGATTATTTTTTCTATTTTTCAATTAATTTCTAATGAAACAGGTCCATAAACTTGAATTATCAGGGTTTTTAGTATTTTAACAACTTTTTATTAAAATATTTTTTTGTAAAAAAATTGTACGAAAATGTACTTTAGACAATTCTTTTTAATTTCAAAAAAAATTCAAAAAAAGTTAAGTTTAGGTCATCTTATGCATGACACGATAATTTTTTAAAACACCAAATTTGGCCAATAAAAATTTAACAAAAAAAATTCAATAAAAAAATTACAAAAAAATATGGAAAATGTGCTTCAGTGAGTTACAAATCTTTTCCCAAAAGGATTTAGAAAAATATGATTATTTAGGTCAAAATATGGATGACATACACGTGCATGGTGTAGTAAAAAAAAAAGTGACTTTAAACAGTGGTTTTTAGAAACACCTGTTGAAAATCAATTTATATCATCTGGGTATTAAAAAAAATTACATATTTAGAAACTAGACTCCGAGTACTACATTTCATATTTACTAACATTTTTCAAGATTCCACCTTTAAGTGCTTCAATTTTTTAGGTCAAATGTGACAAATTCTGAAAATTAGGGAAAACACTCCACTTTTTGGCCAAAAAGTGGACTCAACTTCTTCCACACACCCGTCGACTTGTCATCAAAGACATGCACCAAGTTTCTATCAGATGATGAAAATGATTTAACCTTCATCTTAACGATGACATAGTTTGACAAGAACAAACATGATCTCTCTACTAAGTATATATGTGTCTTTCTAGATGACATAAGGATTGTTGCATTCACGCAATCTAGCATCCTCTCCATGGTGATACTCTCTCTCCTCATATTGGAGGGAAAATAACATTGTTCCTACATCCACCTCAGTTACATGACAATAATTAGTCCATTTCATCATTTTAACCACATGTTCAATAATGATGTCATAAACAATTAATTCTTGCATATAGTTTAATATAAATCAAAATGCATTTTCCATCATTACTATAATCATAATATTTTCTCTAACTATTTGTCTTCACGAAAATAATGAAAATAAGCACATTAGTTTTAAAAATGGGGTGTGACAAATTTCATGAGTATGTTAGAAAAAACAATAATATGAAAATTCTCTCAGATATCACGTATAAAAATGATTAACATTTCCTAACTTGGCTTTGATGAATTAATTTTAAAACAATAGAAAAGGCACACTAGATGTATTGCACAAATGGCCTTGCACATGTGTTAATTGAGCATAAAGAGGTTTCCCATCAAGTTCTATATGTCTTCTAGTGTAACTTGTAAAAATAATTAGTATAGCCTAACCTGCTCTGATACCATGTTAGAAATTAGGATTTTAGGATGCTAATCATTATAAATAAAATGTAAAATAAATAAAATGAGAGTTGTACAAGCATAGATTTAACACATTACACAACATATACATACGGAAAACCCTTTCGAGTAGAAACCCCATAAAGCATCATTTTATTATGAACACTTACAAAATTGTCTATACAATTATAGATGGAACCTTGGGAAACACTTCACTTACTTCGACATGGCTAATAATAACTCCAATGCATAGTGATAGAATTCACTATAAATCTATAAATTCCCTTACCTCTCAAATGAGAGAGAACCTCTTTAAATATAAGACTGGAAAAATACCTGAAGGGGTATTAGTCACACCTATTCAAAACAACCATTTGTAAATAATTAATAATTTATTACTTATTAGATTATCAACTATTAAATGGTATATGCTATATAAATCATCTAATAACTACAAGGTTTTATAACCTTATATTAGAACAATATATAAATGTTATAAGGGTATTGACCCTGAATAACATTATGTTCTAACAATTTTTCTTTGATTACTGAATGATCCAGAGTATATGGGTATAGGAATAATGCAGAGTCTTGGAAAGTGGCCATATATGAGGAGATGGTTAATTTGAAGAAAAATGACACATGGGACCTAGTATCTTTACCCAATGGATGGAAACTCATTGGATGTAAATGAGTGTTCAAAAGAAAAACATGTTTAGATGGTTGCGTTGAGAAGTATAAGGTGGTATTGGCTTCAAAGGGTTATTCCTAGGTTGAGGGAATAGATTATGGTGAGATTTTCTCCCTAGTAGAAAAATTGACATCCAATCAATTTTTATTATCTATTTATAGGGTTTATGATCTTGAGGTTGAGAAGATGGATGTTGAAATAATGTTCCTTCATGGTGATTTGGAGGAATATATTTATATGACACAACTAGAGCACTACATTGATAAAGGTAAGAAAAATTTGGTTTGTAAGTTGAATAAATCTTTGTATGGTCTTAAACAATCTCCTAGGATGTGGTACAAAAAGTTTGGTTCTTTTGTGTTAAGTTTGGGATTCTTGAGATTCAAATTAGATCATTGCATCTACTATAACATTGATGGTGATCATATTCTCATTATTACATTATATGTTGATGATATGTTATTTTTGGTAATGGGAAGGGTTTGATTTGTGAATTGAAGTCTCAACTTCTAGTATAATTTAAGATGAAATACATAGGGGTAGCTAGGTACATCTTGAGGATGGAGATCAAAAGAGATTGAATAGAAAACTTTGGTTGGGACAAAGTAAGTATGTGAACTCTATGTTGGAGAGGTTCAACATATCAATTTGTAGGCCATTGTGTGTTCCTATTACAATGGGACAAAGTTATCTATTGAGAATTGCCTAAATTCTCCTAGTGAGATGGATGATATGAGCAGAGTACCTTATGCTAGTGTAGTTAGGATTTTTATGTATACTATGGTTTCTACAAGACTATATGTTGTCCAAGTAGTGGGGATCCTTAGTTGATTTATGACTAATCTTGGATGGGTACAATGTGATGTAGTGAAGAGGGTCTTCAAGTATTTGTGGCTTACTTTTGAGTACTCCTTATGCTATCATGGTTATCCTATAGGGGACTAACATTTAATTTATATTCATGAATTTGAGGATTCAAATTGGGCTAGATCTATGTTGATAGTAGGAGATCCATTAGTGAATATGTTTTCACTATGTTTGGTGGTGCAATTATTTGGATAAATAAGTGACAAGCTATGGTCTCTTTATCCACCATGAAAGTAGAGTACATGGACACTAGTCATGCTTGTAAGGAATCCATTTAACTTAAGATATTATGTTTAGATGTTAGGTTATATGTAGGATCTATTACTATTCATTATGATAATCAAAGTGCCATATGTCTAGCAAAGAACCCAACCTTTCATGCAAGGATGAAGCACGTTGATGTCTAGTACCATTTTGTTTGTAATATGGTAGAGGATGGAAGGGTGATGTTGGATAAGTTTTATAGTTTTATGAATGTTACAAATTTGTTGATAAAGGCCATGAGCAAATACAAGTTTATGTGGTGTATTGAGTCTATGGGCCTCTCAGCCCCTAGTAGTTAGATTTTAGAGTAGATGAGTTTTCTCTTTTCTCTTTCAAGGTGTTTGACAAGTGGGAGAATTTTAGGAAAGGTGCCTCAACCTTTCACCTAATATTAATATTATAAAAAGTATGATTTTCAGGTTATAAAATAGGAAAACTCAATTTCTAGTCTATAGAGTTGGTTTATGGCTAGAATAAAATTTTTGGGATGTTTGACACTAGTTCATTAGTGCCTATCACATGGACCTCTCCGAGCTCTAAATTTTTATAAGAAGGGGCCCAATTAGGCTCCTCGATCAAAAGTTATGGCCTTCAAAAGTTGTGCCTCTTGCATTGGAAATGTAAAAATATCTAGGAAACATAAATGAATTTTAAATGGATGTTACACTTGTCAACCAACTTATGATGCATGTTATGACACATCATAAGCTATCTATGGTTGGGGATAATGGAGCCAAAAAGGAATTCCCAATTTGGTGAGTGGATTATAATGAGGCTATGACAGGTGGAAGGAACATGTTAATTTTAGCTGTGGACTCATCTTAGAATTTGGGCATTGGATTTCTAACTAAGGATTAAGGCACTACTATTTTGGGTTGTTTTAGCTCATGACTTTCTAATTACCATTTAATGGTTTCATGTATTATATCTCCCATTTAATGGGTGCTTGAGATGGAGGTTTAATATCAAGTTTTGTAGGTATTGTTAATGTATCAAAATTCCTCTAGATATTTTGTTGGTGATACTCCTATGAAGGCTTGCTCTACAAGTGTATTGTAACTACATTGTTTATTGAATAATACATTGAGCTACTTTGGAGTGTGGGGTTTTTATCCTAAAATATTTTCCCCATATACACCTATGTTATGGTATATTGTTTATTTTATATTTATATGTGTTTCTACTTTAGGGTAAGTGCAAGAAGATGGGGGGCCAAAAAGGGGTCTTAAGTGGCCACTTTTTTTTTTTTTTTGAAATCAGGAAATACTGGCCTTGGATGAGAAATTGAGCATAGTTACACTCAAAATTTGGAGATGCAACCAAAACAATGTTCATAGTGCTCCGAGTCTACTTTCTAAACTACTATTTTTTTTGAAAATGGCATAGATTAAGGGGTTCAAAAGAGGGAGCCACAGAAATTGGTGTTGTTTCTATCAAAAAAATATAACATAGCATGTTTTGTGGCTCCCTCAAAAGGTCAAATTTTTTTTGGTATTTTTAAAATCGCTTTGGTGAGAAATTAGCTAATATCATGTAGTTTATGCCTAATTTTTCTGATAATTTTTTGATGAATATTTGATTTTTTACTAATTTTCAAAGTGGACATATCCTAAAAAATAGAATTTTGGCCGTGCTACCCCTATAAATTTTGAAAACTAATTGAAAATCATTTTTTTTCTTTTTTTAATATTTGTAGAATGGAGTCTAGTTTCTAAATATGTAATCTTTTTGAAATTTCAATGAATAGTTAATTTACAATGAAAAAAAGACCAAATAGTGGTTTTTGCCCAAAAACAGACACACAAACAAAAGAAATTAAGGATGAAAGGCTTCATATTGTTAAAATGTGAAAAAAATCACATCGTCAAATAGCTAAGAGAAAGCCTAACATTACCCAGGTGTTTGATTTGTTCGATCTTGAAACACATGCAAATCTGAGGGTTAGCACGAACGAAATTAAGTGAAATCTTGAAGAATATTGAAAAACACGTCTGTTACTGTTCAAAAGGCACTCCAAGCCTTTGGGTTGGAAATCCAAAGCAAATCCCAAGCCCAAGGCTTGGGATTCCCAAAGGAAGACATAATGCGCTCGATTTATGTTTTTCTTTACATTTTCCTTTTCCGCAAGTCTATTGTTTGTCATGTTTGACATAACGCAAGCGCGTTATAACGCGCTCGCGTTATGATACCCTTAAATTTTTTTATGTTCAAGGCTATTAATCATGTATGTATGTATGTATGTATGCCTATATGTATGTATGTATGTATGTATGTATCTATGTATGCCTATATGTATGTATGTATAGTGTCGAGGGTAGAGGAGGGTAGAGATGGGAGTGAGCTAGATAGGGGAGGAGAGGGGTGGATAAGGATTGAGTGATTAATGTTTAAGGTTGAGGGTTGAGCGTTTAGGGATAGGATTTAAAGTTTAGGGATAAGGAATTAGAGTTTAGGACCTTGAGGGATTAGGATTTAGGGTTGAGGCTTTAGGGATAGCATTTAGGGTTAAGGGTCGAGGGATTAGGTTTAAGGTAGGGTGTTGAGGGTAGAGGGATTAGGGATAGGGTTTAGGATTGAAAGTTTAGGGTTGAGGGATTATGGTTTAAGGTATAGTTTAGTAGTTCTTGTGGATAGAGCCAGTAAACAATGGGAGATTATTTGCCTATTTCATAACAATATACCTTCCCTAAGTGCGGGGTGGATAGCAAGAAACATAGATGTACCCCGATGCAAATCTTTTCTCATAATGATCATCATTTTGATTTCAACTGTTAATTACTCATTGTGGATGTACCATACGCAAAGCTTTTCTCATAGGGTTTAAGGTATAGTGTCAAGGGTTGAGGGTTTATTGATAGTGTTTAGGGTTGAGGGTTAAGGGATTAGGTTTTAGGGTTGATGGATTAGGGTTTAAGGTATAGTGTTAAGGGTTGAGGGTTTAGGGTTGACAGATTAGGGTTTAGGGTTGATGGATTAGCATTTAATGTCGAGGTTAGGGTTAGAGTGTCGAGGGTAGAAGGATTAGGGATAGGGTTTAGGGTTGAAGGTTTAAGGATTGAGGGTTGAGGCTTTAGGGATGAGGGTATAAGGCTTAAGATATAGTGTCAAGTGTTGAGGGTGTAGGGATAGGGTTTAAGTTTTAAGGGTTAAGGGTTGAGGGATAAGGATTAGGGTTTAAGGTATAGTGTTGAGGGTTGATGGTTCAGGGATAGGGTTTAGGTTTGAGGGATTAGGGTTTAGGGTTGATGAATTAGGGTTTAATGTTGAGAGTTGAGGGTTGAGGCTTGAGGTTGAGGGATAGGGTTAATGGTTAAGGGATTAGGGTTAAATAAGAGTGTCGAGGGTAGAGGGATTAGGGATAGGGTTTAGGGTTGAAGGTTTAATGATTTAGGGTTGAGGCTTTAGGGATGAGGGTTAAGGGATTAGGGTTTAAGATATAGTGTCGAGTGTCAAGCGTGTAGGGATAGGTTTTAGGGTTCAAGTTTTAAGGGTTGAGGGTTGAGGGATCAGAGTTAAGGGTTGAGGGATTAGGGTTTGACGTTGAGGGTTGAGTACATTGAGGTTCGAGGGTTAAGGGTTTCGGGATAGGGTTGAGGGTTGAGGGATTAGGGTTAAGGGATAGGGTTGGAGGGTTTAGGGATAAGGGATTAGGGTTTAAGGTATAGTATCGAGCCCGTTAAGGGTCTAGGAATAGGGATAACATTTAAGGTTTAGGGATGAGGGATTAGAGTTGAGGGATGACGGATTAGGGTTGAGGGATTAGGGTTTAGGGATAATGTTTAGGGTTGATGGTTGAGGGATTAGGGTTTAAGGTATAGTGTTGAGGGTTTAGGGATAGGGTTTAGGGTTGAGGGATTAGAGTGAAGGGTTGAGGGATTAGGATTTGATGTTGAGGGTTGAGGCTTTAGGGTTTAGGGTTTAGGGATAGGGTTGAGGGTCGAGGGATCAGAGTTAAGGGTTGAGGGATTAGGGTTTGATGTTGAGGGTTGAGGGTTAAGGTTCAAGGTTCAAGGGTTTAGGGATAGGGTTGAGGGTTGAGGGATTAGGGTTAAAGTAGAGTGTGGAGGGTATAAGGATCGGGGATAGGGTTGGAGGGTTTAGGGTAAAGGGATTAGGGTTTAAGGTACAGTATCGAGTCTGTTGAGGGTTTAGGAATAGGGATAGCATTTAGGGTTTAGGGATAAGGGATTAGAGTTGAGGGATGACAGATTAGGGTTGAGGGTTGAGGGATTAGGGTTTCAGGATAAGGTTTAGGGTTGAGGGTTAAGGGATTAGGGTTTAAGGTATAGTGTTGAGGGTTTAGAGATAGGGTTTAGGGTTGAGGGATTAGAGTGAAGGGTTGAGGAATTAGGATTTGACGTTGAGGGTTGAGGCTTTAGGGTTTAGGGTTTAGGGATAGGGTTGGGGGTCGAGGGATCAGAGTTAAGGGTTGAGGGATTAGGGTTTGACATTGAGGGTTGAGGGTTGAGGGTTGAGGTTCGAGGGTCAAGGGTTTAGGGATAGGGTTGAGGGTCGAGGGGTTAGGGTTAAAGTAGAGTGTGGAGGGTATAAGGTTTGGGGATAGGGTTGGAGGGTTTAGGGATAAGGGATTAGGGTTTAAGGTATAGTATCAAGTCTATTGAGGGTTTAGGAATAGGGATAGCATTTAGGGTTTAGGGATGAGGGATTAGAGTTGGGGGATGATGGATTAGGGTTGAGGGTTGAGGGATTAGGGTTTAAGGTATAGTGTTGAGGGTTTAGGGTTGAGGGATTAGAGTGAAGGGTTGAGGGATTAGGATTTGATGTTGAGGGTTGAGGATTTAGGGTTTAGGGTTTAGGGATAGGGTTGAGGGTCAAGGGATCAGAGTTAAGGGTTGAGGGATTAGGATTTGACGTTGAGGGTTGAGGGTTGAGGGTTGAGGTTCGAGGGTCAAGGGTTTAGGGATAGGGTTGAGAGTCGAGGGATTAGGGTTAAAGTAGAGTGTGGAGGGTATAAGGATTGGGGATAGGGTTGGAGGGTTTAGGGATAAGGGATTAGTGTTTAAGGTATAGTATTGAGTCTGTTGAGGGTTTAGGAATAGGGATAGCATTTAGGGTTTAGGGATGAGGGATTAGAGTTGAGGGTTGAGGGTTGAGGGATAGGGTTTAGGGTTGAAGGATTAAAGTGAAGGGTTGAGGAATTAGGATTTGACGTTGAGGATTGAGGGTTTATGGTTTAGGGTTTAGGGATAGGGTTGAGGGTCGAGGGATCAGAGTTAAGGGTTGAGGGATTAGGGTTTGACATTGAGGGTTGAGGGTTGAGGTTCGAGGGTCAAGGGTTTAGGGATAGGTTTGAGGGTCGAGGGATTAGGGTTAAAGTAGAGTGTGGAGGGTATAAGGATTCAGGATAGGGTTGGAGGGTTTAGGGATAAGGGATTAGGGTTTAAGGTATATTATCGAGTCTGTTGAGGGTTTAGGAATAGGGATAGCATTTAGGGTTTAGGGATGAGGGATTAGAGTTGAGGGATGATGGATTAGGGTTAAGGGTTGAGGGATTAGGGTTTAGGGATAAGGTTTAGGGTTGAGGGATTAGGGTTTAAGGTATAGTGTTGAGGGTTTAGGGATAGGGTTAAGGGTTGAGGGATTAGGGTTTGATGTTGAGGGTTGAGGGTTTGAGGGTCAAGGGTTAGTGTGGAGGGTATAATGATTGGGGATAGGGTTGTAGGGTTTAGGGATAAGGGATTAGGGTTTAAGGTATAGTATCAAGTCTATTGAGGGTTTAGGAATAGGGATAGCATTTAGGGTTTAGGGATGAGGGATTAGAGTTGAGGGATGACGGATTAGGGTTTAGGGATAAGGTTTAGGGTTGAGAGTTGAGGGATTAGGGTTTAAGGTATAGTGTTGAGGGTTTAGGGATAGGGTTTAGGGTTGAGGGATTAAAGTAAAGGGTTGAGGAATTAGGATTTGACATTAAGGGTTTAGGGTTTAGGGTTTAGGGTTTAGGGATAGGGTTGAGGGTTGAGGGATCAGAGTTAAGGGTTGAGGGATTAGGGTTTGACATTGAGGGTTGAGGGTTGAGGTTCGAGGGTCAAAGGTTTAGGGATAGGGTTGAGGGTCGAGGGATTAGGGTTAAAGTAGAGTGTGGAGGGTCAAGGGATCAGAGTTAAGGGTTGAGGGTTGAGGGTTGAGGTTCGAGGGTCAAGGGTTTAGAGATAGGGTTGAGGGTCGAGGGATTAGGGTTAAAGTAGAGTGTGGAGGGTATAAGGATTAGGGATAGGGTTGGAGGGTTTAGGGATAAGGGATTAGGGTTTAAGGTATAGTATCAAGTCTATTGAGGGTTTAGGAATAGGGATAGCATTTAGGGTTTAGGGATGAGGGATTAGAGCTGAGGGATAACATATTAGGGTTGAGGGTTAAGGGATTAGGGTTTAGGGATAAGGTTTAGGGTTGAGGCTTTAGGGTTTAGGGTTTAGGGCAATCGCTTAACAGAACCCCTGCTATTTATGCTCGGATAAGGATTTATCACAAACTAGAACTTCTGCTTCCAAAGAAGATTTGTCTTTCTTCCTCGATGGGAATTTTCTATCAAGAACTTGATTATGAGGTGGCTTGGCTCTTCCAGTCATGGATCCTCCCATATTTAAGAGGAATTAGCTTGACTCTTCCAAAGATTATCATGGACGGACGAAGTGGCTTGGCTCTTCCAGTCATGGATCCTCATGTATTTAAGAGGAATTGTAAGGCTTGGAAGTATCAGTTGATAAAGCACAGGATGTGGTCATCCTTGCTTGTGTTAAGGAAGATAATGCACAAGATGTGATCAATCTATAGCAAGACAAAACGTGAGCATGTTATAACATGCTCGCATTTTGTCTTGCTATAGAAACAGTAAAAAAGTGTTGACCCCCATGATCCAGGCCCACATGCTCTGTTTTCATATTAATTCTGCACATGCTCTGACAAAAAAGAAGTGCTTTCATGCTGTTGGGAAGTTCACATGCACATTTGACACATTGTACCACCTTTGCATGATCTTTCCACCACCTTTTTTGCTTTGCCAACTTGAGAAGGTGGAAATAACATAGTTTTCACACCAAGTTTGATATATATCTATTCAAGTTTCAATTTTTGTAGTGTTACAATGTTAATTGTGATTCAATTTTAGGAATTTAACATTATAGATTGGTTAATAGTATTGTTGTTAATAATTATATTTGAGTGTTATTCAATTTAACATTGAAAATGAAGCAAGTGGTGAAAAACTCAAATTGTTGAGGAGTTTGATGTAAGAATAAAAAAATACTACATAGTTGGGTACTCTCTCCATTCAAATCTTTGTTTTTTAGGTATGTCAAGTCTTTACATGCATGTTCTTTACATTTTCCTTAATTCAGATTGAATTACTTTATCATGATTTATGATACATGTTTAAAATAGACACATTCCCAATCAAGAAAGCAACCTACAATCTCACATGATGCCATGTATATTTTCTACACTTGGGCTCTTTAATAATTATGTGTAATAAATAGACCTTAACATACCATAATGTCAAACTATACATGAATAAATCCTTACAACATAATAAAAATACAATCCCACTATTATCTTGTATGATTTCTTAGGAAGTAATATTGGTCTCTTTATCATGCTACAGACAAATTCTCCATCATGCCGAGGAAACGATCAAGAATTAAACCAACACAAGAATAGATAGAAGCTAAGAATGCAAAGAAAGCAGTGGCTATAAGGGAACTTCGTGAGAAGAGGAAATTGGACACAATAAATGAAGACATACCAATTGAAGAGGAACCACAACCATCACAAAGAGATATGGTATTGGTGGCACAAAGAGAACGAATGCAAAAACTTCGTGGTATGAGAGATTTGAATACCATAGTTGGAGACACGTCCTCTACTACAAGTCAAAATGTAGGGACACCATCTACCACATCTCAAGTTGAGAGTACATCATCACTCACATGTGATGAAGGGGGTACGCCATCATTCCCACCTCAACCTCAAGGTATGTCATCTATTCCATCTTCGATCAAAGGTATACCATCTAGCCCATCTCATTTAAATATTGATGAAATTCCTAATGTTGAGATGATATTACCTAACTTAACACCACCTAGAATTTTGCATAGAAAGCCAAAGTATTTGATTGATATTGATGAGAATATTTTGCAGCCAATGGAAGGTAAGATTCCAAAATGCACTTGTAGAAGATATGCTCATAAGATTTGGAGATTGTTCTTTAAAAATTTAAATGAGATTGCAAGATGTCAACTATTCATTAAAATGATGTGAAGTATAAAGTATAGGTCCATCATGAAGATTCTTGGGTTGAGAACATCAGAGGCTTCAACTGAAAAATCTATTGTCAAGAATCTAATGAGTGCGTATGACAATGTGGGTAACACCTCACGCACAAAAGATAGTAATGCAACACAGCGTGTGATTATATCGACTATAGTAAGTAGTCAAACAAGGAAAGCTTGTCTCATTAGAAAGACGAGTCAAGAATTGAGAATTAATAGGAAAACTTTATCAAGAGCCGTTGGAAGATGCCAAAGAATTGAGGACACTAATGCCAATGAATTATGGGCGTTCTTGGGGAGACTACCACGAAAAGATAAACCCATTGTTGAAGCATTAAGATCACTAATTGAAGACTTTTGGAAGAACTACACAAGGGTATCTCTGAGTCAAAGGGATGTGGTAAGAAGGAGAATCGGTAGTCAGAACCGTGAGCCACATCCAAAGCATTTTCTGGATGAGACTCAAACACAGTTTTATGGTAAATTTCTAGAGAAGTATCCTCAAATTAAAATTTGTCAAAGATATTTTGAAATGCTAAAACCTTTCTATGTCAAGATAAATCACACATGCACTACTGGTTGTTGTAGATTACATATTGAATTTTCTAACCATTTTGATGCTTATAGGTCTATATGTTTAGATATGCATACTAACAATGTTTTGCAGGGTTGTGCCATATGTGCCCCACCAACATCTTTAAGAGACTTCATATCAAGAATTTTATGTAAAAGAGAGGAAGGTCAAATATTCTACAAGAAATTATGCTTGGATGGCACATGTCATCATTGCGGTGGCTTGCAACATTTGCCAATATGTGAACATATGGAAAGAACACATGCGGTTGGAAACGAACTAGTAGAGTTTGGCAAGTATAAAACAGTGGCATACAATACAAAAGATGGTAAAGAAGCAAAGAGGTGTGAATTGGTTATTGAAAAGATTCCAGTGTATCAGTTTATGCCTATATTTCATGACAGCATAGTGTATGAGTATGCAAGACATGCCTATAGAGCTCGATGGTTGGACTTGCAATTCAAGTTATGCAAGGACACATTTCCAGTTGGTAGCATTGTTTCAGTCGTCAAGTTTGCAGAGAACTACAGTCTACATCCATAGAGTGAGGTGCAATCACAATATTACAACTCCACACAGGTTTCTATATTTGTGCACATCGCATTCATTCATGCGAATGATAGTACAGAGGATGACAGAAAGATCATAAGGGAGTATAATTTCTATATTAGTGATGATTGCACGCATTCTACGGAGTTTGTGCAAGGTTGTTTTCAGGTGTTCTATAATGATTTGGCTAGAAGGGGCATATCGTTCAGTTAGCATATCATATGGTCAGATAACTGTGCATCACAATTCAAGAACTCACGCAATTTCTATTGGCTGAGTAGGAGACATAATTTTACAGGTATTCAGCATATGTGGAACTTTTGTGAGGCCGGGCATGGAAAGGGGGAGCATGATGGTGCAGGAGCATGTATTAAAAGAGCCATAGCACGAGAAGAGTTAAAGTATAAAGACAATGCAAAGTTGATAGATGCAAAATTAATTGTCGAGTGGTGTAATGCTTCCATGGGTCCAAGTAATGAAGGTAAGTCTTTAGTTTGTAGATTTTTTTGGTTGATAGATGATACTAACATTGCACCATATGAGGACTGTTGTACACTGACAGGATCAAATGAGATGCACTCTTTCAGAAGCTCAATTGTAGGTTCATGGAGTATCTATACACGAAAGATGTCATGCTTTTGTTCTTCATGTACAATTCAAGTCTGGGATGAGTGTGAGTCAAAGGAGTGGGTTGACGAATGATAGTTAAGTTATCTTAGCCCACTTGACATGTATCAACCCCCGACGGCATTGGAACTAACACAGATGGAATCATCAGTTGACTTTGACCACATATCAGATTTAGTTCAACTAGGTAATATAGGGCACATATATGCATCTAATTTCATCTAGTTCAACCAAGTAATGTCATCTTACTTTGTAGTATTTTTGTAATGTTGACTAATTTCATCTAATTTGCTACACATATCAATGTAGGGAACATATATGCAGTTATTGCAGATGAAGATAATGAAGATGGAACAGATTATTACTTATTTCATTGTGTTGAGGCCAAAAAGAAATTGGAGGCCCCTGTTACAGATGGAGAAAACATCAAATACCCTACAGGCTCAGTGGTTATTATTGGAACATGGCTTAGAAGGTAACCACATAAGAGTGTTAATGTTTGGTTGTTTCAAGACTTTGACACGCATCGAAAGATTCTTCATTACTCAAACCTTGTCATGGCATCCAATGTTCATTTGATAAAGTATCGGGGTAGACCTTTCAACAAAATCTTGTGGAAGGTGAGTGAGTCTGACCATGAAGCAATACTTGACACAATAAAGAGTAGAGCAAACCCGGATGGTTCATTGGATTAATTTGTAAGTATTGACATTGATTTTGTAAAGTCATGTTACATTGAGTTGTAAGTATGCACATTAATTTGTAAGGTTTGTCTTTTTTTAATTTCCTGCTGCATTTATACACATTTTTATATCATCATATTATGCATTTTTGGTGTCCTACTCCTGATGTGACCAAACTAATTATTCCAACACATCTGGATGGGTACATTTACATTAGGCATGGTCCTATTTTTCACCCAAACATGTTGAAACAGTCCGAGCTACATTGTACCGATGATATCCCTGAAGAGTCCAAAGTGCAAAAAGGCAGCAATCTTTAAATGGTTGTTACTCAAAAATTGTGTCACTTAGAAACATTCTATCTAAGGCAATGCGATCATGTAGAGTGCCTCTACAATAACCTCTCTCAGTTTTTTATATCTCTAAGGCATTTGCCTGTGGTGAAAGGTTTTCTGCTGCCCCAAAAATTGTCAGAAGTAGGCAGTGTAAAGTTGCAAAGGGGTGTAACTTTCATCCTCCTCCTGATGTGACCAAACTAACTATTCTAACGCATCCGGATGGGTACATTTACGCTAGGCATGGTCCTTTTTTTCACCCAAACATGTCGAAACAGTCTGAGCTACATTGTACCGACGATATCCCTGAAGAGTCCAAAGTGCAAAAATGTAGCAATCTTTGAATGGTTGTTACTCAAAAATTGTGTCACTTAGAAACATTTTGTCTGAGGCAGCACGATCATGTAGAGTGCCTCGATAATAACCTCTCATTTTTTATATCTCTAAGGTATTTGCCCATGGTGAAAGGTTTTCTGCTGCCCCAAAAATCGTCAGAAGGAGGCAGTGTAAAGTTGCAAAGAGGTGTAACTTTCGTCCTGCTCCTGATGTGACCAAAATGACTATTCTAACGCATTCAGAGGGGTACATTTACACTAGGTATGGTCCTTTTTTTCACCCAAACATGTCAAAACAGTCCGAGCTACATTGTACCGATGATATCCCTGAAGAGTCCAAAGTGCAAAAAGACAGCAATCTTTGAATGGTTGTTACTTGAAAACTGTGTCACTTAGAAACATTCTGTCTAAGGCAATGTGATCATGTAGAGTACCTATACAATAACCTCTCTCAGTTTTTATATCTCTGAGGTATTTGCCCGTGGTGAATGGTTTTCTGCTGCCCCAAAAATTATCAGAAGGAGGCAGTGTAAAGTTGCAAAAGGGTGTAACTTTCGTCTTGCTCCTGATGTGACCAAATTGACTATTCCAACGCGTCTGGATGGGTACATTTACAATAGGTAGGGTCTTGTTTTTCACCCAAACATGTCGAAATAGTCCGAGCTACATTGTACCGACGATATCCCTGAAGAGTCCAAAGTGCAAAAAGGCAGCAATCTTTGAATGGTTGTTACTCAAAAATTGTGTCACTTAGAAACATTCCATCTAAGGCAATACGATCATGTAGAGTGCCTCTACAATAACCTCTCTCAGTTTTTATATCTCTGAGGCATTTGCCCATGGTGAAAGGTTTTCTGCTGCCCCAAAAATCGTCAGAAGGAGGCAGTGTAAAGTTGCAAAGGGGTGTAACTTTCATCCTGCTCCTAATGTGACCAAATTGACTATTCCAATGCATCTAGATGGGTACATTTACGCTAGGCATGGTCCTGTTTTTCACCCAAACATGTCGAAATAGTCTGAGCTACATTGTACCGATGATATCCTTGAAGAGTCCAAAGTGCAAAAAGGTAACAATCTTTGAATGGTTGTTACTCAAAAATTGTGTCACTTAGAAACATTTCATCTGAGGCAACATGATCATGTAGAGTGCCTCTACAATAACCTCTCTTGGTTTTTTATATCTCTAAGGCATTTGCCCGTGGTGAAAAGTTTTCTGCTGCCCCAAAAATCGTCAGAAGGAGGCAGTGTAAAGTTGCAAAGGGGTGTAACTTTTGTCTTGCTCCTAATGTGACCAAACTGACTATTCCAACATGTCCGGATGGGTACATTTACGATAGGCATGGTCTTTTTTTTCACCCAAACATGTCGAAACAGTCTGAGCTACATTGTACCGATGATATCCCTGAAGAGTCTAAAGTGCAAAAAGGTAGCAATCTTTGACGAGATGTTACTCAAAAACTGTGTCACTTAGAAACATTCTGTCTAAGGCAACATGATCATGTAGAGTGCCTCTACAATAACCTCTCTCAATTTTTTATATCTCTGAGACATTTGCTCATGGTGAAAGGTTTTCTGCTGCCCCAAAAATCGTCATAAGGAGGCAGTGTAAAGTTGCAACTTCTTCTTAGGCACAAATGTTAGGGTACACAAGGGGAAAATGGCGCTAGATGACTTAGTACATTTCTATGACTTCATTCACATGTTTAAATGTTTGAGAAACTCTCCTTTACTAAGCGCTTGTCCTCATGTCAATGTTAAGCTTTATACCTCCTAGGTGCTCAATTAGGTGATGTCATTAGATACAACTTACCCTGTCATGTCCCCATTTCTGGCTTGATCATCAAGTGAAGAATGGATTAGCCTATTGCTCATTCCTGGAGGCTAATTCAAAATGATGAGGGAATGAATTGGTTTTTGACTAACTCATTCTCATTGTTTTGGAGGAACAAAGTCAAAAACTCAAAATTTGGCTAAGTCTGGAAAGCAGAAAGTTGACTCTTGGAGTCTAGGTGCCAATTTCACATCAAATTGTCCAAATGAGCGCCCAAGGATGTGGAGTCTTCAATCAAGGCGCTCTGGCAGGAAAAGTTGTTTGGCCTTCAAGATGAGGTTGCCTTAGTGAATTAAGTTAGGATGAAAGCCTATTCACTCTAGGCGCCAATCTCAAGTTGCACAATCATGAATGGGTGCCTAGAGAAATAAGGCAGTACATCATGGTTCCAGGACCTTGAAATGGCACCCAAGCATGTAGGAGGAATTTTCAAGGAGCCAGAATATTTTTGAAACTCTAAGGAACTAGTCCAAAGACTCTATGGCACTATCTTGATACCATTGAGTCAAATTTCAAACTCAAACATATTGAAATAAGGTCTAGGAAGCTAGGTGCCATCTCTTGCCAGTTCAACCTCTCAGATGTGCCAACATTAGAAAGACTCTTAATGAATGCCTAAGTTTGAATTGATCTTGTGATTGAAAGTTTGGTGATGTATTGGTGCAAGATGATCTTCAGTTGAAGCAATCTAAGTTCCAGGAAGGGTTTAGAAGTTATCAACCTCTTCACTAAGTTAGGTGCATTTTACAAGTTTTCTTACCCAAGAGTTGCACCTCATTAAGACAAGGTGCATCTTAACCTTTGGGACTTTTCCAAAGAAGCACTTCAGTTTATTAGCACCTTTGGACCTTGTTTTGCATTTTGAAAGAGAAGGCACACTTTGGAGGCATTTCTAACCCAGATTGGCGCCTAGGTATAGTCATCTCTCTGGAGCATTACAATGTGTTTTAAAATGAAGGAGGACATTTCATAAGTTGGGGAATTGATCACTGAAGACCTTGGAGTGTTTGAATTACTCTAAGTAAGAAGGCGCATTTCCATGGAGTAGCATACTCTGGATAGCACCTAATGCCATCAAGGCGCAATTCCACCCTCACTTTGGTGGCCTATCATCAAGAAGGGGCATTGGGCATTCCTTGAATAGTTCTAAGCGTTTGAAGTTTGTTGAATCACCAAGGAATGTTGGGCGCCATGTGTATCCTCAACAAGCTTGAGTTTGCACCTAGACAAGTTCACGCTTATTCATGTTTTAACTTCCCTCTTGAAGCGCCTAACTTGGGAAAAAGTTATCTTGTTGTTAGTCAAGTGTTTGATGTGTTTTGGAGACTCCAAAAGACTTCCTCTTGCTAGGCGCTCTTCTTGGCAACTACAACCTTCAACTGGCGCCTAAATCCTGAAGAAAAACACTTGCAAGTGTGGGCGCACTTTCCTTGTGATGGAGCATCAAACTGGCACCTAGAAATCATAATGCATGAAGTGAGCACCTAGGATCCTATTAGTCCAATAGGTGGTTTTGGGATCCGTGTCAAGTCATTGGAGATAGATATTTTGGCTTATTTGATGGTGGTCTCAAGTCTCTCTACCAAGGCACATTTTGATGATGTTCTTATTTAAACTCTTATGAAGACTATCTCATCCCTAAGCGCTCATCCTCATGATTTTCATGCACTTAGACTTCAAGGCGCCAAAACTAGTAGGAAAATATTTGTGGGGAAACCACGCTAATAAAAGTTGGGTAAATTTAACCTCCGAGTTTGATTAGGCTCCATATAACAACAATATTTATATCATGTCCCTTTGCTTTATGAAACAAGTAGTATGTGTTAGGTCATAGGGATAACACTATGGTCCTTAGAAATTTCTCAGACTTTTGATAAGATTATCTACTATTATGTGGATGCTTGATAGTATTAAAATTATTGGGCATTAAGTTGAGGTGACCATTCTTGTTATGATCATCACTTTTCACAAGGGGTATGTCAGTTATCCTATATATCATTACATTATGATTATTTTTCAATATCCTGATGGTGGAAGGATTGTTTTCACTATTATCTCTAGCTTGGGAAGTCATCAACAATCCAACTCTTGATGTCAATACAAGGTTCTTTTGAAGGCAAAGGGTGCCTAGGCTTATGGGGCTCAATTTGATGTATTTATTGAAAGCTCAAGGTGAATTGATGCTTATTGAAAATGCCACTTAGTCCTTCATTTGCATTCTAGGTGCCATTTCCTATTGACTTATATACTCCTCCTCATGCTAGGGTGTCATAATGAAGTGGTTTAGACAATAGGTGCGCTTCACTTACTAGAGGCTTGTTCTCCTTCCACCTTAGGCGCACTTTTATGGTGGAACAAGTGTCAATGGGCGCCTTGTCTTAAATGAATGCTCTCTCTAAGTTGGGCGCCCTTTTGAGGCTTTATGAGTTGCAAATTGTGCCTTAACCCTTCATGCTTGTTGCTCAATGTTTGAATGTTTAAGAAAGTCTCCTTTAGGCACTCATCTTAATGACTTTTTCTCAAGGCACAATCATCCTAATGACTTGGATATTCATCCTAGTGTTTCAGGATATTAGGCTACCAGACTTAGTCATTTTTAGGATCTCAAACATAAAGAATAACATGATGATTCATTTTTTTGTATTGCATATAGTTGACATTCTATGCTACTCATAAAGAATATTAATATTTTCTGTAACATATAATTTGTCTCCTCGCTTGCCTCAGTAGCAGGAATAGGCCCTGGTGATGTCAAGTCCTATAGAAACCATCCAGATAGAAATTAAACTTCAAATCAATAATCTTTTGATTTTTCAAAAATAGACAACTATAACAATGAATGTAAATTAAAATTTACTAATCTGCCTCATACCCCTATCAATGCCATGGAGCTATGAATTGCAGAGGCCACACCATGCTCCATTGCCCTCTGAACATGGGGAGGTGTCTCCGCAGCCTGCATCATCTGCAAATAAAACAACATTATTCAATTATGAAAACTATAATAGTGATGCAAATCATGGCTCCTAACATACACACACGTTCATCTAAATTTGGAAGTACACACAATAAAGCACACAAGTCACATACAAAAATCTAGTAAGTACAATTCATTCATTAAACTATTTATTTTATTACCTCCGTAAAACTTTGAAGGCCACCACCGCTGGCAGGTGTTGTCGTGAAATCTACAATATTAACCTATTCAACATCCAAAATCAGATATTAGAATACCATTCATATAACGATGCTATTCATATGTAATATTTATAATTATTTACTAGTTACATACCCCGCCAGTAGATGATCTAGTGTAAAATGTAGGTGGCGAACCATTGAAAATTGCATCGACGCTATGACCCTGAAATTTCATTAAAATCATCAATTTAAATTAGTTAATCTTGCATTTCAAAAATAAAATTTAATAAATTAAATTCAATAAACTTGCTAATATTTACCTAAGTATCAAGGCCGAAAGTCTCACTCAGGAGGGTATCTGTCATCACCATCTGCTCAGTTGCAGATGTAGCCTGTGCACCTGCGTCCTGACTATCTATGGGGTCATAACCACAGGCTGACCCACAAGTTTAACAAGTATGGGGTGGGACCCTACTCCTCGCACTATCTCCCAACCCACTCTATGCTGCAGGACTGGCATGCGCTATGATGCTCTGGGTCAAGGCACTAATGGACTGAAGTGTATCAACCTCAACACTCTCCTTCATAATGGAAGGGATAGAAACATGCTTGTGGGCTAGTCTGCTGATTACTCATCTCACTGGCCGCTGTGGGTCAACACGTGCCCTTGGTCTATCTTGTGCTGACCCCCCACCTCTACCCTGGAAGTCCCTCATATCAAAATAGTTTGGCACTTTATTGAGGACAAACTCGCAGTAGAGTTTCCTCAAAAAGTATTGCGGGACCTCATTATTATTGCATGGAGGATGGTCAAAAACCATCCACCACCTCTACCCAAAATTGTCCCTTATTGCTTGGTTGTTGCACCAATGGATAGGGAACCTCTTGCATGTAATGGGTGGAGGTTGATTTGTTTATGGGTTTGTGAAAATTGAACACAAGTCTAATTTTGTAATTTGTAATTTTTTCACATCTTGGTATGACAGCTTATCTGCATAATAGTCTCTAAACTCTCTCCTCTTATCCGTCCAACTAGTTATTTGCTTGTTAATTGAATCTACATTTGATAACATAGATTCAAGAGATTCAGCAAGCGTGGACCTATGCAAGGTTGAAGTGGAAGGATCTTTTAACCTTGCAATTATATCTTCAATTTCTTTTTTGTTGTTTTCAATTTGCCCCATTATATTTTCCTGTGTTCCAGGGGCATGTCGAGGAATGGATGGAGGAGGTTGTTGTTCTGCAGGTATTTCCTCCTCAAGATTTTGTGGATTTTGAGGAGGAGGAGGAGGAGGAGGTGGATTAACATTGCCTGACAATTAACGAAATATACATCAAAAAACAACTCAAACCTACCTATTTAGAAGCAAATTCAAACAAAAAATAAATAAAACTCACTCCTTTGGTGTGCTTGACGTCGTGGCGGCATTTTGGTGATGAATCATCAAGATTTTGGTGTTGAATTGGCTTTTCCAAAATGCGAGCGTGCTTCCTAGGGTTTGCAAGCCACGGGGATAGAGGAGAAAAATAGAAATGAAATGAAATGACAGCCCTTTTTTTATTTTATAGTAATTCATAACGCGCTCACGTTATGTATTATTTTTTTTTTAAAACTATTTGGCCACTTTTTGGCCCCCCATCTTTTTGCACTTACCCTTTATGTAATTGTTAAAACATTGAAACACTCAAAAGTTTAGTGTAGGAAGCATTTTTGCATACTTTGCTTCCTTTCCAAGATGGCCTACTAAATTTTTGAGATAGGATTTATTAGGGAATCAAGTGGGAATGGGGAAGGTAATGAAACAATTTCTAGATTAAGCTTCACAAAAGGATAAATACTAATCCTTATCTAGATTGATCACTTAGACTAGTTTTCAACATAGATAAGAAACAAAATTTATGATTACCTACTAGAGTTAGATCTGAAGATGGCCAAGAAGTTAGACTTGGGGTAAAGGAAAGGCTCCTGAGAAAATATGTCCCTACAAGATTTCTAGACTCTTGTCTTTGCTTAATAAGTGTGTGTGTGTGTGCTTTGTCTTTTTCTCTTTTTATTTTTAATTTATTTGATTGATGTCACCCTCATTGCTTCGAGCTTAGATTGTTCTCCACCCAAGAGTATGAACATTAACAATTTATCTTTACTTTTTCTCATTTTTCTCTCTTTTCCCCCTTTTTTAGACTTTTTTAATTTTAATTTTAATTTTTTGTTTGCTTTGCAAAGTTTTGACCCCCCTAATGTTTTTGGCCAAGTGGATAAGGGGATAGGTGCCACCAAAAGAGTAAATGACTCCTAAGACTTCCCTCTTGCTAAGGAGGATTAGAGGAGGTCTACTTGCTAGCTTCTATTAGGTATTATAGGTTTGGACACTTGCTTTGTTTAGGTTTGACTAGATGGTTAAGATTGGGATCCGTATAAAGCTCCAAGTTTAACTTTATTTGAAATTATTTGGTGTATAAAGGGGAAACGATAATGATTATTTTGGGATCTCTAAGACTCCTTACTAGGATAAAAATCAAACAAGAGAAAATCACTAATAGATTCAAGGATGAACAAAATGAAATGCATGCTTTAAATTTTTTTTTGCTTTGATTTTATACTTTTTTGATAGTTTATAATTACTTATTTTTAAAAGATTTTTTTAGATATACTATTTCTTTAGATGAAATGCATTAACCATTTCATTGAATTCTTCTCCCACCATGTTGCATAAGAGATAAGCTCTATTTTTAACATCTTCTTTAACCATGTAAGGTGTCTTCTAGTCTTATAATTTCCATTTATTTATGTGCCTTTTATTCTTTGTACTTTCCTTCCTAAGTACCATTTCTCCTATCTTGGATGGTCTAGTTGTAATTTGTTTCTCTGTGGGTATGCTTGTGGAATCTTACAAAGATTTAGATGATGTGAGATGATCTACACATTGATATACTTTTTGGTGGGATGGGGTCCAATATAAGGTTCCATCAATAGCCAAAATCTCAGTAAGAAGGTTAAACTCATCTTGCATGTAAACTTTGACTCTAGTACACTTTTGAATAATTTACAAAAAATGGAATAGTTCGAAGGGAGTTTGTGGCTCCTTCTGTTCTTTCGAAGGGAAAAAATTATGTCTATTTTCCCATTTAGTTCTAGTTGTAGATCCATGGAGTACCTTGTATACTTATTTAGTAGTTCCAAAATGGTAGGGTCTTCTACTCCAATAGTTATTCATAATTTATTTTCTCTTCAAAATTCTCCCACACTCACCTCATCCTCATTGGGGAATTTTTCCACCATTTTGATTTAGACTTGTGATGGTCCCACATGTTGATTTTATGGAGGATGAAAATGATAGTGGGTCATGGATGTTATGAGCTATAAAATCTTAATAAGAAACCTCCAGATCATTTGTAGACTCGTTTTCAATTGAGTTAGTGTAAAGGTGATATTGAAGTCCATCTACATTGGGAGAGTCTAAGGAGTGTAAGTCACAATAGGGGTGTCAAAGGTGTATAGGAATTTCTTGGCACCAACACTAAGGGTGTGTATGCCACACTCGATGAGGTTTCCATTGGTGGCATTAGTGAAGTATAGATTTTAGATGAGTCTTCTTCATCGTCAACACATGCATTAGGGTCTATTCCGGTTAAGCCAATTGTCCTTAATTGGACTTAATTTTATAGGATGGGCCATTTTGAAATGGGAGGAGTTTTGTTTGTTGTTGGAAGCATTTCAATAGGTCTAATTGGTTGAGATGCTTTGTCTTCTTTTGCATCAATGAATATATTTACTTCTGGGACCATGTTGATGGTACAAACATCTAAGGGGAATTGTATAGGGCTATATTATTCTAGTAATTCCATGATCTTTTCTTTTGTTTCATTTGAGATGATTGATCCTTGCTTTGATGATTCTACTTTTCCTACTATTTTAAATATTGTGTCGATTGTGGTTTTAACTTGATCATCCTTCTTTCTTAAATGTAATATTTGAGGAGTAGGTTCTGGTATCAGGATCTTGTTGGTAGATAATTTGTAATCAATTGGGATACCTATCTCTTTCTTTATTGCATCAAATTTTAGCATACTAAATGGCCCAGGGTCTCCTTTTGTGACATAAATCTTTCCAAGATGTAGGAAATGAACCTCCTAGAATAAGGTTGAAGGGGTGGCCTTCACTATGTGGATCTAGGGTCTTCCTAATAGAAAATTATAGCCCATGTCCTTATTAATGATATAGAACATTGTTGGGACCATTTTAGGTCCTAAAGAGACTAAGAGTGTTACTTTTCCAATTGTATCTACCTTCAAGTTGGCATATCCATGAAGGTTATCTCAACAAGCTATTATGTTTGTGTGACCATATCTCATCCTTTCGAGAAGGGAGAATGGTACAATGTTTATAGCTTCTCCACCATCTATTAACATCCTTTTAATTCAAGTATCATAGATCCAAACCTGTAAATATAGGGTTGGATCTCCCTTTTTAGTTAATTTGGATTCTATAGGCATTTGTTTAAATCAAAGAAGAAATTGAGATCTTGCAATTTTACATTTGGTAGATTCATATCTAGACTGACTTGGTTTATTTTCTCATTTAAGACTTCTAAGTATGGAGTAATGCAATCAAGGTATTTCAAATTGATTTCCTGTAAGAGGGATGCATAATGCGATGGTGAATTCCTAAGGAGATCAATGAAGGAGATTTTGCATATGTCTTTTTAAAATATTCCACAAGGTCATATGGTCCAATAGGGGATGGCATTAGGTCAACCATGAAGATGGATTTTATATAGAATTATATCTCTTATTCCACATTAGGCTCTATTTCTACTTCATCACAAATTAATTCTACCAAGCCCAACATTTAGTTTGTCATGTATTTGACTCATTGGTGTTTGGTATTTTGGTTGATTCTAAAGTTGTCAAGTTTTGAGTACTTGGTTCATTATTGTGATGGGTAGGGAAAGGATTTGTCAGATTTTAAGTACTTGGTTCATTATTACAATGGGTAGGGAAAGGATTCTAAAAGATCTTCATATTTTCATCTTGTGGGGTAATAGGCATTTGTCAAACATTTTTATTATTGTTATCCATCACCTCTTGTGGGTTGAGGAACATTTCAATGAGCAAGATTTGTTAGTCTTTTTGTAATCTTGATATGAAACTATTGTATTCTCAACTCAACTTGGTGCTATGCTCTCTTTCTTTATGGAATAAGATGAACTAACTATTCTCATATGGTTGATGGTATGGTTCATACCTATTGTCATAATAGTGGTAGTTTCCTTGTTCCTAATTATCCCTTTGATAATGGTTTTTTATTTTGAGGATAATCAATAACGTGTTAACATTTTGAGAGAAATAGTCTCTTTTGCCACACCCATCATTATAGCCCCTATTGGTATTATTGTTTGTAGGGGGTATGCCAATTAGCCCATTTGTCATTGTGTTATGATTATTCTTCAGGATATTGATAGAAGAAGGGCTGATTATGTTATTAATGTTGTCTCTCAAAATTGCACCCTTGCTAAGTTGCAAAACTTAGCATTTTGGAGAAACATGGGATCTTTCCAGGCCTGTGGGTCACCTATGATGGAAAGAACCTCTAAAGAAGGCCAGATTCCTAGCTGGTTATCACCTAGAAACTACTAGATTTGCAAAGGAAAAGGGAAAAAGGAATGCTTCAAATATAAAAAGAAATCTAAAAAATAAAACAAGGGTGATACACCAAACTGATATGGTTTATGAAAACTCAGATTTATACACTTGGTTACAGATAACAAAAACTAAATCTGCACAACCTATTACTGCATGTTTAGCATAAATACTTCACAAAAAGGCCTAAATGCATTAACCTTTAAAAGGAAGATAACTTCACAGTTAAAAAGCCACACCAACTTTAAAACACAGTTTGCAAGCTGCATAAACATACTTTTTTTGCAGAAAAGGTATTTAAACATGAGACAAAGTCACAAGGAAATAAAACTACCTCACAAATGACTTGATCAATCACTTAATGATACACAATACTACAAGAATAAGAAGGCAACAACTCATAACCAATGGTATCCAAGGTCTTTTCTATATTTCATATCCCAAAAGAGTTACAAAACATACTCAAAACTAAGTAAGGACTACAGAAAATCACTAACTCCAGAAATTGCATGATCAGAACTCTCTCTAAAAGAGTCAAATGAATGACTATATACTCTCCAAACAACTATAACAAGATAAGGACAAGAAACCTCCATGGTCGTGCATCTCATAAAAGCCCTCAAAATATCTGTCTAAAGCCCTCCAAAATGAGTTCTCAATGAAGAAAAAGTCAAGGCATGTCATCACTAAACATAAAAGCACTAGAAAATGCCTTTAAATGCTCTTTAAGGCCATAAAAATCAAGTCAAATCACTGTAATATCTCCTCCATTTGTTTGCCAGCCTCTCCTGTAACATCATAAATGTTTGGTACTTGCATAATAAATGTTCAACCACATCTCTTTGACCATATCTGAAAGCATCCTCAACTTGCCCTTATACAATAAATGACACAGTTACATTTATTTCTACATTTAATTAACATTAACTAAGTGGTTTATAGTCACACCACTTTAGCTTAATGTTTTACATTTCAAATTATTTCAAAACTATACAGAAAAGAAAGCAATTGGACATGATATTCAATCTTCTGATTTTGCATGGTTTGGAGATGAATAAAACATTGCAAAAAAAAAGATAAAGTAATCAATGAGACTTACTTTGTTACATGTTGTGGATTTTCCTATGATCGCTTTTTGCATTTTTATGACAAGTAATAAGTAATTATAATTCATTACTTTACTATTTGTTTACAGTGTTTTATCTATTTCTAGATTATGCAAAAAGAAAAAAGAGCCCTTATATCTCCCATGCACAAACCAAACCCTCCTAGTTGCATAACACATGCACTTTGTCTTCTTATCACCCTGCAAATATCCTTACCTTAGAATGATCCTTGTCTTGACTTTTAATGCATTAAAAAATGCATAAGGCATAAAAGGATTCGACCATACGTGGTCTCCATGCATGATGAGGAATCTTTGACTTTCGACCTGATTTTGCATATCATATAAGGCATATTTTGACTATGTTGTCGACCATCATAGAAATAATAAGTCTAAGGCACTAAGCCTCTCCTTCTAATTATTTGACCCTTTTGATTTAGCCAAAACAAATGCAAAAAGAAATAATTTTGTCAGCCCACAGGCCCTTCCTTGGCATAATCACTAAGAATCATCAATAGCAAGTCTTGACCTTGGTCATTTTAGATAAGGTAATAATTTTTATTTTTGCCAAGTCAAAAAGAGATAAGAAAAGGCAAAAGCTATTGAACAAAAAGAATGAATAAATCCTAAAAGTCGTTTCATTTCTCATTTTGTTTTCACCATTTTGCACTACAACTCCATTCAGTCGTTGCTAGGGTTTGGTTTTTACTAGTTTTCTTTTGCCATTTCAATGGCTCTTCTGGTCGATTCTTCATGAATTATGTGGTATTTTTATGTAGGAGGAAGGTGAGCAATATCTTGAGCTTTGACTGGCATTTTCTTTACTATTTACGTGGCTTTCTTCACACTATGGCTGCAGTTGTGTATTGAGCTTTCAGTGTATATGTTCTTACCATGCCTTTTGTCTTTGTGTTGCCTTTATTTGTAACTGCAACATCACATCTAAGAAGTTTTTACAAAAAGGAGGTTGCAGCCTGTAGATCTCTCCATACAAGAAGATGGGGTGAGTTTCTTTTTCTTTGGCCCTCCTATATCTTCATTCATTTGAACTGTAACTACAAAGTGATAAGGGTTTCAAAATATTCATATGGGTGTTTGTTTTCTCTTGAAAAGATGACTTCTTTGTAGCAGTCGTGCCTATATCTTGCTTTCCATTCTCTTTTACTCCACTGTAACTTGATAAAATGCATTAGGGTTTCAAGAATCTGATATGGTTCAAAGAGATAGGCCTTTTTGTTATAGCCATTTCATTTTCTTGCTTCCTGAATGTTCTTTTTTCATTGCAGATGCAAAAGAAAACAAGAGTTTTCTCTATTTTTTAAAAATTACCCTCCTCTGTCATGGCCGTGGCTTTTCTTGCTTCATGTATACTACTTTTCACCTCAACTATATGCAAAAATGTAACATGGGTTTCAAAGATATGAAATGGGATTTGTTATTTTTGGAGAACAAAGATCTTCTTTACTATCACAGCCTGCTCCATACTTTTTCCTCTGTATATATTTACCGCATTTCTTTCCTTGGTTCTATAGGTGCAAAATGCACTTAGGGCTTCAAGAAACAATAAGGGTTTGATATTTTCTTGTATTCTGTGTACTCTTCCTATCTCTGCAGATATAAGACATGAGGGTTTCAACATTGTAACAAAAAATTGATATAAAATGCCATTTCTGGTCA
Source organism: Cunninghamia lanceolata (assembly GCA_027924645.1). Taxonomy (NCBI): domain Eukaryota; kingdom Viridiplantae; phylum Streptophyta; class Pinopsida; order Cupressales; family Cupressaceae; genus Cunninghamia; species Cunninghamia lanceolata. Next base: position 1,153,051 of record BSBN01001298.1, read on the forward strand.
TGGCCTCTGTATTCTCCTTCTGTAGCATTATTCTAACTGTATATGATAAAGTGATAAAAGGATTTCAAAATTTTCTCCATTTCATGGCATGAACACAGATATGATCTCTCCTATGATACCCCCTGAATCAATAACTGTCAATATGACATAAGAAAGGACTTCACTTTATGACATGAACATAGTGTATTTCTTTCTCTATATCAGTTGTCTCCTGTAGCATTGATTTGTCTTGCACTTGCAATATCCTTGATGCATGAGGCTTGAACATTGGCATGGTATGAATTATATTTCAGCTCTATCGCATGGTATGACTGTAACTTGTTTCTTTGAGATATCTCCTATAGCTATAACTGTCACTTTATACATTGTTATAATACATGCCTCTTATCTTCATTGTTGTTTTGTTACTTTTATTTGGCATCATTCTTCTTCTATATGTCTTTAAAAGGTATCATAATAGTTTAATAGCATTATGAACATGTTTATCATGATAGTTCATCATCTTGAAATGGCTCATGTAGCCTTCACCTCATGTAAATTTGTACTCTATGGGACTGTTATTTTGATTATAATGACAGTTATGGCAAAACATCATTCATCTGATCCTCCATTGCACTTGTGTACTTCTATGACATCTTAAGGTCTAATTTTTCATGATGTTTGAACTACCTAGATAGCTTCTCATATCTATAGCATAAATATGATAGCAAAAAGACATTCTAATGATGATAGAAATAAAGAAGAGTACATTCTCATGACTGTACTTCTATATTCTTGAAGAAGATAAGTCTTGATTTGTATCATTATTTCTCCTATAACATGTGATGAAGCAATTGAACATGACTAATCTGATTTTAACAATCTGTTTGTCAAGTGGGCATAGTTTATAGGAGCAACTGCTCTTCTTCACTTTTATCATGATGACTTCACTCTTTTTTGAAAGTTTGAATGTTCTGATGCATAGTATTATCTTGAATGATGCATCCTATCTTTTATAATCTGATATCCTTTTCAAATGAATAAAAAAGGAAAACATGCTAGACTCTACCCTTGTGGGAGCCACATTTTCTCCACATGTTTTAATGTCTTCAAATCAACAACATTACTTTTCCTATACCTGCACAGTGACCAAACAAGTAAGCATATGAAACATATCTTTGATTCATGATGTGAGGTTACTTGTATGGATCTATCTCTTTCTGATGTAGCACTTATGTCTGCTCATTCTGACCTCTCTTATGCTAATAACTGATTACTGATATTGCTGCTACATAAAAATGAATGGTACTTTTGAAGTTCTGTTTGTGTATGAAAAGACTTGGTACCCTGAGCATTAACAAAATCTAGTTTCTAGGTATATTGGAGCTTAAATGGATGAAGGAAGATAGCAATCAGCTCAACCATGGGATTTGTCATTCACAGGCAATGATGGTTCCCTCTTCTTTTCCTATGCATTTATTTTCATTCAAAAGTAAAATTTACTTTTATATTGCCTATTTTAGTTACTCCCACGGCTTGTGTGGGACACTTTTATACATTCTTTTGAATACAATCAGCTATCTCATTCTATGCAATGATTTATGTATATTTCACTTTTTGAACCAAATACATAGCACAAAACAATTGATCTTTCTTTGGAACATATGTATAAAACATGATGTATAATTTGACAGTCTATAAATACCTCTTTTACTTATACTGAAACATAATGAATAATCAGCAACTGGAACATGGACTCCACCAATTCTATTCATTCTTTGAATGCTTGTTTTCTTGTCCATAGATGATTTCACTTACCAGGATGATGTAACAGCTCAACTTGAGCTATTACATGATTTTGATAAGTGATTTTGCACTTGTCTTCTGTCAAGACATTAGACATTGACTGGATGATACTGCATAAGCAAAAAAAAATTATACTCCCTCTAAACAACTGATGTTTAGGCCTTGCTAAATTAGGTGTGAACATAATTTAGTAACAATTAATAGTATTTTGAGAAGTTACCAAAATTGTCCATATACAACGTTAACTTTTTGCCCACTATCAATAATAGCTTGATCAATTCTCAACATGCTTTCCAAATCTTCTTCATAAGACCTATAGGGAACTTTTGGACCTCCTCCCTTATATCCATTTTAAGGGCATCTAAAAAAGGTCACAAATTTCTCTATGATCTATATTTGGGGCACTAGGTGATGAGTAGAGGACTTGCCTCTAGCATGTGACAAAGTGTATCGTTGATCCATTCATGTCCTATTTCATAGTTAAGTACTCTCAAATGCCTTTACTAACTAATTTGTTCATATTGAAATATATTACAAACTCACCAATGAGTTGATGAAAGGAATGTATGGAGTCCTTTGGGTGGTGATAGTACTAGTCTAGCATGATTCCTTCAAGGTTTTGGGAAATATCCTTGCTACAACTCCATCCCATGGGAGAAGTTCCCCCGTAGATGTGTACGCTTTGATATGTGAATTTGGGTCTCTCTTTCCTTTGAATTTTGATAAGTTTAGGAGGGGATGTGGCAATAAAAGATTGTGAATTTCATAATCGAGAGGTTGTTTTAAGTACTCTAGGTATGTCCTTGAAAATAGGTTTTGGGAAATTGGCATTTTTCTTGTGAACATGAGCCCCATGGGTGGGACTTGTTGATTTTGAACATTTATTTGATACATAGAAAAAGTTAGGTCAGTTGGTTGGACATTGATGGGTTGATACACTAGAGGAGGTTGATAAGTTTGTGTTGAATAGACTCCACTAGGTTGTTGTAAAGGTGGAACTGTGTTATTATTGGGATTTTGTGAATAGAAGTTCAAATAAGGGGGTTTTTAGTTACCCCTTGGATTTTCTTGACCCTAGCAATAAAATGATTATCTTGCACTCTAGGTATTTCTTCAATTTTTGTCTTGTGGTTTTTTAATACCCCCAACCTCTAGAATCCTCATTTGTTGGACCAAGGTGGCTATAAGGTTAGTAGGGGTTGTAGCCTCTATCCTTTGAAATTCTCCACCTTATGATGGGTTCTCTTGTGATTGAGTTAGTGTATTATTTGTTTCCTCCAAAATGTTTTCTAATGATTCATGATGTGCCACAAATCTCTTAGCTTGATATGTAATATGGAGAGCTTCTCAAGGCTCCTGAGATTCTTGCAAGTCTCTTTCTAGGTGACTCACCTCATTGTCCATCTAGGTGGTTGTTTCCCTATAGTTTGCAATAGGATGGTTCCGTTGATGGAATTTAGACTAAATGAGCACTTAGTGTGCTCTATCTTGACCTGGATAGTTAGGTTAGATGACTGTATCTTGATTCCAGGTTGGATTTTTAAATGTCAAGAAGCTATATGGCTCTTGTTTGATGCCCTTTGAATTTGACTCTTTATAATCATAGTGATTTAAAATTGGAGCTAATGGATTTGATAGGATGTATGTATCAAATATTAGTGTTAATGGTTTGTTAGAGGGGATATTCCCATAGGTTTTGTTTGATTCCATCATATTATGGGGGTGCCAAAAACACTGCAAAATAAATTGAATGAACAAAAGAGAGATGAAAGCATAATGGAAGAAGAGTGTGAAGATGAAAAAAGCTCACCCAAAAGGATTTTGTATTCATGTTGGGTTCACCAATATATGTTTTGTTTGAAATAAACACAAGATCAATATGAATGAGTCAGACTTTGATGAGCACATGAATTGTATCCTTACAAAAGTTACCCACCTAGTCAATTCTGCTCTCATGGCAAGAGCCAGTCGAGTTGTGGTGGAATCAAGGGGGTGTTATATTCATGAGGAAGTAGGACATCATGATGGAAATTAAATTGATCATGTTATTTGCTTATGAACATGGTTTTTTATTGTTGGTGTTTATTTCATAGATTTGAGATGTTAGTTCTTGTAGTAAGTTGAGATTTATGTTGCCTGCCTCTCTTATGATTTTAAGTTTCACCTTGTTTGTTCATGGAATTAATTGATAATTTTTCCTTGGACTTGAAAAATCCTTAGGATGTGAGTTCTAGTTGTGTCTCTTTGGATTTTTTGTAATATTTGCATTTTTTATTTAATGGATTCCTCAATAGGTTTCTTGAATGGGGAGGTTCTCCCTACTTTCTTTTAAGACTATTTTGATCCAATCTTCTCTCACACCTAGGCACGTTGAGTACTAAGTTGAGGAGATGGATGTTTTGTTTTCATTTTGAATTGAATTTTTTGTGTTGCATGCCTTATTATGGAATCAAGGGATTTATTGTTTGTTTGCTTGTTTTTTAAATTTGAAAGTTTTAATGTTTGAATTGTTATGAGACTTTTTCTCCAAAATGGAAAAGAAATTTATTTTATGAATAACCTTTTAAAATCATAAGGGGATAAATGTTATTTGACCCTTTATTTAGAAAGGAAGATATAAAAATAAAAGTTATTATGACCTTTTAGTTAAAAGGGGGAATAATAATGAGTATTTCAAAACACCCCTTTTAAAAAGAGAGGAATTATTATATTTATTAAATAATTTTTAAAGACAACCTTTGTGAAAGGGTGTGATGGTTTAAAAACCATCCCTTAAAAGGTTATATAAATCATTTATGTGAGACTTGGAAAGGGCATGGGGATCACTCAAGGAAAAATGTGGTTTGGTTGGCTATGGGCATTAGAGAAGGGGCACACAAAGTGTCTCCAACTCAAGGTGTAGAGTGCACTAAGGAAATTCTTTGCCAAGGCTTGTGTTGAGTGTTTGCTCCATTGAGCATGTTACACTATGTTATAAATAAGAACTATTACTCTTGGAGTGTGCTATAGCTATAATAGCCAAGACCACTGAAATCTTTCTAAGGTGAGGGGCCAATCCAAGTGCTCTAATTTAGATAAGTATTGAACTTTTTGTTAATAAAATATATTGGGAATATCATATATATGGTTTTTAATGTTAGTTTGATTGAATCATGGGATCATGTTATTCAATTTGATATGTTAATTATTTACTTTAGATTTCTTATGTAGTCACGTGATAGGAGGGTCCAATGAAGGATCTCCATCTGTGCTACCAACATCATAAACACATAAGTGCAGATAATGAAAAACCATATAAATTCACATAAAGCACCACAATTTATTCATTAGCATAAGACTACCCAATTATCATCATTTTTACAACCACATAACTTGTTGCAATGGGCCCTCTTACTTTCTAGGTTGAAACCATTTGATTACAATAAAATTACACAAATAGATAGCCTCCACATAGGCTCCCTACATGCATATAATCAATAAACTATGGAAACACCACTTCTAGAACTTGCCTCGAGATGTATAATGATAACAAATATTATATAACTTCAAAATTATACCACTACTCTACTATAATGACATTCACCTAGCCCCCCATATATGTTTCCTTAGATTGAACTCCACATCATACTTCTTGTACCTTTACTCAACCTCTCAAACCTCACCCCTCACTATAAAATTACCTCTAACCTTCTACCATACCATGCCTTCTTTGCTTGCCTTTTGCTAATTCTTAATCAAGTATATAGATCATCCTCAATTTGTCCAAATGATCTGTGTTTCTTACAATATGACACAAAGCTTGAAACCACACGAAATGTGTCAACAATTTGTTATAACAAACTTACAAATTCCAATAGTTAAATGGTGGAGAATATCCACATGGTACACCTCATACATCCTCAATGGTTAGTACAACCTCCTCAAACATTCACCCTTTGGAACAAACTCAAAATAACCTTTCACAACTTAAATAATCCCACTAAACACAACTATTAACCTGTAGATACTCTTAAGCCAAATTACCAATTTTTACTCATCTAATCATCCTCAAAATTTAAAAATAGATAAAATAACAATAAACATAACTATCTCAAAACCATAGATGCTAATTCCTTAATGCAGTGAAATGTACTAACTTTCTTGACCATAGATTGTTAACCACAAACTAGTAGAGACACAAACAATTAGACTTAACTATAAATTCCACTTCTCTAGACATGACACAAGATTTTCAAAATGCCTAGGGATGCATCTGCATTAGACTCCTAAGGTTAATAAAAAATGAGTCCCTCATTTTCCAAGATAGCCTACCCTTGCTTGGAGATTCCAACTTGCTACTTTTTCAACTTTCTCCTTCCACCTCCTCAAGTATGCCTCAAGTGATCCACTCTAAGTATTTCTTTCACCCATGCTATTTGTCACTCTATTCCACCAATCATCCTCTACACTTTTTATCTTCATCTTATATTCAGTCATAACCCACTTTCCCTTGCCAACAACCAATCCCTCACATTTGTCAACCTCCTTCCTAGCCACCTTATTCCCTTCTTTTGTGCTTCCCGTAGACACCTAAAAGTGCCCATCCCTCACAAAACCGTAATCACTTCCACATTCTCCTGATTTTCCCTAATTTACCTCCATGGTTAAATAATTGATTTTAATTAATCAATTATCTAATCATTCATTTCCCTAAAGTTCCCTTCATTTGATTTATTCAAGCAAATAAATCATATCCCATCACCTAATTATGCCCTTTCATATGCATCCCTTTCACATAAATTAAATAAATTGGGCAAATTTATTTAATTTAAATCCCATTTCCCACCTCACCATTTACCTCAATTAAAAATTCTATTTTGCCATCTTGTGGTGAGGAAACCCTAATCAACCTCAATCATTGATCTTGCCTCTAAGTCAACAATGAATCCTAGCCCTCCATTCAAAATCACTCTTCTATAAAACACCCTTTTCCAACTCATTTGGCTCTCTTGGAGTTCATTATTCACCCCTTAAGCTCTCTTATGCTCTTAGAACTCTCTCTCAGCTGTAAACCCTCCAAAGTCTTGCTAATCAAATACATGAGCTTCTCATGATGTTGCATGAACTTGCAAATCTGAGAACACAATGCAAAGATGGAGGAGGACAATAGAAGTTAGTCAATGTTAGCTTAGATTTTTACTAGTTTTTGTGTCCATTTGACTACTTTCTAGGCTTGCTTGTATTCTATTGTGGTTAGGGTTTGATAGTTTGTTTTTCTTGACTGTAAAGCTAGTTTTTCCCTAGCACAAAATGGTGAATCTGACGTCAAGTTTTGAAAGGAAAACTTCGCAGGTGACTTCTAGAGATCAAACAGGCCTCACGTTGAGTCCCAGAGGACCTTTCCGTGAAAAATGACATAAAATTTGATATATTTTGCTATCAATTTTTTTTTGAATTTTTTTTGGTTTTGCCCCTGTCACAGAGTCGTACCATATAGATCCGTATGGACAGTATAGCCTATGCAGGGGGATCTCGAATTTGATAGTGGGTTTTCATCATTCGATTGCAGCCTCTGTGTCTTAACATTCCAGGAAAGGATTTTTTTTGCATTGTTTTACAGATTTGTATTGTTAATTCAACTGGTGCAGGTAAATGTGGGTTACAGGTTTGTTTACATTGGCTGCTCGACCTGTCAGATTTCTCCGCTCCACCTTATATCTCCCCTGTCATAGTCCTCGTTTAATCTTGAATCACTTGTCAACTACCCTCATTATTCTTCTCCTCTCCGCTCCAACTCTCATCAGCCACTCAACCAAAGCCATTGGCCTCTCCCTTAAAATCCCTTGTCGTGACTTGTTGAAACTTAGTTGACAACGATAAACTTAAGGACGTCATCGTTATCAATCACCACCACCAGTTACAAACTCCTGACTACTGCTACTAAACCTCTGTTCACCATTTTCTACTGCCACCATTACTATCGACTTAAAACTCCCTCCACCTCTCGGCCTTCTTTGGTTGTTGCTGCTCCAAACACCCAAGCACGCCCCCGTCGAAACTACCTTTTACTCCGTAGTCTCCGCTAATGCCACTACTCTGCCCATCCTTGCCACTCTGCAGACAGTCTTTGGCTCGGTCACTACCTATCTAGATACCGTCGCCACCATAAAAAAACCTCTACTCAACCCTTTAAAACTTCAACCTCCCTGATTGACATCCTTTCGCTCAGCCTCTGCACATGGTTGCCACCTTCTGCTAGCCACGTTGTCACCATCCCATTGCCTGCTAATGAAACCGCCGCCACGTCACCACCCTTCTGATTCTTCCTCTAACTGTTGCCAAATAATGCTAACCATCCTCTTAACACCAGCTATCGTCTCTTTGTAAACACCACTGTTCAAATCTTACCTGTTGCCACCTACCCAACACTCTATTCACCACCATGGTCAAACATCCCACTCAGCCCTTAACCATGTCCAAACCCTTAACAGCCAGGTCACTATTTCGAAACCGTCATCAATTTCTGTATGTGATGGCCTGTGTTTTAAAACTCCTTAAGTGGTAGATGATGTCCATGAAAGCTTTGGTCAATAGTTAAAACCCTTCTGCGCCACCCATCTTTTAATCTACCACTGCTAGTCTCTGCTTGCCTTCCACCATCTGTCAAATGCTATCCTTCCTCCACCTGCAATAAAAGTGTTAAAAGAAATGAGTAGCGCTACAGTAAGGGGACACATAATAATATCCCTCACATGAAAACTTATGATGGCCCCACTTAAACTCAGTATTTCTCTACACGATCCCGTGACATCATTTTGCTTGGGATATTGCTTCATCATTTTTTTTCTTGAATTTTTTGGTAACTACCAAAGTCCACGGAACCTTCTATGGTAACTACCAGCACAGTTGGTTTTGACGATTTCAAAGATAAAAGAAAACATTCAAAATAGTCTACTCTCTGAATTCTCCCACCCAATGATTGATCAAATCATGTTTACATTGTGTGGTGCCTTAGTCACCTAGTCATATCCGTGACCAACTACAGCAACAGGGGGTTAGGGGACTGTCAGCCCCCCTTTGTCTCTTTTTTATTTTTTTTCACCCTCATCAACCCCTGGTCACATGGGTGACCAAGGACCCATTTGACCACTCACTACCAAACTAGTAGCCAGATCCTTAACCGCCCATGTGACCGGACAAGTACAAACTGCCAACGGTCAAATGTAAACTGTCAGGACCCCTTTTTGACCTCACATGCCTAAAAAGGGAGTTTTTTTCAAAATTTCATAACTTTTGCAAAATAGGTCAGATTTTTGTGAATTGAGTTGTGTTGCAGAGAAGACTTGCCCAATTTAACTATAGTGTAGTCAATTTTAGGTAATGACAGAATTTTATCAGGTATATTTTTGGTCAAAGTCAACCCTCATTTCAAATTTCAAATGCTCATATCTCATGCAAATTTGCTCCGTTTTGGGAAAAAAATTTCAAATTGCTCAGAATTTCCTAAATTTTCTGATTCTACAATTTATTTTGCTATCACTGATCAATTTTTTTAGATTCCTTTTTTTGACTATTTTTCCTTTGGGGTTCACAAAATGATGCATCTACTCGTTATGTCATGTTTTTTTTGCATTATCATAAGGATTTCCTGCTACTAATGTCTAATTTGTAGCATTTGGCATTTGTGGGCTGAAGACTATATATTGAAACTACTAACACATTTGCTATAGGGATTCGATTTATTTCATATGCATGTGTGTTGGTTATCATAGGCATATTTGGATTTGGGCAATAAAATGAACACATCTTGCTATTTTCACACTTGTCTTTTGGGGCTTAAAATGAATCACTGTCTGCTTTGCTTGTGTTTTTGAAGTGTGTATTCTCTTCCCTCGCACTCTAAGCAATCTTGGGAATCAAAAACACTTCTTGAACACTTGCATTTGTCACACCACACATCTATTTTCTAAGGTCAATGAACATGTGTGAGTGTGAGCAAGTTGACATGTGTATGCTCTCCCCTTGCGACTTAGTACGAGCCTAGGGATCAAAAACATGTTAACTTGTCTCTCTTTTGTCATCCTTGGAGTGGGCTTGCTCTTGAGACACATCCACAAGGAGAACTCATTTGCGACCCCATGTGGTACTTTCATCTGGTTTGCTATATAAATTGAGGATAAGGTGAAAGCCAAGTCTAACCAGTATGAGCCCTCACCATACAGTGCTAGCTTGAAAGGAGGCATACCTTTATGTATATTAAACTCCTATTAGGGTTAGTTAGAGCCTTAAGTGGCTTGCTGGATGCTCATGGGGTGCCGGTCCCCCAGATATTCACTAGAACCCCTTTGTTTAGTGGCCAAAAACCCTCTACTTGTTAATACAGGAGGAAACTCTGATAGTCGTCCCATATTTTCACGTCTTGTGGCAGAGATAGCAAGGTACCTTAGGATTTGCATGTCCTAGGACCTAGAACTTGGTGTGCCTGAGAAGTGAGTGCACTATAAGGGGGAGCTTGTGCCCCAAGTTCCTAGAGCTATACACCACAAGTAGGTGCAGTTGGGTAACCAAGTGGGAACTCAACAAGTATAGTCCTTGCCTAGCCATAGGGTTGTGCTTGTCTTCTAAAGTGTTTTCAAAAACTTGTCACAAAAATGTCAAATATTCACCAAATTGATTGCCAAGTGTCTTCTTTGATTGATGTATGTGCTTGCCTAATCATCACCCTCGACATTCTTCCCATACATTCATCCCAAGTCATCAAATCATCATTACACTTATACCATAGCCTTATCATTCAACATAATCATTATCCTAATCATCATCCTTGTCACTATCCCAATCATTATCTTAATCCATCCAAATCACCTAACAACATCATTGCACTTTATCATCCTCATTCCAAGTCACTTCCATTTCACCTTAATTCATCCTAGTCATTATCCCTGTCCTTCCTCAAACATCCTAATTATCCCATTCCTCATATCCTAACCACATCCTACTCATCATTCATTCACCCCAATCTATCATATTCCGCATTCCTAATCATTCCTCCTCTTCATAATCATATCCTCTTCATCCTTCCTAACCATTCCACATTATCCCAATCATGTCCTATTCATCATACCTAACCATTATATCATATCTTAATCATATTCTACTCATCTTTCCAAATCATTCCACCTCATCCCTATTATATCCTAAGTATCATAATCATATCCAATTCACTCTGCATAACCATCACACATCGTCATCCTAATCCAATCCATTTCACCCTAATCATTCTTCTAGTCATCATCTTAGTCATCCTCATCAAACCCTAATCATTCATCCAATTAACATCATCATAATGATTCCATATCATACCATAATCATACCTAAGGTATCATAATTCAAACCCTAATCATTCCTAATCAAATCCCCATCAAATCTAAATCATTACATTTCATCATCCTCACCATTCGAATCCAATCAATTTCATATTATCATTCCACATCATATCACTATCACATGTCCTAATCACATCCAAGTTATCATCATCATTCTCCTAATCATGACATCCATCCAAGCCCTCTAATCATATCACTACACATAATCATCCTCATTCACATGATCCGATCAATTTCTTTCTAATCCAACCAAAGTCATCTCAATCACAACCGAATCACATTCTAATCATTCATTTCAATTCGATCAATCACATCGTAATCATATCATTACCATTATTCATTATCAAATCCATTTCATCTTTCATCATTCCCAATCACGATACACCATAACCATAGGGAAATCATTGGGTATCTACTCCCCCTATTGAATCTAATTACAAATGTGTCAAAGCCACCCACTACATATCCAATTTCATTCCTCTACGATCACATTTCATCACATCATTTCATTAGCATTCAGCCCTTGACATCTATAGAGGACCCTAAACATTAGTCTTCCTAAGGTTGAAACATAGGGAGAAACTGTCAAAGCTTGACTATATCACAAGTACAAATTTAGACCAAGAGACCTTGACATCTTTTCACATCAATCAAAACTTAGGCTTAATACTCCATAGCTAGTTTAAGTCTATCCTTACAAGTGAATTTTGAAACTCATGGTTTCACTTTAATCAATCATCTCTTCCATACCTCAAGGTCTCGACAAAACCAATTTGTACTTTGAAAGGTCATTAGTAGATGAAAGTAGCCTCTTGGAGCTAGACTTTTTGAAGACTAATATCATTAGCTTCTATCATAGTCTAGGTTGCATCACCTTGCATTGACATCCACATAGCATCCCACAATTCACAAGTCTCATTTGGTAGAGACACAGTTGCAAAACAAAGAAAAAAGGGGAGTAGATCCTCCTAGTCATCCCCCATACACACATCATTCCAAACACATCAACATTCCTTCCAACACATCATCTAATCAACATCACCTTAATCATATCTAAGCCAACCTAATCAAAACCCTAACCATACCCTAATCATCCCTAATCACCTATCTAATCATCCAATCAATCCCACACTCTATCACATTCCTAATCACTCCACATCATCATTTATCCTAAGCAAGCACCTACCAACATGGTCCTAATCCCATAGAAGATATACAACAATATGAATACATGTGTCATTCCATGACAATCCTAGAGAACAAGGTTCTAGCACCCCAAGTCTATTCACAAGTTTATCCAAGTCCACCTTGGTAGCAAGACAAAGTGCCTTTAGTTTCTCATGCCATCTTTGACAAGGGGAACATAAGTCTACCTCATCCACCTCATAAGTACCTTCTACCATTTAATCCTACATCAATCTCACATCTTAAAATCAAATATTACAAAAGAAAGCCTAAGGGGTTGTCCATATCCACTTCATCCAATCCATTTGATCCTCCACCTAATCAAAATCAAAACCCTAATCCAACACCTTCCACCCCTGCACCTATAAATGGATGTGATCCAAAGGTTACTAGCAAGGGATCAACTATCTCCATGTCATCCAACACATATGTTTGAGCCTACCAAAGATTCCTCAAACACCATGCCTAGTCCTTCAAGTCCATCATGCACTTCACAAACCATCAAACCTATCAAAGAGTCATCCACTTCCAATCCAATTCAAAAGCTATGTCAAGAGAATAATCGTAAGCACATGGAAACATTACGCCCTAGCCCAAATCAAGATCAAACCCCTTCCATACGACCCATCCATAACACACTTTATCCTTTTCATAATCAATCTCCCATTTATGATCAAGATCCCCTCTATGATCAAGATGATCCACTTACCCAACTCTATTCATTCCATGGTCAAGAGCTTGCCATCTCACCCATCCATGATCCAACCACTGCCACTTGTCATGATGAGACATGTGCCTCCCAAGAATACATAAACTTAGAAGATCAAACAAATAACTTAGATCTACATGAACATAATAAAGATCCTAATGATCCTTCCACATCCACTATCGAACCCATTGCAAATCCACCTTCATATCCACTTAGTCTATCTATTTTCATCCACGAGTGTTCCTCCTTGGGACAACAACAACCATTATCCACCACATCACCTTCTCCATCCAATAATCTGTTCAAGTCTAGTGCCCAAACTGCACCTAGTCCCATTGTCCATCGCATGCTCCAAAAACATGAATTATCAAGGAAAAGGCTTAGGCATTAACAAACAAGGCATTTTGGAGCCAATCCATGTCAATGTACCTCCTCTCTCATATGGCCTTGGGTACACACCCCAAGATCAACAATCTAACGATGTTGGTATTTCATCCATGTCCATCACTTTCCATCGCAAACCTCATCATATTCCCAAAATGTATGTTGCCATTCCACCTCCATATGTTGCAAGTATAGGCCTAACTGGTGTTGTCATTGATGTCAACATACTCCTGTTGCATTGATGATAAGGATTGGATGAGCTGTATGCTGAGGATATTGAGAAAATTAGTCCTATCAGGAACATAGAAGAACAATGAAGATAGTGAGATAAAGAGCCCAGCTAAGATGAAGATCAGAGGATGCGCATCAAAGGGTTTGTAGATAAGTGTCTTAAGATGATCCAGTAAAGATTTCAAAGGTTCGCATGAAGATTTGAAGAAGTTATGGCCACTTAAGTAAAACTGGTTCTGGTAGATGTTCAGAGGTGACAGAGTGACACAGATAGGTCTGGTGAGCTCCAGAAATACAATATCTTATTCTGTGGATTTGGTGGAGTGTTTAGGAGGTCAATATGAATTGACAACTCAATTGGTTCATGGTCTGGAGGTCTGCAAGCATCTATTTCAATATAACAGTGATGACAGACTGTGTTCTTGAGGTTTTGAATGAAGGAGAGAATGATTTCAGTAAGCAAAAGTAGTGTGGATGTTCTTGGTGATTCAGGCAAGCTTGTGGAGGTCTTTGGATTGTGTCCAGTTTGTGTTGATGGTCTGCATTGAAGATTAAGCTCATAATTGAAGAATTACTTCTGGATGATGGTGTTCTTCCTAAGTCTGGCTGACCGGATGAGTTACACATCCTGTGGATGATCTTGAAGATGTTTTGTGAAGAATGGTGCGTTCCTAAAGGAAGATTGAAGTCTCAGATCTATGTGGCTGACAGTGTGTTGATCCACGTGAAGTCCTTTTATAATTAATAATGTTGTATTTATGTATTTGCTCTATAATGTATGCCGACTTGGATGATTATCCCTAAGTCGATGTCTTGTATAAATAAGGAGTTGTAAAGTCATTTCAAATGCATCATGTGGAGATGAGAGTGTGGTAGAGAGGAGCAGAGTGAAAGGTAGAGCAGAAGTATTGGGCTTAAATGGAACTAACTCAAGCATGGTGAAGATGCTATTCTTTAGTTCAAGTATGTAATACTTATTATTCTGTAGACAGTGTGTCTCCTATAGGCAGTGGGCCTCTTGTGAGAAGTGTACTTAGGTAGTGAGCCCTAATTGGCATGTGCCATTTTTGCTCTTTCTATTCTTTTAACAGAGAATACAATCTTGGGTTAGTCACCCCATGGTTTTTCCCTTAACCGAGTTTTCCACGTTAAAATCTTGGTGTAATATGTGTTAATATGTTTTTGCTCTTGAATTGTTGCATTATGTTTCCATGATTGATTTATTATTATGATGTTGAATTAAGAAAAGGATTTAAGTGATTAATTGGAAGAAAGTTTTGGACAACTGATTTGCCCACCCCCCTCTCAGTTGTTTGTCCTAAATCTAACACCATCATCCTACAAATGTCAAAAACATGTGACCATACACCTTCCACCATCCAATTTACCTCTGCTACTTCCAACCCCTAATTTTCCTCCATCCACTTTGCCCCATTGCTTCCAACACCTAAGATCCCTATCATTCATAAATTCCTTCATCTTCCTAATCATGACCAACAAATGCACACATCTTGTAAACAAGGAGCTTTCACTCATTCCACCCACCACATGGGATTCAAAAATAAATATTTGGATGCCTCCTTTCATAAAGTGAAAAAACCTAAGAGTCCTAATACATTAGGACACAAATGCAAAGAACCAAAGCAAGTTACATTCAAAAAGATATCCAAACCCATTCCTCCAAAAGCAAAGTCCAAAGATAGAATGGTATGGGTCCCTAAACAAAAATCATGCGAGTTAAAAGAGGCATCCACCTCTCAAAAATCCCAACCATCCTCTTCCATCCATTCCATTCCAAAAATCCCAAATTCTTCCAACCCCCAAGTCAAACAATAATCATAAAAATTCTAAGTCCATGTAGGTCCCAAAATGCTTACATCATCCATCTCCTAAGCAAACATTGCCATTGCTTCCCACACCACCATCCACTTCAAATCTTCAATGTTTATCACAGTGTGTGCAATCATTGGTCATGGTTCCTTTCCATACCTCCATCACCCCATCATTCAACTATTATCCAACACATTATTCTTATCATATCCCTATGGTCCAAGCTTTTGCATAAGCCCTACATAATCCACATCATAATCCACTTTCATCCCCTACATAATCCACATCATAATCCACTTTCATCCCCTACATAATCCATATCATAATCCACTTTCGTTCCCCACATAATCTACATCATAATCCACTTTTGTTCCCTACATAATCCACATCATAATTAACTATCTACCTTATCCATCTCACTTTCATGCCATCACTTACAAACATCGATGAGCATAACGATATTCGACATGGTCAATGTGACATACCTTTGGGACTATCACCTTCATGGCACTAGACACCTAAGTCCTTCTCGTTCATATTCCCCTATCTAATCCAAAAAATCAAAAAGGTTGATCTACTATGCCACGTACACTTGGGGGCTATCATTTTCCACCTTACCATACTTATTCATATGCCCACATGCCTATCATATCACATCCATTCATACTCCCTTCCTCTTTTGATCTTGATAAAGATTGGGGGCACAATGTCAAAAAAAGTTTTGGTTATCTCTTGATATACCTCATCCCTTTCCAACCAATCCTATCATCACCCTATCGTCATAAGCCTTGTCATGACCAATCTTAAGCGTTACACCTAGAATGGGGCATGTTATTTCTATGTGACATAGCCTTTGGAGATCACATCCTTGCTTTCTTATGCATACATCCTTCCATATATCCATTATCGCCTATCACTTTATCCTACCTTCCACCCTTACACCTAGACTTGGTTTCCCCTTGTCATTGATATCTAGCGCAAAGGCTATCCCCATCGTCATCTAATACAATCCCAAAACAATCTAAAATCCAAAAAAATCAAAACATTTCAAAAATCCAAAAAAACCAAAACATTTCAAAAATCCAAAAAAATCAAAACATTTTCAAAAACTCAAAAAAATCAAAACATTTCAAAAATCCAAAAAAATCAAAACATATCAAAATCCAAAAAAATTGAAACACGTCAAAAATCCAAAAAATATTCAAATAGTCTCAAAATCCTAAAAACATCCAAATATCTTCAAAAATACAAAAACATTCAAATATTCTCAAAAATCACAAAAAAAACCAAATATCTTACAAAAATCCAAGCAATAAAATTGGTCAACTCAACTTATCAATCCACCCAATTCAATTCGTCACATCATTCTAACCAAATCAATTTGTCAATCAATTCTTCACATCATTCTCTTCCTCAACCAAATCACTCAATCAAATCTCTCGATCAATCCATTCATTCCAAATCAATCACATCATCATATCAGTCAAATCAATTCTTCCAATCATCCATAGTCCACATGGTCAAACTACGTTGTCTCTGAGCTTTCATGTAGGCAAGGCCATCTTCAATATGACCTCGAGGCATTAGGTCAATCCCTTAGGGTCCATCCTATCAACTGTCATAATAAGTCATCCCTTCATGAGATGGACACTTCGATCAAACCAAAACAATTAATCTTTCAAACAAATGTGCTTCAAACCAATCCCAAAATCAACAAAGACAAGCTGTCCAATCAGTCAAATCAATCAATTGCCTCATGATAATCACATGTCACTATCCTCATCACCTATCTCATATCTTATACGAAACAGGGTATTGTTGAAACCAGGATTCTATTCCTTATACGACATGCATCATTTATCAAACATCATCAATCAAACCCTAGTGTTGCTCGTATGACCAACAACACTAGTGTCAATCAATCATATCACTTGCCTTAGATAGGTAGGGGCATTTTTGAAACCAAACCAGGTGTCTTATATGGCATGCTTCCTATCCTGAAACTAGGCCTTCTTCATCCAATCCATCATCAATCAAACCCTGGTGTTGCTCATATGACCAATAATACTAGTGTCAATCAATCAATCACTTGCCTTAGACAGGTAAGGGCATTGTTGAAACTAGACCAAGCGTCTTATATGACATGCTTCCTATCCTGAAACCAGGCCTTCTTCATCCATTCTCAATCAATCAAGCACATATCACTTGGCAAAAGGTCCAACTGGTTGTTGGTCTAGTCTATCTTATTTTTCATTTAGATTGTTTTTTGCAGTATCATTCTTATGCTTCTCAAGGCAATCCCTAAGTGATGAAGAGAAGTGAGGATAGAGCGAGACCTTTTTCTTTGATTGTTGTTTGCAGTTTGTCTTGGCAAAATGACTGGAGCAACTTGGTGCCTTACATGTGATCAGGATTCCATTGGGTGTGAATCAAAGACATTGGAAAGAATAACTGCTTCCTTGCATAAAGACTTGCACACCTCACAGTTATCTCATCACATGTTCTGACAAGGTATCACAGTTTCTAGTCTGAGTCAGGCATTCCTTGTCTGTCATGTGCATGTTTTGCAAGGGACCACACTTTCCACTTTGGCCTCTGTTATGCCACGGTGATTGTCATCTTTTGACATAATAAGTTATATGATGATAAGCAGAAAAATTGCAAGTGAGAAGCTCAAAATCTATCAAAGCAAGATCTCATTCCCATTCTTCTATCCAATCTTCATCCCCTCACCATCTCTCTCTCACATATCATTCATTTCTTCTATCCATTCTCCATTTTTCTTCCTTCACCAATCCCTTTCATTTTGAGAGCCTGCCCATGTTTGTCCAACCCGCCTATCCTCTCAAGGGGGCATCATCATCCTATCTTTCCATCATCATCCTTTTCCTCTATCCATTTCCTTGGCTTCTTTGAAATGATGTTACTTAGTCGCAACATCATCTTAAAGAGGGGAAAAATGTAGACACCTAAAAGTGTCCATCCCTCGTGAACCCTAATCACTTCTGCATTCTCCTGATTTTCCCTAATTTGCCTCTATGGTTAAATAATTGATTTTAATTAATTAATTATCTAATCATTCATTTCCCTAAAGTTCCCTTCATTTGATTTATTCAAGCAAATAAATCAAATCCCGTCACCTAATTATCCCCTTTCATATGCATCCCTTTCACATAAATTAAATAAATTGGGCAAATTTATTTAATTTAAATCCCATTTCCCATCTCACCATTTACTTCAATTAAAAATTCTATTTTGTCCTCTTGTGGTGAGGAAACCCTAATCAACCTCAACTATTGATCTTGCCTCTAAGTCAACAATGAATCCCAACCCTCCATTCAAAATCACTCTTCTATAAAATACCCTTTTCCAGCTCATTTGGCTCTCTTGGAGTTCATTTTTCACCCCTTAAGCTCTCTTATGCTCTTAGAATTCTCTCTCAGTTGTAAACCCTCCAAAGTCTTGCTAATCACATACATGTGCTTCTCATGATGTTGCATGAACTTGCAAATCTGAGAACACAATGCAAAGATGGAGGAGGACAATAGAAGTTAGTCAATGTTAGCTTATATTTTTACTGGTTTTTATGTTCATTTGACTACTTTCTAGGCTTGCTTGCATTCTATTGTAGTTAGGGTTTGATAGTTTGTTGTTCTTGACTGTAAACCTATCATCTTTACCCAATCTCCATGCAATCTCCTTGCCAACATCGATGAGCATAGTTGACATGATCCATGTGACAACATCTTTCTCCAATGGGACTATCATCTTTCATGGCACTACACACTTGAGTCCCTATCCACCTATCCCATTCAAAAAGTCAAAAAGTCAAAAAAGTAAAAAAAATCAAAATAGCAAAAAAGTCAAAGAAGTCACAGAAGTAAAAAAAAGTAAAGAAAAATTCCTTCATCCAATGGTGAAAACCACCCTTGGTGGTGCCTTAGACAAGTACCATGATGAAAACCTGGCAAACAAGCGTCATGTATAGCTTGATCTTCTATGTCACCTACACTTGGGGGCACATTGTCTTATCCAACTTGTCATTTCCTTCCATACCATTTCCATATCATCCTAGATCCATTACATACACATTCCTATCATATCAAACCCATCCATTTATCCTTCCTCCTTTTGATCTTGATAAAGATTGGGGGCAAAATGTTGAAACATGCTTTGGATATCCCTTGGCATACCTTATCCTTTCTATTCCATCCAATCATATCATAATCTTATTTTCATAAGCTTTGTCATGAAAAATCCTAAGTATTCCACCTCGAATGGGGCATGTTATTCCTATGCGACATAGTCCTTGCGGATCACATCCTTGCCCTCTTATGCATGCATTCCTTCCATCCACTATTGTCCACCCCTTTTATCCATTCACCCATTCCCATCCATTATCACCTATCACTTAGACTTAGATCCCCTTGTCATTGGTACCTAGTATAAAGGCTATCCAAACTTGTCATCCAATGCCATCTCCCAAAACATTTCAAAAATACAAAAAAATCAAATATTTTTAAAAACACAAAATAATCACAACATATCAAAAACACAAAAAAAATTGAAATATTTCCAAAAATCCAAAAAATCAAATATTTTCAAAAATCCCAAAAAAAATCAAATATTCCTCAAAACACAAAAAAAATCAAAACATTTCAAAAATCTAAAAAAATCAAAACATGTCAAAATCCAAAAACATACAAATATTCCAAAAATCTAAAAACAACGAATATCATAAAAAAACCACAAAAAAATCAAATATCCTACAAAAATCCAAGCCATAAAATCACTTGATCAACTCAATCCACCCAATTCAATTCATTACATCACTCCAACCAAATCAATTCTTCCAATCATTCAATTCCTCAACTAAGTCACTCAATCAAATCTCTCGATCAATCCATTCAAACATTTTAATCAATCGCATCATCATATTAGTCAAATAAGCTCTTCCACTCATCCACAGTCTGCATGGTCGAACTACGTTGCCTCTGAGCTTTCATGTAGGCAAGACCATCTTTGATGAGCCCCCAAGGCATTAGGTTAGTCCCTTAGGGCCCATCCTATCAACTTTTATAATAAGTTGTCCTTTCGTGAAATGGACACTTTGATCAGACAGTCAATCTTTCACAACAATCAATCTGCACTTGAAAATCAATCCCAAAATCAACAAAGATAAGCTATTCCAATCAATCAAATCAATCAATTGCCATCAAACTATCCTTATCAACCATCACATATCTTACATGGAATGGGGCATCATCGAAACTAGGATTCTGTTCCTTATATGACATGCGTCATTCTTCAATCCATCATCAATCAAACCCTGATGTTGCTCGTATGACCAACACTAGTGTTAATCAATCAATCACTTGCCTTAGACAAGTAGGGGCATTGTTGAAACTAGATTAGACGTCTTATATGACATGTTTCTTTCTTGAAACCAGGCTCCTTCTCCATTCTCAATCAATCAATTTCCTTAGATAGGTAGGGGCATTGTCGAAACCAGACCAGGTGTCTTATATGACATGTTTCTTTCCAGAAACCAGGCTCCTTCTCCATTCTCAATCAATCACTTGCCTTAGACAGGTAGGGGCATTGCCAAAACCAGACTAGGCATCTTATACGACATGTTTCTATCCTAAAAACAAGCCTTCTTCATCAAGTCATCATCAATCAATCAAACACATATCACTTGGTAAAAGGTCCAAATGGTTGTTGGTCTAGTCGGTCTTATTTTACTGGATTGTTTTGTAGTCTTGTTCTTACGCTTCTCAAGGCAGTCCCTAAGTGATGAAGAGAGGCGAGGATAGAACGAGACCTTTTTCTTTGATTGTTGCTTGCGGTTTGTCTTGGCAAAATGACTGGGGCAACTTGGTGCCTTGCGTGTGATCAGGATTCCATTAGGTGTGAACCAAAGACATCCTATGCATTGGAAAGAATAACTGCTTGCTTGCATAAGGACTTGCACACCTCATAGTTATCTCATCTCATGTTCTGACAAGGTATCACAGTTCCTAGTCTGAGTCAATCATTCCTTATCTACCGCGTGCCTGTTTCACAAGGGACTACACTTTCCACTTTGGCCTTTGACATGCCATGGTGATTTTCGTCCTTTGACATAATAAGTTCTATGATGATAAGCAAAAAAAAATTGCAAGTGAGAAGCTCAAAAATTTATCAAAGCAAGATCTCATTTCCATTCTTCTAGCCAATCTTTCATTCTTCCACCATCTCTATCTCTCTCTCATATCATTCATTTCTTCTATCCATTCCTCTATCTTTCCTCCTTAACCAATCCCTTTCATTTTGAGAGCCTACCCATGTTTGTCCAACCCGCCTATCCTCTCGATGGGGCATCATCATCATATCTTTCCATCACCATCCTTTTCCTCTATCCTTAGCTTCTTTGAAATGATGTTACTCGACAAAAATCACATCATCTCGAACATCATCTCAAAGAGGCAAAATGTAGACACTTAAAAATGTCCTCATGTCGTAAATGTGACAGGACAAATTTCTCCTTCAAATTTCATTATTCAACTAATTCAATTTCATCCATTCTAGCTACTTCACCATATTTCTT
Organism: Cunninghamia lanceolata; assembly: GCA_027924645.1. NCBI lineage: Eukaryota > Viridiplantae > Streptophyta > Pinopsida > Cupressales > Cupressaceae > Cunninghamia > Cunninghamia lanceolata. Next base: position 1,175,129 of record BSBN01001298.1, read on the forward strand.
CTATAATTAAATAATTAATTTTAATTGATTATTTAATTATTCATTCACTAGTCTAATGTCCCCTTTCATTAATTTAAACAAATAAAACATTTGTTTAAATCCTATCACCTAATTATCCCCTTTCATATGCATTCTTCCAACCAATTTATTTAATTTGAATCCCATTTATCCACCTCACAATTTCTCTCAATTTAAAATTCTATTTTGTTCTCTAGTGTAGAGGAACCCTAATCAATCACAACCCTTCATTTTCAACACTCAATCCTAGCCCTCCATTCAAATAAGCCTCCTCTATAAAACACCTCATTTGGCTCCATTTTCACCTCTTAGAAGACATTTTCTTAGCTTTGCATCTGATATACTATCTCCAATGTCTTGCTTCCCACATACATGAGCTTCTCATGATTGTGCAAAACCTACAAATTTGAGAACAATGAGGCAAGATGGAGGAGAGCAATGAAGATTAGTCAATAGCTAGCCTATATTTTAGTTTATTTTCACATTTGTTTGATGATTTTCTAGGTTAGATTACTCTTCATTATAGTTAGGGTTTGAGTAGTTTGCTATTTCTATATGTAAACATGATTTTCCCCTAGCACAAAATCCTAAACCCTAGCACATTTCCTACAACTGCATGTTCCTCATCGCATTTTCTCATCCTCTTGTTCATCTATCTTGTTCTCTATATACACCTAAAAGTGTCCTCATGTCACAAAATCCTAATTTCATCCACATTCTACCAATTTTCCCTAATTTGCCTCTATGGTTAAATAATTGATTTTAATTAATTAATTATTTAGTCATTTATATCTTAATGTTCCCTTTAAATTAATTTAAACAAATAAAGCATTTGTTTAAATATCCCATCACTTAATCCCCTTTCACATGATTAAATAAATTGGACAAATTTATTTAATTCAAATTCCATTTATCCACCTCATAATTTTCTTTCAATTTAAAATTCTATTTTGTCCTCTAGTGTAGAGGACTGCTAATCAATCACAACCCTCCATTTTCACCTCTCAATCCTAGCCCTCTGTTCAAATCATCTCTTCTATCAAACCACCTATTCAACTTCATTTTCACCTCTTAGAAGACATTTTTCTTAGCTCTGAATCTACTGTAACTCTCCAACATCTTGCCATTCGCATGAGATTCTCAAGATTATGAAAAAATCTACAAATCTGAGAGCAATAATGGTAGATTTAGGAGGACAATGGAGATAAGACAAACACTAGCTTAGATTTTAGTTATTTTTCATGCTTGTTTGACTATTATCTAGGTTAGATTGCTCTCCATTGGGAGCTAGGGTTAGCTATTATTTTGTTTTCTGCATGATAGCTAGCTTTTTCCCTGCCTTCATTTGGTGAACCCAACGTGAAAAGATCAGTTTTTATCAACTTTTGAAAGGAAAATTCGCAGGTGACCTCCCAATCTCAAACGGACCTCACCGTTGAGTCCAAGAGGCCCTTTGGGTGAAAAATAACATAAAATTTGATAGGGTTTAGTCTCTGCAAATTTTTTGATTTTTTTTTTAAAAAAATTAGTACGGTCATCTATACCATATGGATTCGTACAATATGAACATACCGTACCTCTCTGGTCTATGGTCGCATTCTCTATTTGTAAGTTCAAAGTTTTTTTGGTTTTTGCGAGTTTAATATCATAAATATTGTTGCAGGGTAATTTTGTGTTTGCAGATGGAAATGTTTGTAGGTTTGTTTTTTATACAGGTTTGAATCTACAGCCAAAACCCTAAATCCATGCCTCTGTAACTACCACCAAAACCCTAAGTCACTACCTCTACATTCAAGTCGCCACCTCCTGTCGGCCCATTCACATTGTTGTTGACATTGCAAAAACCTACCTTTGCTCAGACCCCTCTGCAAGCCCTAGCCATCACATTCTCCTCTATCGACCTAGGAAAGACCCATATCGACCCCTCATCGACATTGAATCCTAGCCTGGTCCTGCTAAACCCTAGTTCAGATGTAGTCTCCAAACCTTGTTGCCACAAAACATCAATCTGTCGATGTTCCTCTAGTCCCCCTCTGTGGCATTGTCACCTCTCCTCAGGCATTCATTGCCACCATGGAAATACCCCTCATCACCTTCCATTTTGAAGCTCGGTCAACTCCTATCTACAATCGCCACTATCTGTTTAGAGTCCCAACATCGCCTTCATTGGTGGCGACAAACTTTGTCGCCACCCTCCACGTTGATTTTCATCCTGTTGACGTCGAGCCTAACACTCCCGATCGCCTCCATAGACCCATCCTTGGGTTTTGACTAGTCGACGTCGAGTCCCTCACCTCTGCAGTAGACAGGTAGTGACTGGGGTTGAGGCCCTCTACTCATAGTTACAATCTTTAGCCATTAATGGCTTACTCCACAGTTGCCACCCGAAACATGTTCCTCCGCCCTTGTCAGCACCTCCTCCACCACCATCTCCTTTTGGTAAACCCTAACACCCACTCTACACCAACCACCACCTGATAGACAGTCAACCACCACTAAAACAACCTCTTGCTGACCTCCAGTTGACACCCTGAGGCAACCTTCACCGTTTCAAAATCACCTCCACCTCTGCGAAAAGAAACCCTACCCACCATCACTTGGCATATAGCATTTAGGGTTTAGTTTTAGCGCTTAACATTTAGGATTAGTATTTAGATTTTGGCATTTAGCATTTAGCATTTAGTACTTAACATTTAGATTTAGGCTGGTTGTAGGATTTAGTTTCTTTTTTATTTTTATTTTTGCATCCACTTAGCCCTTGGTCATATGGCGACCAAGGGCAGGGCTAACATAAAATACCAACATCAAATTTCCAACAGACTGTCAGGTAGTCTTAACTTACATGTGACCAAAATTTGGCAAACGGCTAGCAGTTTTTGTTGATAGTCAAGGTCCACTTGCCCTCCTACATGCCCTAATAGGGCATTTTTTTCTTTTGCTCATAACTTGGGCATACGGTATCAAAATCTCGCAAACTTGGTGGAGTTGGAAAGAGGAATCTACAAGCTACATAATGGTGTTAGTTTCAACAGGTAATGGTATAGTTTTATTAGGTAAATTTCTGGTCAAAGTCAGATCTCATTTTAAACTTTGACCGAGCATAACTTTGGCAAAATTTATCGGATTTCAGCAAAAAAAATTTCAAATCACTCAGAATTTCCTAAATTTTCTAATTATGCTATTTATTTTTCTATCACTGATCAAGATTTTCAGATTTTTAGTAGATTCCCTTTTTGACTATTTTGACTTTGAGGTTCATAAAACAAGGAATCTATTCAATGTTTCATTTTTTTGTATTGTCTTGGGGTTTTTTATGTCACTAATGTCTGATTTGCAGCATGTGGCATTCGTGGGCTGAAAACTATAAACTGAAACTACTAACACATTTGATGTAGGGATTCAATTTCTTTCATATGCATGTGTGTTGGTTATCATAGGCACATTTGGTTTTGGTGCACTAAAATGAACATAATCTTGTTGTTTTCACACATTTCTAGGGGTTTTAAATGAATCACTATCTGCTATGCTTGGTGATTGTGTTTATGTTGTGAAGTGTGTATGCTCTTCCCTCGCGCTTTAAGAGATCTTGGGAATAAAAAACACTTCACAGTGTTTGCATAAATCACACCGCACATTTGATTTCTAAAGGTCAATGAACATGTGCAAGTGTGGTCAAACACATGTGTATGCTCTCTCCTTGCATCTTAGTATGAGCCTGGAAATCAAAAACATATGTTTGTACCACTTTTGTGTAACCCTTTAGAGTGGGCCTGCTCTTGAGACATATCCGCAAGGAGAACTCATTTGCAACCACAAGCGGTACTTTCATTCAGTCTTCTCTACAAATTAGGATAAGGTGAAAGCCAAGTCCAAACCGGTATTAGCGCTCACCATACAGTACTAGCTCGAAAGGAGGCATACCTTAGTGTATATTAAACTCCTAGTAGCATTAGTTAGAGCCTTAAGTGGCTTGCTGGATGCTCGTGGGGTGCCGATTCCTCTAATATTCACTAAGAACCTTGTGTTAGTGGCCAAAATCCCTCTACTTGTTGGTGTAGAAGGTCAGACCTTTGAATCCATCCCATGTTCTTGTAGTTTAAAGTAGAGATAGTAAAGTACCTTAAGATCTGTGCATCTTGAGGACTTGGAACTTGGTGTCCTTGAGAAGTGAGTGCACTGTAAGGGGGAGCCCATGCCACCAAGTTTATGAAGCTATCTCCTTTAAATAAGCGTGGATGGAGAAATCCAAGTGGGAATCCAACAAGTATTGTCCTTTCCTAGCCTAGGATTGTGCATGTTTACAAGTGTTTAAAAAACATCATGAGTCATCAAAAATAGCTAATTGATTTGCCAAATGTCTTCCATGATTGATTTGTGTGCTTGCCTAATCATCACCCTAGACATTTTTTCCATCCATTCATCCAAAGTCATCATACCTTGATCACATTCATACCGTATCCTTATCATTCAACCTTTGTATCCTAGTCACCCCCCTAAGCCAATCAATTTCATCCTAATCATTCCACTTCAACATAATCATTATCCTAGTCACATCACCTAACCATCATCCTTGTCATTCCACATATCATAATCCATGTTCATCCTAATCAATCCAAATCATCCAAACTTGTCCTTCTCCAACATCATAATCCTCACCCTCCTAAGCCAACCTATTTCATCCAAATCACATTATCATATTCATTATCATTCAACCTCACCCTAATCACATCTCATTCATCCTAATCATCCCATTCCTCATCATTCAACCACATCCCTAATCCTATTATACTTACACATCATCCTATCATATCCAAACAACATCGATCCTAATCATTCCTAATCACATTCTTGTCACATCTTCTTCATGCCACCTCATCATAATTATACCCTAATCATTCCTAATCATTACATCCATTCCACATCATATCCTCTTCAAGATTCCAACTTGTCCCATCCTAATCACATCCCACTCATATCTTCATCATTCAACCTTCATATCCTAATCACCCATCTTAGCCACATCATATCCAAGTCATCCCTAATCATATCTTAATCACATTCTTATCATGCATCATCATAATCCTATTCTACCCTACCATTCCTAATCATTCCACCTCATCCCAATTATATTATAAGCATCATAATCATATCCAATTCATCATGCATAACCATTACACATCGTCATCCTAATCCAATCCATTTCACCCTAATCATTCTTCTAGTCAACATCTTAGTCATCCTTATCAAATCCTAATCACCACATTCATCCAATATGCCTCAACCTAATCATCCTAGTCAAAACCCTAATCATCTTCATTCATAATCCAATCAACTTCTTCCTAATCCATCCAACTCATCTTCATCTCATCACTACACATCATCATCCTAATCGAATCAATCACATCCTAACCATTCATTCCAATCTAATCAATTTCATCGTAATCATTCACTGTGACCATAGGGAAAACTTTGAGCATTTACTCTCCCTATCTAATCCAATTGCAATCATGTCAAAACATTATAGACTTATTAGTTCTATTCAGTCACTGCATATTCAATTTCATTCCACTACATATTCAATTTCACCTACCACATATCCAATTTCATTCCACTACATATTCAATTCCGTTCAGCCCTTGACATCTATAGAGGACACTAAACATTAGTCTTCCTAAGGTTGAAACATAGGGAGAAACCATTGAAGCTTAACTGTATCACTAGTACAAATCTAGACCAAGAGACCTTGACATCTTTTTTTTCACGTCAATCACAACTTGGGCTTAATACTCCATGGCTAGTTTAAGTCCATCCTTACAAGTGAATTCTAAAACTCATGGGTTCACTATAATCAATCATCTCTTCCATACCTCAAGGTCTTGACAAAACCAATTTGTATTTTGAAAGGTCATTAGTAGATGAGAGTAACCTATTGGAACTAGACTTTTCAAAGACTAATATCACTAGCCTCTATCATAGTCTGGGCCTTGTTACCTTCCAGTGACATCCACATAGCATCCCACACTTCACAAGTCTTGTAGAGACACAGTTGTAAAATGAAGAGAAAAGGAGAGTAGATCCTCCTAGTCATCCCTCATACACACAACATTCACAACATTCCTTCCAACACATCCATTCCAAGTCACCTTCATTCATAATCAAAACCCTAATTATCCTTGTCATGTAATATTGTCATTCCTCAACATCCTAATCATCTCTTTCATTTAATCCAATTCACCTTAATCATTCTCCTAATCAAATCTCATTTATCCTAACCATTCCAAACTATTGTGCCTTGCACACACGCCCCATTTTTCCAAATGGAGACCCCCTCTTTTGCTTTGGCTTGGAGTCTCGACCTTTGTTACTTATGATGATGAGAAGGTGACTTTGTGCTTAAAGAGTGCATGATTTGTTATAGATTTGAGTATTTTGTATGCTTGGATTCATTTGATGTGGTGTATTATTGATTTGGAAGTGTATTGAGTGGTCTTGTGCTTGAAAGATAGCTATTTGTTACCTTTTGCACTAAAATTGGGAGTTACTGCATTTTGCTACAAAATCTCATGCCACTGGATATTGCCCTTGAAATTGCTTTGGCAGGATGTGTCATGTTGAAATTCCTAGTTTCCAGGTCTTAGAGTTGCAAAATCATGTCAAATTCCACAATATTTCATTAAGGGGTTCATATACTTTCATCCTATCGCATTATCTTGGAGCCTTGATTTGGCTAAGTCTAAAACCCTGAAAATCCTAAAAAATGGCTAAGTCTGAAATCTGGTGGAACTTCAAAATTCTAGAATCTGCATATGAAATCCTATGGATCTGAAACCCATCTCAGACATCCTAAAAGTATATTTAAAAATATTTAAAGTATAAGAAATTCAATTCTTATACTTAAATATATTTTTAAATATACTTTCACTCTGGACATTTCCAAATCTAGCGTTAAAAACGACCCCAACTGCAAAAAGTGCTAAAACTACCCTCTACCAACCTTTGCGCTACAAATGCCTCCATTTGACCTTTGCGCTAAAATTACCTTCTACCAACTTGCATCACGCAGGTCGGTCGGTGTTAAAACTCACATAGGTCGGTCACTTTGAAAAACCCCGCCAACAAACTTTGCGCTAAAAATAGACCCAATAGACCTGCGCTAAAAATGGAACTGATTGACCTCATGAAGCATCATTTTAGTTGGTCAGACCCAAAATCCTTGCTAAGGTCGGATGAACCCAAAATCCCTACTAGGTTGGATGAACCCAAAATCAGCACTAAGTCAGTGACCTCCAAAATCAATACTTTTTGGTATTTTGGGCCAAAAATTGAGTTTTTCAAGGGGAAAATTAGATTTTCTTGATGGATTTGAATTGCATATCTATTTTTCATATCATGATGAATATTTTATGAAGTTTGTGTAGATTTTTGGCACATTTTACGACAATTAATGTTACTGCACATAAAAGGTCGGTGACCCCCAAATATCCTACTTTTTATAGAAAATGCTAGAAAAACATGAAATAAAAGTTCCCAAATAGATCCTAATGACTACAAAAACTTCCTAGATCAATATATTGGCCAAATGGGTACTTGAAAATGGTAAAAAATGCAAAAAATAATGCAAAATTCAATGGATTTATGAAGTTGTCTATAAAGAAGACAACATTGACAATGAGCTATTTTTGACTGATCCATGACTACAACTGGACATGTTTTGATCCAAATTGATAAAAAATGACTTGTTAAGATGAAACTGATGCTTTGCACTTTGAATTATAGGTCTCGGAGGACATAGGAGCTTATCGAAGCTGTCTTGGAAGGATGTACACACAGATATGCAATGTTGACCCAGAAATGCAGAAGCTTCATTTTATCAACCAAATTGCTGCTGCACCTACAAGAGGAAGTTAGTATTATATCCAAGATGATGGAGATGAGATACAGGATCTAAAGACATACAAGATCAAGTCTATTTCATTGTTGTTCTTGCAGTTTCAGTCTAATGTCCAAGACATACATATAGTTGTCCCAGCAGTCTAGTCATGCAATGATGATCCAACAAGCATCCAATTGAATATGTCTTCATCCAAGAATGTGCCACATACTCCCCTTGGTCCATTCAGCACTTGGAATCCCATGAATTCACATCAGCTCAAGTTTTTAGGTGTCATCTGACTCTATTTTGGCTTTATTAGGCCTTGAAATTTGACTTTTCATCATGCACAACCAAATGGGTATCCATTTTGTCTAGATTCAATGTATTTGCAAGCTATATTTTGTCTTTTTCCTAAAGGACAAATGCAAATTTAAAAATGTAACTAACTAATGTATCTCATTAAATGTCATGTAATCTGGACCATTGGTGTTGAGTTAATCTCCACCGTCCATTGAAAAACTCGGTATGGTGCCTTGCCTATAAAAGGGCCATCCTTTTCTCTCATTTGTAAGTAAGATTAGATATTGAATTGCTGAGACTCTGCCAAATTGTGATCAATACAAAGCAAGTTTTGCAGGTTGCTTGGAATTTGTGTTCTTGTGTTGTCCTCTTTGGTCTTCATGGTTCATATCAATCTGAATTTAATTAGTTGTGCTCTTGCAATGATGGGTAAATGTTAATATATCTAATGAATGGTTTGGTCCATACTATTAGTGCTTGCCAATGGTAAGTTGCTATGTATAGTTAGCCTAGGCCCTATCATTGAATGCAGTTCGGTTGGATTCCACTAGTTAAGTTGCGCCATTGTCTGGGTGTTTAATGAGTGAATGCAATTTGAAAATCATAAGGATCCTTTGAAGATTGCGTCATTTATTGTAACATTGTGGGTTTCCTATCCTGGTGAAACAAGGAATGGTTTATTGAAAGTATTTGTCTATCTGTAGCATTTTACCTCATTGTGACTGTCACTTAGGATCTCTTATCCCTTCTCTCTCCTTTTCCTTTTGCATTTTATTTATATCAAGTTTGTTAGGTTAGGTTATAAGCAGCATCTTTATTACAAATGTGCTGAAAGTATCATAGGGTTTCTGCATACATACTGCTGTCATATTCCATAAACCCTGCATTTTATGTAAGACCCCTTGTTGGCATAGCTAGACATTCCACTGAAGTTATTCCATGCAAGCTAAGACCTAGCTATATTATCCTTGAGGTAGTCTTATCTTGGCTAGGATACCTTTTCAAGAGAGGTGTGATACCAGCAATCATACCTACATTGTTGAGTATAAAAACACCCATCAACACAAACCATCATCTTAGTCAAGCACTTATCAACATGGTCCTAATCACACAAGATGACATACAACGATATAAAGACATGTGTCATTCCATGACGATCCTAGAGAACAAGGTTCTAGTACCCCAAGCCTATTCACAAGATTATCCAAGTCCACCTTGGCAGCAAGACAAAGTGCTTTCACATTCCCATGCTATATTTGACAAGGGGAACATAAGTCTACCTCATCCATCCTATAAGTACATTCTATCACCGCTCCACCTAATGCTAATCACAAGTCAACATTGTCTACCCTCATTGTTCATCCACTATATTGTCCTTCCACACATGCCCTTGCAAAGGATGTGATCCATTGGCTACTAGCAAGGAACAACTTGTCCCCATGTCAAACACCCATTCATGAGCCTATCAAAGAACCTTTGAATGTCAGGCTTATCCCTTTAACCCCATCACATGGTCCACAACATACCAAACCTCTCATAGAGCCTTCCATTCCCACTCGAAGTCAAAATCCATGTCAAGAGTACAATCCTAAGCATGAGGAAACATTACCCCCTCATCCACATCAAGATCAAACCCCTTCCATTGCACCCATTCATAACACACTTACTCCTTTCCATGATCAAGCTCCCATTTATGATCATGATCCCACTTATGATCAAGAAGACCATGACGATCCACTTTGAAAACTTTATGCATTCCATGGTCAAGAGCTTGCCACTTCACCCATTCATGATCCAATCACTCCCACTTGTCATGATGAGACATGTGTCACCCAAACACACATAGAAGATCAAATCAATAACTTGGATCTACATGAACATGATAAAGATCCTAATGATCCTTCCACATCCACTATTGATCCCATTTCAAGTCCACCATCATATCCACTTGGTCTTACCACTTCACCTTCTCCATCCAATAATGATCTCATGTCTAGTGTCCAAACTACACATAGTCCTATTGTTCATCACATCCTCCAAAATATGAATTATCAAGGCAAAGGCTTAGGCCTTCATGAACAAGGTATTTTGGAGACCGTACATGTCAATATTCCTCCATGCTCATTTGGCCTTGGATAAACACCCCAAGGACAACAATCTAATGATTTTGGCACTTCCTCCATTCATCCTAAGTCCACCACTTCCCATCACAAACCCTATCGTATTCCTAAAACATATGTTTCCATTCCACCGCCTTCATCCTGCAAGTGTCAAAAACATGTGACCATACACCTCCCTCCTTCCAATCTAACTCCACTACTTCCAACTCCTACTATCCCTCCATCTACTTTACCACCATTGCTTCCGACACCTAATGTCCCTATCATCCATAAATTCCCTCGCATTCCTAATCATGACCAACAAATGCACACATCTTGTAAACATAAAGCTTCCACTCATTCCACCCGCCACATGGGATTCAAAAATAAATGTTTGGATGCCTACACTCATAAAGCCAAAAATCTTAAGGGTCCTAATGCCTTAGGGTACAAATGCAAAGGATAAAAACAAGGTACATTAAAAAATCCATCCAAGCCCATACCTCCAAAAGATAAGGTCAAAACTACAATGGTTTGGGTACCTAAACAAAAATCAAGCAATTCAAAAGAGGCATTCTCTTCCATTCAAATTCCCAACAACCCTCTTCCATCCACTCCATTCAAAAATCCCATTTCATATACAAATCCCACAAGTCAAGCAAAAATCATAAAGATACTAAGTCTATGTGTGTTCCCAAGTCACTCAATCATCCATCCACTAAGCAAACATCACCATTGCCTCCTACACCTCCATCCAATCACAAGCTTCCATGTTTATGATGGTGTGTGCAACCATTGGACATGGTTCCCTCCAATTCCACAACATTTCCACATACCTCCATCACCTGATCATTCAACTATTATCCAACACATTTCACTTATCATATCCCTATGGTGCATGCTTTTGCATAAGTCCTACATATTCCACATCATAAACTACTATTGTCCCTACATAATCCACTATTTGCCCTACATAATCCACATCATAATACACTTGCATTCCCTCCATAATCCACATCATAATATATTATTGTTCCTTTCATAATCCATTATATACCTTATCCATCTCATTTTCATTCAATCACCCTACCAACATTGATGAGCACAATGACATTTGACATGGTCCATTTGCAACGACTTCACTCTCAAATGGGACTATCACCTTTCATGGCACTAGACACTTGAGTCCCTCCTTTCCATATCCACCTTATCCCATTCAAAAGTCCAAAAAGTCACAAAAGTAAAAAAAAATAAAAAATAAAAAAAGTAAAGAAAAATCCCTTCGTCCAATGGTGAAAACTTGGCAAACAAGCGTCTTGGATAAGTACCATGATGAAAACCTAGAAAATAGGCGTCATGTGTAGATTGGTCTTCTATGTAACTTACACTTGGGGGCACATTGTCTCATCCAACCTGTCATTTCCTCCCATACCATTTCCATCCTATCATCCTTATCCATTACACATACATATACCTATTCTATCGAATCCATTCATTCTCCCTTCCTCTTTTGATCTTGATAAAGATTGGGGGCAAAATGTTGACAAATGTTTTGGATGCCTCTTGACATACCTTATTCCTTCCAAATGATCCATCCTATTCATCACAATCTTTGTCATGAAAAATCCTAAGCATTACACCTATACGGGGCATGTTATTCATATATGACAAAATCCTTGGAGATCACATCCTTGCCCTCTTATGTGTGTGTTCATTCCATCCACTATCTCCCACCCTTTCTTCCATTCATCCCTCAACACCTAGACTTGGTCCTCCCTTGTCATTGGTATCTAGCATTAAGGCTATTCAAATTGTTATCCAATGTCATCCAAAACATCCCAAAAATCCCAAAAAATAGAAATATTTCAAAAATCCAAAAAAATCAAATATTTTCAAAAAATACAAAAAAATCAAAACATCTCAAAAACACAAAAAAATCACAAACATTTCAAAAAACACAAAAAAATCAAAACATTGTCAAAATCCAAAAAAATTGAAACATGTCAAAATCCAAAAAAATCAAAACATTCCCAAAATATAAAAAAATCAAATATCCTACAAAAATCTAAGCAATAAGATCACTCAACTCATCAATCCACCAAACCATTCGTCACATCATTCCAACCAAATGAATTCTTCCAATCATTCAATTCCTCAACTAAGTCACTCAATCAACTTTCTCAATCACTCCTTCAAATCAGTCAAATCAATCACATCATCATACAATCAAATCAGTTCTTCAAATCATCCCAAGTTCACATGATCGAACTTCATTGCCTCTAAGCTTTCATATAGGCAAGGCCATCTTTGATGTGCCCCTGAGGCATTAGGTCAGTCTCTTAGGGCTCATCCTATCACCATCATAATAAGTTGTCCCTTCACAAGATGGAAACTTTGATCAGACTAAAGCAATCAGTCTTTCCCACTTCAAACCAATCTCGAACAACAACAAGACAAGCTATCCAATTAGTCAAACCAACCAATCACCTTGTGATAATCATATTTCAGTATCCTTATCAACTATCACATATCTTACATGGAATGGGGCATGGTCAAAACTGGGATTCTATTCCTTATATGACATGCATCATTTATCAAATATCATCAATCAAACCCTGGTGTTTCTCACATGGCCAACAACACTAGTGTCAATCAATCAATCACTTGCCTTAGACAGGTAGGGGCATTGTCAAAACTAGACCAGGTGTCTTATATGACATGTTTCTTTCTTGAAACCAGGCTCCTCCATTCTCAATTAATCACTTGCCTTAGACAAGTAGGGGCTGTTGGAATTAGTCTGAAAAATTAAGAGGGGGGTGAATCAGGAATCAGTTGTCACACAAATTTAATATCTTCTACCTTTAATATTCTTACACAACTTATAATTAGATTAATGATATAAACATTAAAGCATGAATCAACAACACATGAGCATAAACAAATTGAACACACATAACACCAGAATTTTTACGTGGAAACCCAGTTTAGGGAAAACCATGGTGGGGGTTAACCCACAAGATTCGTACCCTGTTAAAAGTACTTAAAAGAAAATGGGAAGGAACTTGCCTTTGGGTGCACTGCCCAGAGCTCACTGCTCAAAGAGGCTCAATACCTATAGAATTTATGTTCAACACAAGAAAAAATTAATTGATAGATAACATCTTCTTCATGCCTAGTTCAGTCTCAATGAATGCTCACAAAACTTCTGCTCTACCCCAAACTCTTCTTCACTAACTTTTCATTCTCTACTACTCTTGTTCTTCTACTCCTCTTCTCTTCTCTGCCTTTGATCCTTTCTTTTGATTTTATTATTTCCACTCAAGGATGATTTTCCACAATTCAACTACATGCCTTTATATGCTTCATCAACCTTGGAATAAACATCAAGGTCAGTACTTCAAACAATTTCACTTAATGTGAATCTCTAAGTAGTTGACCAATCATAACTGAGACTTGAATCTTTCTTGATCAACATGTCACACTCCATATAATTGCTCTTAGATCATCTGTGACATGCTTGAATCATCCAGTGGGCCAAGACTGGGAAGAACAACAACATCAAGGAAGAATTCTTCAACAACAAGCTCAATCTTCAATATGGACCTCCAACATAGTAGGCACACGATCCATAGACTTCCACAAGCACATTAAATTCAACAATAACATCCACACTACTCCAAATCATCAGAATCACTTGCATCTTCATTCGGTACCTCAAGAACATTGTCTGCCATGACTGTCACACTAGAAAGATTGCTTTCAGACCTCCAAACCTCGAACCACTTGCATCGAGGATACACACTGACTTCCCAAACATGCCTCTAGATCTACAAATCATCAATTTACATTTTTGGAATAATCCAGACCACTTTCTTGTCACTTTGTCTCTGCAAAACTGGTTCTACTCAGATGGCCATACCTTTTCAAATCTTCATGCAGACCTCTCAAATCTTAACTAGAGCTTCTTCAAACAATTTTCTATATAGCCATATGGTCCGCATACATTTGTCTTCATTAATTTTCTCAATATCCTCAACATTCCAATCTTCTAAACAGGAAACCAAATAGGATACAGTTGACATCAATGGCAACAAGGATATGTTGACATCAATGACAACACCGATTAGGCACACATTTGTAACAATCTCTCCCTTTGTCATTGATGGCAACATATGATGTGAAAAACTGATTCAACCATCAAGACAAGAACTTCTCTCCCTTTCTCTTATCACTTCTATAACTACTTTCTTCACTTCTCCTCCTTTCATCAACAACTAGTTTTTCACATAACTTATCTCCCCCTTTGACATCAATGGCAAAGGGCACATATTTGCAATCTTTTCTCCCCCTTTTTGTTTCAGATTAATCTCTAAATTAGCATACTGACTACTCCTCCTGAGTAGTATCTCATTAACATCAATCTGGATCACAAGTTATGACAGTGAATTCCACCAAACTGATGCACCCTAGTTTATCTTAGTTCTGAACAGGAGGGGTAATAACCCCTAGCTTCTCTCTGAGATACTCAAAAGTATCCTTAGGCAAAGGCTTGGTAAATATGTCTGCAATCTGATCCTTTGAAGAAACAAACTCTAATCTGACTTCATTCTCATTAACCTTCTCTCTCAAAAAGTGAAACTTAATGGATATATGCTTTGTCTTTGAATGCAACACCGGATTCTTGGAGATGTTAATTGCACTTGAGTTATCATAGAAGATTGTAACAGGCTCCTCAAACACAACTCTAATATCCTTCAACATTTGCTTCATCCACAAAACTTGAGTACAATTAGTTGCTGTTGCTATGTACTCTGCCTCTGCAGTAGACAGAGATATTGCCTCTTTCTTTTTGCTCAACCAAGAGACCAATCTACTTCCTAAGAAGAATGCACCACCACTAGTACTTTTCCTGTCATCCACATCTCCTGCCCAATCAGCATCAGTATATGCATAAAGAGTGAAATCATTGTCCTTTGGATACCACAAGCCATAGTCAAGTATCCCTTTAAGATATCTAAAGATTCTCTTGACTGCTATTACATGGGATTCTCTAGGATCAGCTTGAAATAAAACAAATTATAAAAGATTAATAAACTTTTGCCCATTTGGATTAGTGTATGGATTTGATGTGGCATTACTCATTCAATACATTGTACAAAACTTGAGATTAGATAATAGATTATGGTTGAATAAGGAGGAATCTCTACAAGAAAGACTAAAGGAATTGGAAAACTAGATGATAAAAGACTATTAGCAACTTACCATAAAATTTTGGAGAATAAGCACCAGAAATCATGGCATGATAGAAATTTGTAGCATAATATTTTCCAAATAGGTGACACATTTCTCCTATATGATAGAAAGTTTAAGAAATATGGGAAATTGAAAATGTGATGGTTGGGACCATACAAAATTGTAGAGATAATTGAGTTTGGAATTGTCAAGTTACAAACATTAAAAAATTAAAAATTAAAAGGTTATGTTAATGGCACAAGACTAAAACATTACTATGAAGAAACATAAGAAAGAAAGCCCACAATAATGTAACATAATTTGTAACATATTGTAATATAGACATAAAGTTACATTACGTGAAGAAAACTCCAACAAAAATGCTAGCATGAGAATAATGAGTAGGTAGGTGCAATAAATGCACAAGCCCCACCAAAGATCTATATGTGTATGAGGAAAAATAGATTAAATCAAAAGTAATAAAACAAAAAACCAATAACATAAAGTGAACTAATCTAAGTAAAAGCAATTATCACCAAATCAAAGAAAAATGAAAGCTCTTACCAAGATTTGTATTGTTCCCTTTGGATAAGTGTAGATTACTAAATAAAGTTGTGAAACCATGGCTGCAACAAGCAAGTAGAGTGCTCAATGTGCTCAAAGATCAATGTTAAGAGATCATAAAAGTTGCTCAATCGATGCGATGTATGCTCAAAGCGCTGTTAAGTATGCCTGAGAATAAGTGATCAAAGAGGATTTGTGAAGGAGATGAGGGGGGTTTATATAGGTTTCAACAGAGATCGATCAACGGTCGAGATAATTCAGAAGAATCAATGAAGGAGATAAGTTGAGGAACGTGCAACGAATAAGAAGAAGACAAGTGTCTCACAAAAGCTGTTTTATTTGAGTTAATCACTTTCTTTTCTAAAGATAAGACATGCTTTTCACAATTTAGAAAGCTTTTTTCTAATTTGAGAGAAATTGATAAAAACAAGGTTGAGTGAATAGATAACTCAACTTAAGATTTGCTTTTGCATGTTTTGAAGGAAATTAAATAATAAATTATTTAATTTTGTGTGCATGGAGAAGAAGAATTATTTTTAGAAGATTTAAAAGATATTTGAAGAATTTGAAGATAAGAAAGGCAAATTAAATAAATTGTTGTGCATGATTTGGAAGAAATAATAAAATATTTGATTGTATTTTATTTTTGAAGATTGAGAGGATTTAAATAAATTTGATTTGATTTATTCAAATTTGGAAGAATGAATTTGATTTAATGAAATAATTGGGAATTATTTAATTGTAGATAAGAGGGAATTTGTGATGAATTAATTAAATAATTGGATTTATTAAATTAATGGAGACTTGAGATTTGGAAAGAGGATAATGATTTAATTAAATAATTAAAATTATTTAATTGTGGAAGAATAATAGAGGAATTTAATTTAATTAATTAAATAAAGAGAATTTATTCAATTAATGTCACAATTATGTGATATAGAAGAATTTGGTGATTTTGGAGAAATTAATTAAATAATTAGATTATTTAATTAACATTTGAAATGTAGGTGATTAGACAAATTAGATGAAATGCAAGTGATGCGACGACTTGGTCATTTTAGGGTGTCTACATTTTGCCCTTCTTTGATGCAATGCAGTTTACAGCATTGCGTCAAAGAAAACGATTGTTGAATACATGATACAATTTATTGATGCCCTAGTGTAGGTAGTTGCCCCAGCGTATGCCCCCTCGAGAGAAAAGATAGGGAAGCGATAGAAGGACTGGGTTGACACTCGACTAGAAGAATGCATGACCAGGTAGCAGACATAAAAAATGGGGTGGGAAGAAAAAAGAATGGGGGAGGGAGACTATAAATAGGTCTCATGGGGACCACAATCTTCATTTGCCACCTAAGAGCTTCTAAATTTAGAGTGTAGAGCCTCCATTAGAGTGGAAGGAGCTGACAGCTAGGAGAGATGCCGATTCTCACGCACAGGCATCGGGCAGAGCTGGTGCGGACATACAGGAGGCCAGCAGGAGCTCTAACAGCGGTAAGTGTTCGAAAACCTCATTTTAATTTGACATTTTAGGGTGGTTTAGGGCTAGGTTTAGGTAGGGTTTCTAGGTTAGCCAAAAGTGCTATAGGGTAGAATGGCGCTATTGGTAGTCAGCTAAGGCACTTTTGGCACGCTGCAACGCGTATGGTAGGTACGTAGAGCGCTATTGGTAAAATCAAAGTGCTATTGACATTTGGATGTCGCGTCGCAGCGTGATTAGCGGCAAGCCGCAGCACTCTTGGTAGAGCAGTGCAGCGCAGTTGGCTAGGGAGCAAGGCGCGGGTTGTTGGGGAGGGAAGAAATCAAGTCATGTCCAGTAGCGTAGTGAGGCATGGGTGGAAGCAAGGCGCGGCGCAGTTGTAAAACAAGTCGCCCTGGGTGTAGTACAGCGCAGCGCGTCTGGATAGACAGTGCGGCGCATTTGGTGAGACAGTACAATGCCTTTGTACAAAACAAAGTGCTTTTGATTAGGTAGTAGAATATTTTAGAGTTAACTAGAGGGTTGACTACCCTATTTTACAAAAGGGGAGAGTGTGGTCTGAAGATGCATAGCATAGAATAGACGTAGGTAGGATCTGGGGAATATGGTATAACAACACTAACAAGTGGTTGCTTGGATGCAGAGGATTATGCCGTCGTTGATGTTGTGAGAGTGACACCACCCTATAGCACAAGAGGTAGTACAGCTGACGTGGGTGGAGGATGCATTCCTAGAGCACGCAAGATTGTGGTACATTGTACACTTGACACACAGTAGGGTGAATCTTGCCCTAGTGACAGTAGTTGTGGAGAGATTTCATAGTGAGACATCTTCGTTTCACTTTCTGACGGGGGAGGCGATAGTGACACTAGAGGATGTGTATCACATCCTGAGGATTTGGATTGATGGAGAGAGAGTGGACTTTGACCTGGTGCGGGGCGAGGTAGGCTTGGTAGAGGTCTTCTGCACAGATGACCTTTGGATAGAGGACGAGGAGATTCAGTGGGCAGATGTGCCACGACTTTGTGACCGGTTCAGGTGGATAGTTGCGTCACTGATTGGCAGCTTCCTGTGCCCAGATAGGCGATCCAGAGGGCTATCTATTGGATGGGGTATAGTACTATCAGGGATGTTTACACATGGTACACAATATGCATGGGGGCCCTGTGTGCTAGGGCAGTTGTATCATGATTTGCATGATTGTGTTTACAGGAAGGGCTGCAGCCTCTCAGCAGGGGTGACTTTGCTACAGGTGTGGGTGTAGGAGCATATCCCCGTGATTAGACCCGTGACATAGCACCGTCGTTAGAGGGGAGAGCCATATGCATTTTTGTATCAGGGAGTGATCACACATAGGAGGCTAGGATCTATTCGCCACTGGAGGTGACAGATCGATGAGATGGACCAGTTCGTTTGGAGACCATGGTTACTTTGCAAGGAGTGGGAGGACAAGCACGAGCAACTCATGTACTGCAGATAGACGCGGTATTTATTTGGGAGGCAGACAGATACCATAGAGAGATACCTTCCAGAGTGGGTACTTAGATAGTTTGGACTACCATAGGGGCTACCTGTTGGAGAACCTACACACGCCCGGACATGGAGGGAGATAGGGGACTGGGATGTAGAGATTCTAGTAGCGACAGCTTTGGCAGAGGTATGGGGAGATGGGATTGGGATACAGGGCTGGCAGATCTAGGGACACTACCAGAGTATGACACGTATTGGCAGACACACAGGCCAGTGCGGTTGACTACACCAGGGGTGGCAGGGGCAGTGGGGGAGGTCTTAGTCCCAGGTGTAGAGGCCAGGATGAGGCGATAGGCCAGAGCGATGAGACAGCAGGCAGTTGGAGAGGGCAGTGGCCAGTAGGCCGAGGACCCAGTCGTAGAGACTAATTTACAGAGGGCTGAGTGGTTACTACAGGAGGAGATAGCCAAGAGGACGTGGTTAGAGCTTTGGATGGTACACGTGAGGAGAGATAGGGATGCATCTAGGGCAGAGGTGAGACAGGCCAAGGCCCTAGCACAGGTGTAGACATAGGTGGCCATAGTAGCACAGACAGCCCTGGCACACTTACAGGCATAGATGTAGGCCTAGGTACAAGCCCAGGTACAGGCACAGGTACAGGCAGCGGTGCAGGCACAGGCACAGGTAGCACCTGCACCGGCAGGGGATGGCGGGCAGCTAGCCCAAGCTATGAGAGAGAAAGATGCAGAGGTCCAACTACGATAGAAAGCAGAGGCCACCCTACAAAGGGTGAGGTGGGAGAGAGATGAGGCATGTCGTGCACTAGGTGCTCACCAGAGGACAGTATACAGTGAGCTCGGTTGGGTGCAGGGAGAGCTAGTGTCAACTGGTAGAGAGGCAGAGTATTATAGGGGACTTTATGTGGGTGTGGTGCCAGCAACTCAGCAGACACCCAGCTATAGAGACAGGAGTAGATCTGGAGCATCTGGGTCCCGCAGGACAAGGCAGTCACTGTCCTCAGTTAGGGGACCCATCCTACCACCCGGGGGAGGAGGAGCAGCAGGGGGAGGATCCGCAAGTGGAGGGGGATCTGTAGGGGGACCTACACCGAGTACAGGTGGAGGACAAGGGCCACAGTAGGAAGGTAGCTCTACCCACTAGAGCATGTATATATTTGTATATTGTATCATATTGTACCAGTTTTGTATTATGATAGACAATCTGTATATTTTGACTGATGCCTGCATGCATCCTGATGTATATGTTGAGGGCTCTTGATAGCCATGATGTATTTTATTGATGTATATACATGGACCACTAGTGTAGACACTGGTATTCTGTATTTTGATGACCATTACATGATTTATATGATGACATATTCTGCTCATTGATGTTCATGCATTTGTGTATGCATTTCTATGGATGACATGGATGTGATGATATGTATGTATGATCATGGATTTATGTGATGATTTATATTTCTTGTGTGATGTTTAGTGATGTATGACATAGGATGTGATGATGCTTATAGATGTATGATGATGTAGATGCTATGACTCGTGATATCTAACATGTGGCTTTTGCAGATATGCACCAAAGAGAAGAAAAGAGGAGATGGAAGATAGAGACCGTTGATCGATTACTACTTTGGAAAATGATATAAGGCCATGGGTAAATGGATGGGTAAATGATGAGCTTGTTGCATTGGTTTCACAATTGTATATAAAGAGCAATCCTTATTTTTGATATAGCATGTGGATAGTTCGCCACCAAGGTATAAAAGACCAAGGTGCTGTGATATCTGAGTGCATGGACATTGACTCTGCAAGCAAGCGGTTTGAACTTAGATCCTTTAGACATAATATGACCTTGTTGGTATATGTGAATGAACCATAGTCTTTGAACATAAAATAAACTTCAGGACATGTAAATGTAAGAACAATTATTAATATGTAAGATGCTAGGTCGTAACACACACAAGATAAATATAATGTTAAGAACGATACTAAAGATCAATCCTCAAACACGGCACACAAAAGCAATGACTATGCCCCCAATCCGTACTGCATTGCAACATACCAAGATTATAGATAAATCAAGGTAGCCTTGAATAGGTAATGGACAAAGGAACAAAATATAAACTAAAAAAACAAATTGACTAACTTACAAAGTAAACATACAGCCAACATATTCTCTTGCCAAAGAGGTTGCTCAGGATAGATTAGATAGGATAGATAACAGACTTATTGTAGGAGCTGTGTGTCTTTTAAAGGGTGCTATCTACCTAAAAAGATAATGTCTTGCTGCAGGAAATGCCACATGTCATAGGAGACACGTGTGTTGGTCTTGACAATGGAACACTTGGTAGAAGACAAGCTTGTTGATCTGGTGCTTTGGTTAAGCTGGACTTAGCTGATGCTGGCAATCGGAGTAGTAGGACAGTTGGTGCAGGAGCACCTTAGAAAATTAATATTGCCTTGGACAAATCTTTGAGTTTGATTAAATTTGTATGCTTCCACATTGTAATGAGGTTTATCAAGTCATTTTTATGTGTTTAGGTCATTAGGAGTTTCAAAAATGTAAAATATTGCAAACCATGTAAAGGTTGTCAATGTAAAATTAGAAAAAAGATGCAAACTTGGAAGGTGAAGAGTCATTTGGCTCTTGATTCACTCTAAATCAGTTATGAACTGAAGAGACATGTTTTAATTCCTTTAAAAGGCCTTGTAACCATGAAAAATTCGTGGGTGGTTGAAGATTTGAGCATGGAATAAGAAAAAACAATGTTTTCCTGTATTTTCCTTCAGAAATTTGCTATCTTTTGCTATTGTACAGCCCTGTATGGAATTGAATGGATGCCTAATGGATTGAAAATGTTAGATCCTTTAACCACCTTCCATTTGCTTCTTGTCCCATGCATTTTTATTTAGTTTTGTGAAAGATATGAGTGTTTTATGGACTGCAATTTTTTGATTTTCCCTGCAACAGTCTCGTTACAACATTTGGTACGGTTCTGTACAGACATATACAAGAGAAAACTATATATGGTTGGAAAGAGTATTGAGTCTACTTTCCATTTCTTTTGTTGCATCAAATTTCAATAAGATTTGAATAAGTTATGGCATTTTTATTGAGGGTAGGTCTACAAAGTTTAATTTTCTGAAAATACAGTCTAAAAATATGCATGGTACGACTTGGTACGGCCTCACATTGATGCATATAATAGATGGATGGAAAGATATGTGTTTCTAGTTTACAATTATTTTGGTTTGGTATACTTTCATTAATCTTTGTGAGAGATATTGCAATTTTGGTGAGGGCAGGTCTGAACGCTGCCTAGGGTTTGTAGTTTTGGAAAAAAAATCATAACCTTCTCCCCTACCATTGGATCTTCATGAAAATTGGAGGAAAAATATGTATTAATGTTCTCTTAAACCTGACCAAAGCAATTGGATTAGTTCTTTTATTTGTTAATGTTATTGAGGATAGTTTTGGTCCTCCTACCTTTGCATCAACAGTAGATGACTCTGGAAGCAAGCTGCTTTGCTTCAGGTTTGTTAAGAACTTTTGCTTTGAAAGGATGCGCTTGCTTGTTGTTTTGCTGCTTGAGTTAGTCAAGTTGAGGTGAATGGGTTTTGATAAATGGAAGACCAGAAAGGTGACATGGTAATGGGTTGAAATGGGTGAAGAATGATGGATCGTATGTGCCTGAGTACTGGATACATCCTTCGTATTCCAGACTGCCTACATACCCTGTATCCATGGGATCAAGGCACATTACGATGAAAAATGAAAGATGATAATATGTAGTTCTAGATAGAGTGATGAATGGGTCAAGGTGGTGAGGGGGAGATCTTATGTACCTAAGTACTGGATACTTCCTTCGTATTCTAGACTGCCTACATACCCATATCCATGGGATCAAGGTACCTTAAGATTGAGAAGAGATAATATGTAGTTCTGGTTGGTGTGAAGATGTAGAAAAAGTGTTGGGAAGATAACAACCTTATCGTAGGAGCGATGTGTCCGTTAAAGGGTGTTATCTACAGAAAGGAGAAAGATCGATGTGATTGCGAACCATGAACAAGGACCCGTTCCTAGACCTAGGTTAAGGAATGAGTTGCCCCCATTCTGGTAGAGGAATTTGCATGGGTGACTGATGCAGAAGACAAAAAGCTTGACCTAGGACAAGACAGTGTTAACTGTAGACATAGATCAAGACGTGGGATGACGATGATGGACATTGACAAATTTCCAAGCTGTACTAGATAGGGAGATGGAAATGCAAATAAGGTCAATGGTTTTATTATGGATAGATGCAGTGTTTTGTGAAATGGAAATGGAATGAACAGGACTCAATAGACGATGGATGTTGACTCTACACATAGATCTAGTTTGCCAGGTTTTCACTATGGTACTTATCCAAGGCGCCTGTTTACCAGGTTTTCACCATAGGATGGATTTTTTTGTGTTTTTGTGCTTTTTTTTTGGAATATTCTAAGGATCAGACATAGAACTTCTTAAGATGGACACTGTTAAGTGGCTCATCCAGAGGAATGCCATCAGGTGTAGCTAAAGTGTAAGCTCCTAATCCATATGATGTTGTCACAATAAAGGGACCTAACCAGTTAGGCTCAAACTTGCCCTTCTTGTCTTGGTCTGCTTGATTTCTCTGATTCTCTTTGAGTACAAGATCACCAACTTGAAACCGTCTTTCTTTGATCTTTTTGTTGTAATTACATCAGAGACGGCTTTGGTAGCCATGGAGATGATTAAGTACGGCAAGGCGCCTTTCATCTAGTAGTTCTAGCTCAGCTAATCTGGAAGTGTGATACTCCTCTTCATTAATCAGGTCCTGCATAGATACTCTAAGGGATGGGATCTCGACCTCTATAGGTAGGATGGCTTTAGAGCCATAAACCAAGGCATATGGTGTGGCACCAATGGGTGTTCTGATACTAGTGTGGTAGGCCCATAGGGCGGGATTGAGCTGTAAGTGCCAATCACGACTAGCTTCATTAACCGTTTTCTTGAGGTTTTGAGAATGGTTTTATTAGAAGCCTCAGCTTGGCTGTTACTCTGCGGATAGTATGGAGTTGAAAAGTGATGCTGGATATTGTATTGTGTGCACAAGGCACGGACATCTTGATTCTTGAATGGTCTCCCATTATCAGTGACAATGGCTTGGGGGATACCATACCGGCAAATGAGGTAGTTAAGGATAAACTTGGCTATTTGCTTACCGGTGATATAGGTCATGGGAATGGCTTCAACCCACTTCGTGAAATACTCAGTGGCAGTAATGATAAATTTGTGGCCATTGGAAGAGGATGGGTGGATTTGTCCTACAAGGTCAAGACCCCATTGAGAAAAAGGCCATGGAGTTGTTACAGGTTGTAGTTCATGCGCTGGTGCGTGAATGAAATCTCCATGCTGCTGGCACTGTAGACACTTCTTAGCAAACTGTGTAGCATCTTGCTCTATTGTCAGCTAGTAGTAACCTGTTCTGAGTATCTTCTTAGCAAGATTAGGACCGGTAGAATGTGCACCACAGACACCTTTGTGTATGTCTCGTAAGGTAGCTTCGGCTTCTTCCACGTTAAGACATCGTAAAAGGATACCATCGAGACTCTAGCGATATAGTGTATCACCTAGAATGATGTAACGGGAGGATCGACGAATAAAGGTTTTACGTTGGGTGGAGGAAAGGTCAGAGGGAACGGTATTGTTTTTAAGGTATTCATATATATCTTCATACCATGGGGAATTGGGACCAACAAGTTCACAGATGATTTCAGTAACTGGAACGTCGACGGCTAGTATCAACAATTGCTCGATCAAGAATTCACATTTCTGTGTATTTGCAGGCATGTCTATAAGTGACCCTACATAAGCCATAGAATCTGTAGCCTTGTTATGCTCTCTTGGAATTTGCTCAAATGTGATGCTAGAGAAGTGTGGTTTGTAGGCATCCACTAGTTTCTTGTAGGGGACCAACTTTTCATCCTTTGTTTGGTACTCATCTGTGACTTGGCGAATGACTAGTTGTGAATCTCCATAAACTTGTAATTCTGTGATGTCCCATTGAACTGTTGTATTGAGACCTATGAGGAGTGCTTCATACTCAGCTATATTGTTGGTGCAAGGGATTGCAAGCCGATATGACTTAGGAATATAGTCTTTTTGGGGTGTGATAAATAAGATACTAGCCCTTGATCCATGTTGTGTGTAGGAACCATCAAAATACAACTTCCACATTATGGAGTTAGAAAGAATGAAGAGATTCTCATCCAGAAAGTCTACAACCATAGGGTGTGTATCTGTCATGGGTGCTTCTGCTAGTTGATCTGCTAGGGCTTGTCCCTTGATTGCTTTACGATCCACGTACTCAATGTCAAACTTACTAAGGATCATGACCCATTTAGCTAATCTGCCAGTGAGAGCTGCTTTTGCTAGTAGATACTTCAAAGGATCACTTTTGGCTATAAGCTTTGTGTGTTGGTTGAGCATGTAATGCCGCAACTTTTGGGAAGTGAACACTACTACAAAATAGGCTCTTTCCATGGGTGAATAATTTAGTTCATATCCCACCAAGGTTCGACTGATATAATAGATTGCATGCTCTTTTCCTGACTCATCATGTTGTGCTAGCAGGGCCGCTAGGGCTGAAGTTGTAGTTGAGATGTATAATATCAAAGGTTTATCGGCAACTGGTGGAACCAACACAGGAGGTGTAGCTAGATACTCTTTGAGCTGATCAAATGCTACTTGACACTTGTCGTCCCATCGAAATGAGACATCCTTTCGGAGTAAGTGTTGAAATAGTTGACATTTATCCGCTAGCTGTGAGATGAAACACCTAATGGACTACAACCTTCCTTGAAGGCTCCTTAATGCTTTGAGGTTCTTTGGTGGAGGCATCTCCACTATAGCCTTTACTTTTGCGGGGTCTACTTCGATACCTCTATGAGATACAATGTATCCCAAGAGTTTCCCTGATGTTACGCCAAAAACACACTTTTTTGGATTGAGGCATACTTGATATTTCTCGAGCCTATCAAAGATCTGTCCTAGAACTTGTATATGATTTGCCCTAGAAGATTTAGCTAGTATGTCATCTACATAGTCCTCCATGATATGATGAAAGAGGTCATGGAATATCACTATCATTGCTCTCTGATAGGTTTCTCCTACATTCTTTAGACCAAATGGCATGACACACCAACAATAATTACCCCACGAACAAGTAAAAGTTGTTTTATGTTGATCTTCTTCTACTATCCTTATCTGATTGTAGCCAGAGAATCCATCCATGAGAGAAAGCATTTCATGACCTACTGTCAAGTCTACTATAATATCAATGTTTGGTAATGGAAAGTCATCTTTGGGACATGCCTTGTTAAGATCTCTAAAATCATTACACATGCGGATGCACCCATTGGGTTTAGACACAGGTACAATGTTTGAGACCCAATCTGAATAGTCAATAGGTTGGATGAACTTTGCATCTAACAGCTTCTGTATTTCCACTTTTACCAAGAGAGTTATCTGTGGGTGCATCTTTCTCAATTTTTTCTTGACTGGTTTAACTTTTGGATCAACTGTGAGATAGTGAACTACTAGCTTAGGGTCCAACCCTGGCATATCAGCATAGGTCCAAGCAAAGTTGATGGTTCTCTATAAGAAGAAATTGTTAAGATTCTTGTGCTCTGTTTTTGATAATGATGCTGCAAGGAATGTGGTCTTTGGATTTTGCTTTGTGCCAAGGTTTATCTCTGTAGAATCTTCCACTAGGAGAGTTGACTTCTCTTGATACTTAGATGGTAGGGGAAGGTCAAATCCTCCATCCTCAGGTGCCACAGTTGGGTTTTCACCTTTGGATACGTCCTTTGTTTTTACTATTTTGTGATCGGGAGGTGCCACAGTGTGGTTTTCACCTAGAGATCTTTCTTTATTTTTACTTTTGCGACTAGAGGATTTGGCATTCTCACCAAAATAAGATGTTGGCTCTAGTTCCATTACAAAACCTTCTTTGTGATTGCCCAGAGGGATACCATCCTGAAGTCCCATGAACTCAGCTAAAGCTTCGTCATTCTAAAATACATCTATAACGGGGGGCCCTTGTTGGTCCCAATCGATTAGTTCGGGGTAGAAAAGTGTTACTTTCTAGGTTTTTGTTGTGGATGTTAGGGATACTGAGGATAGCATAAAGACGGAGGATTCTGTAAATAGGTTGGTCATATGGAGGGAAGAGTCATCGATGGTATTTTCATTAGATGTCGAACCGGAGGGAAAAGTTTTGGCTACCTCGTCGAGGATATACTCAATGTCCAAGGCGTGCAGTACCTTTCTACCAAATCCTAACCCCTTCTTGTCTAATTTCTTTGTCACAATAATGGGTTCCATTGGTCCTTGATTCTATTTCCCCAGGCCACCTTTTCCTTTATAGCCCATGTTTTTGACTATCCTTAAGTCATTGCCATATTGCTTGACTGGTATTGTGATTGGTTCTTTCTCTTTATAGAGCCAAGAAGAGATGTCCTCAATAGTTTCCTCCTCCAATAATTTTCCCTGTTGGAATTGGGTTAAGGATGCTGGGGGAGGAATAGCTACTTCTTTAGTTGCTTTGGCAATGGGCGGTTGGCCGTAAGATTTAGGGGATAAAGGCATCTACCCTACACAACAAGATTTTGAAATATCATAGGTGCCAAAGCCTATATCACGAATGTGAACTTTGATTTCAGGAAGAGTAGTGGGTTCACTTGTAGAGGCTTGCGTCAATTTTTTAGGATCAACATATAGTGGGGATTCAAGGGCTTTGTCATTTTGAGGCACTTGGTTGCAATTCTTATAACTGCCTTGTAGGACTCGACATAATTCAAAAGGATTAGGGTCTCTTAGGATAGTGATCTCCGTACCATTGAATGGGAACTTTAGAGACTGATGTTACGTAGAGAGGACAACTTTCATTGCATGGATCCATGGGCGGCTAAGGATAATGTTGTAAGGTAGCTCAATGTCAAGGACTTGGCACCTAGTTTCAAGCATGATGGGCCCCAGTTGTATAGGCAAGTGGATAACACCTTCTAAGCAGCGTTCAGCATCATCATATCCCTTGATTGTAATACTATGATTAGAGTTGACATGATCCTCAGAGTTTCCCAATTGCTTAAGTAACTTTAAAGAACAGATGTTGAAACCAACACCACCATCTATGAGTATACGTTTGATTTTACACTTATGGATGAGAACCTCAATATGAAGGGAATCATTGTGGCATGGATCATGGGAAGGGAGGTCTTTCTCAGAGAAAACCACATTGTAAGGCGAAGCAATGTTACCCACTATAGCTTGGAAATCCGCGATCACTATGTTGTTAAGAACTGAAGACTCTTGGAGGGCTTTTTCTAGCACTACTCTATGTGTAGGTGATGACCGTAGAAGGTCCAAGATAGAGATCTGTGCGGGCGTTTTCCCTAGATGTTTAACAAGATTATAATCAGATGGAGCTGGGACACTAGGTGTAGGACCATGAATGGTGACACGACCACGATGAGTTGTAATAGTGCAATCCGTAGATGTGCCTTTGATTGTGAGGGTAGATACTTGACTCTCTTCAAAATGACCTACAATGGAGTCAAAGGAAGTAGAAGCATGATTGACACCTTTACCTTTATCCTAAGGAGGAGGTGGACCATGATGAGGGAATGGTTCCTTGTACATGTTGAGGTCTTTGTTCGTGTGTTGAGCTGGTGGATCATGTTCAAGAGAGACTTGGTTGCCTTCGATGAGATTTTGGATTAGGTGCTTGAGTTTCATGCACGATGCAGTTCTATGCCCTTTGCTCCTATGGAATTCACAGTATTCATTATCTCTGTATCGTGCAGTTTTGTAAACAGGTTCCCCATATGGAGGAGCATCAAGTAAGGTGATGAGACCTCTATGTAAAATCTTCTGTAAGACAAACTCTATGGGCTCTCCCAAGGGAGTGAATTGATGCCGCTGAGGGTAATCTTGTTGAGGCCGTTCTTGTTGTCGTTGTTGTTGGTTTTGATATGGTTGCCGTTGTTGTTGCTATTGTTGTGGAGCTTGACTCAGTTTGGAAAGCTGCAACGGTGTTTGTAATGTTTGGACATGTTTAGAATCGACCACCCCATCGTTGACCACGTTTTTGTTTTTGTTCCAATATTTGGGTTTATCGTTTGTTTATTGTTGATGAGCATTGTCTTTAGTTTCTTTGAAGATTTTGACCACACCCTTAGCAATGAGGGCCTTCTCAATGTTGATTCTCTTGTATGTGATTTCGTCGAAGATTGTAGCACTAAGAATTTGCAAATGAAACCCTAACTCTTGGTTGAGGTTCTGCACAAATATGCTAACAAGCTATTTTTCTGAAATCTTGAAAGGGAATTTGCTAGCCATTTGCCTCCATCGCTGAAGGAAAGAAATGAATGTTTCACCATTTTTCTGTTTGTTGTTGCATAGATCAGTCATGGAGATCTCATGCTCTGCATTGTAGGAGAAATGGGTGGCAAATTTCTCTGCTAGCTCGTTAAAAGACTTGATACCCATGGGCAAGTGTGAGAACCATTCTATAGCTTGACCCCCAAGACTACGAGGAAAGAGGCGCATAAGATATGTGTCGTTATGTGAGACCTCGAAGCAAGCAAGATAGAATTCCCTGAGATGGTCTTTTGGGTCGCCTTTTCCTTTGTATTTATCAAACTTGGGAATAGTGAAATTTTGAGGAAAAGGGATCATGGGTAATAACCGATCAAAAAGATAAGGACACACTTCCTCTGATGAGAAGGTCTTCTTGGTGTGGCCAAATGTAAGATCAGACAGCTGTTGTTGAACTTCCGTGATTTTTAGCTCCATCGTTGTGGGAGGGTTTGGGAACGTCTCTTTTTGTCCTAGTAGTGGTTGTTGATGCCCATACGGAAGATTGTAATGTAAGCCATGGGCATTGGTGTTATAAGGGTCGTATGATTGGTTGGGGTCATGCATGTTGTTTGTTGGATTCAGATTATGTTGGAATTGGATGCTTTGAGTTGGAGGAGGTGGGGGCGGTGCTAGGTAAGAATGTTGGCTTTGTGATGGTTGGAGAAGAATTTGGGGGTGGAAAGCTAAAGTTCATTGGATTAGGCTGCAATTGTGGCACATAGCTTTGAGACACTTGATGTTGGGAATGTTGAGGGTGGATAGGCAATGTGTTGAAGAAGTTTAACGCTGATGATCGTAGTGGTGGAGGGACATAGGTAGATGTGGTTTGCGATGGTTGAGGTGGATTGAGGATGAGCATAGAAGAATGTTGTGGTTGGGGTTGCATGACCCTAGTTGGTTGAGAGATATGAAGATTTGATGATATGGGAGGTGGTATTTGTTGAGACCCTTGTTGCATGGCTACATAGTTGTTCCCCAGATTATAATTTGGTGGGAAACCTATTCGTGATGGGGTAACCAAAATTCCACCTACGATTGGTGTGGACACTTGAGGAGTTTGTTGTATATTTGATCGAGCTAGGGTGGTTTGCTTAGCTAGCTCCGCTTGACATTGGAGAGTTTCTTGTTGATTTTTGTAGATCTCCATAGGAGTCAGAAGCGGTGATATGGGTCTCTCTTTTGTTGGATTTTGATAAAGGGGGTTCTTATATTGCACAATCGATCTCCCTTGTGAGCCTTGTTTGGGTAAAGGCGTGGTCACTGTTGATATGGTTTGCACCACTTGTATGGTATCTTGGGTATTGTTTGTCTCCTTGAGATTGGATAAATCAAAATTTTGAGGCAATTTAGCTCCTTGCTCTGTGAGCAAGCGAAAGAAATGATCTTGGTTCTCACTCAGGATTTTGTCAAAGGTGGCTATGGCTCTAGGATCTTGTATGAATTCATCAAGATCGTGTCCATCTTTTTGAGAGGATTGACCTACTTCAAAGTGTCACTCTTCTTGAGATGGGACTTGATCCATGGTATAACTGACAAGATCCTGAGGCATGCCGGTGGTATAGTGAGGTGTACTTACCAAAGGGACCCTTACTTCCTAAGATGGGACTTGGTCAATAGTATAACCTTGTGGAACAAAATTTGAAGGCATATCAGTGGTATAATGAGGTGCACTTACCAAAGGGATCCTACCTTCTTGAGGTTGTTTGGTTGTTCAAGGTGCGGTATGTTGGGAGAATTGGTAGATCTTTCCACGGGTGTTCTAGGAGTAACCTTGGGAGTAATGTTGAGACGGCCTGATTGCGGTGTATGAGGAGGTGATTTGCCCTTCCTAGGGACAACTTGCTTGGACTTCATAGTTTGCTGGAGCCTAGTGGTTACTATGGAATACACTAGGACAAAATGTAATGCTGGGATTCTGATTGTGTTTTTAGAAAAGACAAACTCTGATGCACAAATTATTGGACCAAAGGTGCTATACTGTTTGACCAGAGGCGCAGGACTGTGCAACCAAAAGCGTGCTACTGTAGTACCAAAGGTGATGGATTGAGCTACCAAAAGGTGAGATACTGCTATACCGAAGGTGAGCTAAGGTGACCAAAAGTGAGCTACTGTACCACCAAGGGTGAGCTGTTGTAATACCAAAGGCGCTGTAGTAGTGTTTGATATTTTTGCAAGACAAAATTTGATAGATTTGGTTTGGATCTGATTGGATTTTGCTTTGGCAATAGAAAACATAGCAAACAGAGTGGCAAAAAAGGACTGACACAATAGATAGTGTATGTTTGAGGCTCACAAAAAGCCCAATGTTTTCACAGGTATAAGACAATTTGCAATCAATATCAAGCACTTTTTATCCCTAGAGACAAGGTTTCATTGCAGTAGATCAGCTCACAGCTTAATACTCTGTCGATAAAAATGTCATTCCATAAAGGTGTCAGACATTTAGTATCTTTGTGAGAGACGATAGGTAGGGATATCTCACCCTCCCCTTGGAAAGCTCACGTAGGTCACAAGAGCTTTATGGCCAAGGGAATACTATCTCCTCTCAAGGGAGCCAATGGTGAGTATCTAAAGGGCTTAAATCAATTCCCCTTGCACTAATGATTACTGCAATGTTCAGAGGTAGATCAGGTAGTCACTATCTAGAATGGTTCTTAGTAACTTTGAGGGACCGACACCTTACAAGCAATGTGACAAGCTACTAAAAGCTTTAACCAATCCTACTAAGAGTATCAAACACTTCGCTCAATGTAAAAATTATTTCTACAAAGAGCTAGTACACCTCTTTTCAGTTTGGCACCACATGGTAAGGCTGACGTCAGTTAGGACTTGGCTTTCACCTTATCCCTCTTATATAGCGATTCAAAGGAAAATTCCGCTTAGGGTTGTCCTTTTTGGATGAAACGCAATCCAAAAGCAGACCCTTCTAAAGGAATTACTAAAATGTAAGAGCAAGCACATCAAACAAAGGTTCAATTGTCCCGTTATAAGAAAAATAAGGTTCAACTAAATTAGGCACACACACGTTTGTAGTTGTCAATTGTCCCTTATGAAATTGAAGTGTTTGGCATTCATGTCCATTGTCCCTTAGAAAATTGAGGTGTTTTTGCATACATGTCCATTGTCTCTTAAGAAAGCAATATGTTCCTAAGACTTAGATTACAAAAAAGATGTTTTATCCCTTAAGAAAGCAATATGTTTTCTAAGATTTGCAAGATGATTGTTCAATTGTTCCTTAAGAAAGCAATATGTTTCTAAGACTTAATGTGATAGATTTGTCAATTTCTTCAAAGCTTGTCCTATAGGAACATGTTAGAGAAACCCATTTACTCGGTTTGAGTGATAAGAGGCTGCAAAATGTTGATTAGTTCCACCAAAACTCAAATAGTTAGCCAAAAATAAATCAATTGACCAAAAGCGCTGAACTTGTTAGGTGAAAAAATGAGAAATATGAAAAAATCTAATAATAGTGATTAGGTATAGTAGATTGAATATTATGATCAGATTCTATATGAAATTCTATGCAATTTCAAAAAAAAGTTTGTGAAAATTGAGTAAATTTTACACAAGTTATAACTGTTTGAAGTTTGCAAAGAAGGGTTGACTTTGACTGCGTGTACCTGATAAATCTGATAAAATCACCTCAAAATTCTTTCACCATAGAAAATTTGAGAGAACCAGCTTTCCAACTCCACTAGTTTCGTGAAAATCTGACTCTGTATGCAAAAGATATGCCTGATTTCGTGAAATTGTTAAAAATAGGCTAAAAAAAGCAAGCATGGGTTAAAAATAGAGACGTGGATTGGGATCTATTTTTTTCAAAATCTGTGCACTTCCTGCAAAAAATAAGAGATACCTAAATAGAATTTTGATGTTTTTGACAAAACCTAGAAATCTTTTGAGCTAAAGTTACACAGATATGCTTGATTTCATGAATTTACTAAAAATAGGCCAAAAAAAAGAAAAAAAAAAGCATAGGCTAAAAATAAGGACACGGATTGGGATCTATTTTTCTCAAAATCCGTGCACTTCCTGCAAAAAATAAGAGATACTCAGATAGGATTTTGATGTTTTTGACAAAACCCAAAAATCTTTTGAGCTAAAGTTACCCCATTTGAATGCTCAACGCCTATTCTCTCAAACTAGTGAACAAAAATCTTCAAATCTTTTGCATTGTGATTGTGCTTTTCCGTACCTAGCTTCCAAAAAATCAACTTTTTCTTAAAAAAAAGTAAGGTTAGTGTGTCCCACCGGGCGTGCCAGAATGTGTATGAGGAAAAATTGATTAAATCAAAAGTAATAAAACCAAAAACTAATAACATAAAGTGAACTAACCTAAGTAAAAGCCATTATCACCAAATCAAAGAAAAATGAAAGCTCTTACCAAGATTTGTATTGTTCCCTTTGGATAAGTGTAGATTGCTCAATAAAGTTGCGAAACCATGGCTGCAACAAGCAAATAGAGTGCTCAATGTGCTCAAAGATCAATGTTAAGAGATCGTAAAAGTTGCTCAATCGATGGGATGTATGCTCAAAGCGCTGTTAAGTATGCCTGAGAATAAGTGATTGAAGAGGATTTGTGAAGGAGATGAGGGGGGTTTATATAGGTTTCAACATAGATCGATCAACAGTCGAGATAATTCAGAAGAATCAACGGAGGAGATAAGTTGATGAACGTGCAACGAATAAGAAGAAGACAAGTGTCACACAAAAGCTGTTTTATTTGAGTTAATCACTTTCTTTTCTAAAGATAAGACATGTTTTTCACAATTTAAAAAAAAAATTCTAATTTGAGAGAAATTGATAAAAACAAGGTTGAGTGAATAGATAACTCAACTTAAGATTTGCCTTTGCATGTTTTGAGGGAAATTAAATAATAAATTATTTAATTTTGTGTGCATGGAGAAGAAGACTTATTTTTAGAAGATTTGAAAGATATTTGAAGAATTTGAAGATAAGAAAGGCAAATTAAATAAATTGTTGTGCATGATTTGGAAGAAATAATAAAATATTTGATTGTATTTTATTTTTGAAGATTGAGAGGATTTAAATAAATTTGATTTGATTTATTCAAATTTGGAAGAATGAATTTGTTTTAATTAAATAATTGGGAATTATTTAATTGTAGATAAGAGGGAATTTGTAATGAATTAATTAAATAATTAGATTTATTTAATTAATGGAGACTTGAGATTTGGAAAGAGGATAATGATTTAATTAAATAATTAAAATTATTTAATTGTGGAAGAATAATAGAGGAATTTAATTTAATTAATTAAATAAAGAGAATTTATTCAATTAATGTCGCAATTATGTAATATAGAAGAATTTGGTGATTTTGGAGAAATTAATTAAATAATTAGATTATTTAATTAACATTTGAAATGCAGGTGATTAGACAGATTAGACGAAATGCAAGTGATGCGACGACTTGGTCATTTTAGGGTGTCTACACTATAAAATTGACACATTCCAAGGAAAAATCACTTCACAAAATTGTGAAGAGATCTATTGTGAAGTGAAGGAAAGAGAATTTTGAAAGAAACAAGCAATTTTCAAGAAGGAAAAGGAAGGAAAAGTAATTGAAAAGATGGAAACACCCATTCTTGTTGATGTAGTAGACAACCCTCAACCAAAATACAAGAGATACCCCTTGAAATTAATAGAGATGGACCAAAATAAAGCATTTTCTAATAGGATTTCTAGTGTTATATTTGTAGAGGATTTGAGGAATTATATACACGCCACCCTAATGGAGATTTACCATATAACCTTCAAGTGTCTGCATAGAACATTACTGAAACCTAGATCTAAAGAATATCTTCCACCATACCAACAAATCTCCAAATTCAAGTTAGATACATGGAAATATTTTCCTGGATTCATAGTAGAACATGGTTGGGTTCATATAATTCTAAATCATATCCATTATGCCTTCCTTTATCTAGACAAACCTTATTAAATTATGAGGGATGTTATCCATGTAGTCATATGATTATAGAACAAGGGTGAATTACCCTCAAAGAAAAAAGTGAGAAACCAAAAGGTCAAAGAACTCATAGGAGAAACATTAGATGGAAGGAATTTGCTCATCAATAGAATAATAAATACAATAGTAAGGGATACAACCCTAGGCATCGCCCACAAGATATAATAAATGAATAAAGGGGGATTTGCTATGGGGATGGCTATCCTGACATCATATGAGATGGTGGTACAAAATAAGGAGTTTGAATTATGTAAGGTTCTCCAAGAGAAACTAATGGAGAACATCACCATGATAAATGGATTCAACTGCTACCCATTCCAGTATAGTTCTCTTATCATATGTTTAACATTCTACTTCATAAATGCACTCCTAGGGTTTGCAGGGAAAATATGGACACAAGATTCCATAGTTGCAGCACAAATAAATGACCATGTCAAGCACTTCAAAGGTAACACCTCCTACACTGAGGTATATTAGGGATTCTTCAAATCTTTCCAACAAGAGATGCAAGAAAAGAACCAAATTTCCTATGATGTGGTAAGGAAATCTATAGAGGATCTTACTTTTGTGGTGGACAAGGATCACATCTTCATGGAGGTGGTAGAGCCAAGGGAACCTTGGATACTACAACTACCTTATGAAGGTACAATGATGATTTGATATGTGCTATTGCTAGAGAATTACTATCTCTTCCTAAAGACCATAAGGTGGAGACATTTGACACGTACAAGGAATTTACAGATAGACAAGTAAAGTAGAGGGCCAAAGAATACCTAGATAAGAATAAAAAAAATTTAAACAAACAATAGGGATTCCAACTAGATCTGAACCTACTGAAGTATCTAATTCTCCTACTATAGAAAGGGTTGGATCACCCCAAGTACACCATTTTGAGTGAATTAAGATAGAATCACCTAGACTTGAGATAAGGGATTCCAAAACACACAAAACATTAAGTGAGGAAGAATTGGAAAGTTTCTCCCCTTCATCTAAAAGGAGAAAGATAACAACACACTTCACATCATTGCAATAGCAAGAAAAGGCACCTAAATCTCCCATGAGAGAGGCAAAAAAGGATATCCTACATATAATAAGCGAAAAGAAGAAAGGTGGGACATCCTGACTCAAAAAAGAAGAAACAGTCCAAGAGGAAGTACATTGCGACACCAATAGAGACAACAAACATAATGTAAGTTGATATAAAAGTAGAAGAAGAAGAGGTAGATAAGAGAAACCACCTCCAAAGAAATCCAAGGGATCTCCACAAGAGATAGCTACCACAATGAAGAAACAAGAAGATACCAAAAAAAAAAAAATAGGGTAACAAGTAGAGAAACAAGAAAAGGGAAAATAAAAAGAAACAATGGGGGAAAAAGAAGAATTATTAGATGCAAAAGTATTATTCAAGAGATTACTCACTCCAAGATTCCTCCTTACCACTGCATAATAGTATCCCTTATTGAATGCAGAGAATAAAGCCATAATTGTAAATGTGATGATAGATTTTATCCTAGCTTCATCATGAACACTTGCAGAGATAATTGAATATTTTCTAGAGGAATTAGCAACAATCCTAAAGTATAAAAGTGAAGTAGTGAGGAAGAAAGAAGAAATAAGAAAACAATCCATAGATGCATTTTTGACAGATTATCACTAGAGCAAAAGACAAAATTGAGACAATTACAATAGGAGGAATTGAGATAAAAACATAGGAAGATACACTCCTATCTTAGGAGAAGGAAGCAATACAAAAAGTAAAACAAGAAACTATATAGGCTACATAAAAAGCCTACACCACTTTGCTGTAGAAGGAAAAAGAGGCACAAAAACAAAAGGAGAAGGAAGAGAAAAATAAATAATAGAAAGAGAAAGAGGAACATTAAAATGTACTGCAAGAAGAAGAACAGGTTGAACAAGAGGTGCCTGTTACGTTGGAAAATGTCCCCTTGGGGGGTTCTCCCTCCTAAGGTTTAGCTCCTAGGTCCTTTAGAATGCATTTAGGTCATCTTGCATGTTAATAGTGACTCCTAATGAGAAAACCCTGAAGTTTCATGGCAAATGGGACTTAGGGGGTGTGATTAGCATGAATCTTGCTTGAAATAGGAGGGGGACTTGGGCACCCGTGCCCTAGTCTTGCCCTATTTTAGGTTAGGACCTATTTTTGGGTGTCAGTTTTATGATCATTATTGGGTCCTATGCCGACATCTCAAGTTTGAATTATGAAATTCTTAGCAGGAATGTTTGTAGTTGCATATATAAACATGATTAGTGATTCAAGGCATTCACTATGTTGCAGAGTAGTATTTTGTGTTGTTATTGTGTTTGTGATTGCAGATTTGACATCCATCTCCTAATGGCATGAAGAACATCTTCCTTCCATGAGATCTACACTACAAGGTGATATCAATTATGTTTTTTATCATTTATCATTTGGATTTTGCCTCTATCCCGCAAGGATACGCACTCTTTATCTGACAACAGTGTTCGGAAGACTTGAATGTCTCTCTAGGGCTTGACCGAGGCAAGCCTCTAAACACCACAACCCCCAACCCACTTTTATGTGATTGCAAGTTACAGGTTTCAGAAGCAAAAGAAGTGTAGTTGTAGGAGAGCAATACAGACTATCAAAATTGCAAATTTGAGAAGAAAACTAGGGCTTGGACTTGGGTGCTTGCTCATTAGTCATCCAGATTATAAAGCGGTGAAATCTCTGTGACAACGGGAACAGGTTACAGACATTCTTCAGAGATCTTGACAAAAATATGTACAGTGGACTAGGGTGCCCACTCATTATTCCCTAACTTTTTCGCACATCAAACTTTGAAATCTGGTATGTATTTGGTTATCATTTGATATCTCTATGTGCGATCATTTTCCATAATTTATCCGTTTGTTTATGATTTCATGAAATTAGGGTTTTGAGCATAATTGGACTTAATTGAACAACAAATTCATACAATTCTGATCTTCCCTTATGTTCCAAGTGACAGGAGATCTGCAATAGAGTTCTCTACTCAGTTGAATGTCCTTGAAAGTTTAGTGGTGAAAGGCAGATCAACACAAACCCTTAAAATCATATTTCCCCCTTTTCTATTAAACAGTGCCATAATATTTACCTCCCTCACCTCTACTGCCTTCTCCATCTCAAGACATAATGAAGCAAATCAAATAGTTTTTGGTAGAACAAAAGCAACTATAACCACTTCCACCTCCTTCAATCCTACAACTTCCAAACACAAACCTAGCACAAATATTACATTTACAGAGATTGTAATTAAGAGACATGCTATAATCAATAGTAAGGGAGGAACTCAAACAACTAGTGGCTATAGTAAGGGAGGAAATTTAATAAATATAATAAAATTATTTAATTAGTGAACAATCTTTATTAAACTAATAATGAAAATAATAGTAATAATTATAATAGATAAACATATATTATATAAATGGATTTTATTAAAATCCATTAATAATAAAGTTAGCTAGAAAATAAGTAGTTAGATTTAGTTAAGAATTAACAAAACACAAAAAATAGACAATAATAGTGGAAAGAATATAATATGGAATTAAGGAAAAAAAGTTAGTTCAATGTGTTGAACATGCAAAGGTGGGGGGCTATTATTAAAAAGAATCTTGTTGGGGATTAACTACTAGTTTTTTTTAAGGAGGTTGTCCATATTATTTTCATCATCAAATGATCTTGGGAAAAATAAATTAGGGGGATTTTTTAAAGAATTAGGGGGATTTTTTAATAGATTTTAGAAAAGACATTTACTGTCAAGGAAGATATAGAGTTGGTCATTAGACTTCTAAAGAGAAATAATCACTCCAATTCTTGGCTATGTATGATGAAAGTTTTACACAAAGTATCTCCTAAGAAAGAATTAGTTTTTTAACTTTTGAACACCCAAAATTCTCTAAGTTTTATGCATTTCCTTTTTAACAAAAGGAAACACATCAACTACTTCCTTTGAAGAGTCCCATGGAAACATAGAAAAATTAGAAATAGAACATGTTGTGGACTGCCTTTTGCAAACAGAGTTATTGTAGTGGTGAGATGGATTTGAGGTTGTTTGTTTAGAATATTATCACTACAAGGATCTTGGCTTGTTGGTAAGAGGAGCTTCTATTATAATTATTATTATTATTTTTGGTCTTATAATCAATTCGCACTCAAATTATTTACAGACTAGGTTTAACTTTGTATATATCTGTGCACCCTTACACAAGTAATAATAATTTGCAAACTCTCATTGTTATTTTTAGAACATGGATATTATCTACTCATTATGTATGAAGTGTTTGTAGCTTTCTATCATTTCTCACTAGATTTCAATGTTTTAATAAGTGTAGGTCTTATTGTGACAATGGAGATGAATTAGTGTTTGTTAGCATGAGTGTTGATGACTTGACCCAACCTTTTTCCTACTCGTGCACTACATTGAATATCAAAAAATATACATTGAACATGTTAGCCAATATCCAATTGTTTGTGATTGTTATATACCATTTTACGTGGTGTTACATTTTGGTGTAGGATTTTAATTAAGTTTTGAGGAATTTATAAAAATTATTGAAATGAATGATTTGATGTATAGTTGAATTCATTTTTTAGTGTATTAATGTTGTGTCATGATAATATTTATAAGAGGATATTTTAACTATTATAGGATAGTCAATTTCATAGCAAAAAATTCAATATTCAAAACAAGTCTTGTCAAATAAACAAATCACAATGTTCGATATACATGATGCCTCTAGTTCACATTTATAGGTTACGCAGTCATTATTTAACTACTAAATATATTGCCTAACATAGCTTCATCAATTACATATGTGGTTTGGGTCCATATAAATCATTTGGAAAGCATTATGAGCATTTTAAACTAGAAAGTTTGAATTTATAGGAGAATGAAACTTAGTAGCTATTAAAACTATCTAAACCAAGTCTTGGGAGAGAACCAAGCATTCTTTGGATGCTACTATGCTATCCAAGTGGGTAGTAGTTGATAGAAAACTATTTGGGGAAATAGGGCCCTGGAAAGGTTTGTGTACCTACTATAGTTACACAACCTAGAAAAAGAAATTGGAACTGCATACACTACACCTTGATCTTACGGATATAGGTATGTAGGCAGTTTGGATAAATGAATGAGGATCCTAGTCCTCATGTTTTCATGTGCATTGTTGATAAGTTTTCTATCAACTAAATAAATCAAGTATAAACCAGTTATACAGAAAAAGTAACAAGAAACTAAATTCTTTGATCCTCAGAAGAGTTTTGGGTGAACTGTAAGAATCTTGCTAGAGTAATTTGTTCTTATTCCATTTGGATAGATGTTTTGGCTATCCCATTTGGATAGATGTACTTGCCTAGCTTATTTGGATAGATGTATTTTCTTGTCTTGATTGGATAGATGTTTTTGCCTATCCTTTGTGGATAGATGTTTTCTTGAGTATAAAAATAGTAAGTTAAAGTGCAAACTAAACTTGTTCAACATAGATTTTTTTTTTCTAAAGTCTTTAGTCATAATGTGTGTTTTGAATATGACAACCTTTTGGGTCTTCATAGGATGTAAATCCAAACTTGGGCACCCACCTTGGGTGAATTAATTTTTGTTGGTTAGAAAACTTAGTAAGTTTGTTTTTTATTTCTCTCTTACCTCTCTCTATATGGAGAGCTTGGGATGGAGGTTAGACATCTTATACATTCTCATTGTGTGTGAAGCTTGGTGTACACATCTATATGATTGAGTTTATTGTTGAGATATCTTGAAGAGAATGAAGTGGGATGTGTTGATCTCATTTGTTCTTGGACCAATCTCATGAGGAATGCAAAAATAGTTTCTCATTATTGCTGAAGATGGTCATATCTTGCATAGTTTCCTTCTTGATCAAGAGTGTTGATCACCTATGAAGAATCAAAGTTTGATATTTCATTATAATATATTGTTGTTAAGAATTCACAAGGTATATTGATATCTCTCTCTCTCCCTTCCTCCCCCTCTTCAGGTTCTATTATTTCATTCGTGTTATTCATTAGTGATGTTAAAATGTCATAATTTATATGGATTGGATAAGTTGTGACAACTCTCCTTGTGGGATTTGGTAAGATTTTTTATATTTCTCTTGATATATGAGGATCAAATGGGAAGAAAAGTGGTTGATACTATTCTAATATATTGATAATATCATTAGTATTCTTAGTGGAGAAAACATAAATTATATTTGGAATCTTTTGAGGAGTTCCAATTTTCTTGGTTTTAACTTCAAGATCAAACTTAGATGAGACCTAATTTTTATTAGTATCTTGACTAGCACTAACTCTAGGATGAATAGTGGAGGATTAATGTGTTTGGGTAAACTTAGCTTTCTTCATAGCCTACTTAACCCTATAGACATAAATGGGATTGGGATCCCCTTAGCAACATGGATGTGGGTACTGAAGGTAGAGCAGGATGACCCTCCTAGAGGGATACCAAATCAAGGGAAGCAACCAAAGAAATCACCAATGGAAGGCAAAGCATCCTGGAGGCTCTCTCCAGAAAAACACATAAATGAAGATTATCACTTGGAATGTGAGGGGTCTCAATAGCCCCCAGAAACAACTCATGATAAGGAGTTGTATTTATGACAACAAGGTGGATTTTATACTGCTTCAGGAAGTTAAAATGTCTGAGGAAAATTTCAAGAAGATAGCTAGCAATATCTGGCCCATGGCAGACTATGTTATCAGTCCTACTACGGGAGAGTTTGGGGGGCTTGTCACCATGTGGATCAAAAACAATTTTGTGGGGAGCTATTGTTCTCATAGTAAGAATAGCCTAGAAGTCATATACACGTTGAATAAAAAAAACTTGGAAGTTGATCAATATCTATGCACCCAACACCAAAAATGGCAGAAAAGAACTGTGGGAAGAGGTAAGCATTAAAATCAATGATGAGAGAAGAACTTTATGGATGGTGGGGGGATTTCAACACCCCTCTTTACCCCTCAGAAAAAATTGGGGGAATTATGGATTACTCTGATAGTATGGTGGACCTAGCAGACTTTCTGAGTCGGACTGGTCTTATGGACCTGGAAGTCAAAAATCAACTTTTTTCCTAGTCCAATAGGAGACGAGGGGATTAGTTGATCTAGGTTAAGCTTGATAGATTCTTGGTCTCCTCACTGGAATGTGATTCAAAACTCTAACCTATATGCTCTTCCTCACACTATCTCTGATAATAATTCCCTCATCCTTTATTGGGATGAGGGAAGGCCTAAGGGCCCCTTCTCATTTAGATATGAAATGATGTGGGCTACTCACCCAGACTTCAAAAACTGCATTGTTGAATGGTGGTGAGTGCCTATTCATGGATCTCCTATGTTCAAACTCACACAAAAACTCATATTTGTCAAAAGTAAGGTTAAGGCATGGAACATATTCTACTTTGGGAATGTGATGAACTAGAAAAAACACATCTCAAAAAGCCTCAGGGAAGTTCAAGATAAGATGGCTAAGGGAGATGGTTCTGAAGATAACTATAAAACTGAAGATCTTGTCAAAAACCTGAAGGACATAATCAGAAGAGAAGAAATCTTCTAGAAATAGAAGTCTAGGATTCAATGGCTGAAGGAGGGAGATAGGAACTTGGCTTTCTTCCACCAGTTAGCTATGAAACATAGAAAAAGAAACAAAATCAATAGATTACTGGATGAACAAAACAAACAAGTTGAGGACAACAAGGAATTGAGAAGAATTGCTACTAGTTACTATATCAACTTCCTAGCAGAACAAAACAACAGAGATGATAGTGGCAATGACAACATTCTCCTGGACTATATTCCTTCAATCCTTTTGGAGGAAGATAATGATGGGCTCCTTAAACCTGTAACAGTTGAGGAAGTCAGGGTGGTCATGTTCTCTATGGGGGCCTTCAAAGCTCCTGGGTCGGATGGGTTTCCCTCGGCCTTCTTCCAAGATTTCTGGGATATAGTGGGATTTGATGTTACCTCTGTTGTTAAAGACTTCTTCAGGATAGGTAAGTTCCTTAAACAGATTAATGCAACTTTTATTGCTCTGATCCCCAAGAAAAACAACACTGAATGTATAACAGATTTTCATCCCATTAGTCTTTGCAACACCATTTATAAAACTATCATGAAAACTCTAGTCCTCACACTCCAACCACTGTTGGATAGCCTCATCTCAGATTGTCAGAAAGGTTTTGTCCCTAGGAGACAGATTCTTGATGCTGCTATCTCAACCCATGAGATCTTTCACTCTATGGAAAAAAGTAATAACCTGAGCATGGCCCTCAAACTGGATATTTCTAAAGCCTATGACATAATCTCATGGGACTTCTTGTTTAAAGTCCTTACAAAGTTTGGATTCAATGACAAGATGATTAAGTTGATGAAGGTTTGCGTCACCACAGTCAAGTACTCGATCTTTGTTAATAGTACCCTTGGGGGAGTCTTCGAAGCAGGCAGAGGGATCCTCCAGGGTGACCCCCGACCTCCTTACTTATTCATAATGATGGCAGAGGTCCTAGGAAGAAACATCATTTCCCATCTAGAGAGGCATTCCCTCATTGGTATCAAAGTGGCATTTGCCCTGAGGCCGTCGGCAATCCAACAGCTTGGTGATGATACTATGCTTTTTGGCGTGACTTCCGTGGTGGAAGCCAATAGGTGGAAGAACCTTCTCAACATATATGTGGAGGTGTCTGGTCAAAGAATTAATTATGAAAAGAGAAATGTGTTTTTCTTCAATATGAAGGAGGACCTTCAAATCAAGATTAGAAACATTCTTTAATGCAATCAGGTTTCTCTCCTGGCCACCTACCTTGGGCTGCCTCTCACTATGAAGGATGTGACCTTGACTTTCTGGAATACGATTCTGGAATGCATGCAAAAGAAGATGGAGGGTTGGAAAGGTAAATTGCTCATCCAAGTAGGCAAACACTAGATTCTTAAAGCTTCACTATAAGGTATTCCTACCTACTTTCTCTCCCTGTTTAAAATTCCTAAGTACATGGCGGATAAGTTAGAAAGGATTCAAAGAACTTTTATATGGACTGGAATGGAGGAAAGGAAAAGAATCTCTCTGATTGGTTGGGACAAGGTGTGCCTACCCAAGTTGCAGGGGGTCTGGGTATCAGAAGAATTCAGGGAATGAACAAAGCCTTACTGGCCAAAGTTGGATGGACATTTCTTAAAGAGAAGAAATACTGGATTCATATTATGAAAGATAAGTACCTTCAGAATGATCTTAATTTTGGTATCCTTGATAGAGAATCCCTTCTCAAAGGCTCTATCATTTGGAACAAAATGACTAAAACTAGAAACATGTTATCACAAGGCATCAAGTGGACACTGGGAAAAGGTGACAAAATTAGGTTCTGGGAGGATAACTAGTTAAGGGAGGGTCCCTTGTCTGACAGAAGATACAGTATCATCAAGGAAAGAGTTGTTAGTCATTTTGGTAA
Organism: Cunninghamia lanceolata; assembly: GCA_027924645.1. Lineage (NCBI taxonomy): Eukaryota > Viridiplantae > Streptophyta > Pinopsida > Cupressales > Cupressaceae > Cunninghamia > Cunninghamia lanceolata. Next base: position 1,220,068 of record BSBN01001298.1, read on the forward strand.
CTCGGTCAGCAACTACATTACGATTCATTCCCATAATTAGAGGACTTGGAAGACCATATCTGATTGTGGCTCTAACCAAATTAAGAGGCTGGAGGGCCAGAGACTTCGAAAGGAACTTGATATGCACAAAATCCTGGTCTTTGAAAGAGAAGATGAAATGCTATGGGGCCAGGACCAGAAAGGTAACTTCTCGGTTAAGTCAGCTTACCATCTGCTGACCAACAATGGATAGGATAACCAGTTCTAGAAGAAAGTCTGGACTAGCAAACTTATCCCCAAAATCAACTTTTATTGGTGGGTCGTGGGACATAATAAGGTCCTGACCACTGATAATCTCAACAAGAGGAGGTTCCAAATGGTTAATAGATGTGTCCTGTGCCTCAAGGAATAAGAGTCTATGCAGCATCTCCTTTTTCATTGCGAGTTTTCTAAGAAAATTTGGGAGAAAACCCTCCAGAAACTTGAGTTTAATTGGGTATTACCAGAAAAATTTATGGACTTTGCCGTAAGCTAGGTCTCCCCCTTTTCCCACCCTAGGATAAGGGAAATTTGGAGATAGATACCTCCCCACCTTGGGTGGAGTGTCTAGAAGGAAAGAAACAATCATATTTTTCGGGATAAAACCTGACCTGCTAACGAAGTGTTTTTCTCCTTTTACAGAGATGTTACTGAGAACACGTCCTCCTGCACCTTGCAGGTAGCAGAGAATCCTCCTACCCTGCTGGAAACTCATATTGCCAAGATTTGGTGGTTGAAAGCTGACATGAACAAGGTTGACAATTCTAAAAAGATGTCTAGACTTCAAACTCATTGGAAATCCCCCCAAAGGGTGGTCCAAGCTCAATTTCGATGGGGTAGAAAAAAGAATATGGGTCTGGCGAGTGGTGGCAAGATCTTTAGAGATAGTGATGGTGCCTGCTTGGCCACTTATGTGGGTGTGATCGGTATCCAATCTAATAATGTTGCAGAGGGTTTAGCTCTGCTAAAAGGTTTGCAAATAGCGCATGCAATGGGTATGGATAATCTTGAAGTCAAAGGAGACTCCAAAATTATCATTGACGCAGCTCAGGGGAGGTCTTCCAGTGGGTAGAAAATGAAAAGCATAATGGAATATATCATCTGCCTTCTATCTAGGTTCACTCACAAGGAGGTTGGACATGTGTACAGGGAGGGAAATAAAGTGGCTAATGCACTAGCCAACTTGGGTCAGAGTTTGGATACTTGGTGTTGCTGGAGAAGCACAAAAAACCTTCCGCAGCAAATTCAAAATCTTATTGACAAAGACTTTAGTCCTACCCCTAGTTACCCATGGACTTAAACCCTCACCGCACTAAGGTTAACTTGAGTATTCAGTGGAAAGCTATTCCCTGCCAACTGGATAATATTAGTAGTACTACGAAGGCTCTGATGTGTCTTCTCATTTGTACTTGTTATCACCTATAGATCGAAGATTGCACTAAAGTCATGCCGAGCTGGAGTCCTGAGGAGACCTTCCACCTATCTGGACACGTGAAGTCCCGAGAATTCTTGACACCGCACAACACGAAAAATAATGATGACCATTTATTGTTCCTTAATTATGAGAAGAAAGGTTTTGACAGTCCGCTTAAGACGAATTATAGCAAGTAGGCCACCTCGGCCAACGACAAGGCTGTGAAAATCATTACTACCATTTTTAATGACATTATTGAGAATGGGAATCACAGAGGCTTAATTGCTAATTTTTTTCTCATTTCCTGCTCTGCTAAGTCTTGTCTCCATTATTTCTCAGCTTAAGCTCGCCTACTGTGAGATGGGGGGATAAAACACGCATGGAGCCAGAGTCGTGTGAAGAGTTTAAATAGAATGAGACTATCTGGCATTTATGCCAAGAAGGGGGTGTTGCTTCTTATCTGGAATGCCTTTAAGGTTACGATGAGAACCTTTCTGTTTAGTTCTTGCATTCGTATGATAACAGAAAGGCTAAGGTGGGCAATGTGACTATCGACATTTCTGAGGAGGGGATTGGTATGGCCACTGACATGCCCATTGATGGTACCAAGCACCCAAGGAAAAGCAAAGTCTCTGATAATGAGGGCATGAAGACTTTCCTTAAGAAGGATGAGGTCATGTACAGCCTTCAAGGGGGTTTCGACAGGGAGAAGCTTCCTCAGCCTTGGGATGAGGTACGTTTCATGATCATGAAATACTTTACTCTAGAGGAAAGGTTTAGAAGGTTTTTTCACTATCATTTTGTGCTCTTAAATCATTTCGGACATAGTAAGATTATCAGCTTCCTGTTTTACCTCCTCTCCTCCCTGGAGTTATCTATTATCACTGCTAAGGAACAACATGCTCTGGACCCTAGTAAGCCTAAACTCCCACTTCACCAAGGGCTCATTATGAGGCTGTATAAATTCAACCTTGCTTTCTATCCTCCCAAAACCCTCACCCTTTCCAGACTGGAGCCGCCCCCATCGCCCAAGGCCGCTAAAGAAATTTACAATCTGGTGATCATTACTGAAATTGCCCCAGAGTCCTATGTCAAAATTGATAAAAAGAAACGCTTAGTGATTACTAGACCTAATCCATCCACTGATGACCTTACCCCTAAATCCTTGGTGACTACCCCTGCTAAGAGGAAAACTCTGCATGTTACTCCTACTCAGGTTACCCCCCTTAAGAAGTTTCATAGCGGCTCTGTTGATGTTAGGGGCACTGGTAGTGGTACTAGGGTTTCTAAGCCCATGATGGTGGAGGAAGTTAGTTCAAAGGAGGAAAGTGAGAATACTGATAGTGTGGATGAAGACTACACCATTACTGATAGCAAACCTAGGTTCTCGTCGGCTAGAAGATCCTCTAGGCTTGCTGCTAAGCTGGCCCCTGCGCCCCAGCAATTGTCGGCTTTGAAAAGGGAAACCACTACTGAGGAGCTACGTGCGGAGGAGATGACTAAGGACATGCAAAAGGTTGAGTATGATGATCTGCAAGGGAAAGAATGGACTGAGGAAGTGAATAAAGAAGACTTGGAGGTTCAGCAAGGTGAGGAACATTCGAAGGAGAAGAACCAAAAGTTGTCGATTGAGCAGTAGGGCACTAGTTCTAAAGATAATAACAAGGTTGACACTAAGGTGGCAGAGACTAAATTCATGGGTGGTGAATTTTTTGTTAACAAAGAAATTAAAAGTGATAAGATTGTGGTGGAAGACAAGGGACCTAGCAACTTTCTAGAACTTAATGTTCATGGTTTAGACTCAGTCAATTTTGAGAAGGGGAAGAAAGGTAAAGGGAAAGGTAAAGGTAAAGGTAACTAGAAAAAAGGTGCCAAAATCAATAAGAACAAAGAAATTCAAGACCTAAATGCGAGGATTAGCAATCTGGAACAAAAATTCAGCGCTCTAGCCAAATTCTCTGCTAAGGTGATGCACAGATCTGCCACAACCTTGGATGTTCTTTAGGAGACGGAGCTGGATGACAAAGGCAACAAAGACAAGAAGTTGAAGGACTACCAGGACATGTTCCAATTCCTAGTTGACGACTGGAACAAAATGTTTAATTAGCCACTAGTGGCTTGTTTGTGTCTCCTATTTGTCTGTTGTCAAACTGCTGGTTTTGTAGTTTTTGTTTGTTTTGTTCTTCTGGTTTTTTGCTTAAACTCTAATGGTTTATCTTAAACTATTATAGCTTTTGGTGTGCCTTTTTAACTTTACTATTATGGGATTGGCACCCTCTTTTTCTGCTTATCTAATAAAAAACATGGATCCAACCTAAGTGGAAAAATGAGCCTCTAGAAAGAAGGTAGAGGGAGAATTCTTCATCTTGTGAATCCATGGCCATCCCCAAACCATCTTACAACTTGTATCCCTTTTATGACAAAAATATGAAGAAATAGTCTTAGGTCCCAAGGTCGTAGGAAAAATGATCTTCTTAATGGATGTGGTGATCAAGTTATCATAGACTATAAGGCACTACTAGTGTGGATAATGTGTAACTCATAATACCATCTCCCATGGAGGAGGGAGTGAGGGACTACATTAACTAAAACCACATCATTAATCATGGGATGTTTAACATAGTTATTATACACCCATATTTGTAAATATAATGTGGAATCACCTCTCCTAGCAATGCTAAGATTAAATGGCATCTGGTTGGTATCAAATGAGAATGTCATAGCCTTAACTTTAGAATTAGTTGGATTTAAATCAAGGTTACATGGTTAACCTGTTGTCAAAAGAGGGGTAATGTTGGCTAAGTGACCTAGACCAATGACATCAAGAAGATCATTCATGCATGTATGAACATTGATGAAAATGTCTAAGAAGGAGATGTGGGAAAATATCTTAATCAAGTGCTCTACTAGATCATAATTTCCAACAAGGTTGAGTTTAGCACTAGTTTAACCAAACCCATAAGTGGTGTGGGTGAACTTGGATTATTATATTTGGTTTTATGAACCTTAACATGTTTTGATCAAAGGAGTCATGTTGTTTCTATTAAGTGTTTTAATGGGATCTAGGTTAAGATTTATGTTTTATCTATGCAAAAACATATCAATGAATAATTGCTACTAGTTTTTAGAGAACTGGTGAATGAACATATTTTAATCTCTACACATTAATGTGTCATGTTGTCTATTTTTTTGAAACATATAGTTTCAATTATGGTTATACCTACATGGTGGACTATTATGTCTATTCTTGTATTATTCTTTCCTAGGTTGAAGAATATTAACATTCACATCTATAGATTGATTAGGTTTCCTCTATTAATTAATAGTGTCCATTTTTTAGGGATGTTAGCATTCTTAAGAGTGTTAGATTTTTTCTACAAAATTATTCCATTAGAGTCATAGGTCCTCCTATCACTATTAATAGCTCCTTGATCAATCCATAAGTCACTATTTATTGCTTCATGATAGGTTTTGCAAAGGTATCTCTAGACGTCCTATCAAATTTCTATGTCTAGTGGATGAAGGAAGAGATCACAATGTTCTCTAGGGTCCATATGAGGAGCATTAACTAAATAATAAATAACCTACCTCCATTAAGAAATGAAATTTTCTATACATTCATTACACTCCTATCTAATAGGGAGGAACTCCCTAATGCTAATTTCTACAACTTAATCATGTGAAAAATAAAAAATGAACTCATCTACCATTTGTTTAAATGTGCATATGGATGCTCTAGTTCACCTATAATACCAATATTAATCCATTCTATGTAGGTGTTCGAGTCTTCTTCACCTTTATACTTTGGTAATTTTGAAAAAGGTATATTCAAGATGGTACTCCTTACTACATGATCAAGGGAATCCTTAAGATACTCTAGATAAGTTCTCATACCTATATTATGAGGAGAAATATAATTATGTTAAAAACCTCATATAAAATAATAGAAATATACAATATATTTATAAATTATCAAACCCTTAAGGTAGGGAAACACCATACAATATCTACTTCGAGGGAGCCAAGCTCTCAATGCCACTTTGAGGGGGAAATCCTCCCAATAGAACATAAACTCTAGTAGTAATCTCCAAGATACTTTCCACTTGAAAATTCATTACAATATAGATTTTTTTATAAATAAAATACTACTATCCCATACATGTGGGATAAAACTTTATTCTAACTAGTGGGATGACTTACAAAGCATATGCATGCATAACTTTATTTAATATTACTTAATTATATATCAAACCCCTAGGTACATAACATTCCATCCCCCTTAGACATGTTTTGTCCTTGAAACATGAAGCAAAATATTCAAATACATAACATGTGACAAAATATGAGCTTTATACGAAAATAGGTCATTTACATTACATAACAAAATAAGTTTTGCACCAAATATTGACAACCAAATTGAAGCTCATCCATGTGTCTTATTTTTCTTCCACTTCTTTTTCATTATTTTCATATGATCATGTACAAAAAAATTAATAGGTAAAAGCTTTGACAATAGTTCATTTTGATGTACATAATAATCTCATTCACTAGAATCAATTGTTGATATTCAAAAAATCATAGAGATCTATGTATGGATCAACCAATATAATATCATCCATTGGAAACATGTGATAAAAAATCTCCAATATGATGCAATCATGGTAGGAGGGTCCTAGAAGGACTGTCCCAACCATGCAACCAACCACAATAACACACACAAATTACCACAAACCACATAAATTTACATGAGACACCACAATGAATTTATTAACATAAGCATGCACCATTATTGATATGTTTATAACCACACAACTTGTAAAAATGGGTCCTCTTACATGATAGGCCATGACTATTTCATTACATTAAGATTATCTAGGATTACACAAATTCTATTAGGGATTCCTACATGCAACACACTATAGTAGCTATGGAGTCACCACTTCTAGACTGGTTACTAGTGACCTCCAAATGATTTTCACACAAAACAACTAGAGAATTTGATGCAGGAGAATCTAGTGGTGTAAGAGCAATCCTGCATCACCCAAAAAGAAGTTAATTCAAAATCATTGTAGTCATTTTCATTTCTTTCCATAATTAGTGTTTCTAGTTCCATAATCTCTTGAATAATGATGTAGGACTTTCAGTTTTTTTCCAAACAGCTAAAATAGCAAACTGCCAGTTTTAGAAAGTTTAACTGCCATTTCAGGAAAGTTTGCATTTAGGTATGGATTGAAGTGAAAAGTTACAGAAAGGTTCATAATTGAAATATAAGACCTTTGGCAAAGGAATCAAGCAAAGATCATTTGTGAGCTGAAAGATATTAAAGTTTTTATTTTCTAAAAAGCCACTAAAAATTTCTAAAACAAGATATGAGGTACTAAAACATCCCATAACATCTCAAAAAGTTGATAGAAATCCATTTACACATTTCTGGTGTGATAGTTCACATTGCGATATTTCTGGTGCTTAAAACGGTTCATCAATCGGACACCCGGATCAAAACTTATGCTTCCCGGAAGTTGGCCTACTTTTGGAGGGAGTTGCAAATTTTGAAATTTAGCTGGAGGGCACCAAAAAGTGATATTTATGACTATTTTGGGAACCCTGGGTAGTAGTAGAGTTAAGGGGGAAAGTGTAGAGTCAATAATAGGTGGGAAAATAGAAACCCTAGCTGATTTGGGGTTACATAAGGTAGAAGATTCCAGAACCTAGTGATGCGTTGCAGCATGTGGAGGATTGATTCCTCTTATTGTAATTGAACTTTTGTAAAGTAATAAGTTGTCCAAATCAATAAAGAAATATTCTATTTTCTATGTGCCATTTCTATTGTTGTGTGTTTTATGATATACCCCCTTCATTAAGTGGTATCAGAGCAAGGGTTCCTGAGTGTGTAGACAGATTGCCAACCGTAAGGCAATTTACACTAGGACATGAGGTTGTGGGTTTGTTGTGGAGATCAAGATGCCTCCACAAAGAAATCATATTAGGAGGAATACTTTGACAGAAGAGGGTTTTAGAGCCATGCAAAGGCAAATTGATGCATTGCAAGAGGAGCTACGAAGAGGGTTTGAGCCAAGAACAAGAGAACAAAGCAAAGATGAAGCTGAAGAAGAGTTATCTAAGGAAAAACAAGAAGCTGCAGGAGATCCTATAAAAGTTAGGTTGTTGAGGGCCATTTCAAAGATTAGAAAGAGGCCCAGGCTTGAATTTTCTACATATTCTGGAGATTTGAATCTAGAACAACTTATTGATTGGATCAATGACATGGAGGAATATTTCGAGTATGAATATGTGGAGGACCCAGATCGGGTCAAGTTTGCAAAAATAAAGTTGAAGGGACACGGCAGTATTTGGTGGAAGGAGTTTCAATTAGATAAGAATAGAAGAGGAAAAGGAAAGATCACCAGATGGGATAGGATTGTGGAGAAACTAAAGAAGTGGTTCATTTCTGTGGACTATGAGCTAGAGTTGCTAAAGAAGTTGCAAGGACTAAAGGAAGGTAACAAATCTATTAAGGAGTATAGAGAAGAGTTTTATAAGATTACTATTAGGACAGGCCATGCAGAGGCCAACAAGGAGAAGGTAGGCCATTACATTAATGGGTTGAGGCCAAGTATTTAAGAGGAGTTGAGCCTAGTTAGAATGACCACCATAGAAGATGCGCACCAGTTTTCCCTAAAGGTGGAAGAGAAGCTAAATAAAAGATTCAATAGAAAGCAAAGGGGATGAGGTCAAGGTGGAAGGACTAGTGGAAGACCCTATGGACACCGTAATGAAGATCAAAAGAAAAGTGAAGAATCTGGAACCAGTCAAAATCAGACAGGGGATAATGCCTACCACCCTCGTGACTAGAACAATGGTTTGAAAAGAGGAAGAGGAAGAGGCCGACCTGGGCAAGGACCCAGAAGAGGAGGTTTCAGAGGAACCTGTTTCCAATGTGGAGAAGAAGGGCATCGAGCATACAAGTGTCCACAACATCAAGGAAGGAAAAATAGAAGACCTGAAGGTAATGCACGAGTTGTACATGTAGATGAAGATGCACAGTCTGAGCGTTCTAAAGGTGCTAAAAGGAGAGAAACCCTAGTTGTCAAAAGAAATTTGTTCAATGAGGAGAAAGAACCCAATCAGAGGAAGAGTTTATTCCGCACAAGGTGTAAATGTGAAGGTAAGTATTGTGATATTATTGTTCATAGTGGAAGTAATGACAATCATGTTTTAGAGGAGATGGTTGACAAGTTGATGTTGATAAGAAGAAAGCATCCACATCCATATCGGATTGCATGGTTGCAGAAGGGCCACAAAGCTTTGGTCCATGAGCAATGTTTAATGAATTTCAAGATTGGGGACTACCATGATGGTGTGCTATGTGATATCATACTAATGGATGCATGTCATATGCTGTTAGGGAGGTCGTGGTAGTATGATAGGAGTGTTGTCCATAATGGCCATGCAAACACATATTCCCTAACAAAGAATGGAGTTCGTCATAAGTTGAAGCCCTTGAAAGAGGTGGAAGAAAAGGTATGTAGTACTACCAAAATTTGTTTGGTAGATGGTAGGAAATTTTTGGAGCATATGAAGCATGAGTGTCATTGCTTTGCACTGATTCCTAAGATTAGTCAAGAGAAATGTGAAGATGTACCAACAGAAGTTTCAGATATATTAGAAGAATTTTAGGACATTATCTCTGATAATGTACCAGAAGGTTTACCACCAGTAAGGAAGATAAGTCATCAAATGCATTTGATACCAAGAGCTAGTTTGCCAAATAAGGTAGCCCACACAATGACTCCAATAGAGAATGAAGAGTTGAATAGACAAGTTCACGAGTTGTTAAGGAAGGGACTGATAAGGGAGATCCAGAGTCTATGTGTGGTACCTACAGTACTAGTGCCAAAGAAAGATGGAGAGTGGAGAATGTGTACAGATTCTCAAGCCATAAATAAGATCACGATCAAGTACAGGTTTCCAATGCCAAGGGTGGATGACATAATGGATTGTTTGAGTGGAGCCAAGTACTTCACAAAGATTGACCTGAAGAATGGGTATCACCAGATCCAAATTAGAGAAGGAGATGAATGGAAGACAACCTTCAAGACAAAGGATGGTTTGTATGAGTGGTTAATCATGCATTTGGGCTAACCAACGCACCAAGCACATTCATGCAACTCATGAACAAGGTACTGAAAGAATTTTTGGGAAGTTTTGTTATTGTTTATTTGGGTGATATTTTGATTTTCAGTAAGACTTGGGATGAGCATCTGATGCATATCAAAGGAGTTCTAGAGAAGCTGAGGGAGGAGAAGTTGTTGATGAATTTAAAGAAGTGTAGTTTTGCAAAGGACTCGGTATACCTAGGATTTGTTCTCTTAGAGGAAGGTCTTAAGATGCACCCAGAAAAAGTAAGGGCTATCATTGAATGGCCTACACCGAGGAGTGCTTCAGAGGTAAGATCTTTTCATGGTTTGGCAAGTGTTTACAGAAAGTTTATCAAGAGTTTTAGTAGCATTTGTGCACCCCTAACTGAGACAATGAGAGGGGATAGAAAAGAGTTTAGATGGACTAAAGGAGTAGATAAAATCTTTGATACATTAAACCAGAAAGTCACAAAGCAACCTATTTTGGCACTTCCAGATTTCAATAAGGTATTTCAGGTAGATTGTGATGCTAGTGGTAGGGCTATAGGAGCTGTTTTGAGTCAAGAAGGTAAGCCCATTGCCTATTTTAGTGAGAAGATTAATGATGCCAAGAAAAAGTATTCTGTTTATGATCAGAAATTTTATGCTATAGTTCAGGCTTTGAATAAATGGAGACATTATTTGTTTCCAAAAGAGTTTGTTTTATATACAAATCATTAGGCTTTACAGTATCTTAATAGTCAAGGAAAGTTGAATCAAAGGCACTTAAAATGGGTTGAGTTTTTGTAGAGTTATACTTTTATTTTGAAGCATAGGAGTGGGAAGTCCAACAGAGTTGCAGATGCCTTGAGAAGAAGGCAAAATTTGTTGACTGGGTTTGATGAGCTCAAAAGTTTCTATCCTGAAGATCTAGATTTTGTAGAGGCTTGGAAAGCTTGTCTAGAACTTGTTACTTTGGACAGGACAAAATGGTTGGATTTCATAATCCAAGATGGCATATTGTTTAAAGGAAGTCAGTTGTGCATTCTAAGGAGTTCCATAAGGCAGAACCTGATTAAGGAGAAGCATAGTGGAGGATTGGCCGAACACTTTGGTCGAGATAAGACCATTGCTATTGTTGGTAAAAATTATTATTGGCCACAGTTCAGCAGGATGTGAGAAAATTTGTGTAGATTTGCAAAGTATGACAGATGGAAAAAGGAGCAAGTCAGAATATAGGTCTATATCAACGACTACCTATACCAGAGAAGCCATGGGATGATATTAGTATGGATTTTGTTCTTGGTTTACCAAGGACACAAAGAGGACATGTTTCTATTTTTGTGGTGGTGGATAGATTCTCGAAGATGGCACATTTTATTCCTTGCAAGAAGACTAGTGATGTTGTTCATATTGCAGAGTTAATTTTTAGGGAGGTGGTGAGATTACACGGTCTACCAAAGAGCATAGTTTCAGATTGAGATACCAAGTTTGTTGGTTATTTCTGGAGGACATTGTGGAAGAAGTTGAAGACAGATTTGAAGTTCAGTTCTGCACACCATCCACAGATGGATGGATAGACAAAAATTGTGAATAGGAGTTTGGGTAACCTACTAAGATTCTTAGTAGGAGATAAGCCCAAGGGATGGGATTTGATTTTACCATAGGCAAAATTTTCTTACAATAATCTATCAATAGGAGTAATGGTAAATCACCATGTCATATTGTATATGGCAATAGCCCAAGAAATACTTCTGAGTTAAGGAAGCTACATAAATGAGAAAAGACAAGTGCTGAAGCCAAAGACTTTGCAGAACATCTGAAGAATTTGCATGAAGAGGTGAGAAAGCACATTAATAAGATGAATATTCAGTACAAGGCTAAGGCATATTATAAGAGGAGATATAAGGAGTTCCAAGTAGGAGATGAAGTCATGGTTCACTTGAGAAAAGAAAGGATCCCAATTGGAACATACAATAAGTTGAAAATGAAGAAATTTGGACTATACAAAATCTTGAAGAAGCATGATTCAGGATATGCATATGAGGTAGAGCTGCCAATTGGGATCAATAGTTATCCTGTGTTCAACATTACTGATTTAATAGAATATCATGAAGGTGGCACAAAGGATGGACCAATAGAAGAACAGTGGAGTATTCTGATATCTACTTCAACAGAGGAGATAGAAGAGATCTTGGGTAGCCGTGTGGGAAGAAGTACTTGGAACAGGAAATATGAAGAATATATGGTGAAATGGAAAGGAAGGCCTATTGAAGATTCTTATTGGTTGTCTAAGGCAGAGGTTGACCATTTGGGTTTTCCTCAAACAAACACCTGAGACGTGACAGGGTCACTTCTCAAATTACCCTAGGTGTCTGACGCAGGAGCATCTAATGGTATAAGGGCAATCTTGCATCTCCCAAAAAGAAGTTAATTCAAAATAATTGTAGTTGTTTTCATTTCTTTCCATAATTAGTGTTTCTGGTTCCATAATCTCTTGAATAATCATGTAGGACTTTTAGTTTTTTTCCAAACTGCTAAAATAACAAACTACCAGTTTTGGAAAGTTTAACTGCCATTTTAGGAACGTTTGCATTTGGGCATGGATTGAAGCAAAAAGTTACAGAAAGCTTCATAACTAAAATATAGGACCTTTGGTGAAGGAATCAGGCAAAGATCATTTGTGAGATAAAAGATATTAAAGTTTTTGCTTTCTAAAAAGCTACTGAAAATTTTTGAAACAAGATATGAGGTACTAAAACATCCCATAACATCCTGAAAAGTCGACAGAAATCCATTTACACATTTCCAGCGTGATAGTTCACATTGCGAGATTTTTGGTGCTTAAAACGGTTTGTCAAGGAGACACCCGGATCAAAACTTATGCTTCATGGAAGTTGACCTACTATTGGAGGGAGTTGTAAAATTTGAAATTTAGCTGGAGGCCACCAAAAAGTACTATTTATGACTATTTTGGGAACCCTAGGCAGTACTAGAGTTAAGGGTGAAAGTGTAGAGTCAAGAATAGGTGGGAAAATAGAAACCCTAGCTGATTTGGGGATACCAAAGGCAGAAGATTCTAGAACCTGGTGATGTGTAGTTGTAGTGTGTTGCAGCATGTGGAGGATTGATTCCTCTTATTGTAAGTGAACTTTTGTAATGTAATAAGTTGTCCAAATCAATAAATAAATATTCTATTTTTTGTGTGTCATTTCTATTGTTTTGTGTTTTATGATATACCCCCTTCATCAAGTGGTATCAGAGCAAGGGTTCCTGAGTGTGTAGACAGATTGCCGACCGTGAGGTAGTTTGCGCCAGGACTTGAGGTTGTGGGTTTGCTGTGGAGATCAAGATGCCTTGATGAGGAGCGCACAGTGAAAGCACAGAACAAAATCAAATTTGTTTTTCTATCGGCAAGACTCTACTTACAGGCCACTGATACACCTTGATCAGTCAGACAATCATCGGTCAGAATGACTTTCTTAAGTCTCACCGTGACCAAACTTACACCGATAGATAAATTGAGTTTATCTTCAGCAAGATACAACAAGACTCACACCGAGTCGATCAACTCTTCATCATCGGTGAGACTTACTTCTATTGGCGAAGTCTTCTATCCTTCAACTGATGTCTCGATGACGGTTAAGTCCCTTGTCTTAACCGTGATGGCTTCAATGCCGGTTAGACGTGACTTTATCGGTATGACTCACCCTATCGGTAGAACTTTGAACTTGTCTCCCGATGTGCCAATGGCATTTGTCTTTGGTGAGACTCTTCTCATTAGCGAGCACTTACAAACTCTGGCTAATGCGTTGATCACTCCAATGTCACCTTTGACTTTCACTTGTCCGCAAGACAATTACTATCGGTCACGTTAGAATTTGCTTCACCGATACGCTGATGGACCAACTCCCTTGCCAGGACTGCTCGACTTCGACGAACTTGTTGTGAGTCCCAGCGATTCGCCGATGCATAGTTTACTTTCTTCCTCTTCAACCAAACCCTAGCACATGGACATGCTAGGTCAATCTACTGTGTAAAACACTCCGTTTGGATTCTCTGCACTATCGAACACAAAAACAAAACAGGAAACAAAAACACATACTTGTACAACAAAGCCATTCCACTGATTTTGACATAAATCTTACCAGTGGAATGCTTCATGTTGACATACTGCAACGATGGAAAACATAGAAAGAACAAAAATCTATAGTTATACAAATTACAGTTACAGAGAATGGAAACCCAAATTAACAGAATAGAATAGTTTTTGTTTATTTCTCCTCAGAACAATACACAATCACCTTTTACACTTTTTCCTCCTTCTAGTTATTATCAACTCATCCTGCCGGCAGTTGGAAAACCAATCGATACAAATAGTTGGAAGACCAACCAATCCAAACTGCCTCAAATTTTTCTACTGCCCTATTTTGGCACTATGTGATTACAAAATGACAAAAGTGTGTTTTAAGTCACTTTGGACTTACAAAATGGATTCTAGGTCCTAAAAGACCGAGAGACAAACATAAATGAAAATACATTGGTCAAATAGACCTTATTACAAAAGAAAACAAGATTTTCTAGGTGCTCCTGCACCATGCCTCCACGAAGAAATCGTATTGGGAGGAAAGATTTGATGGAAGAGGGTTTTAGAGCCCTACAAAGGCAAATCGACGCATTGTAAGAGGAGCTATGAAGAGGGTTTGAGTCGAGAACAAGAGAAGAAAGTGAAGATGAAGCTAAAGAAGAGTTATCTGAGGAAGAACAAGAAGCTACAGGAGATCCTATAGAAGTTAGGTTGTTGAGGGCCATTTCAAAGATAGGAAAGAGGCCCAGGATCAAAGTTTCTACATATTCTGGAGATTTGAATCCAAAACAACTTATTGATTGGATCAATGACATGCAGGATTATTTTGAGTATGGAGATGTGGAGGACCCAGATCGGGTCAAGTTTACAAAAACAAAGTTGAAGGGCCACGCCAATATTTGGTGGAAGGAGGTTCAATAAGAGAGGAACAGGAGAGGAAAAGGAAAGATCACTAGATGGGATCAGATGGTGGAGAAACTAAAGAAGCAGTTCATTCCTGTGGACTATGAGATGGAGTTTATAAAGAAGCTGCAAGGACTGAAGCAAGGTAACAAATCTGTTAAGGAGTACATAGAAGAGTTTTATAAGATTACTATTAGGATAGGCCATGTAGAGGCCAACAAGGAGAAGGTAGCCCATTACATAAATGGGTTGAGGCCAAGTATTCAAGAGGAGTTGAGCCAGTTTTCCCTGAAGGTGGAAGAGAAGCTAAATAAAAGATTCAATAGCAAGCAAAGGGGACGAGGTCAAGGTGGAAGGACTGGTGGAAGACCGTATGGAGGCTGTAATGAAGATCAAAAGAAAAGTGAAGAAGCTGGCACCAGTCGAAATTAGAGAGGGGATAATGCCTACCACCCTCATGACTAGAACAATGGTAAGCAAAGAGGAAGAGGAAGAGGTCAACCTGGGAAAGGACCCGAAAGAGCAGGTTTTAGAGGAACCAGTTTCTAATGTGGAGAAGAAAGGCATTGAGCACACGAGTGTCTACAATATCAAGGAAGGACAAATAGAAGACCTAAAGGTAATGCACGAGTTGCACATGTAGATGAAGATGCACAGTCTGAGCATTCTAAAGATACTGAAAGGGGAGAAACCCTAGTTGTTAGAAGAATTTTGTTGAATGAGGATAAAGAACCCAATCAGGGGAAGAGTTTATTCCACACAAGGTGCAAATGTGAAGGTAAGTTGTGATATTATTATTGACAGTGAAAGTCCTAAAAATCTTGTTTTAGAGGAAATGGTTGACAAGTTGAAGTTGACAAGAAGAAAGCATCCACATCCATATCAGATTGCATGGTTACAGAAGGACCATAGAGATTTGGTCACTGAGTAGTATTTAGCGAAGTTCAAGATTGGGGACTACCATGATGAGGTGTTGTGTGATATCATACTGATGGATGCATGTCATATGTTGTTGGGGAGGCCATGGCAGTATGATAGGAGCGTTGTCCATGATAGCCATACAAACACATATTCTCTAACAAAGGATGGATTTCATCATAAGTTGAAGCCCTTAAAGGAGGTGGAAGAAAAGGTATGTAGTACTACCAGAATTTGTTTGGCAGATGGTAGAAAATTTTTGGAGGGTATGAAGCATGAGCGTCATTGCTTTGTATTGATTCCTAAGATTAGTGAAGAGAAATGTGAAGATGTACCAATAGAAGTTTCAAATATATTGGAAGAATTTTAACACATTATCTCTAATAATGTACCAAAAGGTTTACCACTAGTGAGGAAGATAAGTCATCAAATGGATTTGTTACCAGGAGCCAGTTTGCCAAATAAGGCAGCCCACAGAATGACTCCAATAGAGAATGAAGAGTTCAACAGACAAGTTCACGAGTTGTTAAGGAAGGGACTGATAATGGAAAGCTGTGTCCATGTGTGGTACCTGTAGTACTAATGCAAAAGAAAGATGGAGAGTGGAGAATGTGTACAGATTCTCGAGCCATAAATAAGATCATGATCAAGTAGAGGTTTCCATTGCCAAGGATGGATGACATAATGAATTGTTTGAGCAGAGCCAAGTACTTGTCAAAGATTAACCTAAAGAGAGGGTATCACTAGATCCGAATCAGAGAAGGAGATGAATGGAAGACATCCTTCAAGACAAAGGAGGGTTTGTATGAGTGGTTATTCATGCCATTGGGCTAACCAACGTACCGAGATTCATGCAGCTCATGAATGAGGTACTGAAAGAATTTTTGGGAAGTTTTGTTATTGTTTATTTGGATGATGTTTTGATTTTCACTAAGACTTGGGATGAGCATCTGATGCATATCAGAAGAGTTCTAGAGAAGCTAAGGGAGTGGAAGTTGTTGATTAATTTGAAGAAGTGTAGTTTTGCAAAGAAGGAGTTGGTATACCTGGGATTTGTTGTCTCAGAGGAAGGTCTTAAGATGGACCCAAAAAAAGTAAGGGCTATCATTGAATGGCCTACACCAAGGAGTGCTACAGAGGTAAGAACTTTTCATGGTTTGGCAAATTTTTACTGAAAGTTTATCAGGTATTTTAGTGGCATTTGTGCATCCCTAACTGAGACAATAGATGGACTAAAATAGAAGATAAAAGCTTTGATACATTGAAGCAGAGAGTCACAGAGCAACCTATTTTGGCACTTCCAGATTTCAATAAGATATTTCAGGTAGATTGTGATGCTAGTGGTAGTGC
Organism: Cunninghamia lanceolata; assembly: GCA_027924645.1. Lineage (NCBI taxonomy): Eukaryota > Viridiplantae > Streptophyta > Pinopsida > Cupressales > Cupressaceae > Cunninghamia > Cunninghamia lanceolata. Next base: position 1,236,875 of record BSBN01001298.1, read on the forward strand.
TATAGGAGTTGTTTTGAGTAAAGAAGGTAAGCCCATTGCCTATTTTAGTGAGAAACTTAATGATGCCAAGAATAAGTATTTTGTTTATGATTAGGAATTTTATGTTATAGTTCAGGCTTTGAAAAAATGGAGACATTATTTGTTGCCAAAAGAGTTTGTTTTATATAATGATCATCAGACTTTATAGTATCTTAACAGTCAAGGAAAGTTGAATGAAAGGCACTTAAAATGGATTGAGATTTTGCAAAGTTATACTTTTGTTTTGAAGAACAGGAGTGGGAAGTCCAACACAGTTGCAGATGCCTTGAGTAGAAGACAAAACTTGTTGACAAAAATGAAGATAGAGGTTGTTGGGTGTGATGAGCTCTAAAGTTTGTATCCTGAAGATCCAGATTTTGCAGAGGCTTGGAAAGCTTGTCTAGAACCTATTACTTTGGATAGGATAAATTGGTTGGATTTCATAATCCAAGATGGCATGTTGTTTAAAGGAAGCCAGTTGTGCATTCTGAGGAGTTCCATGAGGGAGAACCTGATTAAGGAGAAGCATAGTGGAGGATTGGCCAGACACTTTGGTCGAGATAAGACCATTGCTATTGTTGGTAAAAATTATTATTGGCCACAATTGCAGTAGGATGTGAGAAAATTTGTGCAGAGTTGCAGAGTATGTCAAATGGCAAAAGGAGCAAGTCAGAATACAAGTCTCTATCAACCACTGCCTGTACTAGAGAAGCCATGGGATGATATTATTATGGATTTTGTTTTTGGTTTACCAAGGACACAGAGAGGACATGATTCCATTTTTGTGGTGATGGATAGATTCTCAAAGATGGCACATTTCATTTCTTGCAAGAAGACTAATGATGCTATTCATATTGTAGAGTTATTTTTTAGGGAGGTGGTGAGGTTACATGGTCTACCAAAGAGCATAGTTTCAGATCGAGATGCCAAGTTTGTTAGTTATTTCTGGAGGACATTGTGGCAGAAGTTGAAGACAGATTTGAAGTTCTATTCTGCACACCATGCACAGATTGATGGATAGACAGAAGTGGTGAATAGGAGTTTGGGTAACCTGCTATGATGCTTAGTAGGAAATAAGCCCAAGGGATGGGATTTGATTTTACCACAGGCAGAATTTGCTTGCAACAATTCTATCAATAGGAGTATTGGTAAATCACTATTCCTGATTATATATGGCAATAGCCCAAGAAATGCTTCTAAGTTAAGGAAGCTACACAAAGGAGAAAAGACAAGTGCTAAAGCTGAAGACTTTGCAGAACATATGAAGAATTTGCATGAAGAGGTGAGAAAGCACATTAATAAGATGAATATTCAATACAAGGCTAAGGCAGATCAGAAGAGGAGATATAAGGAGTTCTAGGTAGATGAAGACATGGTTCACTTGAGAAAAGAAAGGTTCCCAATTGGAAGATACAATAAGTTGAAAAAAAAAGAAATTTGGACTGTGCAGAATCCTGAAGAAGCATGATTTAGAAAATGCATATGAGGTAGAGTTGCCGAGTGGGATCAATATTTCTCCTGTGTTCAACATTGTTGATTTAACAGAATATCATGAAGGTGGCACAAAGGATGGACCAACAGAAGAACAGTGGAGTTTTCCTGCATCTATTTCAATGAAGGAGATAGAAGAGATCTTGGATAGTCGTGTGGGAAGAAGTACTCAAAACGAACAATATGAAGAATATATGGTGAAATGGAAAGGAAGGCACGTTGAAGATTCTTCTTGGTTGTCTAAGGAAGAGGTTGACAATTTAGGTTTTCCTCAAACAAACACCTAAGACGTGACAGGGTCACTTGTCAAATTACCCTAGGTGTTTGATGCAGGAGCATCTAGTGGTGTAAGGGCAATCTTGCATCACCCAAAAAGAAGTTAATTCAAAATCATTGTAGTTGTTTTCATTTATTTCCATAATTAGTGTTTCTAGTTCCATAATCTCTTGAATAATGATGTAGGACTTTCAGTTTTTTTCTAAACTGCTAAAATAGCAAACTGCCAGTTTTGGAAAGTTTAACTGCCATTTTAGGAAAGTTTGCATTTGAGTACGGATTGAAGTAGAAAGTTACAGAAAGCTTCATAAATGAAATATAAGACCTTTGGCGAAGGAATCAGGCAAAGATCATTTGTGAGCTGAAAGATATTAAAGGTTTTATTTTCTTAAAAGCCCCTAAAAATTTTTGAAATGAGATATGAGGCACTAAACATCCCATAACACCCCAAAAAGTTGACCAAAATTTGTTTACGCATTTCCAATGTGATAGTTCACATTGAGAGCTTTCTGACGCTTAAAATGGTTCATCAATCACACCTGGATCAAAAGTTGACCTACTTTTGGAGGGAGTTGCAAATTTCAAAATTTAGCTGGAGGCTGCCAAAAAGGCAATTTATGACTATTTTGGGAACCCTGGGCAGTAGTAGAGTTAAGGGGGAAAGTGTAGAGTCAAGAATAGGTGGGAAAATAGAAACCCTAGCTGATTTGGCATTACAAAAGGCAAAAGATTCTAAAACCTAGTGATGTGTAGCTGTATTGTGTTACAGCCTGTGGAGGATTGATTCCTCTTATTGTAATTGAACTTTTGTAATGTAATAAGTTGTCCAAATCAATAAAGAAATATTCTATTTTCTGTGTGCCATTTCTGTTGTTTTTTTATGATTTACCCCCTTCATCAAGTGGTATCAGAGCAAGAGTTCCTAAGTGTGTGCCGACCGTGAGGCAATTTGCACCAGGTCCTGAGGTTGTGGGTTTGCTGCAGAGATCAAGATGCCTCCACGAAGAAATCATATTGGGAGGAATGATTTGATGGAAGAGGGTTTTAGAGCCCTGCAAAGTCAAATCGATGCATTGCAAGAGGAGCTACGAAGAGGGTTTGAGCCAAGAACAAGAGAAGAAAGTGAAGATGAAGCTAAAGAAGAGTTATCTAAGGAAGAACAAGAAGTTGCAGGAGATCCTACAGAAGTTAGGTTGTTGAGGGCCATTTCAAAGATCGGCAAAAGGCCTAGGATTGAAGTTTCTACATATTCTAGAGATTTGAATCTAGAACAACTTATTGATTGGATCAATGACATGGAGGATTATTTCGAGTATGAAGATGTGGATGAGCCAAATTAGGTCAAGTTTGCAAAAACAAAGTTGAAGGGCCACACCAGTATTTGGTGGAAAGAGGTTCAATTAGAGAGGAATAGAAGAGGAAAAGGAAAGATCACCAGATGGGATTAGATGGTGAAGAAACTAAAGAAGCAGTTCATTTTTGTGGACTACGAGATGGAGTTGCTAAAGAAGCTGCAAGGACTGAAGAAAGGTAACAAATCTATTAAGGAGTATACAGAAGAGTTTTATAAGATTACTATTAGGATAGGCCATGCAGAGGCCAACAAGGAGAAGGTAGCCCGTTATATTAATGGGTTGAGGCCAAGTATTCAAAAGGAGTTGAACCTAGTCAGAATGACCACCATAGAAGATGCATATCAGTTTTCCCTGAAGGTGGAAGAGAAGCTAAATAAAATATTTGATAGCAAGCAAAGGGGATGAGGTCAAGGTAGAAGGACTGGTGGAAAACCCTATGGAGGCCGTAATGAAGATCAAAAGAAAAGTGAAGAAGCTGGCACCAGTCGAAATCAGAGAGGGGATAATGCCTACAACCCTCGTGACCAAAACAATGGTGAGCAAAGAGGAAGAGGCCAACTTGGGCAAGGACTTGAAAGAGGAGGTTTCAGAGGAACCTGTTTCTAATGTGGAGAAGAAGGGCATTAAGCATACAAGTGTCTGCAACATAAAGGAAGGACAAATAGAAGACCTGAAGGTAATGCACGAGTTGCACATGTAGATGAAGATGTGCAGTCTAAGCTTTCTAAAGATACTGAAAGGAGAGAAACCCTAGTTGTCAGAAGAACTTTGTTGAATGAGGAGAAAGAACCCAATGAGAGGAAGAGTTTATTCTGCTCAAGGTGCAAATATGAAGGCAAGTTTTGTGATAATATTATTGACAGTGGAAGTGCTGACAATGTTGTTTCACAGGAGATGGTTGACAAGTTGAAGTTCACAAGAAGAAAGCATCCACATCCATATCAGATTGCATGGTTGTAGAAGGACCACAGAGCTTTGGTCAATGAGTAGTGTTTAGTGAAGTTCAAGATTGGGGACTACCATGATGAGGTGCTGTGTGATATCATATCGATGGATGTATGTTGTATGCTGTTGGGGAGGCCGTGGCAGTATGATAGGAGCATTGTCCATGATGGCCGTGCAAACACATATTCCCTAACAAAGGATGGAGTTCATCATAAGTTGAAGCCCTTGAAGGAGGTGGAAGAAAAGGTATGTAGTACTACCAGAATTTATTTGGTAGATGGTACGAAATTTTTGGAGGGTATGAAGCATGAGCGTCATTGCTTTGCATTGATTCCTAAGATTAGTAAAGAGAAATGTGAAGATGTACCAGTAGAAGTTTTAGATATATTGGAAGAATTTAAGGACATTATCTCTGATAATGTACCAGAAAGTTTACCACCAATGAGGAAGATAAGTCATCAAATAGATTTGACACCAGGAGCCAATTCTCAAATAAGGCAGCCCATAGAATGACTCCGACGGACAATGAAGAGTTGAACAAACAAGTTCATGAGTTGTTAAGGGACTGATAAGGGAGAGACTGAGTCCTTGTGTGGTACCTGCAGTACTAGCACCAAAGAAAGATGGAGAGTGGAGAATGTGTATAGATTCTTGAGCCATAAATAAGATCATAATCAAGTATAGGTTTCCATTACCAAGGATGGATGACATAATGGATTGTTTGAGTGGAGCCAAGTACTTCACGAAGATTGACTTGAAGAGTGGGTATCACTAGATCCGAATCAATGAATGAGATGAATGGAAGACAGCCTTCAAGACAAAGGAGGGTTTAAAATGAGTGGTTAGTCATGCCATTTGGGCTAACCAACGCACTGAGCACATTCATGTGGCTCATGAACGAGGTACTAAAAGAATTTTTGGGAATTTTTGTTATTGTTTATTTGGATGATATTTTGATTTTCAGTAAGACTTGGGATGAGCATCTGATGCATATCAGAAGAGTTCTAGAAAAGCTGAGGGAGGAGAAGTTGATTATTAATTTGAAGAAATGTAGTTTTGCAAAGGAGTTGGTATACTTGGGATTTCTTGTCTCAAAGGAAGGTCTTAAGATGGACCCAAAAAAGTAAGGGCTATCATTGAATGGCCTACATCGAGGAGTGCTACAGAGGTAAGATCTTTTCATGGTTTGGCAAGTTTTTATAGAAAGTTTATTAGGAATTTTAGTAGCATTTGTGCACCCCTAACTAAGACAATGAGAGGGGATAGAAAAGAGTTTATATGGACTAAAGGAGCAGATAAAAGCTTTGATACATTGAAGCAAAAGCCATAGAGCAACCTGTTTTGGCACTTCCAGATTTCAATAAGGTATTTTAGGTAGATTGTGATGATAGTGGTAGTGCTATAGGAGCTATTTTGAGTCAAGAAGGTAAGCCCATTACCTATTTTAGTGAGAAGCTTAATGATGCCAAGAAAAAGTATTATGTTTATGATTAGAAATTTTATGCTATAGTTTAGGATTTAAAGAAATAGAGACATTATTTGTTGCCAAAAGAGTTTGTTTTATATATTGATCATCAGGCTTTGCAGTATCTTAATAGTCAAGGAAAGTTGAATCAAAGGCACTTAAAATGGGTTGAGTTTTTGCAAAGTTATACTTTTGTTTTGAAGCATAGGAGTGGAAAGTCCAACAAAGTTGCAAATGCCTTGAGCAGAAGGTAAAATTTGTTGATAGAAATGAAGATAGAGGTTTTTGGGTTTGATGAGCTCAAAAGTTTGTATCATGAAGATCTCAATTTTGTAGAGGCTTGAAAGGCTTGTCTGGATCTTGTTACTTTGGACAGGAGAAAATGGTTGGATTTCATAATCTAAGATGGCATGTTGTTTAAAGGAAGCTAGTTGTGCATTCTAAGGAGTTCCATGAGGGAGAACCTAATTAAGGAGAAGTATAGTGGAGGATTGGCCAGACACTTTGGTCGAGATAAGACCATTGCTATTGTTGGTGAAAATTATTATTGGCCACAGATACAGCATGATGTAAGGAAATTTGTGCAGAGTTGCAGAGTATGTCAGATGGAAAAAGAAGCAAGTCAGAATACAGGTCTATATCAGCCACTACCTATACCAAAGAAGCCATGGGATGATATTAGTATGGATTTTGTTCTTGGTTTACCAAGGACACAGAGAGGACATGATTCAATTTTTGTGGTGGTGGATAGATTCTTGAAGATGACACATTTTATTCCTTGCAAGAAGACTAATGATGTTATTCATATTGCAGAGTTATTTTTCAGGGAGGTGGTGAGATTACACGGTCTACTAAAGAGCATAGTTTCAGATCAAGATACCAAGTTTGTTGGTTATTTCTGGAGGACATTGTGGAAGAAGTTGAAGATAGATTTGAAGTTCAATTCTATACACCATCTACAGACTGATGGATAGATCGAAGTGGTGAATAGGAGATTGGGTAACCTACTATGATGCTTAGTAGGAGATAAGCCCAAGGGATGGGATTTGATTTTACCACAGGCAGAATTTGCTTACAACAATTCTGTCAATAGGTTACCCAAACTCCTATACGATGCTTAGTAGGAGATAAGCCCAAGGGATGGGATTTGTTTTTATCATAGGCAGAATTTTCTTACAACAATTCTATGAATAGGAGTACTAGTAAATCACCATTCCAGATTGTATATTGCATTAGCCCAAGAAATGCTTTTGAGTTAAGGAAGCTAGACAAAGGAGAAAAGACAAGTGTTGAAGCCGAAGACTTTGCAGAACATCTGAAGAATTTGCATGAAGAGGTGAGAAAGCCCATTAATAAAATGAATATTCAGTACAAGGCTAAGGCAGATCAGAAGAGGAGATATAAGGAGTTCCAGGTAGGAGATGAAGTCATGGTTCACTTGAGAAAAGAAAGGTTTCCAATTGGAACATATAATAAGTTGAAAATAAAAAAATTTGGACCGTACAGAATCCTGAAGAAGCGTGATTCAAAGAATGCTTACGATGTAGAGCTACTGAGTGGGATCAATATTTCTCCTGTGTTCAACATTTCTGATTTAACAAAATATCATAAAGGTGGTATAGAGGATGGACCGATAGAAGAATAGTGGAGTATTCTGGTATCTGCTTCAATGGAGGAGATAGAAGAGATCTTGGATAGTCATGTGCGAAGAAGTACTCGGAATAGGCAAGACGAAGTATATATGGTGAAATGGAAAGGAAGGCCTATTGAAGATTCTTCTTGGTTGTCTAAGGTAGAGGTTGACTATTTGGGTTTTCCTCAAACAAACACCTGAGACGTGATAGGGTCACTGGTCAAATTACCCTGGGTGTCTAATGCACGAGCATCCAGTGGTGTAAGGGAAATCTCGCATCACCCAAAATGAAGTTAATTTAAAATCATTGTAATTGTTTTCATTTCTTTCCATAATTAGTGTTTATGGTTCCATAACCTCTTGAATAATGATGTAGGACTTTCAATTTTTTCCAAACTACTAAAATAGCAAACTGCCAGTTTTAGAAAGTTTAACTGTCATTTCAGGAAAGTTTGCATTTAGCTACGGATTGAAGTGAAAAGTTACAAAAAGGTTCATAATTGAAATATAAGACCTTTGGCGAAGGAATCAGGCAAAGATCATTTGTGAGTTGAAAGATATTAAAGTTTTTATTTTCTAAAAAGCCACTAAAATTTTCTAAAACAAGATATGAGGTACTAAAATATCCCATAACATCCTGAAAAGTTGACTAAAATCTATTTATACATTTCCAGTGTGATAGTTCACATTGCAAGCTTTCCGGTGCTTAAAATCATTCTTCAATCAGACACCCGGATCAAAAGTTATGCTTTCCGGACGTTGACCTATGTTTAGAGAGTTGCAAATTTTGAAATTTAGCTAGAGGCCACCAAAAAGTGCTATTTATGACTATTTTGGGAATCTTGGGTAGTAGAAGAGTTAAGGGAGAAAGTGTAGAGTCAAGAATAGGTGGGAAAATAGAAACCATAGCTGATTTGGGGTTACAAAAGGCAAAAGATTTTAGAACCTAGTGATGTGTAGCTGTAGTGTGTTGCAGGATGTGGAGGATTGATTCTTCTTATTGTAATTGAACTTCTGTAATGTAATAAGTTGTCCAAATCAATAAATAAATATTCTATTTTCTGTGTGCCATTTTTTTTGTTGTGTGTTTTATGATTTACCCCCTTGATCAAGTGGTATCAGAGCAAGGGTTCCTGAGTGTGTAGATAGATCGCCGACCGTGAGGCAGTTTGCACTAGGACTTGAGGTTGTGGGTTTGCTGCGGAGATCAAGATGCCTCCATGAAGAAATCGTATTGGAAGGAATGCTTTGACGAAAGAGGGTTTTAGAGCCCTGCAAAAGGTAAATCGATTCATTGCAATACGAGCTACGAAGAGGGTTTGAGCTGAGAACAAGAGAAAAAAGCGAAGATGAAGCTGAAGAAGAGTTATCTGAGGAAGAACAAGAAGCTGTAGGAGATCCTATAGAAGTTAGGTTGTTGAGGGAGATTTCGAAGATCAGAAAGAGGCCCAGGATCGAAGTTTCTACATATTTTGTAGATTTGAATCTAGAACAACTTATTAATTAGATCAATGATATGGAGGAGTATATCGAGTATGAAGATGTGCATGACCCAGATTGGGTCAAGTTTGCAAAAACAAAGTTGAATGGCCACACTAGTATTTGGTGGAAGGAGGTTCAATCAGAGAGGAACAGAAGAGGAAAAGGAAAGAGTTGATTCTGCATAAGGTGCAAATCTGAAGGTAAGTGTTGTGATATTATTATTGACAGTGGAAGTACTAACAATCTTGTTTTAGAGGAGATGGTTGACAAGTTGAAGTTGACAAGAAGAAAGCATCCACATCCATATCGGATTGCATGGTTGCAGAAGGACCAGAGAGCTTTGGTCAATGAGTAGTGTTTAGTGAAGTTCAAGATTGGGGACTACCATGATGAGGTGTTGTGTGATATCATACCGATGGATGCATGTCATATGTTGTTGGAGAGGCCATGGCAGTATGATAAGAGCGTTATCCATGATGGCCATGCAAACACATAGTCCCTAACAAAGGATGGAGTTCGTCATAAGTTGAAGCCCTTGAAGGAGGTGGAAGAAAAGGTATGTAGTACTACCAAAATTTGTTTGGGAGATGGTAGGAAATTTTTGGAGGGTATGAAGCATGAGTGTCATTTCTTTGCATTGATTCTTAAGATTAGTGAAGAGAAGTGTGAAGATGTACCAACAGAAGTTTCAGATATATTAGAAGAATTTTAGGACATTATCTCTGATAATGTACCTAAAGGTTTACCACCAGTGACGAAGATAAGTCATCAAATGGATTTGATACCAGGAGCCATTTTGCCAAATAAAGCAGCCCTATGACTCCAGCAGAGAATGAAGAGTTGAACAGACAAGTTCACGAGTTGTTAAGGAAGGGACTGATAAGGGAGAACCTGAGTCCATATGCGGTACCTGCAGTACTAGCGCCAAAGAAAGATGGAGAGTGGAGAATGTGTACAGATTCTAGAGCCATAAATAAGATCACGATCAAGTACAGGTTTCCATTGCCAAGGATGGATGACATAATGGATTGTTTGAGTGGAGCCAAGTACTTCCCGAAGATTGATCTAAAAAGTGGGTATCACTAGATCTAAATTAGAGAAGGAGATGAATGGAAGACAGCCTTCAAGACAAAGGAGGGTTTGTATGAGTGGTTAGTCATGCCATTTGGGCTAACCAACGCACCGAGCACATTCATGCGGCTCATGAACGAGGTACTGAAAGAATTTTCTGGAAGTTTTGTTATTGTTTATTTGGATGATATTTTAATTTTCAGTAAGACTTGGGATGAGTATCTGATGCATATCAGAAGAGTTCTAGAGAAGCTGAGGGAGGAGAAGTTGTTGATTAATTTGAAGAAATGTAGTTTTGTAAAGGATTTGGTATACCTAGGATTTGTTTTCTTAGAGGAAGGTCTTAAGATGGACCTAGAGAAAGTAAGCGCTATCGTTGAATGGCCTACACCGATGAGTGCTATAGAGGTAAGATCTTTTCATGGTTTGGCAAGTTTTTACAAAAAGTTTATCAAGAATTTTAGTAGCATTTGTGTACCCCTAACTGAGACAATGAGAGGGGATAGAAAAGAGTTTAGATGGACTAAAGGAGCAGATAAAAGCTTTGATACATTGAAGCAGAAAGTCACAGAGCAACCTGTTTTGACACTTCCAAATTTTAATAAGGTATTTCAGGTAGATTGTGATGCTAGTGGTACTGCTATAGGAGTTGTTTTGAGTCAAGAAGGTAAGCCCATTGCCTATTTTAGTGAGAAGCTTAATGATGCCAAGAAAAAGTATTATATTTATGATTAGGAATTTTATGCTATAGTTTAGGCTTTGAAGAAATGCAGACATTGTTTGTTGCCAAAAGAGTTTGTTTTATATACTGATCATCAGGCTTTATAGTATCTTAATAGTCAAGGAAAGTTGAATCAAAGGCACTTAAAATGGGTTGAGTTTTTGCAGAGTTATACTTTTGTTTTGAAGGATAGGAGTGGGAAGTCCAATAGAGTTGCAGATGCCTTGAGCAGAAGGCAAAATTTGTTGACAAAAATGAAGATAGAGGTTGTTGGGTTTGATAAGCTCAAAAGTTTGTATCCTAAAGATCCAGATTTTGCAGAGGCTTGGAAAGCTTGTCTAGAACCTGTTACTTTGGATAGGATAAAATTGTTGGATTTCATAATCCAAAATGGCATGTTGTTTAAAGGAAGCCAATTGTGCATTCCTAGGAGTTCTATGAGGGAGAACCTGATTAAGGAGAAGCATAGTGGAGGATTGGCTAGATACTTTGGTTGAGATAAGACCATTGCTATTATTGGTGAAAATTATTATTGGCCACAATTGCAACAGGATATGAGGAAATTTGTGCAGAGTTGCAGAGTATGTCAAATGGTAAAGGGAGCAAGTCAGAATACAGGTCTATATCAGCCACTACCTGTACCAGAGAAGCCATGGGATGATATTAGTATGGATTTTGTTCTTGGTTTACCAAGGACATAGAGAGGACATGATTCTATTTTTTTGGTGGTGGATAGATTCTTGAAGATGGCACATTTTATTCCTTGCAAGAAGACTAATGATGTTGGTCATATTGCAGAGTTATTTTTTAGGGAGGTGGTGAGATTACACGGTCTACCAAAGAGCATAGTTTCAGATCAAGATACCAAGTTTGTTGGTTATTTCTGGAGGACATTGTGGAAGAAGTTGAAGATAGATTTGAAGTTCAGTTCTGCACACCATCCACAGATCGATGGATAGACAAAAGTGGTGAATAGGATTTTGGGTAACCTGCTACGATGCTTAGTAGGAGATAAGCCCAAGGGATGGGATTTGATTTTACCATAGGCAGAATTTACTTACAACAATTTTGTCAATAGGAGTACTGGTAAATCACCATTCCAGATTGTATATGGAAATAGCCCAAGAAATGCTTCTGAGTTAAGGAAGCTAGATAAAGGAGAAAAGACAAGTACTGAAGCCGAAGCCTTTGCAGAACATCTGAAGAATTTGCATGAAGAGGTGAGAAAGCACATTAATAAAATGAATATTCAGTACAAGGCTAAGACATATTAGAAGAGGAGATATAAGGAGTTCCAGGTAGGAGATGAAGTCATGGTTCACTTGAAAAAAGAAAGGTTCCCAATTGGAACATACAATAAGTTGAAAATGAAGAAATTTGGACTGTGTAGAATCTTAAAGAAGATTGATTCAGGAAATGCATATGAGGTAGAGTTGCCGAGTGGGATAAATATTTCTCCCATGCTCAACATTATTGATTTAATAGAATATCATCAAGGTGGCATAGAGGATGGACCAACAGAAGAACAGTGGAGTATTCTGGCATCTACTTCAACAGAGGAGATAGAAGAGATCTTGGATAGCCATGTGGGAAGAAGTACTTAGAATAGGCAATATGAAGAATATCTGGTGAAATGGAAAGGAAGGCATGTTGAAGACTCTTCTTGGTTGTCTAAGGTAGAGGTTGATCGTTTGGGTTTTCCTCAAACAAACACCTGAGATGTGACAAGGTCACTTGTCAAATTACCCTGGGTGTCTGATGCAGGAGCATCCAGTGGTGTAAGGGCAATCTTGCATCACCGAAAAAGAAGTTAATTCAAAATCATTGTATTTGTTTTTATTTCTTTCCATAATTAGTGTTTCTAGTTCTATAATCTCTTGAAAAATGATGTAGGACTTTCAGTTTTTTCCAAATTGCTAAAATAGCAAACTGCCAGTTTTGGAAAGTTTAACTGTCATTTTAAGAAAGTTTGCATTTGGGTATGAATTGAAGTGAAAGCTTCATAACTAAAATATAAGACCTTTGGTGAAGGAATCAGACAAAGATCATTTGTGAGCTGAAAGATATTAAAATTTTTATTTTCTGAAAAGCCCCTAAAAATTTTTGAAATGAGATATGAGGCACTAAAACATCCCATAACATCCTAAAAAGTTGACAAAAATCTATTTATGGATTTGCAGCATGATAGTTCACATGGCAAGCTTTCCGATGCTTAAAAGGGTTCATCAGTCGGACACCTGGATCAAAAGTTATGCTTCCTGGAAGTTTACCTACTTTTGGAGGGAGTTGCAAATTTTAAAATTTAGCTGGAGGCCGACAAAAAGTGCTATTTATGACTATTTTGGGAACCCTGGGCAGTAGTAGAGTTAAGGGGGAAAGTGTAGAGTCAAGAATAGGTGGGAAAATAGAAACCCTAGCTAATTTGGGGTTACATAAGGTAGAAGATTCTAGAACTTGGTGATGTGTAGCTATAGTGTGTTGTATCCTGTGGAGGATTGATTCCTCTTATTGTAATTGAACTTTTGTAATGTAATAATTTGTCCAAATCAATAAAGAAATATTCTATTTTCTGTGTACGATTTCTGTTGTGTGTTTTATGATTTACCCCCTTCATCATAATTTACCTTAGACTTGGCACATGGGCTATGACATGACCTATCATAAGTATTCTAACAATATTGGATACCTCTAAGTTCTATCCCACATCATAAAACTAATTGCTAGACTCTATCACCCATACCTTGCTCCCTCACTACCAAACTTATCTTCTACACCTCTACTCCACTCTATTCTTCTTCATTTGCTTTCTACTTGTTGGGATTTTTTCTTGCTACCCTTAGCTCTAAGGGGCGACACAACACCTAGACCCAGGGATCAAGTTGATCTAGGTAAAATGAAAACCCTATGACTAAACCAAGGACAAGGAAAAGCCAATGAGACAAGACTAGACCCTATTTTCTACACTTCGAGCTCTACATGACCCAAGAGAGTCGTCCTAATGAGGGTCTTCAAAATAATGAAAATCATTGATGGACATTATTGTAGAGACAAAACTAGGTCCAATTGGCACAATTCATAAGCCCAATTTATTGTCACTAGCTCATATTATGTTGGTTTCGTACAAATTCATAGCTATAGACCCTAGATATGTAGATTTTTGACACATTCACAAATATATAAATGAAGGATTTGATATTCAACATGCACAAGCATGATCCTTTGTGCCTTGATAAGCATTGTGAATAAATAATTTATTAAAAAACTTATCTTCATTTTAATTATGCAAAGGGATGGTAAATTTACAAGAATTTAAGCTTATCCTTCACATCTTTTAGCTCCAAGAAGACAAGCAAACCTCAAATAACTTATACCTTCTGTAGATGTTTACCATTTGTAATTTTGAATGCAATCATCAAGGACTAGTGTCTAATCCTGCAGGAATAAAGTTAGGCTAGAATTAAAGCTTCAATTGCAAAGCAACTCCAATTTGGATGAGTCCAATTAACTTGGCTTCTATCATGCATAAGCATAGACCCTCAAATGCCTTCCTATTATTGACAATACAACCCATTCTTAGTTTTCCTTTCCCAATTTGCAAACCCACATGCCAAGTTAGAAAGATTTCCTATTACAAACAACTTATAATAGAAAATTTTACTACATTCCATGAATACAGACTAACTAATCCAAGACAAAAGTGTACCAAATGTGTATCTAGGAACTTCTTAGGTTCCTTGAAGCATACAAACAATATTGGAGATAAATTTCATAGTATAAACAAGAAGGTTGTCTTATATTGATTTACCAAGTAGATATTACAATGTAAATTGTAAACATTAGACTGAAAATCTAACTACATTCACATTATTTTGGTTTTTAGATAGAACTCTACACTACAAATCCCAAAAATTAATTACAATGTACAAACTCAAAATTAGCTTGGAAATGCCAACAACAACCTAATGCACTGCCTATAACTTGTAGACCAACCTCCACAATGCTCAAAAATTACAAACTTAAAGAAGAGGTGAAAGACTTAGATTGGACACAATAATGACACTTGACACAAGTTCAGCCTTTGATTTATAATTGCACATGGGCATAAGGAATAGTCCACAACATCCTCTAAACCTCTGCTTTTTGTCCCCTTCTGGTAATTGAAATATTATTTCCCCAAATCCTCATATGCATTCACATGCAAATTTGTTAACCTACATAATTTAAATAGTTTTCCCAGCTTAATTTTTACATTGTAGGTGAAGAAAATTCAAAATTGGAATGTGAAAATTCAATTAATATTATGTATTTTACCTCCAAAACTTCTTTATTTCCTCCTCTAGTCAATCAGGCATTTTATCAAATAATTAATGTGTAACTATTTTGTATTCACATTTACCTGTATTTATATTTGCCTTGCCTTTTCTCTATAAATTTTAGAAATTTGTATACATTCAAAGGTCAAAACCTCTCCTCCAAAAACCTCTAAGATTTCTACGTGTCTCTTATTGATAGGAGAATATCTGATTCAAACACCAAGTTGATCTTTGTCCTACATACAATACAACATTTAAAGACATTTTGTCAAGCAGTTAACATGCATTGTTTGGTCGAGGATCTCCTTTACTTTGCTCCAATTTTATGTGAATCCTTAAATCATGATGGAATTGTAATCATTATATGTGATTTCCCCCTTGTTGGAAAATAAATTTGCAAATCAAATTGACAAATTCCACCAGTCATGGCACATCCCACAGCTAAGAAAAACTTTATATTTAAAACATCCATAGATTTAGGCGCCTTCCATTCATTTTCTACAATTTATTCATCTATCCCATGCTCAATGTTTGCACTCTAGACAAATAAAAATGATTTCAGCTCTTATGGTGCCTCCTTCCAACGTTTACATCTGTATGTTTTAATTGGTTTGTAGCCACAAACTAGCATAACTAAAGCACTTACCTTCTTGTTTCAAAGACTTGGAGTTTTGATGGATTGAATAGTCTAGAATGGTGCCCCTCTCTATGGATATTTTTTCCACAAATTGCATTGTAAATCCTATGCCACATTTTTAATTACTGCTACACATTCTTGATGAGAACGACACCATATTATACATTAATAACTTGTATTTCTATTGGACATCACATCCAATGTGGCACCCCTATCATGCTGGCGTGGAAATAAGACAAAAGGTTACTGCTACACCTTCTTTTGTATTTTGAAGTATTACAAATGTAAAACCATAGTTTGCAAATGATCGCACAAGCTTTATACAACCATACAGTAAGTAGAAACATGTGGGCTTCCTCTTAATGTGTCTGTGCATGAAAATGCAAGTCTCTTTATCCCTCTCAAGACTCTCTTCTCATGTAAAACACCTTTGTGTTGGTCAAACAAACTCGGACTTCCTCATTTGGTGCACGGTGGCACGGGAAGAGGAAGAAATGACTTTTATTTTCTTAAAAGAAAGACTGACTTCAAATAAATTCCCGTGAATATTTTATAATGTGAGAGACAAAGAATGAAAGCTTACACACATATTTCATCCCCACAGTGGAAATTCACTCGGTGCGATGTTTTTTAGTGCAGTGAGGGGAAGTTTCTCTTGGTTTACTTCTTTATGAAAAATTAAAATGGTTTCACGAGAGTGAAAACAATTTTTTGCAATTGAAAATTAGTCTCAAACACCATTATATCACCTCATGCCCAAATTAAAATAATAAAACTATTGGTTAAAATTTATCTTTGAATTTGGCCTATAGACCATTTTAATGACTAGTTGTGGAGAAAAGTGTGATTGTAGTCATGTCTTGAAAATGCATCTAGAGGTCGTAGAATTTTGTGAGGAGCTATTATAAATGTTGAGGATCATTATATGTTTGCTAGAATTTGGAGACTCAATCACTTTTCAGGGGTTCGTTTGTAATGGCGACATGTTTGTAAGGAGATAATAAAAATTTTTCCACAACTATAAATCTTATCCGACAAACTTGATATTGAAACTACAAGTTCATGATGAATTATCTAAAATTGGGTTACTGTTAGAACTGATAAATTTCACCATTTTGATCATGTAGTTCAAATAGTCTCCCAACTACTAGAATATTGTTTTCAAGCTCTAATCATGCCTAATCACTATGATATTAGAACTAGAAGGAATTTATGAATTATAATTTTATTTTGCCAAATAGATTTCTAATACAAGCTTTGGATTTCAAGATTTTAATGCCAAAAGTTTTATGCTAGCCTACCCTTTTGGGGGCTAAAAAGAGGACTTCTCCATCAAACTGAGGGTCAATTGTCAAGAATAATAGGCACAAAATCAAGTGCCAACATTGGCTCTTGTTCAGGGATGCATGCCCCTTGTAGGTATAATGAGATCCTAGAAGTCATCTCTGGGTGTGTAGATCGGTATCTTGCAGACTAGGTGCTCAAACTGATAATTCTGCCAACCCTCTAAATTCATCATCCTCTGTTATATCTTAGTGGCTCAAGTCCAATAAGAAAATTGAGCCTAATGATTTGCCTCTATCAAAAATCTTATTCTCTAATGACTTCACAACAGCTAGTTTGAAAACACATCATAATTTGACTAAATAATAAGACTAATGTTGATGTACCTCACAATATTTCTAAATTTGCCATTGTTAAAATTTACTAGGCCTATTTGGATTTCACAACCCAAAACCAAATGAAACACCTTACATGGTGGCATGCCTAGACATCAGCTTTCATGTATATTACATCCATTTATATTGTAATAACTTTCATCAAAATATTTAGAGTTGTATATTGTGATGTGTTTGTCATTTTGAATTGAAAGATAAACATGTTGATAGTCCATTACACAAGAAAATTCATGACCATTATCCTTTTTTGATAGTTTCACATCAAATTTAAAGTCTTCAAATGTATCAGGATCAAGGGATGCTCTTGTATGCATCTGGTCAAGCTTGTTAAAGTCACACTTCAACTCTAGGTTTGAGGGACAAAACTAGGGTAGATTAGGGATATAGGACATGCAAACTAGATTATGTTGCTAATAATAATAGGGCATTTCACCATTTCTCTTTAGATCAACAATAGGGCCATTAAAAAATGCCTCATGATCATTAGGCACAAGGAGGTACACCTAATATGAATTCTTCTTTACACTTAAGAAATAATCTTCAAGCATACTTAACTAAAAAAGATTCATGCTCATGCACTTCTTCAATCTGAACTGTACTACACTTGCATTCATCTTCATTCAAGTTTTGCAGCTTAATAATTTCATCACATGCTCCAATGTCTTGTAGAGAAGGCTCGGATCCAGATATAACAAGATCCCTATCAATGCTTAAGTCATGATCTTCACAAGAATGGACAACTTCGTTGTCATCTATATGCTCATCAAACTTTTGAACACAAGGTTGCCAACATGTCTCATCATTGCACAAGATGATATATCTTTCCATTTCTAACTCAAAAGCATGATTCAAACTATGAGTTAAACCATCATCACATACTTCATCATGGGACACTTCATGAGAAGGACTAGACCCTTCAGATTGTCCCTCTATTTTAGGTTCTTCATAGAAAACCATTGTAATAAGACCACTACTACAATAGAACTCATGAATAATTTCTTCTTCTTCTTCCTCAACATGGGGATCTAAACCCTTCTCAGAATCAGCATATTTATAATCTACACATTTAGTCAATGGATTTAAAAATAGGTTCTCAACATCATTTGCATCATCAATTTTTAACATTTCTAAACCATCTTCCAAAAGTTCTCCAAGGCAAAAAACTTGTTTAGTTACAGGAAAGTATGCGTCCTCATTAACATTCATATTAGTGTACTCTTCATGTGAAGTAGAAATCTCCATCTCATCATTACAAGAGAAATTAGACATATCAGGAAACTCATTGTCAATATAGCAAGGAAGCACATCATGCATGAAACTACTTTCACACTTTTTAAGTTCAATGTCGACACATCTCTCTTCAGTAGTATCATTAATAAGTTATAAATTAGTGTCCACATCATTGTCCTCATCAACATAATCACTTTCAAGTACATAACTATTTATCTCATTCTCATATATGCAAATGCCTACAACAGAATGATTAGTGCCAATACAATTTTCAAAAGAGTCAGTCCAAGAGTGCATCTAACAAGAATTCAAGTTCCTATTCCTTTGCCTAGACATTTGCATTGATTAACTTAGTAATTTTAATCATATGAATCGATTCATCATGCTAAACATCTAAGCATACATTTACTCCTGATGCAACACACAACATACACTCAACAGAATTGTGTCATTAAACATGAGAGACAAAGATTTGGAAGCTGAAACATAACAAAACTTCTATTCATCAACTCTGCCGGTACAATGAGAGAAAACTCTCTTATATCTAAGAAAACAAAAAAAAACAAAAAATTACCTTTTTTGGCAGATTTCGACAATTGTCAGATTTTGCCATTTAGGTAATTTTACAATCATATATTGAGAATCTAGTTTTTTCCCAAAAAACTCATAAAGCTAAGGTAGGAAGAAAAACCAACTAACATCCTAAATTCGAAACATGAGTTTCGAGTTATTAAAAAAAGCAACTTTTAAAAAACTAGAAAAAAACACTAATTTGCCATTTTGAGGGCCAAGATGAAAGTTTCAAGCCCCGAAAAAGTGCCAAGACGAGGTCCAACTGACTAGGGTCGGCTGGGAAACCACTGGCCACCTCATAATGCATCCACCTGTAAAATTTTGTAGAAAACCCACATCCGAGTCAAAAGTTATGACCTCCAGAAGTCCCTACATCATTCTCCTCTGGTTGAAAAGAACACAGCTCCTGCAAGTGAGTGTCTTCAAACTGCTACCATTTGACTGGATCTAACCTCTGCACTTCCCACTCTATAATCCATGTGCTATCGGTTGGTGGCAATCCGTCCCACTGTACTAAATACTTGTTGTAACGCCCTTGCTGAGTGTAGATAGTGTTCTTATCAAGAACCTGTGCAATCTTTTCCTTCTTCTTATGGGGAATGTGATTGTGCCATGCCACCTCTGGTTGACTATCTTCAGCATCATCCTCACCATGGAATGCATACAAATCAGAAATATTAAACACAGGAGAAATATCGAGATCATCTGGTAAACTGACCTCATATGCATTATCATTGATCTTCTTTGTAATTCTGCAAGGACCAATTTTCCTGTACTTCAACTTGTGATATGTTCCAGTAGAAAACTGCTCTTTTCTCAAATATACCATCACTAAGTCACCTTCACTGAATGTATGATGTCGCCTACTAGTATCCACTGAATTCTTGTACCTCTTATTACTGTCCTGCAACTTCTATCTCACTTCTTTCTGCAACTGTTGAAGGTGTTCTGCAAATGCTTCCCCATCATCACTGACCCTATCTTTCATTGGTAGTTGTACCAAATCTAGAACACCCTGAGGATTCCTACCATACACAATCTGGAAAGGGGACTTTCCCGTTGATCTGTTAACAGAACTATTATAGGCAAATTCGGCCTGGGGTAATGCCAAATCCCATTGTTTTGGCTTTTCTCCAACAATACACCGCAGCAAATTTCCCAAACTCTAATTGACTACCTCTGTTTGCCCATCTGTTTGAGGATGATAGGCACTACTAAACTGTAACTTGGTCCCCATCTTCTTCCATAAAGTCCTCCAGAAATGACTGAGGAATTTGGTATCCCTGTCAGAGGTAATAGTCTTTGGAACACCATGTAGTCGAACAACTTCTAAAAAAAATAACTCTACGACCCTCGTTGCATCATTAGTTTTCTTACAGGCAATAAAATGAACCATCTTGGAGAACCTATCAACAACTACAAAAATTGAGTCATTACCTCGTTGAGTATGTGGAAGTCCCAACACAAAGTCCATGCTCAAATCTATCCATGGTGCAATTGGTACTAGTAAGGGCATATACAACCCTGTATTATGTGAATGTCCCTTAGCCACTTGGCAGATTCTTCACCTTGTTACATACTTAGTTATATCCCTTTTCATCTTTGGCCAATAATATTTATCTTCTATCAAGGCTATTGTCTTGTCCTTGCCAAAATGTCCAGCCAACCCACTACTATGAAATTCTCTAATAATGTTTTCCCTCATAGAGCTAGCTAGTATGCATAGTTGTTTGCCTTTAAATAAATACCCATCTTGCATAAAATATTCACCCCAAAAGTGATCCAAGTTACCAGATACTGGTGCCTTCAATTGTTCCACAATCTCCCAAAAGTCATCATTAGACTCATACAAATTTTTGATGGCATCAAAACCAATCACCTCAGTTTCCATTGTGGTCAAAAGTGTAACACGCCTACTTAACGCATCTGCAACCTGATTTTGTTTTCCAGACTTATGCTTCAACACAAAGTTGTAACCCTACAAGAAAGAGACCCACTTGGCATGCCTACTATTCAACCTTTTCTGTGTGTTCAAGTATCTCAATGCAATATGATCTGTAAACAATACAAACTCCTGGGGAACTAGATAATGTCTCCAATGCCTCAATGCTTGAACAATTGCATAAAATTCCAAATCATAAGTAGAATAATCCTTTCTCACTGCATTCAGCGTTTCACTAAAGAAAGCTATAGGTTTTCCAGCTTGGCTAAGCATAGCACCTATCCCCACATGGGAGGCATCACATTCTACTTCAATTACCTTATCAAAATTTGGCAATGCAAGTATAGGTGCTTCTGTTACCTTTTTCTTTAAGTACGTAAAGCTCTCCTCAGCATCCTTGGTCCATACAAACTCCCTCCCTTTGGTGCAATCTGTTATAGGAGCTACAATACTACTGAAATTTTGAATGAACTTTTGATAGAAAGTGGCCAAGCCATGAAAACTTTTTACCGTTGTGATGCTGCTTGGACTAGGCCATTCTAGAATTGCCCTAACCTTTTCTAGATCCATTCTGACACCATCTTTAGAAATGACAAAGCCTAAAAAAACCAAATTGTCCTACATGAACCTACACTCTTTCAAATTGGCATAGAGCTCCTCCTTCCTTAACACACCAAAGATGATCCTCAAGTGTTGTAGGTGCTCTTCTTTGATGTTACTAAATACTAAAATATCATCAAAATAAACTACCACAAACTTACCAATGTAAGGGCGTAGTATAGTGTTCATTAATCTCATAAATGTGCTAGGTGCATTTGATAACCCGAATGGCATAACCATCCACTCATATAATCCATCTCCAGTCTTAAAGGCTGTCTTCCACTCATCCCCTTCTCGAATCTGGATTTGGTGGTAGCCACTTCATAGGTCAATCTTGCTGAAATATTTAGCCCCTGCAAGGACATCCATCATGTCCTCCATACAAGGTATAGGAAACTGATACTTGATGGTAATCTTAGTAATTGCTTTGCTATCAGTGCACATCCTCCATGTTCCATCATTTTTGGGGGTTAACAATGCAGGTACAGCACATGGGCTCATGCTCTCTCTCACCACACCTTTACTTATGAGTTCTATTACTTGCTTGTTCATCTCTGCATGTTGTGTTGGATTCATCCTATAAGCTGGTTGGTTGGGTAGAGTTGCTCCTAGAATCAAATCAATATGATGCTGAATATCTCTCTTTGGCAGTAGACCATCAAGCAATTCATTAGGTAAAACATCAACAAATTCTTTCAATAGCTCGGCTACTTCTGGGGGAACTGAAATGTCTTCCTCTTCACCTTTTTTCACTACTAATGCATAGCAACACTCTGTCACCTTCATTTCTTTAACAAGATCTCTTTCAGACAACATGGTCTCACCTTTTCCTTCATCCTTGTGTAACACCTGCCTTGAACACCTTAAAGAATACACACTTATGCTACAAGAAACAGGGAAATTTTTTTTTTTTTAAAAGATTTAAATAACGA
Organism: Cunninghamia lanceolata; assembly: GCA_027924645.1. Lineage (NCBI taxonomy): Eukaryota > Viridiplantae > Streptophyta > Pinopsida > Cupressales > Cupressaceae > Cunninghamia > Cunninghamia lanceolata. The sequence continues at coordinate 1,259,238 of BSBN01001298.1, forward strand.
TAACATAACTAATTACGACATATTCTCTAAGGGTTCAAGGCTGCATCACTTAATAAATCGACTAACACAATTTAGCATACATTAGCAACTGATCCGAAACCATGCTCAGTTAAATAACTTATTCACATTCATAGCAAATCATCAAATAACAGAATCTGCATGATTAAATACATAACTGAAATGCTTTCATATAAGTACATCAAAACATCATCACATTGCTATTTTCAGTCTACATCGAAAGTTACATACATAAAGAATGTTTTGTTACACAAATCTGGTACAAGGTTATGCACTTACATCATCATCATTGGAACAAGTACAACTGGAACAAATCCTTTCTGCATATGATCTTGACAAGAGTAACCAATGGATAAAATAGCTCTTCCACCCGACCATGTGGAACCCTAAGGTCCACCCCCCGAGCTAGGAGTTAACATGAGGTCCCAACAATGACAGTCAGGTAGACGAAAGACAAACAAGAACAAAGGACGACCAAACGCCAATACAACACATGGCAATAACAATACAACACAACTTAACTTAACTTCCAGAGGTGACACAAAACAAATGAGGAGAGACCAAACAAGGAATGCTAGGTTGTAGTAGGGAGAGTGTCATCGCACGGTCCTAACATGGGTTATCCTGACAGCCTCTCACTAGGCGCCGGCCCCCATCTATGGTTATCCTAACAGCCTCTCACTAGGCGCCGGCCCCATAGGGTGACACATGCGGAATCGACCTTCCTTTCATGAGGACAAGGAAGTCAATCATGCTGACCAGGCCTTCTCTACCCATCCTTAGTCTAAACAAGCACTACAGGTCATGGGAGAGGAATCCATTAATCTTATTAATGTGAAATCTACCCTTAACCCCCTAGTTAATTTTAGGTTATCACTTGATTAATCTACTTCCAACGGGTTATCCTGACTGCCACTTTGGGCGCCAGCCCCACGTTGAAAGCCACTCTCCTTCCTAACACCTAGTAAACCTTAAAACGTCATGCAAGACTTTATAACAACACACGTATACGTACACTGCAAGGCATTAACCCTCTTGCATCAAAATAGAATCATTACATCAATTGTTATCCAACACTTTTAACATTACAATACTTTATTCTTTTACAGATTTCAGGTCTCTCCATACAACAATATGGTACAATATGATCACAAGTGGTTTAACATCCTCACAGGAAAATATTACTTTCAATACACATAAACAACCTGACATTATCTCAATATACTTCATTCTATGTTTGATCCACATACTTGTTATTACATCGTAAACACAAAAACAACAATACACAAGTTGCATATACTTAACTATGACAACTCAGCCTCTGGAATTTGAGTTTATCCACTCTTAAATCGACTCTTTACAAACAACAGAAATACTTAACTTATACCGTAAAATACAGTTCCAAAGTCAACACTACAATTTCTTCTCTGTTCAATGAAAACAACTTCTGTAATAAAATCCACATTAGGTTACATTCTTTACTATTACTATTTATTATAATCCTACTGTCATGAAAGAGAATCGTAAATGATCCTATTTGAATGGACCGTGAACAGCTGTATAGGTTGTTAATGAGGAGTAAAATAGCTACTTGACTGTTTTATCATTGAAATAGATGACAATTGATTAGTCTAACAACTTCCTCAACTTGCAAATCTGACGGTATCCACTGTTCACAAAAATAACGAAAGTAAAAAGGTTTGATGGCTAAATTCTTACGGTATCCAAGGACGTTCTTTGAGATTCCCGCATCTTGTTCTTGCTTCCAACTGTTGTGCAGATCTCCAAACATGAAAGGTGTAATTACAAGTTCCGAAATCACTTCCCCTCAGGTTTAATTTCTGACAGAAATGGGTAGAATACAAACTCTCAGTCCTTCTCAAATCGCTGATTGCTGTATGTCTTTAGCTGTCCCTTACTGCATCGGATACTGTTCTGGTTATAAGAAATGTTGTAAACTCCGTTATACTGAAGTCAAATCTGGTAAGAACGCTATGATACAGCATATGTTTCTGATGATGATCTGATTTCAGTTTATATGCAGTGGAAGTACGAATCTCAAGGTGCAGCATTGGATCATAGTTCACTAGACATTTGCTCATAAACTGAATTGTATGAGGCCAAATATAATACCCCAGTTATCTGTCTACGGGAAGCTGCACACCGGTAGGCTATGATAATCAGAGAGTAATATCTTGTTGCACTACAACTCAGGGTTTGTTAATGACAAGGCATTGGATCATCCTAATATACACCCAACTGATAAAGTAGAAAATCCATTAGACAGCGGCTGTCAGACAATTCTATTCTATGAGTTATGTTCGCACTTCATATCACTAGGATCGCTAATTAATCTGCAATGAGCTTGCATTATAGGATGCGACCTGTATAGAACATTTTTCCAATGCGCGACTAGCTGGGCACATCGATCAAAAGATAGGAGTAACTGCAGGTTTAAGTCTGAAATGCTCAGTAGACAAGAGGAAAGAAAACGCTGAATTGCACAAGGGTGCGATCTTCATTAACAGCCTCTGTCAGATGTGTGTCCAGCCAAAACAGCTAGGACTTATAATGGAACAAGATAAGGACCCAAACAAAGGAACAGTTAGACGCTTAATCAAAATTACCTCCGTCCTCTTTCTAAACGCAGGGTTACGGTAAGACCACAAGGCGTTTCTTCTCTTGCTGAAAGTGATATGGCAATCCAAATTGATTGCACAGAAGTCATTAATAGGTTGCAATATGGGAAAGAACTGTAGTTTGGTATATGTAAGCTGAGGGGCTAAATTGAGACCACTCCTACACCCTATCCGCCAAACTGCATTACCTTAACAACTCATATGACTTAACATAAAGGGCAGGTCCGTTGAGTTCCATAACTACCGCATTTTGTATCCTCTTATGGCTAAATCACAGTTGGTTCTTTGTTTCGGTTAGGAACAATATTATGTTTTGTTAAAATAGAATTGGTTTTGTTAGGTGCCATCATCGATCCACTGTATTTAGCGGTTATCATTATCATTATTATTCCTCTTCTCATTCTACAGTTACTTAACAACCTGTCCTTGTAGATATTTTTTTTTTCACGCTCCTGCTGTGCCCAAAACGGGAACCATTATCATATTATGCTTCAGTTCGGTGTGAATCACGGAGCTTGGCTTGGTGGATACTTCATTAAAACGACAATTATTGTTGGGAAAGATCCCTGAGAAATTCTCAAAGCTGTTGTGTGCATTTTAGTCTCTGAAAGATAAACCGCTGTGTAACTTGAGCGAGATTCAGAGCTGCCGTGCTCTCTCCTATTTAATAAAATTTTACATGTATTATTTGATGTTGCCTAGGCCGTTTGGACTAGTGCTACAGAACTCCTCATTAAAAGAAAAGGGTTTCCCGTAGCCCACAAAATACTGTAGAAGAACCTCTTTATACTAAAACAACATAGGGTTTGGGAGTCCGTCGTTAGTTTATGATACTAAAACAAATACATGGCTCGAGGGTTGGAATAAACCTATAGACCTGAACTGAGCGTCGTTAAAGACATGATTACTGATTGCCCAAATGATTGTAGATGAAGGGAGGTAATTGGCAGATCGGTTTCATGCCTGAGAGAGAATAAGAGGGTTTACAGAAGAAAATCCTTGATCATAGCTGCGTATGGATTTCAAAAAAAAGATAAGGGGAGACTCTAGGGTGACAACGAATCCATAACCTCCAATACCTGTCTCCTATGTGCCGATCACAGAAGTAACAGAATTTTACCCTCAACGCAATGTCTAAACTTCTTTTTTTTTGATAAAACGTCTAAGGTGCATTGATGTTTCCTAAGAACACACGATTATACTATAATTTCATCCTTTGAGAAGGGGTAAACATAGGAAGAACAGAAGGGTTCTGCAGGAAGCAATTCAACCACAAGAATTTCATTTCCAAATAAAGAAGCAATCAATCAACATGCTCAGATTCAGAGAAACAAAACAGCGAAAGAAGGCAAGTATTCCAAGGAACGTGGCTACGATGTCGGTTCAATGAGTCTGCTTCAATTGTTGCAGATCCAAGCTACCTATTCCAGCCTTCTTCTCCCTTCGTGTACCTGTAATGTCCTCCTTAATGCCTCTGCCACTCTTTTATAACACAGCCTCTCTCCTCTACCAAGGGCTTGGCACGCGATCCCGTGCTTCTCTCCTTTAAAAAAAATATATTTTTTATTTAATTTAAAGATCCCCAATGATTATTTATTTTATTTTATTATTATTTTTTTTTTAAATGTAAGCACCTAATTCAGATAAAATCTAATTTCTTTATAGCCGACCCAATAGTACTATTTCGACAATCTATACTTTATAACTATATTTTTAATTTATTTTATTAATCAAGTTGTAAATCACAATTTACAACATGATTACATCTATTTATTTATTTAAATATTTATTATAAATAATATTATATTGAACAAGACAAATTTCTTACAACTTTATTTAACAACAACACTTCTCATAAAATAATAATTTATTTATAACAATAATCGACAACTAACGACATATGCCCATTTGACAACATTTATACTCTTTCGTATAATGATTCTAATTAAAGCACAACACTACCACACATGCTTAGACACCTTCAAACTTAATTAGACTCCAAGGTACAGTATTACCTGACAGCAAGACATGATCGAACGACAACCAACAACCACAAGGGTAAACTGACGACCAAGGAACACTGACTTGGGACCTCACGTTAACTCCAACCAACTAATCCATTGGCGAAGGCACGCTCAGACCTGGTAATCAGGTGGAGTCGATGCCTAGTACCTGCATCCTGCAGCAATGCACAGTTAACCATGACAACATATACATATACATCACATGCAGTCCTATCGTGAATGGAAATCGCAGTGGGGTAGGGTACTCGAGAACGAGTAATACGACACTGTTCCATTCACGTTTATGAATAACAATCAACTATATTGAACAAGGTATCAGATTACTAGTCTACAACATAAAATGATCGACTAACTTGCAATCCCATATAGTGAATAACATCAAAGCATATAAAACATCAGTTCATTTATCAAATTGTAAAGCATGAAATGACATAATCCAACATCAACATCTGTTATCATAACAATTAGGTTCATACTGAAATAGCAAAATAACTAGAAATCCATCATCAAACGATCTAAAATACTGTCCTAATGTCCAGTACTATAAAGCAAACATCAGTCCAAAAGACGACAAGTTAAGGGGCACTACATCCTCCCCCCCTAGGATCAGGCTTACTCCTGGAAGCCTGCGAACAAATATGGATATAGCTCTCGCATATGGGAAGTATCTTCCCAGGTCGCTGAAGTCTCATCACTAGGATCCCATTGGACCCTTACCTGCTCTATGACTCTGCCCCTGAGAGCGAGTCGCCTGCGCTCCAAAATGCCTACGGGCTCCAAAGCTAGCTGCCCGTCCTCTACCTGTAAGGCATTCCAATCAAGAACATGTGAAATATCTGGATGATAAGGTCTAAGAACAGAAACATGAAATACGTCATGGACGCGTGACAAGCTAGGCGGCAAAGCAAGACGGTATGCAACAGGACCGATTCTCTCCAAAACCTTGAATGGCCCTACAAAACATGGCGCGAGCTTAGAGCCTTTTCCGTAACGAATCGGACTCTTTCGCAGATGCACCCGCAAGAACACCCGATCACCCACTGAAAACTGACAATCAAGTCTATGAGCATCTGCATATTTGTTCTGTCTATCCTGAGCTGCTACCAGATGCTCTCTGATGCGATCGACCTGCTGCTCCATCTCTTGGAGCATCTGAGGACCTAGGAGAACTCTATCCTCAAGACGATCCCAACTCAATGGGGTACGACAAGGACGACCATATAGGGCCTGAAAAGGAGACATGCCAATGGAACTGTGGTACCCATTATTGTACGCTAACTCCACCAAATACAAATAATCTTCCCAACGATTTTGCTGATCCATCACATACATTCTGAGCATGTCCTCAAGAACTTGATTGACCCTCTCAGTTTGCCCATCAGTCTCTGGATGGTACGCTGAACTGAAGTTCAGCTGAGTTCCCAACGCATGCTGAAGGGATGTCCAAAGAGTTGAAGTAAAAATTGGATCACGATCAGAGATAATCTTACGAGGAATCCCGTGCAATATGACGATATCCTCCATGAAAATTTTGGCCACAGATGAAGCATTATATGAAGATCGGACAGGAGAAAAGTGTGCTACTTTCGTAAGCCTATCTACAGTGACCATTATTACATCATGGCAACCAGAAGACATGGGTAAACCAACTATAAAATCTATTGAAATGATGTCCCATTTCCATTCCGGAATAAGATGTGGCTGAAGAAGACCTGCGGGGTGCTGATGTTCCGCCTTAACCCTCTGACATTCTAAGCATCTCGAAACAAAATCAGCAATATCCCTCTTCATTCCAGCCCAAAAATATATCTGACGAAGGTCTGCATACATCTTCTTGACACCTGGATGAGCAGAATAAGGTGCCCGATGAGCCTCAGTCATGATTAGGGTGTGGAGACCCTCTGTAGAAGGCACATAAATGCGACCTAAATGTCGCACAAGACCATCCGACTCGATAGAATACCCAGCATATCTACCCTCCAAGGCTCTACCAGACTCCACTTCAGCTTTCACTTCCTGATACCATCTATCTGCAGGGAGTGCTGCAAGAATCTGTCCTCTCAAATCCACTCCAAGAGTGATTGACGAAAGTTCATGTCTTCGACGACTAAGAGCATCTGCCACCACATTCTCCTTACCTTGGATATATTTTACCTCAAAATCATACTCACATAGAAACTCCATCCATCATCTCTGTCTTGCATTCAGGTTTGGATGTGTAAAAATATACTGTAAACTTCGGTGATCACTGTGCAGCTCAAACCGATGCCCCAGCAAGAAGTGTCTCCATCTTACCAATGCATGAACAACTGCAGCTAACTCTAGGTCATGTGTAGGATAGTTCAACTCATGATCTTTGAGTTTACGGGACTCGTAAGCTATCACACGGCCCTCCTGCATTAAAACTGCTCCTAAACCTTCCAAAGATGCATCAGTACAAACCACAAAATCTCTGGCAGGATCCGGCACTGCTAGAATAGGTGCACTAGTTAACCGCTCCTTAAGACTCTGAAAGGCTGCTTGACACTAGTCTGACCAAATGAACTTCTTTCCTTTTCTCTGAAGAGAAGTTATAGGGTAAGCTATCTTTGAAAACCCTTCCACAAATCGTCGATAATAGCCTGCTAAACCCATGAAACTACGAACCTCTGAAACATTGGTAGGAGCTGGCCAATCCATGATGGCTTGAATCTTTGAAGGATCTACCGCAATACCCTTGTCGGAAATGACATGCCCCAAATATTTCACTTCTGTTTGAAAGAAATCACATTTAGCCAGATTTGCATATAACTGATTTTCTCTTAAACACTGCAGAACCTGTCGCAAATGATCTTCATGCTCCTCCATAGACCTTGAATAAATCAATATATCATCTAAGAAGACAAGAACAAATCTATCCAGATAGGTATGGAACACACCATTCATCAGGCTCATAAATACCGATGGCACATTTGTCAACCCAAAAGGTACAACAGTGAACTCATAATGCCCATAGCGAGTGCGAAATGCTGTCTTGTGGATGTCAGCCTCAAAGATGCGCAACTGATGATATCTCAATTTTAGGTCTATCTTGGAGAACACCTTAGCTCCCTTGATCTGATCAAAGAGGTCATCAATTCGTGGCAATGGGTACCTGTTCTTCACAGTCACCTTATTAAGCTGTCGATAGTCGATGCACAAACGTAGAGATCCATCCTTTTTCTTCACAAAAATCACAAGTGCTCCCCATGGAGAGACACTTGGACGAATGAATCCCTTCGCTAATAACTCTTCTAGCTGTAAGCGAAGCTCCTTAAGCTCCTGAGTAGTCATCCGATATGGAGCTCGTGAGATAGGTTCTGCTCCGGGAACAAGGTCTATCTTGAAATCAATATCACGCTTCGGTGGCATACCTGGAATCTCGCTAGGAAAGACATCTTCATACTCCTTGAGAATAGGATGATCGTCAAGGGATGTCTCCCTATTTTCCCCAAGATCTGTGTCATTAACTGTTATAGCAAACAACTTGCATCCTTGACGCAAACATCTCTTCAATTGCATAGCAGAAATCATGCGCAAAGAGATGGGTCTCTGAATCCCAACCACCTCTACTTCATTGCCTGATTCATCCACACACCTCACTAATTTGTGGCGACAGTCTATCACTGCTTGATGAGCATCCAACCAATCCATTCCCAACACTATGTCATAGGATCCTAATGGTATAATGCGAAGATCTGCTATGGTAGATAAAGGACCTATCCTCAACTCGCAACCATACACAAGAGAGTCTACTGATACCCTAGATCCAGAAGCCAATTCCACCTGCCACTTAACATCTTGCTTTGCTGCCACTAATTTGTAACGCTCCACTAAAGAAGGGGAAATAAAAGAATCTGAAGCACCAGAGTCAAAAAGAATAGAAATGGTACTACCTCGCAAGACACCTGTAGTCTCCACAACGGTACCTTGGTGCTCCGCTTGGCGATTATCCACCGCCGCAAACACCCTATGTGACCTGCCTGCATCTCCAACAGTGGGCTCTGAAATTGCGGGCCTCTGTCCAAATCCTGAAGTATTCTTACGCAGATACTGTCTGGCAATATGGCCCTGCTGACCGCAAGAGAAACATCCTGTTCCCCTGCCAAAACCTCCACCACCTACAGGAGCATTTGATTGCTGAAAACTTCCTCTACTTGCTGCAGATTGTGTGCTTTGCTGGTTGACTGGCCCGATCACGTTTAACTCTCTGCCAACTTCGATCCTTTCTGGAATGAAATCTATTACCTTGCTGATACTGAGAGTTTCTTGATTTCGTATGAGAAAACTGTTGTTGCTGCTGTCCACTCTTAGAAGGTACAAGATGACTCCTCGAGTTACCTGCTGTATGGGATTGACCACTACGGAAACCAGAACCTGCTCGAGAAGTGCTACCGATCTGAACACCTGTATGACCCCCTAGGGCCATGGTCAAGTTCTCTTCCACCAGTCGAGCCTTCTCAACTGCTACCTCCAGGGTCTTCGGCTCGAACACACGAACTCCTCCGCTGATGCGTGCATTCAGGCCTCTAATAAAATGCTGAACTAACATGGCCTCGTCGTTTCCAATGCCCGCATACTGCTTGAGTTCATAAAACCTATGCTCATACTATTCCATTGTCATGGCCATCTGTCTCAACCCATGGAACTCGTCCGCTCGTCGTTGCCTCCAGTGATCAGATAAAAATCGAGCTCTGAACCTTTCCAGAAATAGTTCCCATGAAATTGTCGCAATATCTAGATGCAACTTTTGTTCCTCGAGACGCCACCATGTAGAGGTGAATCCTCTTAGATGCATGATGGCGCATCTTGCCTTAGTGTTGCTGCCATATGGATGCATAGCAAAGCACCTCTCCAAATCAATTAGCCATGTCTCTGCTTCCAAACCGCTACCGGAGCCATCGAATGTAGGAGGACGGGCTCTCATCAAGTCTCTCATGTGGCCCGCAAGAATAGCTTCTTGTTCAGCAGTGTTCTCTCTCCTTCTAGGAGATCGTTCTCTTTCTCTCTCTTCTGGTTGCTCCACCTCCTGCCTAGGACCAAGATGAGCAAGCATCTCCTCAAGGAGCTGGCAAAGTTGAGCACCCTCGGGCTGATCCTGATTCTCTTGATTCTCACTGCCACCTTCTTGTGCACTTCCATGAGGGGAACTAGGAGGAGGGCTGATATCAACACCTCTCCCACGACCCCTACCTCGTCCACGTCCTCGGCCTCGTACCCTAGGCATCTTCTTGGACAACACATCCAAGAACCACTTCAGGTTGTTAGGCAAGGACTATGAATGAGTATGTTCTTAAGAGTTTAAGCAACTAGCATAGCTCAATGGGCTAATTATAAAACCAGAGTACCCAGTGTTAGTAACATGGCTCTGATACCAGATGTAACGCCCGCCTTGAACACCTTAAAGAATACACACTTATGCTACAAGAAACAGGGAAATTTTGTTTTTTTTAAAGATTTAAATAACAATAACATAACTAATTACGACATATTCTCTAAGGCTTCAAGGCTGCATCACTTAACAAATCGACTAACACAATTTAGCATACATTAGCAACTGATCCGAAACCATGCTCAGTTAAATAACTTATTCACATTCATAGCAAATCATCAAATAACGGAATCTGCATGATTAAATACATAACTGAAATGCTTTCATATAAGTACATCAAAACATCATCACATTGCCATTTTCAGTCTACATCGAAAGTTACATACATAAAGAATGTTTTGTTACACAAATCTGGTACAAGGTTATGCACTTACATCATCATCATTGGAACAAGTACAACTGGAGCAAATCCTTTCTGCATATGATCTTGACAAGAGTAACCAATGGATAAAATAGCTCTTCCACCCGACCATGTGGAACCCTAAGGTCCACCCCCCGAGCTAGGAGTTAACATGAGGTCCCAACAATGACAGTCAGGTAGACGAAAGACAAACAAGAACAAAGGACGACCAAACGCCAATACAACACATGGCAATAACAATACAACACAACTTAACTTAACTTCCAGAGGCGACACAAAACAAATGAGGAGAGACCAAACAAGAAATGCTAGGTTGTAGTAGGGAGAGTGTCATCACACGGTCCTAACATGGGTTATCCTGACAGCCTCTCACTAGGCGCCGGCCCCCATCTATGGTTATCCTGACAGCCTCTCACTAGGCGCCGGCCCCATAGGGTGACACATGCGGAATTGACCTTCCTTTCATGAGGACAAGGAAGTCAATCATGCTGACCAGGCCTTCTCTACCCATCCTTAGTCTAAACAAGCACTACAGGTCATGGGAGAGGAATCCATTAATCTTATTAATGTGAAATCTACCCTTAACCCCCTAGTTAATTTTAGGTTATCACTTGATTAATCTACTTCCAACGGGTTATCCTGACTGCCACTTTGGGCGCCGGCCCCACGTTGAAAGCCACTCTCCTTCCTAACACCTAGTAAACCTTAAAACGTCATGCAAGACTTTATAACAACACACGTATACGTACACTGCAAGGCATTAACCCTCTTGCATCAAAATAGAATCATTACATCAATTGTTATCCAACACTTTTAACATTACAATACTTTATTCTTTTACAGATTTCAGGTCTCTCCATACAACAATATGGTACAATATGATCACAAGTGGTTTAACATCCTCACAGGAAAATATTACTTTCAATACACATAAACAACCTGACATTATCTCAATATACTTCATTCTATGTTTGATCCACATACTCGTTATTACATCGTAAACACAAAAACAACAATACACAAGTTGCATATACTTAACTATGACAACTCAGCCTCTGGAATTCAAGTTTATCCACTCTTAAATCGACTCTTTACAAACAACAGAAATACTTAACTTATACCGTAAAATACAGTTCCAAAGTCAACACTACAATTTCTTCTCTGTTCAATGAAAACAACTTCTGTAATAAAATCCACATTAGGTTACATTCTTTACTATTACTGTTTATTATAATCCTACTGTCATGAAAGAGAATCGTAAATGATCCTATTTGAATGGAACGTGAACAGCTGTATAGGTTGTTAATGAGGAGTAAAATAGCTACTTGACTGTTTTATCATTGAAATAGATGACAGTTGATTAGTCTAACAACTTCCTCAACTTGCAAATCTGACGGTATCCACTGTTCACAAAAATAACGAAGGTAAAAAGGTTTGATGGCTAAATTCTTACGGTATCCAAGGACGTTCTTTGAGATTCCCGCATCTTGTTCTTGCTTCCAACTGTTGTGCAGATCTCCAAACATGAAAGGTGTAATTACAAGTTCCGAAATCACTTCCCCTCAGGTTTAATTTCTGACAGAAATGGGTAGAATACAAACTCTCAGTCCTTCTCAAATCGTTGATTGCTGTATGTGTTTAGCTGTCCCTTGCTGCATCGAATACTGTTCTGGTTATAAGAAATGTTGTAAACTCCATTATACTGAAGTCAAATCTGGTAAGAACGCTATGATACAGCATATGTTTCTGATGATGATCTGATTTCAGTTTATATGCAGTGGAAGTACGAATCTCAAGGTGCAGCATTGGATCATAGTTCACCAGACATTTCCTCATAAACTGAATTGTATGAGGCCAAATATAATACCCCAGTTATCTGTCTACGAGAAGCTGTACACCGGTAGGCTATGATAATCAGAGAGTAATATCTTGTTGCACTACAACTCAGGGTTTGTTAATGACAAGGCATTGGATCATCCTAATATACACCCAACTGATAAAGCAGAAAATCCATTAGACAGCGGCTGTCAGACAATTCTATTCTATGAGTTATGTTCGCACTTCATATCACTAGGATCGCTAATTAATCTGCAATGAGCTTGCATTATAGGATGCGACCTGTATAGAACATTCTTCCAATGCACGACTAGCTGGGCACATCGATCCAAAAGATAGGAGTAACTGCAGGTTTAAGTCTGAAATGATCAGTAGACAAGAGGAAAGAAAACGCTGAATTGCACAAGGGTGCGATCTTCATTAATAGCCTCTGTCAGATGTGTGTCCAGCCAAAACAGCTAGGACTTATAATGGAACAAGATAAGGACCCAAACAAAGGAACAGTTAGACGCTTAATCAAAATTACCTCCGTCCTCTTTCTAAACGCAGGGTTACGGTAAGACCACAAGGCATTTCTTCTCTTGCTGAAAGTGATATGGCAATCCAAATCAATTGCACAGAAGTCATTAATAGGTTGCAATATGGGAAAGAACTGTAGTTTGGTATATGTAAGCTGAGGGGCTAAATTGAGACCACTCCTACACCCTATCCGCCAAACTGCATTACCTTAACAACTCATATGACTTAACATAAAGGGCAGGTCCGTTGAGTTCCATAACTGCCGCATTTTGTATCCTCTTATGGCTAAATCACAGTTGGTTCTTTGTTTCGGTTAGGAACAATATTATGTTTTGTTAAAATAGAATTGGTTTTGTTAGGTGCCATCATCGATCCACTGTATTTAGTAGTTATCATTATCATTATTATTCCTCCGCTCATTCTACAGTTACTTAACAACCTGTCCTTGTAGATTTTTTTTTTTTCACGCTCCTGCTGTGCCCAAAACGAGAACCATTATCATATTATGCTTCAGTTCGGTGTGAATCATGGAGCTTGGCTTGGTGGATACTTCATTAAAACGACAATTATTGTTGGGAAAGATCCCTGAGAAATTCTCAAAGCTGTTGTGTGCATTTTAGTCTCTGAAAGATAAACCGCTGTGTAACTTGAGCGAGATTCAGAGCTGCCATGCGCTCTCCTATTTAATAAAATTTTACATGTATTATTTGATGTTGCCTAGGCCGTTTGGACTAGTGCTACAGAACTCCTCATTAAAAGAAAAGGGTTTCCCGTAGCCCACAAAATACTGTAGAAGAACCTCTTTATACTAAAACAACATAGGGTTTGGGAGTCCGCCGTTAGTTTATGATACTAAAACAAATACATGGCTCGAGGGTTGGAATAAACCTATAGACCTGAACTGAGCGTCGTTAAAGACATGATTACTGATTGCCCAAACGATTGCAGATGAAGGGAGGTAATTGGCAGATCGGTTTCATGCCTGAGAGAGAATAAGAGGGTTTACAGAAGAAAATCCTTGATCATAGCTGCATATGGATTTCAAAAAAAAGATAAGGGGAGACTCTAGGGTGACAACGAATCCATAACCTCCAATACCTGTCTCCTATGTGCCGATCACAGAAGTAAAAGAATTTTACCCTCAACGCAATGTCTAAACTTTTTTTTTTTTAATAAAACATCTAAGGTGCATTGATGTTTCCTAAGAACACACGATTATACTATGATTTCATCCTTTGAGAAGGGGTAAACACAGGAAGAACAGAAGGGTTCTGCAGGAAGCAATTCAACCACAAGAATTCCATTTCCAAATAAAGAAGCAATCAATCAACATGCTCAGATTCAGAGAAAAGAAACAGCGAAAGAAGGCAAGTATTCCAAGGAACCTGGCTACGATGTCGGTTCAACGAGTCTGCTTCAATTGTTGCAGATCCAAGCTACCTATTCCAGCCTTCTTCTCCCTTCGTGTACCTGTAATGTCCTCCTTAATGCCTCTGCCGCTCTTTTATAACACAGCCTCTCTCCTCTACCAAGGGCTTGGCACGTGATCCCGTGCTTCTCTCCTTTAAAAAAATATATTTTTTATTTAATTTAAAGATCCCCAATGATTATTTATTTTATTTTATTATTTTTTTTTTAAATGTAAGCACCTAATTCAGATAAAATCTAATTTCTTTATAGCCGACCCAATAGTACTATTTCGACAATCTATACTTTATAACTATATTTTTAATTTATTTTATTAATCAAGTTGTAAATCACAATTTACAACATGATTACATCTATTTATTTATTTAAATATTTATTATAAATAATATTATATTGAACAAGACAAATTTCTTACAACTTTATTTAACAACAACACTTCTCATAAAATAATAATTTATTTATAACAATAATCGACAACTAACGACATATGCCCATTTGACAACATTTATACTCTTCGTATAATGATTCTAATTAAAGCACAACACTACCACACATGCTTAGACACCTTCGAACTTAATTAGACTCCAAGGTACAGTATTACCTGATAGCAAGACATGATCGAATGACAACCAACAACCACAAGGGTAAACTGACGACCAAGGAACATTGACTTGGGACCTCACGTTAACTCCAACCAACTAATCCATTGGCGAAGGCACGCTCAGACCTGGTAATCAGGTGGAGTCGATGCCTAGTACCTGCATCCTGCAGTAATGCACGGTTAACCATGACAAGATATACATATACATCACATGCAGTCCTATCGTGAATGGAAATCGCAGTGGGGTAGGGTACTCGAGAACGAGTAACACGACACTGTTCCATTCACGTTTATGAATAACAATCAACTATATTGAACAAGGTATCAGATTACTAGTCTACAACATAAAATGATCGACTAACTTGCAATCCCATATAGTGAATAACATCAAAGCATATAAAACATCAGTTCATTTATCAAATTGTAAAGCATGAAATGACATAATCCAACATCAACATCTGTTATCATAACAATTAGGTTCATACTGAAATAGAAAAATAACTAGAAATCCATCATCAAACGATCTAAAATACTGTCCTAATGTCCAGTACTATAAAGCAAACATCAGTCCAAAAGATGACAAGTTGAGGGGCACTACACCTTGAGAGGCAATAAAATCACCTTAGCGCCATCTTTCCAAAAGGTGTATGTGTTTTTCTCTCCATCATGCATAACTTTTCTATCATACTGCCATGGCCTTCCCAATAACACATGACAGGCATCCATTGGGACAACATCACACCATATCTCATCCTGATAGATCTTCCCTATGCTAAACTTAATTAGGCATCTTTTATCAACAGTGACTTCATTTCCCTTTTTAAACCATGCAATGCGATACAGATGAGGATGTTTTTCACGGTGTAAATTCAATTTTTCTACCATTTCTTTAGAAACCATATTTTCACAACTACCTCCATCAACAATGACTTGACATACCTTGCCACCTAAAGTGCATCTGGTTCTGAAGATATTGGTTCGAAGCCATGAACCATCAGAGCTTTTGGCTTGTGTTTTCTCCTTCTCTGGAATCACCATTGCTCTTCTCATCATGAGACTTTCTCCCACATCTGGTGGAACCTCCAATTCTGTCCCTTCCACTTCATGCTGCATTTGAATCATGTTCACCCTAGGTTGTCCTCCTTGATTTCTTTCTTGCATGTTATAATTTGAGCATTCAAATGCCCTATGACCTTCTTCTCCACATCTGAAACAAGTGAAAGGCCTTCTCTGGTTTTTCCATCCTCTACCGCTACCATAACCTCTACCTCTTTGAAATCCCCTTCCGCGTTCTTGATGCGGAGGATCTTGTCGAGTGTCTACTTGTTTTTCCAAACCATGGGATGACTCTCCCCTGCCATAATTTGAACCTCCTTGAAATGGGGTTGATGTACCCCTTCTTCCTCCTCTATTCCTCTGATGGTACTGTCTATTTTGTTTTTCTTCAGCCTTTAGAGCCAATTGGTAAGCCTCTTCCATATTGTTGAGTCGATGCATGCTCAATTCATCTTGAATAGAAAATTTTAGGCCATTCACATATCTAGCAGCCATCTGTTCATCAGTTTCTTGATGCTCTATACGTATAGACAGTGTATAAAACTCATTTGTATAATCTTGCACAGAAGAGAGGTTCTGCTTTAAATTTTGAAACCTACGAAAAAGGGTTTGCGCATAATCTATGGGCAAAAAATTTTCTCTCAACTTCTTCTCCATTTTATTCCATGTCCTAATCTTATCCTTGCCTTTTCTTGTTCATTCCTTTTGAAGATGATCCCACCAAATCATTGCATGACCCTTTAATTTGGTGCATGCGAATTTTACCTTCTTCTCCTCTGTCATGAATTTCCATTCAAAAAATTTTCTCATGCCATTCAACCAGTCTATCAACTCCTCTGGTTTAAGACTACCTGCATAATCTGAAACATCTACCTTGATCCCTTCATTTTTTCCTTCTAAGGCCCTAAGCATCCTCTCTTCAAAACTCATGCCTTCTAATTCTTCTTCTTCATGTTCTATATCTTTATTTGCACCTCCTTGACCTATCTTTTCATCAGATTCATCTCCTCCTCTACCCAGTCTTTGGTTTTCCATCTATGTTGTAAGTTCTACTATTTGCCTTTGCAGATTTTGCATTTCTCTATGCATCTGGGCAAGACCGCCTCTTCCTCTTCCTCTCCCAGCCATCTTCCTGCTCTGATACCAAATGATGCAGCACACAACATACACTCAATAGAATTGTGCCATTAAACATGAGAGACAAAGATTTGGAAGCTAAAACATAACAAAACTTCTATTCATCAACTCTGTCGCTACAATAAGAGAAAAGTCTCTTATATCTAAGAAAACAAAAAAAACAAAAAAATTACCTTTTTTGGTAGATTTTGACAATTGTCAGATTTTGCCATTTTAGGTAATTTTACAATCATATCTTGAGAATCCAGTTTTTCCCAAAAAACTCATAAAGCTAAGGTAGGACGAAAAACCAACTAACATCCTAAATTCGAAACATGAGTTTCGAGTTATTAAAAAAAACAACTTTTAAAAAACTAGAAAAAATAACTAATTTGCCATTTTGAGGGCCAAGATGAAAGTTTTAAGCCCTGAAAAAGTGCCAAGACAAGGTCTAGCTGACTAGGGCGGGTTGGGAAACCACTGGCCACCTCATAATGCATCCACCTGTAAAATTTCGTAGAAAACCCACATCCGAGTGAAAAGTTATGACCTCCGAAAGTCCCTACATCAACTCCTTGATTGATGAAGCTTCCATGAGGTCAATTTTTACACATTTCAACTTCCTCACTGCACCTTGTACTTGAACTATCTTCTTTATAAGTTTCATCAACACACATTTTGTCCATATGTTAATTTTCTACTTTGCTTCTTCCATCATACCAAGCATCTTCACTTTCCACCTTGCATGTTTCACTTACATATGTCATGTCTTTCTTTTGCTCATTTAGGACAGATTGACTACTATTATGACCAATTAAGGATATAATGGTTTTTGCATATTCTTGTCTTATTTCCTCAAGAAACATAACCTAGTCATGTTCCTAGTCAAGACTAGTAGGTTTCAATTCTTTTGATATTGCACTCAAACTTGTCTCATAATCTTCATAAAATAAATTAATGGATACTAAATCTTTAGGTCTATGACACTTAGGGACTACAAAAAAAGTAGCCATAAAACTTGCATAAAGATCAGACGGTGATTCTCCTTCATGCTTCTTAATAATAGACAAAGCTTCTACAAGAGATGTATGGTCAAGACTATATGTAAATTGTTCATTCAAGGTTGCAACAAGATCCTTCCAAGAAGAAAAATAATGTTTAGGGAAACTTTCCATCCACTCCCTAGCTTCACCATACAAAGATTTGGAAAAATACCTCATCCACATATCCTTATCAACAAATTGAAATTGTTGCATGAAATCTAAAAATTATTGAATATGAGCATCTCCTTATGAACCAACATGTGCACTAAACCAAGGCATTTGACTATAAAATTCCTCTATCATTATTTTGAAATCATGATTTGGCCAAGAAAGTCCAACTGCTTATATATCGTATTAAGAGGAATATTTGAAGGGTTATACTCACAAGTCATAGAGGTCACAAGTTATGACTTAAGTAATGAAGCTAAAACAAATGACAAACATGGGCAAATTTTGGATCCATCAAATATCATAAAATTTAGGTGCATGGGCATTCCTTGAATCATTAAACTCTTTGTAATCTTCTTCTGCTATCTCATCCTCATGACAACCTATCCCACATTCCACCATATTGCAAGTAAATCCAACACTTGCCTCGCTTGTGGACAATCTATCTTCAACTTATGATTTTACATCATACTCCTTATATTCAATTAAGACTTCTTCCATCTCATATTATCATTGGGCTCTTTTATATCTTGAATACTTGCATGGTATTTTGACTATAACTATAGATTTCTTTCTCATGGAAATTATCTGTGTTCCCTTCTACATAATATTCATTCAAAGGAAAAGTATCAACATAGTCAACACCTATAGACTTAACACCTTTCATCATGTAACATGCAATCTCACATTACCCAAAAATTAACCATAATCAACCATCTTAATTAAGGTTCAGTATACATCATGATTAACATAATCACAATTAAGCAAGAATGAATCAATATCATCATGATAATTAAACATGCTATTCTTTTTTGAATAAATCAAAACTTAGATTTACAACATCCATAGATAACTGTATAGTGAACAACTTTCACTATACATGTACAAAGCTATTCTCATGGCATCAAATATAGAAATATACATGATAAATAAATATCAAATCATATAAAGAAAAGCATTGTATCTGGAAATTTGACAATTGTCTTCGTAAGCCTCGGCTTGTCTTCTTCTTGGGAAGGAGGGCATCATCCGAGTGCTTTTCCTCCAACCATAGACCGGCGGTCTTCCCCCACACAACTTCCTACCTGGAAGCAGCCCTACCCTTCATGGAAGGTATAGATATAAGGAACCATTAGGTTTAACATCTGAGTATCTGGTGTTGTGCCCTGCATAATGTCTCTCGATCATACAACTATAGATCCATTCTAACTATGTATGACACTACTAGAAACATTATGCCATCTGGAACACTATGGATCGATAATGCATGTAGAGATGGATGCATTACTTTGGCCAAATATTTATATATATAAACGCTTTGCAATGAATGTTGTCATATGTCCACCACCTTGACTCGACTTAGAAGTTGTCTTATCCTACAATAATCATAGCTTGACCTCTTTAGGTCTAGAAAAGGTAGGTTCAGTTCATTCTTAGTCCAATTCTAGGACAATCAACTCCCATCTTAGGAGTACATTCAATTATGTTACATTGCCCTTGCAATAGGGAATCTATGACTCCACGTCACCCTATTCCCATCTTTCAAAATGACAAAAGCCAAAACATGTTTTCCAACTTGTGATCTTCCTAAGTTCATGGCTTCATGTTTACCTTATCACAAGGTTTACATTCAAATTCATGACATTTAAGACTTATATCATAATAGTCTGATAAGACGGTCTTACTAAAAATAATCTATCTCAAGTATCCACATGGGTTTTAATATATTATACCTCATTCGTGAAGTATGGCCATTCGAAAAGAGATGGCTTTCATTTACGTTGAAATACAAGAGTTTCATACTAACCATAGTATTCATTCTCATAAGTATATAATTATCTAGGATAAATAGTTCCTCCAATAAACCCGACATGTACTTAATGCCACCTACAAGGCAATACAATTTGCCTCTTATCCAGTTCCTCCTTCTTCAACAAGGAGTCAACATATATTTTAAATACATAAGATGCATCATAGTTATCATAATAACTATCATTAACAGTTGATGAACACATTGTAGCCTTATCCCAAGGTTTACTTTCAGTTCAAGTTATCTAGAAGGGTATTTTCAAAGGTCCTATAGATCAAATCTATTTTAAATATTTTATCTCAAGAAATCCACGTGAGACCTTGGCACCTTATACTTGGTCTAAGAAGAATTGCCACTCGCAAAAGAAGGCTTTCAATTGCATTTAAACACAAGGGTTCATAATGGCATGGTATAGATTCTTACAAAAACAAGTGTCAACAAGAATAATTTCCCCAAGAGAGCATGGCATGCATTCATTGCTTGCCAAGGTATCAATTATATTTACCTATGATAAGCCCTCTTATTTCCTCGAGGAATCAATATATCATCACATGGATAACATACACCAAGACTATCATAGTATCAATACAAAATAGTCAAGGACCATTATAGGTTGACTACGAGATGAATATATATATATATATATATATATATATATATATTGAATGCACATGGCATACACCAAAGCTTACCACTATCAACAAAGTGATTCTTATTCCTCTACGGCTCGAGACATTATCATTACCAGATACAGGGCACGATAACATAGTTTCATAAGTAGATACCCTCACGGGTTCTCTCATAGCCATGATTTATCGATGCCCTTCTAGGCTCTTCAACAGTTAAAGAATAATTCATTGTCCTCATGGGCTATTAACCAGTCATTATTAAACAATAACAGGGAAATTATCATTGGCATAAAAGATATTTATAATCTTTTCATCAGTACATGGAAGTTCTTGCATGCACAACATGCATGATTTACAACCTCCAGGTTGGGTTGGCGACACTATGCCACCAAGGTTTCATAAGAGAATATAAAGAAAACACATGCAGCTTCAAGAGCCTTTGGTATTAGTTTAATACTACACTGATGTCATAGAAACACATGTCTAAGTCATGTTCGGCGTTGCAGCCATTAGCAATAGCTTATGACATTACAAGTTGACACAGTCAACACACTAAGTGCTATCAAAGATATACAAATCAATACATCATCGAATGCAATTCGATATTACTTGAGGAATTCATACCTGTATGAATATTCAAAGTTGCCTAAGGTTGTCATTGAATAGCTTTTAAATATACACCAAGGGTTGAGCTCTCTCGCTCCCCAAGCTACTTCTATAGTAGTGCTCCCGTCTACACTCTAATGGAAAATCTCCCTTTCTCTATCCATGACTCACACCACAAGAATACACTGAAGGAAATTTTTTTTTTCCAATGGTATCATCGATACCCTCTTTTTCATGCTTAACAATCTTTGCATGTATCAAGGACTCGCCACCTCGCAGGATCCAAAGATCCACACAGCCCATGATCGGGCAAGTCCACGAAAAGGGGTTCCAATTTGGCTAATATTCAACTTCCACTTAGCCTACCCACTCCTCATGGGTGGTGATTGGCTAAGAGCCAACCAATATATAGGAACAATATAACATATATATATATATATATATAATATATATGTAGACATATATATATATATGTAGACATATATATATATGTAGACATACATATATATATGTATATATACATATATATATGTATATATACATATATATGTATATATACATATATATGTATATATATATGTACATATGTATATATATGTATATATATATGTGTGTGTGTGTGTGTGTATATAATTTGAATACTAATGAGATCATTCTCTAAAGGGATTACAATCAATACAACACATATAATTTCCCCTATGTGCAAATAAGGGTTAACAAATGGCTATGTTGTTATCCAACGTTAACATCATTAAAAGATAGCACAACATGAAATATGTTTTTGGGCTCGAGTACTACTCCCCCTTAGAGCATTGATCACTGTAGGACATAAATAAAGATATAATAATCACAAATCATAATACAGAAATGGATATGGAATCAAGGGAGTTCTCGACAATCTTACCGAAATTGGTAAACGACTCAAATGGACATTCTACAAATATCGTCATTTACTTGAATCAATGTTGAAGGCGTCGACAAGATTTCATTTATCAAATCGATATGGAAATGAAAATGACTAACAAGGAGTGACACAACTCACCCTAATTGCAAGGATTCATAAGGACAAATTTTGATACTCAGATGGCAATTTAACCCTTTTCCTGACATCTATCTCTTCCTCCCAGATGATACTCTCCTTCCATCTTTGAAGGAAGATTATTTTCCTGATCACACTCATCACCATAAATTCATGATTAGTGTATCATCATTTGATTTGTAAATCATAATAATTAAATAATAATATCAATATGTAATCTCACGTCTAACTAACATTAGTTAGTATCCACATAATCAATGATTAAATCAGATATTTTCCACAAACATCTAATCATTAAACTATGGTTAATCATCTCGATTACCACTGAAAAGTATGATTAAGCTAAATCATAAGTCGGGGATGTGAGACATCATTTAAAATGTTAGGTTGTCCTCAATATCTATTGCCATGGTGTATACTTGTTAAAGTGTTGCAAGATTTTTTATCTCTCAATAAGAAACCCATTTTCTTACCAAATGCACCCAAATATAAAACCAAGCACATCAAATCATTTCATCTACACTATCTGGAATTTCCCTCGTAGCCTTTGTAAATCTCAAATTAAAAACATGAACCAATTCTTTTTCACCCTTTTGAATACTAGCAAGTTCATTGATCAATGAATTTACATCAATTCTCTCACCAAATTGATCTATAAACATTACCTTGAAATATTGCCATGAAGAAATAGTACACATTGGCAAATCAGTGAACCAATCCCTTGATCTTATTTTAAGGACTAGACAAAGAGTCTCATTATGACATCCTCATCCTTAACGTCATAATTGCCTAGATTAAATCAATGAATGTTTGAATATGGTTATATCTAATTTAGAGCTATTTCCATTGAATTTGGGAAAGTGGTCTCTAACTTCATTGTAGATGGGGTTTAGATAATTTGGGATTCCAGTGAAATCAAGTGGTCTATACCTTTCGAAAATGTAAGATATTCTTCAAGGACATGATCTATGTTGTTGCATACCACATGAAACATCACCTAAATATATAGGGGAAGAGGAATGGTAATACTCTATTTTCATTTCTATTATTAGAGAGGATCTACTTCCCTTGTTTCCATTTTTTTACAACTCCTTTCCTCTTAAGGATTTTCAGGATCAATGAATACAACATAACCCCTTACCCCTTCTATTTTCAAATCCTTCTTTTCTATTGAACTTCAGCATATGAGGCATTTATATCTTTAGCTAGTTGTTCATGGCTTATGCATCAATGAAAATCTTATCCATTTTAATCAAATCTGCATCTACAAGAATGAATAGTCCCTCTAAATTTCATTTACTATGCGTATATCCCAAACATGTACATATAATGATCATATATCAAGAACACATAGGGTATATAATGTTTATCTTAACTCCCTTCTTCCAAAATAAATCCACACACAACAAGGAAATAAAATTTCTTCACAAAGTAAATCCACCAATGGTTCTTAAGTGTGGCTTCTCTCATCCATTAAAGACAGAATGTGAGGAAAAATAAAATACCTAGAAAATATTGTAGACTTCATACAAATTCTCCCTCTAAATGAATGCTTTGTGGATCTATACAATACACTTGCACAAAAAGAAGCAATTCTTTGAAAATTTTGATAGTAGATTCACCACCTCTCAAAGAGGGCTATATTTTGAGTACATAATTACTCTTCAAAGCTAAAATAAACTTTTGAGCTTGAATCTCTAATAGAGTTTTCACACACCAACTCAGAAATAATAATCCCTTAGCACAAATTGATAGGCCAAGAAATTCTAACTACAAACAACTTCTTTACTAAGTTCCAAAGATTGTGATTTTGTTATGTTTTTTAGTGTGTTGGAGGAAAAAGAAGTTGAACAAAAAGAAGATCAATGCCTTTATCTAGTGAAGGTAGTAGAGTTTAGTTTTTCAATTAAAGGGGACACCCATGTAATAAAACTATGATATCTTGACCAAGATACCAATAAAGACCACACATGAATACTTTACACATAAGCTAGGCTCTATGCATAACAACAAATAGATACATGTAATTGTAGAGACATATTACTAATCATACCTTAATAATCCAAAAACAAACCCATGAGTGTCATGTATTATCTTGAAGAGATAGCTTGCAAAATCTTTACAGATGATTTCACAGCCTTCTAGTTGACTAACTAATCAACAATAATACTCAAATCAACAAATGTGATTAAGGAGATTTGTCAAATCACCAAAAACTCATGCAAGATTCATGGAGATACTCAATAGAATACCAAATTTGTATTTTTAGTTCATTCTTTGGACATTACAATTCCCTCTCATATTCTTTGAGAGAAAACCTAGGAGAAATTACAATGAAAATGCTCTTTCACAGTCACTAGAAGAAATCCTATCTATTCGAACCTGTATTCTTTTATTTATGCTCTGCAACCAATTTTTTTCATCCCCTGAAATGAATGTAAAACTACCTTATATACTTATTCAATCCTTTAGGAAACCTTGAAAGGAGAGATTTTTCCTTTAATAGTTTCCTCCTCATTGGGAAACTCTTTCTTCTTTAATAGTTCAACTACAACAACACAATTTACTCGATCATGGGGTAAGAAGCATGATTCACACCATAATGAATCATCTTGTGCATTCACATGATCCTTCCTTAAAGGATCACACATATCCTTATCATGATGCCTTGGATTTTCTTTCCTAGGAATAACCATTTTATCATTTAAACTTGGTCTCTTAGACAAATTAGTATTATAAGGTATGTTATGTAATCTTTGCTCCTCATTAAAGTGTGTAGAAATATTTTTAGAGGTAAACCCTTCTCATTTATTGCAACTCAATATGATAGGTCTTTCATTGCCCCCATCAACCTGTCTAACTTGTATTTAGTAGTAAGAGGTCTACATGAAGTTGTTGCCTCTGGTTTTAGGATCTTGACATTAGCTCTTTTAAAATGTTTTCTTGATGGCCTTATGTTTCTTTCTATGTTTATTTCCATGGTATAAGCCTCTCTTAAAGTCTGAGGGCTTTTTTCACGTAGACAATATCCTAATTTTGCATCAAATCTACACAATGAGAACTAGACACATGGAATCATTTGGTCTCATATTAGAGGGCACTTTTCTCATTGTCATGACAAATATGCTATTGAATTCTGCCATAGTCTCATTCACACTCTTTTTAATTGATGTTATCTCATGGATTGTGAACTTAGGATCAATTCTATCTCTGTATTGCAACCTAAAAACTCTCATGAATTCTTCCCATGAGTCAATATTATTGTTTGGAAGACTTCTATACCACTCTCTTGCAATTTCTTCTAATGACTACACAAACAACTTCATCATAACATCCTCATTTTCATACTCATCAATCACATTGATGAATCGCCTGAGATGTTCTTCACCAGTAACAACATTATTGACTTGAAATTCAGGAACCTTACCCCTAATTTCATTAGGTATTGGATTAGGAATTTGGGATACCATAAACTTCCAGTTGTCTATATTTTTTCACTCCTAGGGGATGTCTAGATGGTGAGAATCTTTGAGAAGGCATCCTTTTATGGACTCTCATATTCTGTTGGTTATGTTGTTGTCGATTTATTGTAGGTTGGTTAGGAATATTATGATGTTGAGGCTGATTTTATTATTGAGAATTTTGGGAAATCTAGGCTTGCTAAAAATCAATTTGATCTTGTAGTTCTCTTTTTTTATACCTAAGTTGATCAAGCAAAGCCAACCTTTCATAAATTTTTCTTTCCTTACATTTATTTTTTGATTGTGTGATAGCATTAGCATCATGGAATGAAGCATATTGTTTTGTTTTAGTCCCATGTAAAGAGATAGGAGAATTAGGATGTGACCCTATTCTTATAGTTCTAATGTTTGTGAGATTTGATGCATTCAACACTTTAGATTGTGCTTCTTAGGATATTATTCTATCCCCTTCAGTCATGTTCATTGAATCTCTTGGCATGCCATAATCGTATCTACAATTTCTACCAGAACTAACCATTTTGTCACTAGAACCATCTAAAGTATAGGGATATTGATCATCATGCACATTATCTCTAATACAAGGTCCAACATCAACTTCTATAAATTGTATCTGGTGGACATACCTCTATTTGTAGCTTTCCAAGTACCACGTTGTCTCCATGAGTGTGCTTCCATATCATAAAGTTGTGAATTCTTTGAATTCTTCATTGTTTCCATCTTTGATTATTGCCTTTATATTTTGATGGATTTAACTAAACAGAGTTTCCACTCTTCACTTGAGAAGAGATGAATTTTCTTTATCAAGAAAGACCTTGAAACTGAGAACCAAAATTTAATCTCCATGTAAAATCGTATCAAATTGTAGAAGTTTTAAAAACATGATTTAGATGTATTTCATCCCCAACAACAATGCTAATTTTGTTGGTGCCCAAAGTCGATACTCCTCAAATCCCTAAAGCCAGTCAGTCTTTGAGTTCAGGGGTGTCAAACTCAAGGCAATGATTTCAACTTATGTCCAGGATGAGGAAACTAAGGACAACATTGATAAGGTGGGTAATACCTTCTTTTGGCTCTACTAGACCAAGGCAGGTATTCCTAGCGGTATGTAGGAATGGAACTAATAGTACCTGGAAATTATACCTTGACACAAACCATACCCAATGCATAGGAAACTCTAATTTAACTATCACTAAGTGCATGTATGTTGGTTTTAAGTGTACAAGGTTGTCACACCTTTAATAAGAAGATTCACAACCATGTAAAGAATCTAGAATGATGCTTTGAATAGCCCCTACTATAGAACCATATATCTAGACATGGATGTGGGTATTACAACAACACAAAAATATCTAAAGATTGTGGTTTTGTTATGTTTTTTAATGTATTGGAGGAAAAAGAAGTTGAGTTCATAAAAAGATCAATTCATTTATCTAATGAGGGTAGAAGAGTCTAGTTTTTCAATTAAAGGGGAAACTCATGTAATAAAACTATGGTATCTTGACCAAGATACGAAAAAAGATCACATCTGAATGCTTTAGGCATAAGATAGGCTCTATGCATAACAAAATACAAATACAAGAAATTAAATAAACATATTACTAAGCATACCTTAATAATCTAGAAAAAACCGATGAGTTTCATGTATAATCTTGAATAGATGTCTTGCAAAGTCTTTAGAGAGGATTTTACAGCCTTCTAGTTGACTAACTAATCAAGAATAATACTTAAATCAAAAAATGTGATTAAGGAGATTTGTCAAATCACCAAAAACTCATGCAATATTCATGGAGACACTCAATAACATACCAAATCTACACTTTTAATTCATTTTTTTGAGATTACAATGCCCTCTCATATCCTTTGAGAGAAAACCCAAGAGAAATTACAGTGAAAATGCTCTTTCATAGTCACTAGAAGAAATGGTAGCTATTTGAACCTATATTCTTCTATTTTTGTTCTACAACCAAGTTTTTTCATCTCTTGAAATGATTGTAAAACTGCCTTGTATACTTGTTCAATCCTTTAGGCAGTCTTGAAAGGAGAGATTTGTCATTTAGAAAAGGACCTAGGTGACCATACCTAATTGCATCATGTCCATGCGGGTCAATACCTAAAAAATACCTATCTAGAATAATCGCCCATGCCTTAGTACAATGTTTTCATTATTGAAGAGCCTAAAGAACTTTGGGGCATATGGAATCCACCTACTATGCCCACAAACATCAAAGGATTAGTAATGGTAGTCCTAAGAGTTTTTGGAGTGTATTGGAGTGGTTGGAAGCATTTGAATGCTCGACATTGTTTACTTCTTACTGTTTCATTATGCCAAGATTCCTTCTTTTATTTTTGGTGGCCTTTTTTATTTTAAATATTTATTTTCTTTATCCTCCTTAGTGCACTGACTATTTAAACTTCCTTTTAAAGTTCTTTTGGCATTTCAATGAGTTCGTGAACTTGTAAACTTGTTGAAACATTTCATCTTTCCTTTGCTCTTTCTCTTTCATTTTTTAGCATTTCAGCAAGTTTGCAAAGTCGTGAACTTGCCAAAACATTTGTCTTTGTCTTCCTCATTTTAGCATTTTGGGAATTTTGAAAAATCACAAACCATTTTAGCATTTCAATAGGTTTGTGAACTTACAAACTTGCTGAAACATTTATCTTTGCAACTTTCTTCCTTCTTCCTTCTATTTTGGGGTTTTGGCAAGTTCATGATCTTGCAAACTTGCCAAAACATTTGTGCCTTTCGAGCATTCGGGAATTTCACGAACTCATGAACTCTTTTGGATTTTTAGCAAGTTCATGAACCTACAAACTTGCTAAAAGAGATTTATTTTTTCTCTTTCTTTCTTTTTCTTTTCTATCTCTTCTTTATCTTTATTTTTTCAACGATTCAAAAAAAATTTAAAAAGGCTTGTCTTTTGGCTTTCCATTTTGTTCTTTTGGTATTTTGGCAGGTTCGTGACCTTACAAACTTGCCAAAATATTTCTTCCTGTCATCTTTTCAGCTACTTGGGAAACATATGAACCTTTTCGGTAGGCTCTTTCAATACATGCTCCCACACCATCATGCTCCCCTTTTCCATGCCCAGCCTTCAAAATTTGATATATAATGAACGCCACTCATCACATTCATCCTACTCAACCAATAAAATATCTGTGAATTCTTAAATTGTAATGTATAAATATTTGACCATATAATATGTTTACCAAACATGATGTTCTTGCTACTCAAATTACCATAGAACATTTGAAAGAAACCTTGCACAAACTTTGTAGAATGTATGCAATCATCACTAGTATAAAAATGATACTCCTTCAATATCTTTATATCTTCCTTTGTATTGTTAGGTGCATGAATGAATGCTAAATGCACAAATATAGTAACTTGAGAAGAGTCGTAGTACTGTGATTGAACCTTATTTCATGGTTGTAGTGTATAATTCTCTACGAAGTCTACAATTGACACAATTGTGTGAAGAGGAAATGTGTCCTTGCATAACTTCAATTGAAGGTCCAACCATTGAGCTCTATGTGTATGCCTTGCATACTTATACACTATATTTTCTTGAAAATAGGCATAAATTCAAATACTAGTACTTTTTCACTCACCAATTCACACTGTTGTGCCTCTTTACCATATTTTAGAGTGTATTCTACTAACTTATATTTCCTAAAAGGTACTAGTTCATTTCCAATCATATGTGTATTCTCCATGTATACAGAAGTTCTCAAATGTTGCAAACCACCACAATTATCATGTTTCATCCAAATATGATTTCTTGTAAAATAATTATCCATCCACTTTTTCACAAATAAATGCTTGAAATAAAATCTCTTGCAAATTTAGGTGGAGCTTCTATCATACACTTTTGTAAAATATCATTAATATGCAAAGATATACATATATGTCAAAAAACATTATAATGCATAGAAAATTTCATGTGGACTCTACAACAAGTTGTGTGTGTGATTTATTTTGACATAAAAAGGTTTTGCTATTTCAAAATACCTTTGACTAATTTTTATTTGAAGATAACTCTCTACAAATTTGGAGAAAATTTGTATTTGAGTCATATACAAAAAATTCTTTGAATGTGGCTCACGGTTTTGACAACCAATTCTCCTTTTTACAACATCTCTTTGATTAGGAGATAATCTTGTTTTATTTTTCTAAAAATCTTGAATTAGAGATTTTAAGGCTTCATCTATGACTTTATCTTTCCATGGGAGTCTATTAGAGAATACCCATAGTTCATTGCTATTTGGGTCTTCAACTCTTTCATGCCTCCCAACAACTTTCATTAGTGTTTTTCTACTTATTTTTAGTGCTCGACTTATTTTTCTTATCAATTGAGATTTCTTGGTTTGATTTCTTACTATAGTTGATATAATGACACATTGTGTAGCATTACTATCTTTGGCACATGAGGTGGAACCAATGCTTTGATATGCGTTGATTATATTTTTACAATAGATTCTTGCTATTAGTATTTGATTTTATTAGTCCAAGAATCTTCATGATTGGTCTAAACTTAAGATTTTTTATCATTTCAATAAATAATTCACATATTCCATTTTTACTCAAGTTTTCAAAAAATATTTTCCATATTTTATTAACATTTCTTCTACAAGTATGTTGTGAATCTTATTAGGCATTGGTTTTAGAATATTCTCATCAATTTCAATTAAAAACTTAGGTTTTTTATGAAAATTATAGGAAGTGTTCTCAATGGAAAACTTGATTCATTAGATATTTTTTCTCATTTGTTAATTGATCAATTGGTGTAACATCTATATTTATATTTGAAATTGCATCACCATTTTTAATTGGTGATTGAGGATTTTCTACAATATCAAATTGAGATGGCAAAGATGATGTACCTTCAACTCTTGCATTCATTTTCTTACTTACAAATGCATGAAATTTTTGCATTCATTCCCTTTGTTTCTCCAAATCCTTCCCTTTCTTGGATGCTTCATAATCTAATTCAATTGGAAAAGATGGTATATCTTCATTTATGGAGTTTAATTTCTTATTTTCACAATGTTGTCTCATTCATTCTCTTTTCTTTGCATTATTGGCTTCATGCTCCTCCAAGGTTTAAGTTTTTGGTTGTTTCCTTTGCATGATGTTGAATTCTATATCAATCTAACACAATCGATAAAAAAAACACAAATATAATAAACAATTTATCTAATTCAAATACAAAACATACAATTAGAATGTTTTTTTATCAATGTAAGATAAAAAAAAATTAGTTAGTTTTATCAATCAATTATTCCAATTCCTCAAATCATGAAAACAATGGTTTACAATATCAAATATGATTTAAAAACATGCAATTGGAATCTTCTACATTGATATAAGAATAAAAAATGAGATAATTTTATCAACTAATGATTGTAGATCCCTTATAAGCATAAAAATTATGTTTGTGTGTCAAAGAAAATGCAGAGTAGGGGAATAAACAGAGCATGTGCGTCCAAATTCATGTGTTTCACCTATTTGCAGACTGTTGCTCACCTTATTAGGCAATCTAAAATGTGAGTGCATTATAACACGCTCACATTTTTAACTGCTTTGGAAATTTCCAACCCTAAGAGTTGGATTTACCTTGGGCATCCAACCCCAAGGGTTGGACCTACCTTTTAGATGCCTAATGACACATTTTCAACAAAACATAAAAAATCAACTAAATCTCGAGTGTGCTCTCCATTAGGTTTACACAATTTTCAATGTTAATCTAAAAATGCCAAGATAAATTCAACTTTTTTATTATCTTTCTAACCATATATTTTTTCTAAAATCTAAAAACATTAACGTTTCCATCTTCAATTTCTTTTGCCAGTGTCTTATTTTTTTTCCAAAAACCTATGTATATTATTTTTTGTCATTTTTTACCCATTCATCAAAATTTGAAACAAATAACATTTTTAGATTCTAGACTCTATTCTATACACATTCAAAAAAAATTGATTTTTGATTTTTTTTTCAAAAAAATTAGGGGGGAGCACGCTCAATTTTTTGTTTTTAAGGATGTGTCCACTTTGAAAATTCATAAAAAAATCATATATTCATTAAAAATTAGCAAAAAATCAGGCATAA
Source organism: Cunninghamia lanceolata (assembly GCA_027924645.1). NCBI lineage: Eukaryota > Viridiplantae > Streptophyta > Pinopsida > Cupressales > Cupressaceae > Cunninghamia > Cunninghamia lanceolata. The sequence goes on from BSBN01001298.1 coordinate 1,291,129, forward strand.
CCTATGTGATGTTAGCTAATTTTCTACCAAAGCAATTTGTGAAATATTTTTAAAAAATCAACATTTTAGGGGGAGCACACTAGACACTATGTTATATTTTTCTAACAAAAATTGGAGCACTTTGTGTTCTCCCCGTATTTGAACCTCTTAATCTCCACTATTTAAAAAAACATAGTAGTTCAGAAACTAGATTCCGAGCACTATGAATCTTTTTCTTATCACATTATCAAATTTTGGGTGTGGTTATCTTCAATTTCTCATCCAAGATTAGTTTTTACTAATTTTTAAAAAAAAGTGGTCACTTTTGACCCCCTTTTGGTCCCTCATTTGCATGCACTTACCTAGAATACTCTACGCATATTATCTTTGCATTGATCATTCTAGTGCTTTAATTTGTCTTGGTCGAACCTCTTTTATCTTTAGATGGAAACCACTTATAGCCAAGTGAGAACCACATTGCCATCATTTTTACCATGTTTTGGATCTAGCTTGACCATTTGGGTGATAATCTCATATAGCTAGGTGGTAACCACATCATCATTTTATTTTAGTTTACCTCTAGCCTGGAAGTGGAACCTTTATTCAATGACAATTCCATTATAAATCTCTCTTTATCTCTCTTCCATGTCTCAATGGATACTACATATATCCAAAGCCTTTCTCAAGGTGCCTTTGCTTCATGCTCTATTCTTAGTTCATTTTTATCCTCTCTTTTTCTAATTCTATATCTAATCTATGCAATCCTCCATGGATCTCTTGGATACCTAGTGTAAATTTCAATAAGGCAATAGCTTAAAGAATCAAATGTGCATGTGATTCTCTTTTAGCATGATTCTTCAATTAGCTTTGTCATGTTCCATTTTTTTAGTAGCATATTTTTTTAAGTGATTAGTAACTATGTTTCTTGTTATGGTACATATTAGAGGATTGGAGTGCATAAGAATGAAGGAGAAAGTGAAGAGAAGATAAAAGAGCATGAGATCTTGTTATATCATTTTTTATTAGTATTATTTGTATATATATATTAGGTATTTCTACAATTTACTTACTTTAGCATATTATTTCACTTAGTTGCACCAACCCACTAAAGTCGTGATAAAATGTATGATAAAAAATAGCCTATGTTGCAATCTCCACCTTATGTTTTTGCACTAAAATTAACATAAATTCCCATAGGTGTATTAGGACATGTTTTCTATTTTCCAAGCCTTTCCCTAACATTGGACTAATTTCCAACCATATCTTGGCCTTTTCCAACCCCTAAAAATTAACCCAAAAGTTTTGGACCAAAATTCATAAAATACACTCATAAACAAAAACGATGGTGTTTTTGGCACCCATGTAGGCATAATGCTCATGGCCAGGGGTGAATTTTCAGCATTGTGTCACACTTTTATGAAGGAAATATGCAACACAAATATAATTTTTCAAATTGGACCACCTAAAAGTGATGTGTATGTTTTGAATTTTAAAAATGATATAAACTAATAAAACATATAACTCTTAAAGTAGTTTATGTTTATGATTTTTTTTTTAAATTAGTTGGATATAGTTTTTTATAAAGTTAAGAGAATAATTTTAATTACTGATTTTTTTTTAGACAAGTGAGGTCACAAAAATATACAAATTTTAAATTATTTTTCTATTGATTTTTTTCCCACTTAGATAACTTGAAAATCTAGTGCATGGAGAAAAAAATGATTTTCAATAAATATTTATTTTTTAATATTTTTTAAAAGTCAAATTTACTCAAAATGTCATAGTTTTGTTGGGACATTAGCTTTTGTCTAAATTTTTTTATCATTAAAACAAATTATATCCTCTTGAAGAGCATTCTCTCCTCTAGTGCATCATATATTTTTTAATATATCTTAATATATATCTTTTATTTATAATCAACCTAATGTTTGATTATAATAACCTACTTGCAATAAATTAAAAAAAAATTATAATAAAACTTAATTAAAATATAAAAATTATATATTTTTAGATTTTAGGCTCCGAGCTCTATGAAAGAGTATTTTCATACTTTCATGAAAATGTGCTTGGTTGGAGAAATCTGGATTTGAAATTGATTTTTTGTTGAATTTTTACCAAAATAGGGGTTAGGCTACCACATGGGTTGCCATCTTGGCAGTTTCAGGCAAAAGAGTTTCAAGTGAAAGAGATTCGACCAAAACTCTTTTGTTGGAGAACATTTTGACCAAAACCTTCTATATAAATTTATATTCATTTTGGTTTTGATTTCAAATTTATATCAACTTAGTGTTTTTAGGTGAAAGATTTTTATCTAAAACTCTTTGTGCCACATAGGGACACATGGTTTCAAGCAAAATGGTTTCATTCAAAAAAATTTAGGGCAAAACGATTTTGAATGAAACTATTTTGTTGGCCCAAAGTGTGCCATAGCTCTAGAATTCACCCCTAGGTAAACATTAGAAACTTGAAATTTAATGAAGCCTTAACCATAAACCAATACCTATCCCAATTAATGGGGATTTACATCCCTATTTCAAATGATTGATAGACTAGGATTAGAGAAACTTAAGATTATGTGCATTGAAAATAGTCAACAAATTTTGCAAAACCTATCTAACTACATTCATAGAAGTAAATAGAAGAATATGCATCTAGAAGATTACACAAGACTTAGAGATTTATGTGAGAAACCATTATGGGAGAAAACTCACCACCAAAAGACTTTCATAGTTATATTATTCAAAATCAAGGATTCAATACAATGTCTTTAATAAAGTCTCAATATACAACATACTTCTTCAATTGCTCTAATATTTCATATCAACAACATTCAATCTAATGACAACCTATTTAGCTTATACAACCATACAACCTTGCTTCTTTCACATGAGATGATATATATAGACATGCACATGGGAATACCAACTATCTAACTATCTAACCAAATGTGGAATACCAAGAGTCATGCAACTAAATTTTGACCATATTATGACATCAAAACATTATACATATCACCAATATGATGTATCCATGTGGATAATCACCTTGCACATGTAGCCATTGCCTCACACTATGAATAAATAGTTGCATCCTTAACATTGTCGATGAGTTCATGTTTTCCCTACATAGACACCACTACCAGCTCCATGCTTGTGGTAGCAATGTATGCAAATATAACATCACTTATGACTACTTGTAGTACCTTGTGTCATCTTACAAAATATTATCCTACTCTCATATTGTGCCTCATGAACTCTATCTCTATTTCAAGTGCTCTTATATCATTGTTCATGCTCCCAATAAAAATTGTCTTCCATATGTAGTTGTGAGTTCTTAAAATGAATTGTAGTAAATACCATAAAATCACCACATGTGAACCAACATGTATGTTTTACCACATCAACTACCACAACATTACCACATTAAATCACCATGTCTACTATACTGCAATGCATGTAACTTCGCTGCATATTGTTGCATTGAAGTACGTAGACAAACTCTTCCTGCAAGGACTCTCTATAGGTGAATATCACCCAAGTCCCAACAATCTCCCACTTGATATTTACCATAGGAGAGAGTACAGTATTCAACCCAAGAAGTTAACATCATGCTTAGGAATGGGACAAGCCCATTTCATCCCTACACCACATTAACTTGGTAGTACTATAGGTTTTGTCAAAGAATCAACAATATTTACCTGATTGTTTATTTTTTCCATCTAAACTTTCCCATTCTTAACCATCTCCCTCACAAAATGATATTGAACATCAATATGCTTGGTTCTATCATGGTAAACATGATTTCTTTCTAAACAAATTACACTTTGTGAATCATATTTCACCACTATATAACTCTTATAACCAATAATGTCACTTAACCTCTTCAACCACACTGCTTTATTATATGTTTTGTAGCCATATATTCTACTTCATTAGTGGATAGGGAAACTATATATACTTCTTTCTCATCCAACTTACTACTCCACCAAACAAAATAAAAACATAATTGCTTGTTGACCTCTAGTTATCTAGATCTCCATCCTAATTTGAACATACAAATCCCTATACACTCAACACTCTACCCAAATCATTAGTACCATGTGATAAGTTAAGAAATAATATAGAATTCCTTTCAAGTACCTAAACACTCTCTTTCCTTGTGCCTAATGTTATTTACTTGACTTTTCCATGAACCTACTTAGAACTCCTACTACTTGGAATTTGTTTGGTCTTATGTAGACCAGTGCATACACGAGACTGCCTACTACAATATCATATGGAACATTCCTCATGTCCTCTAGATTCTCTACAAATTTAGGACATTGTTCCAAATTCAATTTTACGCAAACTAATAGGGGTGTACTTATCAGTTTATTATCTTGCATTCTAAACCTCCATGTAAAATAGTTTCAAGATACTTCCTCTAGTTTATCTATAGTCTCTTATCAGTCCTATCCTTCTATATCTCCATACCAAGTAAGTATCTAATTTAGAACCTAAGTCTTTCATATCAAACTTACTAGACAGTTAAGTTTTAAGTTCTTGAATTAATGTTTTATTATATCCAATGATCAACATATCATCAACATATAAAATAGTAATTAGAATGTGACCATTTACCTACTTGTAATACACACAATGATCAGCATTACTTCTTACAAAACCCCAATTCTAGTACACATGAGTCAAATTATCAGTTCCACATATGCGGGGACTGCCTTAATCCATACAATGTTCTTTTTAACTTGTACACCATATTTTCTTTATCTTTCACCTTAAATCCTTCAAGTTGTTCCATGTATATTTCCTCCACTAGGTCTCCATGCAAGAATGTTGTCTTGACATGCATCTACTCTATCTCAAGATCATATGCTATAGCTATGGATTACAACATACTATTTTATAACTCAACTTAGCAACAAGAGAAAAGATCTCATAAAAGTCAATTCTGTCAACTTGGGAATATCATTTTTCCACCAATCACACCTTGTATCACTTAAGTGATTTGTATACTCTACAATTATTCTTGAACACCTAGTTACAACCAATTGGTTTCCTATCCTCAATTAGATCAATCAAAACCCAAGTCTTACACTACTTCAATGCTGACATCAACTCCTCCATGATGGAATTCTTCCAAGACTTCTTTCTCTTTGGAAGTGAGAGCTTCTTCCACAAAACTTGACTCACCATTAGTACAAGAGAAAAAACACAACAAAAATATTGTGGACTATATTTGTGAGGTGATTTTTGTTACCTTCTAGACATTCTCACGATTACCACTGAAGAGTTTCCTACCACATCTACACCCTATTCTTCTTCAAAATTTGTGCTAGATGTGCTTTTCAAGCATCTTCTTCCAAATTTTCATGTCCACTATATTGTTTAATTTCAAATACATTCTAATGCTCCAATTTTAACTCAAAATTCACCTTTTCCCTCTCATTTTCCTTTGATTGATCTTCCTTGGAGAAGACTCTAAGTTCCCTAAATGTAACATCTCTTGAATAGAGAACCTTCAAAGTTTTTGGATTCCAAACTTTGTATCCATTAACATTCTCACCATAACTGATGAAAATACACTTTTTGCCTTGAAATCCAACTTAAAGACCATCTCTCATTTGGTACTTTCAACATATTCCTCACATCCAAACACTCTCAAGTGTCACAATTAGTTTTCTTCTAGTCCATATTTCATATGGTGTCTTATTTTCTAGAATAGAAGCAGGAGACTTATTCTTCAAGCAACATGCAATACTAACTATTTTAGCCTAGAAATCCTATCCTAGACTAGCACTACTTAACATTTCTAACATAATCTAGAAAGGTTCTATTTAACCTTTCAGCCACTCCATTCTATTGTGGTGTGTATGGATTTATCCTTTTCTTTACAATACCAGTGTGTTTACATAATGTTTCAAACTCCTAGGAGTAGAATTCATTTCCATTATCTATCATAAGTACCTTTATTTTCTTACCAATATAATTTCAATAAGTACCATAAACTCCTTATACTTGAGAAATACCTTAGGCTTCTTCCTAAGAAAATACACCAAGAGTACCTAAAACAATCATCAATGAATGATACAAAGTGTAGATCTACTTACCAATGGATTGTTCAATATCCACAAGACCAAACACATAACTATGTATCACCTCCAAAATATCCTCTACTCTTATGCCTCCTAAAACAATCTACACTTTGTTTTGCTTTCCCAACACTTGTGCAAGTTCTGAAATAAACTACACTCTTATGTTTTCTCAACACACATTGCTCACAAAAGTCAATGCCAACAAAACAATCAACAAGACCCTCTACCATATCTTTACTTACTAAGTTTTTTAAACCTTTTTCACTTAGGTGACCTATCCTAAGATTCCACAACAACCCTGATTCAGATGTAGCTAGTGTTAGTGTAAATAAGGTCATATTATATCTAGTTAGGATATCACCTCTCTAAGATTGACCTATTCACACTTATCTTAAGTTTACTTAGGATTTTTTAAGATTTTGTCTGAACTCATATGGTTGAGACATATGTACTCATCATTTTGAGACACCTCTTGCATGTTTACTTGCCACTTGCTTGACAACTTATTATTTGAGCTCACAAGTGTCACATCTTAGGAAGGTTAGTCAGTCATTGATTCCTACATTCCTACCTCCTCTCTCATGCCTATTTATATGAGGCATCTATGTACATTTTATTTATCTCTTGAATATATGTCATTGGCTTATTTTGTGAAATTATAGCTTGTGGTAGTTGTTTGGTCTTTGCTTGTTGATCTTGGATGCTTCAATATGGTATCAAAATCATGTTAGAAAAACCCTTTCTGTATTAAGTGAATACCACACCTAGCCTAGTCAAGAGTTTATCTTGGAGCCAAACGAACCTCTCTATTGAGTCTAAAAGGCCCAAGAAAATAAGAATAAACCTTCATTTGGAAAATTTCAGTAAAATCATTTTTATCAAAAAGAAATTACCCTTAGCCCTAGGGTTTGTACAGTTGGATGACCTCTAATCCATATTGTACAATTTTTTTTAGCAGAGGGCATTATTGCCCTTACAATTTTTTGTCAACATTTCAAATTCGTCAAGGTTTGATCTCTTTTGTAGGCCAATGGTTGAAGGTTGGTGTTAAGAATCTTGGAGCGGTTAGCTCCATGAGGTCGCAATCTTCTAAGTTGTGTGGTCAACATCCAAGGTAGTGGTTTCCTCTCTATTTAAACTTCAGTTGGGTTTCTTTATTTGGAGCTGCATTCTTCTCTATGGTTGTGCCCAAGGTGTCCTCCCAACTCACCCAACTTGGCATGTTTCCTTGTCATTTACTTTATTTTTGGGAGCTTTATTGTTGTTGTATTTGCATTGTATTTTTGCATTGTAGTACGAGTGGTCTTTGAGTCCGATTTACAATGTGATTGCTTTTCTCACTACTAAAGTTGCATTTTATGTAATCACTAGCAGACTTTACATCAACCGCTAACATTATTGTAACCTCAACAACAATTGTAACTTCCTAGAGATAACATTTATCACCAGATAAACCGTCAGGTGTTCACAACTTGCCAAAGGAGGTTTTTTTTTTTTCTTTTGGCCATAAATTTCACCCACGGAGGCAAAATTTGACAAATTTATAGTCAATGGAAAGGTCTTTTCATCCTCTTTGACACGACATCAAGATAATTTGAATATTGTGTTGTTTTAATACATTTTTGGCCTCCAAAGTCAAAGGTTTTGTAAAATTTTGGATGGGGCATATCTTTCACCCTGATTATCAAAATTTTACAAACTACTTTTGAAATTGATCAAAAAAATGCAAAGATTTCAAATTTGTAATAAATTTTAAGATTTGGATAGCCCTTTTTTTTTTAAATCACAGTGCATTATAAATGATTGATTTGGCATCCAATCTTAACACAAGTCGTATTTTTATGGGGGCTTCTAAAACAACAAAAAAATATAAGGGGATAATCTATCTAAGTCACTAAAAATGGAGATAACAAATTATCCATCTATCATTACTTTAGAAAAAGAAAACTACAAGACCTGGCACGATGGCATCCTAAAGCAATGCTAATAGATTCATCTATTGCCACATTTGTATGGGGTTATTCTTAAACCAAGTACATATTGGCATAAAACTATATGGGGAAATAAAAATGATCATGTCTTAGGATTAATTGGTTTAAGTGTTGGGAACCACACATTGCGACTTCTATTGCACATTGAATTCCCTCGCACTCTCTAGACCACACTATGGAAAATATAAGGAGATCCCAATGCACCTCCATTCCCAAATGATCCTGTTATGTACATACTTCTTCCCCTGGATGATGTTGATGATATTTTGTATGACGATGATA